>CM031975.1:8480555-9680555 GCA_018804465.1 Populus tomentosa
CACATATGGATACACATATTTCACAATAAAAGGACCATCCATCTTGATCTTAGTTTTCCAGGAATAAATGAGTCGAGAATTATAAAGCCAAGACTTTTTGACCAACATTGAATGTTTATCGCAGAATTTCTTATCATGAAACTCTTTGATTCTGCTTTATGAATTCTTGATTGTCATATGCATCATTTTTATTTCCTAAGCTCACTTATTTGCAATTTTCGCAGCTGACTAGCATCATCAATGTTTGAATTGAAAGCTTTGATAGCCCAATAAGCTTTATGTTCAATTTCCACAGGCAAGTGACAAGGTTTTCCATAGACTAGTCTATAAGGTGACATACCTAATGATGTTTTATATGCAGTTCGATAAGCCAAAGTGCATCATTAAGTCTTAAAGACCAGTCTTTCCGATTAGGGTTCACCGTTTTCTCCAAGATTTGTTTGATCTCCCTATTAGCAGTTCTACTTGTCCACTCGTCTGAGGGTGATAAGGGGTGGCAACTTTGTGTGTGATTCCATATTTCTTCATTAAAGATTCAAAGGCTTGTTGCAGAAATGTGTTCCACCATCACTTATCATGGCTCGAGGGATTCCGAATCGACTTAAAATGTTTTCTTTCAAAAATTTATCACTGTTTTGTGATCATTGGTTCTACTTGGAATTGCCTCTATCCATTTTGAAACATAATCTACTGCGACCAATATATACAAGAAACCAATGATGAGGGAAATGGACCCATAAAATTCTATACCCCAACAATCAAATATCTCAATGACAAGAATAGGATTTAAGGTATCATGTGACGTTTTGAAATAGATCCCAACTTTTGACAATTTTCACAAGTCTTGCAGAATGCATGTGAGTCCTTTGAACATGGTGGGCCAGTAAAATCCACTTGTAAGATTTTTTGCAGTTGTCTTTCTTGATGAGAAATGACCCCCACATGCCTCAGAATGACAAAATTTAATGACACTACTTACCTCATTGTCAGGAATGCATCTTCGAAATAGTTGATCAGGACAATATTTGAATAAATAAGGGTCATCCCAATAAAAGTTCTTCACTTCGTTCAAGAACTTTCTTTTGTCTTGGGTACTCCAATGAGCTGGCAATTGTCCTGAAACAAGAAAATTAACAATATTAGCAAACCAAGGCATCATAGAGACAGAAATAAAGATTCATAGGAAAGTAGTCATCGATTGGTGTGTGATGTCAGATCTCGAATCGGTTGTCAATCTTGACAAATGATCTGCGACAACATTTTCGGTTGCCTTTCTTGTCTTTGATTGTGATATCAAATTCTTGAAGTAACAAAATCCACCCGTACCAATCTAGCCTTAGAATCTTTCTTAGAGAGAAGAAGATATTTCAATGCTGCATGATCACTTAAAAACAACAACAGGTGAGCCAACAAGATAAGACCTGAATTTATCACATGCAAATACTACTGCAAGTAATTCTTTTTCAGTGGTAGTGTAATTCATTTGAGCACTATTTAAAGTTTTACTTGCATAGGAAATCACATAAGGTTTCTTATCTTTTCTTTGTCCCAAGACAGCACCCACGGCATAATCACTAGCGTCACACATTATTTCAAAAGGTAATGACCAATCAGGAGGTGTGAATGACAGGAGCAGAAGTAAGCAAGCTTTTAAGTTTAACAAGAGGCTTTTTCACATTGTCAGTCCATCAAAACAGTTTCCTTTGATAGAAGGTTACACAATGGTTTAGATATTACACTAAAATCTTTGATGAACCTTCTGTAAAAACCAGCATTGTCCTAAGAATGATCTAACATCTTTAACAGATTTTGGTGTTGGTAAGTTGGCAATTAACTCAATTTTAGATTTGTCAACCTCAATTCCCTTGTCGATGAAACAATGTGACCAAGTACAATGCCGTTTGTTACCATAAATGACATTTTTCCCAATTCAGTACAAGATTCTTCTTTTCTCTCTTCACCACCTGTTCAAAACCTTTTCCAAGTTAGTTAAGCAATCATCAAATGACTCACCAAAACAGAAAAATCATCCATAAAAATCTCAAGAAAATGTTCAACCATATCACTGAATATGCTAAGCATGCATCTTTGAAACGTAGCTGGTGCATTACATAACCCAAAAGGCATTCTTCGATATGCAAAAAGTACCAATGGAATGTGAAGTAGTCTTCTCTTGATCTTCCAATGCAATTTCAATTTGATTGTAACCTGAATAGCCATCTAGGAAACAATAAAATTCATGACCTGCAACTCTTTCGAGGATTTGATCCATGAAAGGTAAAGGGAAATGATCTTTTCTAGTCATGAATTAAGTTTCCTATAGTCAATGCACATGCGCCAACCAGTAATAGTTCGAGTTGGAATTACTCATTTTTCTCATTTGTTATCACAGTGACTCCAGACTTTTTGGGTACAACTTGGGTAGGACTTACCCATTTGCTGTCAGAAATAGAATAAATGATTCCATTATCTAGAAGCTTAATGACTTCATTTTTCACTACTTCTTTCATATTAGGATTAAGTCTTCGTTGCATTTCTCTAGATGGTTTAGCATTTTCCTCCAAATAAATCCTGTGTGTGCAAATCAAAGGACTAATTCCTTTAATGTCAGCTATGGTCCATCCTAATGCATTTTTGTGCATTTTCAGAGTTTGTAATAACTTACCTTCTTGATGTGCATTAAGTTTGGAAGAGATTATTACCGGAAAAGTTTCATTTTCTCCCAAAATGAGTATTTGAGATTGACTGGTAACGGCTTCAAATCAAGTTTTGGTGGTTGAACACTTGAAGGTATAGACTCAATTGATCGTGATGGCAATTCTTCAATTTGTGGTCTCCAATTACATGCCTTTGCTTCTTCCTGAAAATAAACCATTTGCAACTCGTCAGGTTCATCAATCTCAGTTTCACTAGAAGTGGTTTGAAATTGATCATGAACTAATTTTTCAATAAAGTCCACTTCCTGTAAATCATTATCATCTCCAGGTTGCTTGCAAATGTTGAAAATATTCATCTCCAATGTCATGTTTCCAATGATAGTTTCATCAGTCCATTCCTACAATTAATCAATGCATTAGAAGTTGCAAGAAATGGACGTCCTAAAATAACAGGAATTGAATTACATGCTTCAACAGGTTGTGTATCCAAGACAATAAAATCTACAGGGTAAATGAATTTATCAACTTGTACTAACACATCCTCAACTATTCCTCTAGGCACTTTTACAGATCTATCAGCAAGTAAAAGAGTTACAGAAGTTGGTTTTATCTCACCTAGATTGAGACTTGAAAAACTGAATATGGAAGTAAATTCACACTAGCTCCAAGATCAAGTAAAGCTCTTTCAATTTTTTGCTCTCCAATAAAGCAAGAAATGGTAGGACAACCAGGGTCTTTATATTTCAAAGCATTATTATTCTGAAGAATAGCACTTACTTGTTCGGCTAAAAAGGCTTTCTTTTTCACATTCAGTTTTCTCTTCACAGTGCATAGATCTTTCAAAAATTTAGCATAGAAAGGTACCTGTTTAATAGCATCCAACAAAGGTATATTGATCCTTACCTGTTTGAAAATTTCAAGGATTTCAGAATTGTGATTGACTTTCCTTTGTTTGGTCATGGCATGAGGAAATGGAAGTGCTGGCGGAGAATCAGTCTTTTCTTCACAACGTTCAAATTCAACCCCTTCCTTACCCTCAGAGATTGACTCATCATCTTTCTCACAAGGTTCAAGAGTGGGTTTTTCAATAACCTTACCGCTGCGAAGAGTGATGACTGATTTGACTTGATCCATGTGTTGGCTTTCGGAACTACTTGCATTTGCATTGTATTGCCCCTTTGGATTTTGCTGTGGTTGAGATGGAAACTTACCTTTCTCTTGAAAACTGAGAGCAGATGTGAATTTTGCAAGAGCATCTTTAAAATTTGTCATGCTTTGAGTAAGTTGAGTGTTGATTGTCTCTTGCTTTCAATGAATGCATGCAATGTTTCCTCAAGATTTCTTCTAGGAGGTGGAGCATAAGAAGGTGCATATCCATGAGAATTTTGGAAATTATGGTGTGCTTGAAACGGTGGCTGTGTAGTTTGTGCATTATTGTTATCACTCTTCCAACTGAAATTTGGGTGATTTCTCCAACCAGGATTGTATGTTTGCGAGTATGGGTTATGATTGGGCCTTTGGAAACTGTTTAAGGCATGGGCTTGTTCATGGAGACATTCCTTGAAAGAAGGCAAAGTTGGACAGTTATTAGTTGCATGTTCATTTGTTTCACAGATTTGACACACAATGTCTTGAACAGATTTTAATTGACCACTCTTTTTCAATTCTAGTGCCTCGACTTTTCTAGCTAAAGATGTAAACTTGGCTTGGAGGTCATGATCTTCCCTAAGGTTATACATACCTCCACTAGATGTATGAGGTTGGGTTTTACTTGGTGTCTCATAAGTGCCCTTAGTGTCCCAATTTTGCGCATTTTCAGCTAGCAAGTCTAAGTACTCCATTGCTTCATTAGGGTCTTTATCTTCAAAAGTTCCATTGCACATCAATTCTACCATTTGCCTATCTTTAGGTGTTAATCCTTCATAAAATTGTGAAACCAATCTCCATGTTTCAAAACCATGATGAGGGCAAGTATTAAGCAAGTCTCGATACCTATCCCAACATTGGTAAAATGTTTCTCCTGGTTTTTGAGTGAAAGTGGTGATTTGTCTTTTGAAAGAGTTGGTTCTATGAGATGGAAAAAACTTCTTTAAAAACTGTTGTTGCATTTCATCCCAAGCACGAATGGATCCTGACCTAAGATTTTGTAGCCATGTTTTAGCTTTATCTTTTAATGAAAAAGGAAAAAGCTTTAATCGAATGATGTTCATGCTACAATTTAAGTCATTATAGGTGTTACAAACTTCTTCAAATTCTCTCAAATGCAAGTATGGATTTTCTAGATCTAAGCCATGAAAAGAAGGTAAAAGTTGAATAATGCCTGGCTTAAAATTAAAATGAGATGCATCAGGAGGGAAAACTATGCATGAGGGTGCACTTGTTCTTGTGGGATTCATGTGGTCTCTAAGTGTCCTAACACGGTTATTCTCATTATTCTCATTATTCTCATTATGAAGTAATTGGTTATCTTCTTCAGCCATATTTTCTGAAAATGATGAGGATACCCTAGAAAGTCTACCACTTAGTGTACGTGACCAAACACTCATGCATGTGTAGAAGAGAATAAAAGGAAGAAGAAAACAAAAGAAAAAGAAACAACACAAAAGAAACAAAGTTAGATACAAGAAAAGTGAAAAGAAAAAAAAAATACTAAAATTTGTACAAGAATTTACCTCCCCGGCAACGGCGCCAAAAACTTGACACGACCAAAAGATTGATGTCTTCTCCCAAGTGTAGGAGTGTCGAAGTAATAAATAACCCGGCAAGATCGGGGTCGAACCACAGAGAGGTTAATTGTATAAATTATAAATAACAAGACAACAACAACAATAATAATAACAATAATAGTAATAGTAGTAGTAATAATAATAATAATAATAATAATAATAATAATAATACTCAATACGTGGCGTTGTTATACCTGAGAATGATCTAAAAGATCGGGTCACAGGTTTCCAGCCTATATACTGAGTTTATGAAAAGATCAAAGAGATATATTATATAATATAAACAGATTTCTGATGCGAATGAATAAGGCAAGATCAACAATATCAGGATCCTTGATCAAACACAGAGCATACTTAACGTACATAAAATATAACAAGAATATAAATAATAATAATAATACTAATAATAATACTAATAATAATAATAATAATAATATTAGTAATAATAATAATAATAATAATAATAACAATAAAAAGACGAGGAGGAGGAAGAGACAATAATAACAACAACAATAATAACAATAACAACAATAATAATAACAAAATAAGAAAAGCAGGAAGAAATTAATGAGAACTTTGAGATGGAAGATTAATGTAAGGATTAAATAATAATAAAGACAAATGTCAAGGTTAGAGGATCCACCAATGGTATTTCAAACAAGTATAGTATAAACTCTTATTACTCAATTTGAAAACCACACACGAAGGAGATTCCAGTCGGATGATTTGTCATTAATAGCTCATTATAAATTATTAACATGATCATATTAATTATCTTCATAACACCAAACTTTTAAATATTGTCAGGAATTCATGATGTTAACTGATGTTAACAACAAATCAAGTACCTTTCATAGCCCCAGGTGTAGGTAATACCATACGGTTGGGTTATGAGAGTGCCAAGCATTTGTTGTACCAAGTATTATACAACACAAATTTAGATTAACCATTTAACAAGCAAGGTATTAAGAATTAGTAAGATAAAAAGATAAGACATGTTAATATTAAACATTAAGGTCCATATTGAGTTTACACCATACTTGTTCTTACACCATTAGTGTAACCTTTTCACCTTGACATAATAAACTTAGCTAAACATAATGAAGAAGAAAAACATAAATAAATAAAACAAGAACATAAATAAAATACAAGTTAACTAAGGAAAGGAAAGGAAATGAAAAGCATAAACAAGAAATTAATAAAAGCAAAGCTTAAGAATTACAAAAAATATAAAGAGAGAAATAAAGAGCATGAACTTGATCTGAACAACCAAGCCCCTAAATACATGGCAAATGCCTCCTTTTATAGGCCAAAATTCGGAATTATTGCTTTGATGACTCATTGTTGAGTGGGTGGCCAACTTTTGACTTAGTGAAAATCCTTATCATCTTGTCTAAATAAAACAAAAATGCTAGCATCAGAACTGGGTCCAGATGTCCAAATGAAAGTTCTGCAAAATTCTCTTAGCTTTCCAGCAAAAAAAAAATGAGGTCATTTGGACTTCTAGAACTCAAGATATGGGCTGAACACTGAATAGTGTTTGGGCTGCAGGACAGCTTCGGACTTCTCCGTTGTTGCTATTATTTGGACTTGAAAACGGCCTTCTTAGATCTAGATGTCCAAATGAAAGTTGTAGGCCTATGTCTTATCAAATCTCTGTAAAAATTTCAGATCATTTGGATATCTAGAACTCGAGATATGACCCAATTACCGAACAGTGTTCCAGTTTGGACTGCACCAACATCTCTTTTCTAAGCTTCACCCTTCTTTATCTTCAAAATTTCAGTAGTTGAATTCATCAATCAATCCTTTGATTTATGTGATATGCCTGCATTTAAGATGAACATTTACCATATATTAGGGTAATTTATAATATTAGACTTGTTATTATAAAACATGCTTTAGTTAAGGAGTTATTGATACTTTAAGTGCAAAATGATGATATAAACCCTTGATAAACATGCACTTTTAAGTACTAATCAAATACCATCTGAACAATTTAGAGTAGACTGAATATCCAAAGGACCCTGATGTAGTGGAATGAGGTGAGTAATTGGTGGAGTATTTAAACATGAGTTTGATCCTGAATGATCGTTAGGAATACTCGGTTGAATTAAGGAGGAGGGTAAATGAGAAGTTTATGTGGAAAGAGCAGATGTTGAGGAGTCTTTTTGATAGGGAAATAAAGACTCATAAAAAATGACATGACGGGAAACATATAATTTACCTGAAGCTAAATCGAGACATTTATAGCCCTGGTATGAAAGACTGTAGCCAAGAAAAATACAAGTTTTTGAACGAAAATCAATTTTATGTTTGTTATAAGGATGCAAGTTCGGCTAGCAGGCACATCCAAAAACACGTAGAAATAAATAGTTGGGTTTTTTATTATAAGTCATTTCAAAAGGTGATTTGTTGTTAATGACTTTGGAGGGAAGACGATTGATTAAATACGTGGCAGTTAAAAAGGCATCTTCCCAATAAGATTGAGGTAAATTTGAGTGAGCTAGTAAGGCTAAGCCCATCTCAACAATTTGACGATGTCGATGTTCAACAGAACCCATTTGTTCATGTGTATAAGGACATTATATACGATGTTGAATCCCACATGATTTGAAATAATTATTTAAACTTCGATACTCTCCCCCCACCCAATCCGTTTGAATTGCTTTAATTTTTAAATCAAAATGTCGTTCAATATATTTTTGAAATTGAATAAAAATAGGTTCAGCATTTGATTTTAATTTTAAAGGAAATATCCAAATAAATTTGGTGAAAGCATCCAAAAACACAAACGTAATAATTAGATCCATAAGTAGAATTGACCGAGCTAAGCCCCTAGACATCAGAATAAATTAATTTAAGAGGTCTAAAAACACATGAAATAGAAGTATAAAATGGTAAATTATGGCTTTTAGCCATTACACACTCAAGACAAATATTTTATCTTATTGTCTTATAGTAGAGCTAACAGGTAAATTATTATTGTGCAGAACATGTTTGATAGTACCATAGGAGGCATGACCAAGACGGCGATGCTAGTTTTTTTATAGAGATTTGAACACCAAGAAATGTAGATGGAAGGCAGTGTTGAAGTGGTGGAGAGAATGAATAGAGACCATCAGACATAAAGCCTTTATGTAGAACGTTCCCCGAGTAATCCTTAATTAAAAAAAAAAAAACAAATTATAAAACTCAAAATAAACATTATTGTCTTGAGCAAATTTTTGAACAGATAAAAGATTTTTGGTAATTTGTGGTACGACAAGAATATCATTAAGAATAAAAAAAATAAAAAAAAAAATAAAAAAAAAAAAGAGGTAGATAGATATGCAGTTCCAGTATGAGTGATTTTCAAACTTGAATCGTCTCCAATGCAAATTTGATCATTGCCAAAAAAATCATTACTCTGGATATTCAAATTGCTCATATTGTTAGTCAGATGATGAGTCGCGCCAGTGTCAGGATGCCACTCTTGTTCATTGAATTGTTGTTGAGACCTGTGAGAGGCAAGGTTTGTTTGAGGACGTGAACGTGGTGGTGGAGTTTGGAAGTTTGGATCAAAACATTTCCAGCAACGAGAAGCTATGTGACCAGGTGTGTCACATAATTGACATTAAATATGATTAGTACCATGGTAACCTCCACAAGTAGCAACAAATTAAAGACGCCCCCTGCCTGGAGGAGCAAAGAATTTGTTTCGGTTCTTGCCTCCAGAATAGTATTGTTAGCGACTGGCAATATTGGCTGAAGCCATGGGAATAGATAAGTTTTGATTGTAATGTTGAATCTGAGCTTCACATGTTAGGAGCATAGAGAAAAGCTAGTCCAAAGTGAGAGAATTATCTTAGTGAGATATCATTGAAATGAGAGTATTATATTCAGGACCAAGACCAGCAAACAAATAAGTGATAATGTCATCACAGTTCAATGGTTAACCAACAATTACTAAGTCATAAGTAAGACGTTTGATGGTCATAAAGTATTTAGTTGCTGATTGATTTCCTTTCCGCATAGTGGAAAGTTGAGAGCGAACATGAACTACTTTAGCACGAGATTGGGATGCAAAAGCAGAGCTGAGAGACGGCCAAACAACAGCAGAGGTGCTATAATGAGCAACTTGGGCAAGCACTTCATCAGAGAGAGAAGAATTGATGCAGCTAAGAATAAGATTATCTTGAGTTTCTCAAATATCATAAGCTGGATTGGGAGTTGTAGAGCCATCAAAGAGAGTGATGGTCTTTGAAGGTTCCTGAACAGTGCCATCAACATAACCATATACTTTTTTACCTTTGAGGTAGGGTAACATGGTAGCTTTCCAGGTAGGGTAATTCAACCGTGTGAGTTTAGTAAGATGGATGGGAGAAGATGGATTGAAGATGGGAAGATTATTTGCAATATTAGGGGAAGCTGAAGGGTTTTGGAAGGTAGACATTTTGAAGAATGATTTAGACGTGAGTCTTTTAAAAAAGCTCTGATACCATGAAGAATCTCAAACTTAGATTAATACAGAGAGAGACGCAGATGAATGAAAAATATTCCTTTTGTTTTTCATTAACAGGTAGTATGTACATTGTGTATATTTAAACACAAATGTTTATAATTGCATCATATACTTTAGCTATTCAAAACTTAAAAATATTATCACAATTATAACTGAGTTGTTGCTGCAGGATATTAGGGATAGTCATCATGTTTTGACTGAGTTTATCTTGGGATCAGATTTATCTTCAACAGGATCAGAGTTATCTCCAACAAGGGTAAACTAAAGGCTGTAAGTCCAAAAATAAACAAGAAAATAATAAAGCTTATAAAAATAGCATTTTGTAAGTTTAATTTGAAGGTGTATAGGAAACTAGTTCTATTAAATCTTTTTTTAAAAAAAATAAACTCCATCTAATAATAAATTAAAATTTTAGCCAAATGATAGCATTTTTTAACTTGAAGATATCTTGTCCAAAAATATATATGTTAAGCTTTTCATTAGGTTTTAAAAAAATTAAACTCAATCCAATAATTAAATAAAATTTTTAGCCAAATAATAGCATTTTTAAACTTGAATATATATTGTATAAAAATATATATGTTAAGCTTTTCATTAGGTAAAAATATAATAAATTGTTATCTAGTTGTTTATATATATATATATATATATATATATATAACAAGATCAAAAAGGACACGGGATCATTATAAAAAGAAAAGAAAAAAACTCTTTAATTTCTTTCTCTCAACACCACCATGATGGAATAAAGCGTTTGTTGGGATGTTGTCATTTAATGGGTAACATCATTTGTAGCTTATTTTAAAAGAGGATTGTCATTGTAAAAAAACTACAATGATAGTTGCACCAACCATTAATAAAATAGTGCAACTCATGTGCAGTCATCATTATTGAAGATGAGCTGGAACTAGTGGCACCATTCTTGCTTATAAATAGGCACCAAGAGAGAGAGCAAAATGAGAGAGAGTGGTGAATGTGTGTAAGAGAGAAGAGAGAAAGAGTGAAGGATAATGGCAGCAGCTGCAAGTGTAGCAATGAGAGCTGGGAGTTGAGTTTGAGTGAAGTGATTCTCCTCCTCCATGTATTTATATTGTATTCTTTCTTTATCTCTAATAATATGAACCTTTCTTGTGGATATAGACAATTTACCAAACCATGTTAAATATTGTATTATTGTGCTTAACTTTCAATAGACAATAATCAAAACATCACCGATTAGATTTACCCAACAGCGTTGTTGCACCTCCACCCATCCTAGTTGAACATCCATCACCAACCTCTCTTTAACCTTCCCTAGCCACGAAGGGCTGGTTTCTCATCGAAAAATTGTTAGAAAAACTTGACTCAATGCTTTTTCTCACTAGATTTTTCAACATTGGCGTTAGCTCCTCCTCCTCTTCTCACCCATGATTACGTTAGCTCATTCTCTAGCCACCGGTGACCTGCAGCAGCCTTAAAGTCCCCTATAACAGTGTTTTAGCTCGTTAAGGGAGAAGAATTAATCTCAAAGAACCTAAGCATTTATCTCCCTCATCAGTTGATCATGTAATGCATGGCCTTTAGAAGTGGGTTATTGAGATCATGAGCTACATGATTTGCTAGACACGCATGGAAGGAGTCATCAGAGCAGTCGCGCGCTGGTGGTGAGTAAAGTGGCAGTGTGTGGTAGCCACATGCCAAGTGGGTTATTGATGGGATCTGGTGTTATTGCACCTCCACCCACCATGGTTGAACATCACTTATAACCTCTCCCTCACTTTCCCTAACCATAGCGGGTTCATTTCTGGTCAAAAAATTATCATCGACACAAGGCTTTTTCTCGTTGGAATTTTCGACACTGGTGATAACTCCTCCTTCTCTTCTCACCCGCAAGAATGCCATCCATTTCTTGTTCTCTCTATGACAACATTTATAATTTAAATCATTCTCCTTTATGAGAGATGAAACTTAAATTTTGGTGATCAATAACTTAATCAAAGAAGAAACAATACAATATGAAAATTCTTAAAAATAGAAGAAGAAAAGCTAAAAGTAAGGAAAAATATACATATAAGATAAATGTTTTTCAAGAAACTCATAACAGTCCTTGATAGTTATTAACATTAAAATTTACTCTTTTGCCTTGTATTATTTGAAGCTTATCCATTAGTCTGTGCTATACTATATGAAATAGAAGTAGACACTGAAAATGAAAACATTTTTTTTATTTTATAATGACTTTATGTAGTTGTGATTATATCATAAATTTTTCGAAACCATCTTGAGTTTATCTTTATTTTTATGAGACGATACACACGCACACACATATACATACATATATACACACACCACGATGATTGTTGATTAGAGAGGGATAAACAAGTATACATTGTTAATCATTTTATAGATTTTCTTCTACCTGGGAGAGTTATGTTTTGACAATGATATTTCACAACTAATGGTTGTTGTAACGTAAGTTTGAGAACCACATATCATAATAATAGGATATTTTGAAAGCAACATGGATATTAATAAATCTAAATTTAATGACCTAAAAACTCTAAAAACCCAAAACCAACCATGAGCTCAGTCTAGAGAAAAAAACTCAGCTTAGAATAAAAACCCAACTCTCGTAAACTCAATTTTTGAAAACAATCCAATGCCATGAGTTTAGTCTAAAAAAAGAGTTTGGCAATCATAAACTCGGCTTTAGGAAAGAGTCCAGCTATTATGGGCTCAACCTTGAGGAAGCCTAATTTTATAGGCTTAGGTTAGAGAAAAAACCCAATTTTTATGGGCTCAACCTTGAAAAATAGCCCAATGCCATAGGCTTAGTTTAGAGAAAAGGCCTAACTTTCATGGTAAGACTTAAAGTGTGTTTGATATTATAATAACTTTTATGGTTATGGTTTGAAAAAAAATTATTTTATAAAAAATACTTTTGGTTGAAGTTGGTTTGGTATTTATATATGTTTGATTAAAATTATGGTTGAAATTAAAGTTGAACAAAAAGTAATTTAACATATTTGGTTAAGAATGTTTTTCAAATTGAGGTTATAAAATAATTTTAAAAAATATATATTAATATTAATGGTTTTTAATTTAAATATTATAGATTTAACTACTGTTATTACATCATAAAATAAATAATACTTAATATAAAATATTTTTTATTGTTCCATAAAACTATCTTAAACATTAGTTTTTCGAATAAAACACAATTAAAAATAAAAAAATATTTTTTTATATTTTACTAGGTCAGATCCAGTTCAGTATATTTAGTTTTAGATCAGATTTGATCTGACTAGAACAGTAAATACAGTCTTTACTATTCACAAGAACAGTACTGTAATCACTCTCCACGCAGGGGAAAAAAAAAAGAAGAAGCAGATAATAGCTGTTTTCAGTGTCACTACGTTTTAAACATAAATAATAATAGGAACTATAAAAAATAATTTTGTGTTTTATTCATTACCACACAATTGTTTTATCTGGTATGCTTCAAAAGCTGAAGCAACCACAGGAAGGAAAAAAAAAAAAAAACAGGTTATAAGTATGAGAGGGTGCCCATGAGAATGTGTTTGTGGTTGTGCATGTGATGCTGCATGCCGTGGTTGTCATCATCTTCTTGAAAATGAATGAAAAGGAGGGGTCCCTCCTATGATAGGAGGAGTAGGAGGGTCCCCTGCCGGAATTTATCATGACCATTAGTACTCTTGTCTGACGTGCATGCTACGTAGGTTTCATTGATAGGAATGGGTTGCTATGGTTGCCAGTAGATTTTGGTCCTTCTTTTTCTTCATTTAATTTCTCGAGACATACGTATCTTCGATGCCAAATCTTTTATAGGACTTGTGAATTGTCATATTCCCTTATGTTTTGAGATGATTTATCTCTGGTTCAGGAACCTTTTTTACTATTTTTTTAAAAATTGAACCCTACTTTGAGCAGCATTATACTCACACAGCATAAAACATGATTTCCAGTTCGGCTATATTTGATCAAAGATTAGGTGATTCTTACTTAACCAAATACTCCAAGTAATTTCATATGAAAGGAGGTTTCATGCTTCTCTCTAGAATCTACCATCTGTCAATGCTGGCCAGTGAACCAGAAGTTGATCCATGGTCTTAGACCCCCCACCATGTAAGGAACTTTGTCCATAGTTTTCAAGAAAAAGTAGCACTGAAGGAGAAGATGACATGGCGACTCCATCTCTGATGCACAAAACGGGCACGAAGCTTGCTCCAATGAAAGAAGGTGTCGGTTGATAAGAAAGTCTCTTGTACATGGACACTTTTGTATATCAACCTGTCAATCAAGGTACAGCAAGATTTTACTGTAAATATTCCAGATTTTAGCATCTTCTTTCCCTTGTACTAGTTGGGCAACATTCAACTACAATTGTAAGGAATTAATCTGCTCCCACTCGAAAGCTCTCACGTTCCTTGATCTCATTTGGGGTAGGATGAAAGATGCCATTATAGGTGATTTGAGATACGTTTTTATGGATTTTTCTCAAATTAGCTACTAAGTGAAAAGATTTTGTATTGCGGTCACATGTAGCATTGACTGCATGCACTGGATATAGGCTAAATGTTCAATAACATCGCACAGGATGTATACTGATTATTGTTATGAACCAAGTATATTTCTTGAGGCGATAGCTTTGTAACATCTTTGAATATAGCATATTTTTTTGGCATGTTTAAATGAATAAATAATATTAATATTTTTTATCGGTCTCCCGTCTTTACTATAATTATTAAAAATCATACTACTCATGTCAATTAAATAAATAATAGGTATAAATATACAATAAAATACTATTTAACTAAAAAACTTTATTTTAATCGTTCAACATCTGTTAAGATAATCACACGGTTTATTATTAGAAGTAAAGATAAAATATTTTGAAATACAAAGAAAGTTAGGATATTGAGTGGGTGTTTGGAGTGCTATAATTTTATTTTGTAATTATACATGGAACTATGTAATATGATGAAAAAAACACTTGCAAATATTATAAAATCTTGCACAATAATACATAATATAATTATTGAGTATAAAAAAACAACGAACCTTAGATTTAACCATGAACAAGAAGTGAATTCTTTTATATTACTATCACACGGTGAAACACTATAATTATATAATTTTCTTTATACTCATAATTAAATTAATGATAGAGCAATTAGCTCTCAACTCTAAAAAAATTTAATCAAGTATTTTTTGGAATAACAAGATGATGAGTAGAATCATCATACTAGAGCTTTTTATATTATCTTGATTTTCAAGTAATTTTATATTTTTTTATTTTTATTATGGATGTTATCTTTTAATTTAATTAATTCTAGTTATTGTTATTATCCAGAAGAAGAACTTAAAAAGAGTCTTATGAATTGATATTAATTTTATAGCAAGATAAAATTAACCATTAATCAATATATTTAAAATAATCAAGAAATTTCAACATAATTAGTTAATAAATCAATCAAGTTAATTAAAAATTAAAATCTTTGTGTTGTAAAATTTCTAGTTCCTTACTTCTTTCTGATTTTTTTAATGGTTAAACAATTAAATTAAGTATATAAATTTATTAATTATTTGATTAGAACCACTGATAGAGAAAATCTTGTAAGAAAGTTGGTGAAGGATAGTCTTTAAGTATTTAAAAATCTCCCCAAATGTCTAGCTATGCCTGACTGCCTTGCTCACCAAAAGCCACTCCTGTAAACTAATTCCTAGGAAATCATCCACTGTCTTCAAGAAATTTAATGTGCTTAACTCTGTGTCTCCTTGCAATGAAGTTCTTTTCATGGCAGTGCCCGTTTTCTGTATACATTACACACCCATGATGGGAATTCATGCTTATTAGAGTTGCTGTCATAACAAAAACTATCTTTCAGGAGGTCATAGTCACTGTTATTCGATCAATGGACGATTGTAAGCCTGGTTCTAGAAAGAAAGGAAAGACGAGTGAGACTCAGATTTAATCTCATGCTTTAGTCCTCAAGAACCTCACAATCAATTCTTTGAAAAGACAACTTGTTTTGACCTCTGTCATAACCCCCGCGTTATACTTCCGCTGAGCCATTATCCCGATGACGTACAGATCCTGGATTTGTCTCCACTGACAGTAGAGCTGGAACATGTATGGCCATTCAAAACACTCTTGTAAGAGCCTGGAATGCGCAGGCGGTCCGAGATTCTCTGTTCTAAGCTTGGTATTGGTTAAATTTCAGTGCTAGGACTGTCAAAAGGTTTTTGCCCTTCAGGTTAATCAATAAGATTATGATTAATGAAGAAAAATCAAACAGGTGCTCATCTCGCCCCAGTAACTTTAAAAAACATAAAGTTCTAGTGAATCAATTTAAAGCATTCTATTAGAGACTACAGCATGCAAAGTTCAGAAGAGGAGATAATAGCTAAAAGGACAGTTTTTTTTGTTTTGGCTTTCCTTTTACCTCCTGCGTTGGAGATGCTCTAACTCCACCCGATAAACCAGAAGGTTAAGGCAAATTAACCTATATGGAATCATTATTCAGGTCTTTTCACCAGTTTTTGGCACTGGGCAAGAAACATATATACTCTAGGGCAGTTATTCAGATGCCTCGCAACACCACTGAATCAATAAACTACTGTATTCTAAATATTAGTTCTGCAGTCAGATTCACTGTCACTTCGTTGCAGAAAATGCAGCATTTTTTTTCTTGTAAAGGGGTGGAAAATGACCTGCAACTATTTGATCATATTGCTTCTCTAGTGATCTCTTCTTGATCTGAAAGGGAAAACCTCCTGGAACATATTGATGACTGCTGTGACTACCAAATATTATAACAGAATGATCATCGAATGTAAGGTTTAATCCAAAAAAACAACCACAGAATCAATTCACACATAATCAGGAAAAATGAAATCACAAGCACAAATTGAGCCCCAAGCCTCTACGGGAACCCACCCCATATAAATGTTGATACTAAAGTCATAAAAGTGAGTTCTATCTTGCAACATGATAGCAAGCCAAGCTGTTCCACATCTTCATGGCATTCTCAGTTCGTTTGGTCTTCAGCTCAACAGCATAAGACATGAAGCAAACTCCACAGCAGGCGCAAACTAAACCATTGTATCTGCAGCTATGTGGTTTCAGCTGGCTGTGCATCAGATGTGGTTTTCAGTTGCTGAAAGAGTCCATTTTCAAGATCCAAGACAAGTTGGTTCTGTTTTCACCATGAAATAAGAGATAAATAAACTGAATGAAGTCAATCATGAGATGCAGACAAAATGGGAACAATGAAATATCCAACAACAGAGTTGAGAATAGGACAATCTCGCTCTATCCGTAGACCAGCTGAATCAAGCTCAATGGACTCAAAAAATTGAACCATTTCATACTTAGTCTTACCGTAATATGCACTTGCTCTGGGTCAATGACCACAGCAAGATGCTACAAGCACCTTTGTAGCCTTGGAAAACAAAATAACTCATAAATGGATGACTCTCTATGAGTCTGGCCTATAACACACTCATCAACCATGAGTGAAAGTAGGGGTTAACTAGAGTCTCCATGCACCTTCATCCAGTAAGATTCTCTAATTGTGTCAACTTCAGTTGCCTTGGTGTGAAAAAGAATTCTTCCAAAAACAGAACACACAAAGCATGCAACATTTATGTAAATCAATTTTAAATAACAACCTCAGCTGACATAACTGTTGCTAATACCTCAGCTCTCTCTACCATTCTCTAAGGATGAAGAATAGCACATCTTTGAAAACCCAAGTCAATATCTTCCTCAACACTGAACAATTCAGAAATTTCAGCAATTTTTTTTGTCTAAACATGGAGATTCTCCACAATATTAACCTGATAAGTAATCCGGTTAGTTTCGGTAATGATTTTTCCCATTCAAACATCTAAACCCCTCACTCTATGTAATTAATGTTTCACTAAAAAAACTTAACCTTCTTAGGAAGACAGTTAAGACCTTTTTTGTGCTAATTGCCATATTAAGCATATGCTATAGTCCGAACATGAAAGACAGACAAGCACCCCACCCCAAAAAAAAAAAAAAAAAAAAAACCAGCAAGAGTCTCAGAAGTTTATAGAATATCGACATAGCTAGTGAAAAAACACAAACTGATTTACAGTTACTTTAAAGTACAAAGCTTAAGTATACGTTTCTAACAGGGTTATTGCAGTGGCTAATAGTGACTAGTTATGCTTCGTAAACTGATCCCATTCATTTGTAAGAAGGCATGCACAGATGTGACATTTCGAGATGCTATAGAACTAAATGTACAAAAGAAATACTTTCTGTGATGGCTTCTCAACAAATTTTGAATTCGGAAGAAATTTTTAGTCCAAAATCTTCCAGCCTGAGATAATCTAGCAGGAAACTTTCTCTGATAGTTTTATTTTCAATTTGTATCCATAAAACTTGGCAAAGAAGTTATATTGCAATGAAAAACATATAATGTTACATACCTTCACGAGCTCAATGTCTTTCAGTTCTTGTGCACCAATATACACAAGCAACAACTACAGCTCACGACTTCAGCAACACAAGGACAAGAAAAACCATGGTAATCAGAGAGAATGCATGGTAGTCAACTGGAATTCGGGAAATACAATCAGTCAGATCCCTGTGGTAAGATTGACTACATTATAAGTTAACTAGATAATAATAATAATAATAATAATAATTACTGTTTAAAAACATTGATCCAGGAAACCACTATAACTGTGACAAATATGGAGAGCATAGATTTCCTACACAGCATTCCACTTAGATGGTTAGAGGATAAAGAAATAAAACAAGATTTATGATATAAGAAGAAACACAATAAGATCCTCACCACCAAAAGATAGATAAGTTCCAAGTGCCAAGCAACTTCAGGGAATCGTGTATGAATATATATTTCCTGCTCAAGAAAAATAAAAACATTAAATTCCATTCAGTTACTTGAATTTGGAAAGCGAGTGAAGAAAAAAGGTACAGTTCAACTATATCCAAAAACCTTTATTTTTTCTTAACTGCATACACTAATGTGAAATTTAAACCTTGGATAAATGGTGAAATGGAAAATATCAATTGTACAGGAAGAAATCATAAATCTTGTTTAGCAATCCTTACTTTTTAAAAGACTCTGACTTACCATCAAAGAGAACAATATATAGTAGACTTTGTTTAAAAACACCAATCATTTGCCAACAAACAAAAAAAAATGACAATGATGTATTGTCATTTCTTATGTCTCCCTGTTTTTTTATTGGAGCAAAATATATAACTTAAAGTGAATGTCTAAAGCATCTTCTTTTTCTCGTTTTATGTTCTTCTAGTGTGGTACTTGGGCAAAATAACTGACTGAAGAAAGACAAAAGTTACCTTGTCCAAGAATCAAATAACCATTTGCACCCAAAGGTATAAGATCTTGTATCTTTTCAGCAGAAAGAATTGCTTGAATAACTAGCAGATATAAAACAGTAATATTTTAGATAAATTCAGGGTCAGCATTTGAGAACAGCTGCTAGCCAGGGTGAGTCCAAATATTAATAAAAAGACAAGGCATGTGAAGTTTTAATTTGAAAAACAAAGCCAATATAAAGAGGATTAAAGAAACCTGTGATCCGAATTAACTTTTCCTGGGTCACATCTCCATCATTTGTATTAACAGCAGCATCCATGTTGGATAGAGTTATCGTGTGCACGGAATGGAGTCCATCCGACACCCAAAAAGTTTGCTTTTCTGCTAAGCAATAGCAGGATCATTCAGTTATAGAAGATAGATAGATAGATATAGGCAAAATCAAAATTTATTCTGCTCATTGAAATGTAATCCTTTTACCAAACTCATTATGAAACTTTGTTTCCATTTTATCTTACCTGGTACGATATCCTTACCACCTAGACATAAGTTAGTTTCCCCTTATCAACACATGAATTTCCAATTCCTATAATTATTGGTTTGACATGTAATAAATTATCCTTGGATCACCTTTTTGGAAGACCCTATGAACACTTTGATCACATAGTTGGACATGCAAGCAACATCAAATTTTATGGACAAAAAAAAAAGGAAACAAGAAGAGATAGAATTGGATACTCGAGGAAAAATCTGGAAAAACAGCCAGCTTTTGCACTTTCATACTATGGGGCAACCGCCTCATGTGAGCCATGACATTCAGTCCAACAACAGGGGCAGACAGGCACAAGATATGTAAATCTCCTGTAGAGTCCAAAATCACAAATTTCCTGGGAGGTAATGCTTGGATAGAAACTGCCTTCAAAGTTTTAGGTTTCAAGCCCTCAGTCACCTCCCTCTTAAATGCCACAAAACAAGCACCCCCTTCACCAGAGTCTTGGCTGCATCTTACAGATCTCTGCTTTCCTGTAAGTTAAAATGATAATCAGCATCATGAACCAACAACAAAAAACAAAGAGCAGTATTTAGAAACAACTTCCAGTTCCATGTAGAAATAGCTAAGTTAGATTCCACAAGCACCACAATTAATCTCCTAAACAAATATCAAAAATCAAAGAAAAGATTCAGCAACCAGTACTTGCCAGAGACCAAAAAAAAAACACAAGAAGAGGAAGAAGAAGAGAGCCCCTAATCAAAGGCGTGATACTCATAACAGTGATTTACCATCTAGAGGCATCCTTATGAATCTAACCATAGGACAGCACCTCGCTTAATATGAGTTCATCCATTTCCAGGTCAAACAGAAATTCCTAAAAACAATCTGTCAGAGCAAATTGCAAATGTACAGATAATGAAAACCATAATGATGGGATAAATAGGAGTACAAAGGTAAGAAGTTACCAATCCACAAAGAACGCTTGTTCACCAAGGCGCTTCAATAAATCCATAAATACAATTGAATATCAAAGTTCAACAAAAACAAAAAATGGAGTATTGTTAATGTTTACGTTAATAAGATTTCTAGTATTAATTAAGAATTCTGTCATGAATTCTTTTAGCATTTATTAGGAAATTTTTTTATCTAGGATATGCTTACCTCCTGTCCAACAAAAAACAGCTCACAAGTCATGGATGCTTAGGCTAATAAGCTTTTCAGTGTCAATTAAGAGTTTTTTCATGACTTTTTGCTTTAAATAGGATTTTTTTTATTTTTTTTTATTTTTTTTCTAGGATATTCTTATTCCTACTTTGCTTTTGAACTATTAGAGATTTTGTTCATGCCTTATAAGAAGCACACATATTATGTTTTAGAAAGACTCTTTGACAGAATACGTTTAAAATCTGAAAATCAACTCCTGCTGCTCTCCCCCACTTTCTATTCCTCAACACCATTCTCCTCTTTCTTCTGTCCTCTCCCTCAGCCTCTTCCCATTCTACATCAAGAGAAAAACTGACAAGTTCAAACACAAATATTAAAAACCGCTGCCTCAGTGGAGAATTGAATCATTAACTTATTTGTTATCCATTCGCTTTCCCCTCTAAATAATTTTACTCCCACAAAATCCTGGAATTGGCATACACCTTGCAATTTTCTTTTCTTTTCAGGACAAAAAATGTGAGAGGACATGCAGAATCTGGCAACTTAATTCTAAATCTAAAATAAGAGAAAAAAAGTATCTTTATTCTCTCAACAAAGCCAATTAAAGGGTGTCACAGATTATTTTTTTGCAATCAAGATATGAAAATCCAAATCAAGTTAAATTTGCTGACTGCCTTTCCAATTAACCTAGGCCAACATGCTCACTGCCCTCCAATTAACCAAGGCTAACATGATATTGAAAGAAATCATGACTTCATGACAACAACATTCTATTTGTTTCAACAAATGATGCTGAAGAGGGGCTCTTTCTGAAGACCTAAACATAGCAAAGGGTATTTGACCTTCAATGTTGATGAAAGCTACAAAGGACAAGGTTAATAAACATGTTGACAATAGAAAGGAGAAGACATCGTAATTTTAATTCATAACTTAATAAGACAATTGATTCATCAAGCACTTAAATTAGCTGCAAAGGTTCAATACTAATTACCAATAAATTTTATGTTCAAGATACTCAGATCCTTAAGTAAAACAGACAGAGTTTAAATACATGTAAAAAGAAAAACAGCACTACAAAATTCACATTGCAAAAATCTCAACTGCTAAGTTCTATATACCACAAAGCTAAATAATCACATTTATTTACATTATCCCAACACTAACTAGCAAAAAAAATCAACTTTTTTCAGCACATGATGAACATTAACAAAGCTCAAAAGCAACACATTGTACTTGCACACTTACCAGAAACACAATGTTTATCAGTCTTCCCATCCAACGCACCATTGCAAGCATTCCCGGAACTTGATCTGACCCCATTATTCTCCCCGGCACCATTTGACGATTTCAATCCTTTACCATCCAACTTCCCATTCGAATCAAAAACCTTGACTTTCTTAACTTTCCATTTCACCAGCTGCCTCAAATTAAAAACCCTGACCCCATTATCCTCCCCTAAAATCAAGACTCCAGAAGAAACACTTATTGACCAAACAGGCACACTACACTCAATCACCGCACACCTCATCAATTTCAGCATCTCACCATCACCATCATCAATAAGTTTCACCGCAAAGACCCAAACTTTCTTGCTAGAAACTGAGTGCAGCACAAAAAAATTAATAGACCCAACAATCTTTATAGAAACCCCATGATTTATATCCAGCAAAACACCAAGTTTTGAATCAAAAGCAAGACCCTTTTGATTGCAAACAACTTGGGGTTTATAAAAAAAGCTGTCATTTTGTAAAACATGGAACCTTAAGAGAATCTGAGACCCACCTTTATATGGGCTAGCAACAAGAAAGAGGACTTTAGGGACAGGGTCTTGGTGGATGAGAAGGAAAGAAGAGGAAGAGGAAGGGGAGGGAACTAGGGTTTGGGGTTTTGGAGGAAGAGATGGAAGGGAAGGGAAGGGAAGGGAAGAGGGAAACAGAGGAATCAGTGTGCATTAATGCTAAAGAAAGAGAGTTTGGTTCAAAAAGAAGGGATTTTGTAGCTGAAACGGAAGGGGGAAGAGAGAGTTTGGAGGATTGTACAAGTACCATGAGGAGAAAAAACCTTTGAACTTCTTGTCAGGACATTGAGGGTTTTGGCTTCTGTGTTTGTGATTTTGTTGAGGATGGAATTGGGATGATCACTGAGCTTGTTGATGGGAAATCCAAAGGTTAATTAATTGATTATTTAATTGATGATGTAGATTGTACCGGTCTACAATTAAAGATAATAATTTGCAGTTCATGATGTGTAAATGGATTAATGATATTTCAGTGTTTTTTTTTTCTGAAGGTTATTTTTAAAAATGATTTTTATTTAAAAATATATTAAATTAATATTTTTTATTTTTTAAAATTTATTTTTTATATTAACATATAAAAATAATTAAAAATACAAAAAATATTTTTAAATAAAAATAAATAAATTTTTACCGAACAACATTTCAAACACGTTATAAAAACACTACAAGACTTTAAACTTTTAGGACAGTTTGAATCTTAATATGATTTTTAAATGTTAATTTTCCTGTAATTTGTGAACATCAACTAACAATTTCTGACAGAATAATACCTTTATAACATTAAATTACAGGTGCGTGATAGAAATTTATTTTTAATCCTTCAATTTTAATGATAATAATTATTTTTTAAAATATTTTTTATTTAAAAATAAAATAAAATATTTTTTTATTTTTAATATTAACATATCAAAATAATTTAAAAATAAAAAAAATAAAAATATATTTTTTATAAAATATTTTTAAAACATAAAAATAAAATCACTCTTTAATGAACAATATATTATAAAAAACAAAATTACCCCAATACAATTGTTTAAACAATAACTAGTACACAACTTACATAAATAATTTACGAATTTATTTTGAAGTATAAAAAATACCATTTAATAATTTGGATGGAGGATGGTTATTAATTGGGGATAAAAAAAACAGCCGGCATTCCACCCTCAATTGCAACGGATAAAAATTGAGTTTTATTTTGTAGGTTATTTTATATTTAATTGAGTAAAAAATTTGTTTTTTTATTAAAATAATATTATTTTTAAATTTAAAAAAAAAAACTTGAGTTATAACAAAAAAATACTTAGTATGAACGATTAATTTATTTTTTAATAATTATAAATTTAAGTTTTTTTATTATCATTAAAATTTTATATAATTATTAATTCTAAGAGTTGTAAAATATATATGGATACCTACTTGGTATTAGATTTTGGTTCCTTAATACAATTTTCTAAATAATTGATAAGGATATGATTAGATGCATGAGTGAAAACTTTACGAACCCCACCCCGACTGATTATATATAAAGGTTTTGCTGAAATCCACAACATGCTAAAAAACCAACACTTTACTTGAGAGAAGACTATGGTTGACATGTCGCCCATACGAGCTGCGTCATCCATCCTACGCACCTAGTTGTACATTTATAATATTTCTTTATTTTTTTCAAATATATTTCTGTGAGATATTTTTTATATATATTTAGTTATATTACATAATTCTCATTTTCATTCAAAATAAAATTAGAAATAAAAGCTGAGAAGCTTAAAAACAAAATTTAAAAAGAAAAGTGAAACGACACGGCTTCGTAGCAAAGTAGCAAGCAAACCAAGTCAATTTATTAGCCACGGCCAATACATCATTAGTTAGTATAATTAGCGATGACAGCGTGTGGCTCACAAGCCTTAGCCGCGGGGCTCGGCTCGACAGCGGGGCTAGGCTCGACAGCCTTCCCGAGCAGCTCCTCGGGCAAGTCCCCCTTGAGACCCTTCAAATAAAAGGTGTAGAACAGCTTGAAAGGGAACACAAGCTGCTGTAGCTTAACCTGACCATACACCCCTTCAAAAATACCTGACCCTCCAGTCACAGCGAGATACGTGTCCTCATAGGTCAAATAAGATCCCTGCACCGCAATGTGACCGTAGTCGCCAAAGTAGAAGCTGTAGATCGCCTCATACCTGTCACCTTTCTTTTCCGGTTTGTTTTGGATCAGCACGCATAGTCCAGCTGTTATTCCTACCCGTTTCTGTAGGTCTCCGGTGTAAAGCTGTAATAATGAGAAACAGCCCATAGCCACCATCAATTTTTACAAAAAACAAAATATAATGTTTAATTATTGTCTTAAGATTAAAAAAAAACCGAAGGGGACAGAATAAACATATTATTCTTCTGTATTTTATGTTTTAAGATCACATAAAATTATATATTTTATTTCTCTAAACAGATATATCATATATCTATTTATTTATTTAAAATCACAACGTGGTTAAGGAATCTATTGTTATCATGTTAGTTTCTTGTCTGAAAGTGCATTTTATAAAGTGTCACGTCATAATGATGTCTTTTTTATTAAATTTATTCCTCACCCCAGATAAGAAGGTAGCTATCAATTCTTTTTTTATTTTCTAAATCATAAAATATATATATATATATATATATATATATATATATATATATATCAAAGCATAGATTTCCAAGAATAGATTTTAATATTTTTTTAATTTCAAAAATAAATAATGTTTTTTTATCTTGTTTTGCAACGGCCATTTAGTGTCGGTTTTCGTATATAGCATTTAAATTAAAATTTTCGAAAATTTTGGTTTTTTTCCTTCAAGTTATTCTTTTTATTTTTTAAATCATTTTAACATATAGACATATTTAAAAAAAAATAAAAATTATTATTTCAATACATCAATAACTACCCATTATTTTGAAACCAAAGAACTTGCTTTGATGATTGAGAAATTGAAGTGATCGAAGAAAAAAATGGACGACAGAAGATGAAGGTCGAGAAAATCTCCAGGAATTTTTCGCAATTTTGCAGGAAAATATATTTCAAAAGAACAAGTGGCGAGTCAGCAGCCCCAAATAAAAGCAAGATTATCAAGGGAAACAAGCAAAACTCAGATCATGGAGATGACTTACCTTGTTGCTAAAAGGCACAAGATCGCCAAGAGAATTAACAGATTTCTGGCTCAAACGAAGATAAGCAGGGCTTCCACGGTCTCTCTCATTGATCTCATAGACACTCAGCTCTTGAACTTTGGCTGAAACAAGCAAAACCACGAAACCCCAAAAGGGTTCGATCATTAAATCACTAGATTTTTTTTATATAAAAGATAAAAAACAGAGAAACATCAAAGATCACACTTACTGGATCTTGAATCCTCAGTCGAGGCAGCTTGGCTTTTGCAAGAGAAGGATCTCTTCGTCCCAGAGAAGTTGCCAAGGCTTGTGGTTTTTGTGAGGAGACATGGGTTTTGGGCCAGCTTGAAAGACAAGAGTGATGGTTTGGTGGGCACAAAGCCACAGGTGTGTGATCTTGCTGCAGATGATTTCACAGAAGAGATGGATCTCAAAGCAGAGCTTGAATAAGCCGCCATTGATCTTGATTCTTGGTGACTGTGAGGTTATGTTTTTTCTTTGTTTGGGTACAGGGAAAGTGATGGAGTTTGTGTGAGAAAATGGTGTGGGGTGGGCCTGTTTATATAGGAAAGTGAATGCTTATGAGTTAACCCATGTGGGCTATTTGCCTGTGCGGAAAGACGGTGCACCTGCGAGGGCATAAGTCAACGGTCAGTGAAGATCGTCAATATCTATGCAGAAAAAGAAATTCAGCTTTCTTCACGTTGCAAACGTGATTCGGTGTTTGGTCGGAGAGGTTCTGAACGGGAACTGCCAAGATTTTGAGAAACTGAAACAACATTTTACTTTGGAAAGTGTCAGCCATTCATACTGAATCGAGCAGCACTTCATTTTAATTTGGAATATTAGGTCTTTTTGTTACAATTTTCTTTTGTCAGTACCCTTATATTTATTTAAAACGATTTAAAATATACATATTTTAAAGAAGACGTAAATAGATTTATCTCATATTAATTATCTATTCAAAAATATTCAAAAAAATAATATTTGTTGATAAAAATTCGATCAAAATTAATCTTTTGAATAGAAAAAGGTCTCTCATTTGCTTCTACTAGTACAGACTCAAGGTAATATATGTTTGAAGTAGTAATTTCTTGTTTATTTTTATGTTTTAAAAGCATTTTAAAAAAAATTAATTTTTTTTTATTTTTTTATTTTAAATTAATATTTTTTGATGTTTTTAGATTATTTTAATGGGTTGATTTTAAAAATAATTTTTTTTAAATAAAAAAAATACTATTTTGATATTTTTTAAATAAAAAACACTTTATGTAAAGTTTGAAGAATATTATTTTGTTCTACTACAACTGTGATATATATAATACAGGGAAATAAAATCACGATCCAAGAATAAAGCAGGGAAATGAAATCATGATCCAAGAATAAATCCTAAACAATTGTTAACCGAAAAATAATTCCTAAACATAAGTTTCTAATAACTGGACAATGAGTTATTTATGGAATGTGAAGATATATGTGCAGATATGGCGTTGATACTCCCCTTTAAGTTGGAGCATGGAGATCCATAATGCCCAACTTACATGATAATGCTTGGAAGTGGTCTCGTCCTAAAGCTTTGGTGAAAATATCTGCAAGCTGATATGTGTCTGGTGGTGATTAGACCGGATTGTAACTTCTCACGAACAACATGGCAGTCAATTTCTATATGTTTTGTACGCTCGTGGAAATCAGGATTTTAAGTAATGTGAAGAACCGCCTGATTGTCATAGTATAAGAGCATGGGTTTGAAATGGTGAACGTCAAGATCATGAAGAAGTGTTCTAAGCCATGTGAGTTTACAAGTAGTGGAAGTAAGAGCCAGAAACTTCGCTTCAGCAGAAGAACGAGCGACAGTTTGTTGCTTCTTAGTATGCCAAGAAATAGGACTGGTGCCAAGCTGAATGAAAAAACCGGTCGTGGATCTGCGAGTGAGTGGACAACTAGCTCAGTCTGAATCAGAGTAAGTTGAGACTTGAAGATTGCCGGAAGCAGGAAAGAATAAACCTTGGCCTGAAGTGAATTTAATATAACGAAGGACATGGACACCAGCATCATAATGGGGCTGTCGCGATTGATACATAAATTGGCTCAGAATATTGACTGAAAATACGATATCAGGACAGGTGATGGTGAGGTAGATGAGACGCCCAACAAGTTGTCGAAAAGAGCTTGGATTAGAAAGGAGATCACCATCAGCATTGTTAAGCTTCAAATTTTGTTCCATAGGAAAAGCAGTGGGGGGGAGTACCAAGATGGCCACTATCAGCAAGGATGTCAAGAGCATATTTACGTTGATTCAAGGATATACCAGTGGGAGAATGAGCAACCTCAAGTCCAAGAAAGTATTTTAATTTGCCAAGATCCTTGATGTGAAAGTGATAAGTAAGCATGGTCTTAAAGTTGTTAATGGCAAAAAGATCATTACTCGCTATAAGAATGTCATCAACATAAACCAATATGAAAGTAGAAGACTGACCCTGAAAGAGTTTGAAGAGTGAGTGATCAGCTTGAGATTGGATGAAACTCGTAACAAGCAAAATGGAGTATAATTAAAAGTACCAATTGTGAGATGCTTGCTTGAGGCCATAGATGGATTTCTGAAGACAACAAACAGGAGTCGATGTTGGTAAGGTGGACGTGTAGCAGCTCGTTTTGGTTGTGAAATGGGATCTTGAGATGGTAAGGGAGGAGATGGTGATGTGAGTGGTGAGGGAGGAAGTATGGAAGAGGAAGGTGATGATGTTGGTAAACTAGATGAGGAGGGAATATCAAGAATTGAAAACGAAAGGACTAGAGCAGTTGCAGGAGTTAGAGGTATGAGGTGGTAAGGAAAATTATACTATTTAAAAGTAACATCATGGGAGATGAAAAGCTTGTGATTTTCTAAATCATAGACACAATAAGTTTTATGGTTGGCAGGATAACCTAAGAAAACACAACGTGAAGCACAGGGAGAGAATTTATCTCGATGTTGATGAGGGGTTTGGGTATAACATAAGCAACCAAACACTCGTAAGTGTGTGTATGATGGTGGTTTTTTTAAGAGGAGCTCATAGGGGGAGGACTTATGTTTCAGGCTAGAGGAATGAGTTCGGTTAATTAAATAAGTGGCTGTGAGAATACATTCTCCCCGAAATGAGATGGGAAGATTAGCTTAAAAATGTAAACACTGGGCCACATTAAGTAGATGGCGATGTTTCTGTTTGACAACACCATTTTGTTGAGGTGTATCCACACACGTGCGCTCGTGAAGAATGACATGATCATGAAAAAAAGTTTGGAGTTTATTGGATAGAAATTCTTGACCATTATCAATGCGCACATGGTGAATAATGCAATTAAACTGAGTTTTAACACTGGCAAAAAAATTATAAGGTAAGTAAAAGTATTAGATTTCATGTGCATGAGATAAACTCATGTTGTACGTAAGAAATCATCCATGATGGTTAAAAAATAATGGGCTCTTGAATGTGATGCAGTAGGATAACCACCCTATATATCACAATAAATTTGATTGAAGCAAAAAGTACTTTTATTTGTATTCAAAGAAAAAGATAAACGGGTGTGTTTTGCTCTTGTACATATATCACAAGCCAAATGTTGATTAGAAACACATAAAGTTTTTGGAATACATAAAATAGATGGATGGCCAAGTCGCTGATGCCAAATGATGGAATCAGGGATGTTTGGAGAATGGAAGGCAGAGGCAGAGAAAGGTTTGTAGTGATAAAGTCAATCGCTTACTTCACTCGTTCCAATTAGCTTCCTCGTTGATAAGTACTAAAAAACACAAAAGGTAGAAAAAAAATATGGCAACACAATTGAGAGTTGTGGTGAGTTTGCTAATAAACAGTAAATTAAATTTAAAAGAAGGTACATATAGAACATTGGAAAGGAAGACATCGGGTGAAATATGTAATGTGCTAGTATGAGTTATAGAAACAACATCACCATTTGGAAGTTTAATGGGACATGGTTGATGCAGGGATTGAACATT
This sequence comes from Populus tomentosa, assembly GCA_018804465.1. NCBI lineage: Eukaryota > Viridiplantae > Streptophyta > Magnoliopsida > Malpighiales > Salicaceae > Populus > Populus tomentosa. The sequence goes on from CM031975.1 coordinate 8,510,386, forward strand.
ATTAAGGGGTGATAAATTTAAAGTTATATGAATCTGAGGCACCTGAATCAATAATCCATTCATGATTAGAAAAAAAAAAAAAGCAGAATTGCAAGAAGCAAGGTTACCAGTAAAGTTGGCAAAATTGGTGTTCAAAACCAAATTATTCACTGGTGATAGTAAAGCAGAATATTAATCTTAGAAGATGTTGAAGAACTGATGGCATTATTCACTATCATGGATGAGCCAGCATGTCTATTAGTTGCTTCACGATATTGAGGTTTGCTCTTGGGGTAACAATGCAGCTTGTAACAATTGGATTTCCAGTGACCATCATGATTATAGTAGTTGTATTTTGGACAACCACGTCCTCTTCCCTTATTATTAGAACTATGTGCAAGAAGACAAGGATATATCATGGCAACAGATTCTGTTGGAATACTAGAGATATACAGAAGACATTGTTTCTCTTCTTAATGCAAAATTGAATATACTTTGGTGATAGGAGTTATAGAATCCATAGCCAAAATCTGGCTATGAATTGGAGCATAAAAATTCATGTAATCCCATTAAAAACTAAAAAACCCGTTCAATATCTTGCATGTGAGTTAATTCTTTTAAGACTCCACAAGTGCATTTTGGTGCAGGAGTGAGCATTGCAAGTTCATCCTAGTAACCCTTGAGTGTAGTGAAATATGCAGGAATGGTCATAGAACCTTGGATAAGGGTAACAACATCATGCTTTAATTTAAAAATTCTGGGATTGTTGCTTTGAGAGAAACAATCTTCAAGATCAAGCCATACATCACGAGGACAGTCATGATAAATCAAACTATTAACAATGGATTTATCAATGGAGTTGAGAATCCATGATAAAACCATGTCGTTGCAGCGCTCCTACAATTGAATTTCTGCTATGAATGGTTTAGAGAGAGAACCATTAACAAAACTTAGTTTGTTTTTAGCGTTCAATGCTATTTTCATGGCTCGCTTCCAAGTAGGGTAATTGTCACCATTAAGAAGAATGGAAACCAAGATGGAACCTGGGTGATCAGTAGAGTGAAGAAAATATGGAGATGATACATCAGGAATTGACGAAGATGTTAAAGGTGAAACTTCCTGAGGTGTGGTATTAGACATGGATATAAGAAGAAGATATGCAGCAAAATAAAAAAGATCTGAGGATGAAGAACGTATATAGAGAATGAAGAACTTGTATAGAGACAAAATGATGTGATACCATGTAAAGTTTGAAGAATATTGTTCTGTTCTTTATTATTCATGCTTTACAACTGGTGGTTTTCTTGATAAATGTTTTTTTCCCTTTTTTTTGTTACTTTGCTATTACTGCTTTTTTTGGTCTTATTCAAATTAATTGGTTGGCCAGGACCATAACTCGGGTTATTGAATTTTTTTTTTCCATTCTTGAAAACACATTTGCGGTACCTAAACGTTTTACCAAAAAAAATAACACAGACACACAAAGTAACAAATCTCATTCATTCATTTTCGATATGGGATCTGGGGCATCACAAACTCCTCTTCTAAAAAGCGTGTTCGTTTTCATAGTTAAAAAATAATTTTGAGAATTTTTGGATTTTTTTTGCTCTAAATTATTTTTTAAATGACTTCATATTGTTTTGATGTTCTGATTTTAAAAATAATTTTTAAAAAATATATTATTTTGATATATTTTCAAATAAAACACATTTTGAAAAGTAATCGATACCACAATCTTTAGCACTAACTTAGACGCTGGTCAGTATCGCCTTCAAGCGTACATGTAGCTAAAGTAAAGGTGGCTTTGATATCATTTTAAAACACCCCGATGTAGACACAAAATTGTCCTTGTATAAATTAGAATCCATTTGTTTTTGCATTTCAAAAATATATTTTTTAAAAATTAATTTTTATTTTATTATTTTCTTTGTTTTAAATTATTTTTTTGATATTTTCAAATCGTTTTAATATGTTGATGTAAACAATAAATTTTAAAAAATAAAAAATATATTTTAAAAAACAATCATTATCACATTACCGAACACACTTAATAGTTGTGTTTTCTCTTTTCATGATCCAAGAGTTTAAGTTTTAAGTTATTAGTAATGCTCCACTCGAGCTCTTATATGCCTAAAATCTTCTTCCCCCTTCATTTCTAATGTGGGATTGGAGCATAACAAACTCCTTTTCTTTTAGACCTCGTTAGGAGACTTGCATTAAACACATCATAACTTAAAACAACCCTAAGACACGGGCGACACCGCCCTGGGCCCGTACATAACTTCATAACCAGGCCTCATTCATTCATGTCCTCAAAGCTTAACTTAGTAATGTTCCCATCAAACTCTTACATGCTCAAATCCTCCCTCACTTTTTTTTTTATGGGATTACTAGCTGTTTTATCCTGTTTATTTTTATATTTTAAAGAAATTAAAATTTTTATTTTATCTTATTTAAAAAAATTTTGATGTTTTTAAATTGTTTTGATATGATAATGTTAAAATTAATTTTTTATAAAATAAAAAAAAATATTAATTTATTTTTAAATAAAAAATATTTTAAAACCATGATATATTTTCAAGGAGCCACATCCACTCTCGGGCATAAAACTAAAACGAAGGTTGTGGTCAATCATGAAGATTTTGAATAACCTTGGCTGTGAGGAAGTGGCCGGCGTCGTGGGTAACATGTTTAAAACGCTGCTCGAGGCAGGGAAAGTCAGTGGGACGGCCATCTACAACAGGGACCATCTACCATGTGCCAAAAATCATTTCTAAAGGTCAAAATCTTTTTAGTGACCTTGTGGGGCGTACCCAAGAACACATTCTCATCAAATAATATTGTACTTTTACTTTTTAATTTTAATTCCAGATTATTAGTTGGAGTATATTGTATTTTTACTTTTTAATTTTAATTTCAAATTATTAATTTGAATTTTATAAATTTTAAAATTATTAAAAATTTATATAATAATTAATTTTAAAGTCTGTAAAATTAGTTGAGGTGTGCATAAACTAATCCAGACATCGTGTTAAATAAAAAAACAATTATTATATTTTTACTAATAATACAAGATATACTATTTTTTTATTATTAATATTGCTGCTTAAATCAGTTTGTATTTATTTTAATTAATTTTATAAATTTTAAAATTAACAATTATATAAATCTTTATTTATTAAATTCAAACTTGAGATGAATTATTTTTATTAACTTAGTCTCGTGGCCTTCGCAATGATGCTAATTTGGACTCTCTCCTTACAAAATATGACACAAAAAACCAAAAAAACCTCAACCCATCAAACATTTTGTTATTGCAACAAAGAAGAGTCCTTAATATTTTCTGCAGAAGTTGAATATTGTTTTGAGCTTTCACTTTCCATGATATGTCGCTGTTGAGAAGCACTCAGTTGAGTAATTTCCCGCCAATTGATGGCAAAGATACCTGACACCAAAGAAGAGCAGGCACTCCTGCTGATAAGCCGACAGAAGGGAAGAGAAAACGACTCCAGGTGGTCACACTGTAAAATGAAAAAAGAAGGAAGAAAAAACAGTGACAAATTAGCTCACACCAGTGATAATGTTTTAGGAAAATTAACCTAACATCCTTAGTTGTTCTTTATATTTATTTTCTATGTTTTTAAAAATTCTAGTTTACATTTTTAACGAGTGTAAAATCGATTAAATTATAGTATAATTTACAATACAAAGTGTTACAGACATAATAAAATTTAGAAAGTAAATTATAATTTTTAAAAACACAAAAATAAGTGTAAAAACAACTAAATTAAACTATAAAATAGTAATTATTTTAACTCAATAGCTTAAATTATTAGGTAATATCTCAAAATATGATTTATATTATTCTCTAACACATCCCTTCAAGTGATTGTGCAGATCCATATTAGTGACATTACCTTGTGCTTGCTTTTTATTAAATAAATAGAGGTGGTGAGATTTAAACTCGGAATCACTTAATCATCAAGACTCTGATATTATATTAAAAAATTATCTCAACTCAATAGCTTAAGTTATTATGATAAAATTGAATAATACTGAACAATAAAGGATACTAATCGAATAATTTTTTAACTTAAGGATGAAATCAAAATTTTGACAAACACATCGGTAGAATAAGGAATTTTTGACAAGTCTTGAGGTTTTCATTTTTTTCTTAAGTTTTTGAGTTTGACTCCTGTTCTTGCTGCACTGGTTAGGGAGGTCAAATTGGGTCGCAAATTAATGCTGTGAAGAAATCTGTGTAAAATTTGAAGGTCATTATCCAGCCCAATGGGCTAGTTTTCGTATAGACATGCTGTTCTTATTACCAATTACTGAAAAATGAGGAGGTAGACGTCTTGCATTATGTTAGATGTAGCTAGGCCAACAGAAATTGAAAGTTCTAAGTAATTATATGGAGATTTGTCATGATTACATGGATATATGTCACAAATAGATTATATAAACAACTTGGTAAATATTTTTATGGATTAATGGAATATAGTTAGGTTTAAAAAAAAAATTGATGATGTCAAACTAGTATACGACAACACAAGATCATAACTTTTAAATTTGAATTGAATTTGAACAAGTTAATCAAATCACTAACAACTTGTTAGATTAATTGAGTTTTATCAAATAAAATTTTATCTCGTTCAATCCAACTAAAAACTTTATCGAAGTTAGATTCTAGATCTTAAATTTTTCGAATCAATCCATTAAATTAAAAGAAGTTTAACAAATATGATTGTTGAAAAAAAACTTAGGTTAATAGATATAAAGTTAACTAATGTCATCTGTTTTTATTAAAATAATATATTTTCATATATATTTTTTAATAATGACCCATCAAATTTGTAGTAGGTCATTAAACTATTATTTGGTATTTATTTGGTATTGTGTTCCAAATAAAGGCTAGCTTAAATTTGAAATTTGTTTTTATTTAAAATTAATTTTAAAAAAATAAAAAATATTATTTTGATATATTTTTGAACTAGGTGAGAAAGTATTATTTTTTTACTTAAAAAAATATTATTTTTAAACTAGATAATATTTGAAAATGTGGTAAAGGTTGCTTTTCAAAGTATTTTTTACTTGTAAATATATTAAAATAATTATTTATTTATTTTTTAAAAATTATTTTTAGACCAGTATATCAAAACAATTTAAAAATATTAAAAAAATAATTTAAAATAAAAAAATTAAATTATTCTTTAAAACATAAAAATAAATAAATTTAGAGGAAATTACGGGGCATGGCATGATTATAGATATAACAACCACAATTATAGCTACAGCTAGCTAGCAGTTAGGACTTAGGAGTGGAGACACTTGCTAAATAAAGCTTTCAATATTGCCAAAAAGAAAAGAAAGTATTCAATATCACTCAATCAATAAAATTAATTTGTTCAATGGTTAACACAAAAATAATAATAAATTAACTTGGTAAATTCATTAACTTGCAGGAGTTATAGCACGTTTCCTTCTTTATAATTCATGATTTCTTTCTCACTAGATCATTGGCACGTGATGCATTTCAGGTCGTATCAATTTTATATTTATATAAAAAAAACTTAAGTGTTGCTCAAATGTTTTCTAATAAAAAAAGATTTCATCACAAACTTAAAAAATGATGTATGTTGAAAGCAATTTTTTTTTTTAAAAAAAATAGAAACGATAAAATATTAAATAACTTTTTTAAAAAAAATATTGAGGTGATGAATATATTGAATTAATTTGAGTTGATATGCCATAACTAAAATCCAAGTTATTAAACTGTGATAATCCTATAAGAAAATAAATCAAAATAAATTATGAATGCTAATTTCTGATAAACTTAATAGTAAATGATGAAATTAAATTTAAAAAAGATAAAAAAAAATACCTGAGTCACCCATGTTAACATGTTAAACCTGTAACCTTGGTAATGTGATCATGATAAATCTTTTTTAAAAAAAAATCATGAATTCCATTTTCAAACCAACTCAATGTTGAATTATAAAATTAAAAAAAATAAATTGCTTGAGGGAAAGAACAAAACACAAAACAATTCAAGTCAACTTAGGTTGATCTGTTGAACCTGCTACCTAGATCAAGAAGCCGAGATAATTTCATAAAAAAACTAAAAATCTTTATGAAGCTCCATGTCTAACAAATCTAATGTTGAAGGTTGAAATTGAGAAGAAAAAAAATTAAATCCATGAGATTCAGATAACTCCACATAAAGAAAATTAAAAAAAAATTTATGAAGCCTAAATTCTCAAATATCCTAATATTAAAAGATAAAATTGAAAAAAGCTAAATAAATAAAAAAAGAATTGATGGAGTGTGAAATTAAAAAAAAAATTCAATAAAAAAGATAAAAACAATAAGCATTATTAACCTGCCAAACTCGCAACTCAGATTAACCTAATTAGGATAACCCTATGGAAATAAAATAAAAAAATATTACAAAACCTAATTAAAAATATCGAATTAAAAAATAACCTAAAAAATAAATAGAGTTAACCCTGGTCAACGTGTTAAATCTGCAACTTGGATCATGAGATTATAATAACCCCAAAAAATAATCACAAAGTCTAATTTTCAATTAATTCAATGTTGAGTGTCATAATAAAAAAATCATTTAGAAAAAAAATAAAAAAATAGCTTCAATCCACTCAGGTTAACCTGTTAAATTTTTTATCTTAGTTATGAGAATAAGATAAATTCATAAATTCATAAATAAAAATAATTGTGAAGTCTTATTTCCAACAGATCAGAATAAAACCATAAAAAAATAAAATAAAATTTATGAAACCTCATTTCAACAAATCTAATATTGAACGTAATAATAATTTTTTTTATTAGACTAGTATATAATTTAATAGAAAAAAATTTAAAAATAATCATAAAATATAATTTTTAAAATAATTTAATATTAAATAATAAAATTAAAAAAAAACATTATAGAAAATTGAGTTGTTGTAGTGCTAAGTGGAATGTTTTTTTTTTAATATAAAATATAAAATAGTAATTTAATTAATAGTATTTATAAGTATGATTATAGTGATTTTACCATACTTTTTTGTTGATTAATAATTTTCTTCTCATAGGTCTAAAAGGAGTTGAAGGCCATGACCATGTAAATGAGCTAGATACCAAAATTAGAAAGCCCACCATGTTCTAGACTTGCGGATTCAGATAATAATTAACTTTGGTTGGGGTTGTAATTATTTTTTATTTTAAAATATATTAAAATAATAATATTATTTTTTAAAAAATATTTTTACCAATAAATCATTAAAATAATCTAAAAATAATAATAAAATATTAATTTAAAATAAAAAAATAATTTTTTTAAATTTTTTTAAAATATAAAAACAAACAACACCTTAGCTTATAAAAATATATATTTTTAAAAATATATTAAAATAATATTTTTTTTTATTTTTAAAACTAACATATTAAAATAATTAATATTTTTTCTTTTTTTTAAAAAAAACACGGTCAAAATAAAACATCCAAATCAAATGCAAGATTTCTAGGTTGTTTCTTTCTCCTATAATAAACCATTAATGGCATCTTTCTCATCACCCCACAAGTGCAGGCCTCTCTCTCTCAATGTCTAGTCTTGTCTCACTATGACTCACACCGACCCAAACCCTGCTCAAGTCACCCCCACCACCACTGCTCTCCTTCACTTCACTGCCCCTTCTCATCAAAAACAGTAGAAGAGATCTCCCCTAGCAAGTCTCTCGTTCATAGCAGTAAATTGTCGCCGTATGCTATTCTTCTGTGATCACTCCCCTTAAGCCATATAGAACGAGAATGGCGAAATGAAGGAGAGACAACGTTGGCAACCAGAGGAAGATGCTGTGCTAAGAGCTTATGTTAAACAATATGGTCCAAAAGAATGGAACCTCATCTCTCAACGCGTGGAAGCTACTGGCAAAACCCTCAACCGAGACCCGAAATCCTGCCTTGAACGCTGGAAAAACTACCTCAAACCAGGCATCAAGAAAGGATCTCTGATCCCGGAAGAGCAAACCCGAGTCATTTCTCTTCATGCCAAGTACGGTAACAAGTGGAAAACGATAGCTAGTGAAGTCCCTGGCCGCACAGCGAAGAGGCTAAGTAAGTGGTGGGAGGTTTTTAAAGAGAAGCAATCAAAGTCCAAATCTAAGTCTTTATTGCACCACCACCATTGCACGGAATACTCCAATCAGAACCACCAACTAGAAGGTAATATTCCGTTCACCGGAGATAAAGCATCTGGTCAGGGAAACTACGACCACATCTTAGAGACCTTTGCAGAGAAGTACGTGCAACCGAAGATCTTTAATCATTTTCAACCTTTTACCACTAGTTTATCCACTATGATACCTCTAATGCCCGAACCTGACCCGGTTCTTTCACTCGGGTCGGTTTGGATGAACCCGGGTTCACATATATCATCCTCAACCAGCACCACAGTTTCAGCCACCCCATCACCGTACGTGAGCTTGTCACTATCTCCTTCTGACCGCGGTATGGACTCGGACTCGATCCGACTCATGCCGGGCCAGCAAATGGGTGCTTTGGTTCAGTATTGCAAGGAGCTTGAGGAGGGGAGGCAAAACTGGCTGCAACATAAAAAGGAGGCAACATGGAGGCTAAGTAGACTAGAGCAGCAGCTGGAGTCAGAGAAAGCAAGGAAAAGAAGGGAGAAAGCGAAGGAGATAGAGGCAAAGATAAGGTGTTTGAGAGAGGAAGAGGCGAGTTATACGAGTAAGATCGAGAGTGAGTATGAAGAGCAGCTGAGTACATGGCGTAGAGATGCTGACAGAAAAGAGGCAAAGCTTGTGGAAGCTTGGTGCAGCAAGCATGTCAAGTTTGTTAAGCGAGTTGGGGTGCATTTTGGTGGTGGTGCAGCCAGGGATTAGCATGGCAGTTTAGCACTGATTTATCCACTTTGATTTAATTATTGTGTTAATCATTTTTAATATATAGGGTTTATCTAATGGTAATATCATAGTAATTGATTAGAAATTCCACTATGTTGTCGACGATATTTTTGGATTATTATTATTATTATTATTTTAATTTATTCCAATTTTAATGATGATCTGAAGATGCCTTTTCTCTTTCACGGTACCAAAAAAAAAAAAAAAGAGAAGAAGAATACCGATTAAGAGTTTAAAAATGTTAAATAAAAAAATTAGTATTTCTAGAAAATATTTAAGAAATAAGAAATTTAATTTCTTTTTTAGAAAGAGATAAAAAATCTAAAAGTTTTACAGATATATAAAAAAAATATTTTTTAAAAGAAAAAAATTATTACTTTTTTGGATAATACGTAAATCTTTGAAATCTATTTAATAAATTAATCTTGTTTTGGAAATGAACATCCATTAAAGTTTTCGAAAATATTCATGAAATTAAGAAATAAAATTTCTTACATTTTTTTAAGAATATCTATTTTATTTATTAAAAATTCTAATTATTCCTAAATAAAACAATTATTGAGATTTTTTATTCCAAAAAAATATTTATTTAAAATTTATTTTATAATCTTCATTGATCTAAAAGTTTTACAGATATTTATTTTAAAATTTATTTATTTAAAATTGTAAAAAAAATCTTATTATTTGAATGTCTTCTAAAATTTAATATATTTTTTATTGTTCTAAAACATTTTAAAAAATATTAATAGTTGACTATTTTTGAATTATCTTGTTTGATCATTTCAAAACATTTTCTATAAAGTTTATTAAACCTTAGTTATATAAAATTGGAGTTTTTCCTTTTTAAAACATTCTCGAACTTTTAATGGATGGGAAATTCTTAAATTTTTTTATTTGATATTTTAATTTTTTTACTCCTAAGAAATATTCAAAATCTTTTTTTTCAAAGAAATAATTTTTTATTTCCTAAATGTTTTTGGTAATTATAATGATTGATTATTATTGGATTTATTCTTAAAAAATTGAAATTTTTTTTTGAAAATATTAATTTTTTCATTTCTTAAACATTTTCAAAACTTTTTTTTTTTTTTTGTGAAAACGTTAATGTTTTTTTAGAATTTAATAAAACTTAGTCCAATTAAGTTGAATTAACTAAGAGGCCGTTAGGTACTGCAGTCCAAACAGTTTTTTGCAAAATTTTAATTTTTTTTTAATTAAAATTGAATGTGGTTTGTATTTTCTGGATCGTTTTGATGTGCTGATATTAAAAATAATTTTTAAAAAATAAAAAAATATTATTGACATGCTTTTCGATATAAAAATTTATTTAAAAAACAACCACTACCACACTCCCAAACATCCTTTAAATCTTGCAAACACGGGGCTCTATTGGCTCAATTAATGCAAACAATAAGGATTTTTTTTTTAAGAGAGAGAGAAAGGAACCTTGTCAACGGAACTGGCAACGTCTGCTTTATTCAGTTCTGTTATGTTATGTCTAATCAGTTCTCACATTGTTGAATTTGTTGTTAGCCAGAAAGAGAAAGGGAATGAAGGATGATCTCGTTTTTTTTTTTTAACCTCTAGCCCTAGCCTAGCCTAGGGCACTCCTGCTTGGAAAAGACAAATTCACCCTTCTAAACTCCTGGTAGAATTTTTGTGGTGTTGCATCGATGCATGCAATGTTTGAGAAGATGATGCCCTTGTTGAGATAGATTTTGAGGGAGAGAAGGGCTTTTTCTTCCTTTCTGTTGAATTTAATCTGTTCTTTCTAAACTGAATTACACAAACATAAACAGTTTACTTACTTTTCAGTAATAGAAGTGGAGTCAGCTGTGACTCGGATGTCATTGTAGCAGTACTCATCCCTAAAGATGCTAATGACTCGTGACTCAGTGCAGCATGTTGTGTTCTTTGTGACAGAAACTGTCTGATCTGACAGAGACTATGCAGTAGCTAGTGGACTAATAAAGGAAAGGCGGAGCCTGCCCAATAAGCTAATGAAGGAGTTACGAAGCCAAGATCTTAGTTTGAGCTAGACAGCTTCGGTCTTGGTCGATCCTCATCAATCCCGGTCTTTTTCTCGGGGCGATATCTACGAGAATATGGATATGTGTGGCATCAAATTAGGTTATTTGAAGGTGAAGAAGAACAGAACGTGGAGCCTTGCCCATTTTGCAATCTTTCATCACCATGGCCAATCCAGTAGAGAAAGAGCGGCTGCCACGAAGGGATGGTTATATTACTTTATTAATTTCCGATGAGAGGTCATCCAGGATTTGACAGAACCACTTTTGAAGAGGGCTGCCCCTCTTGAATCTAGATTTTCTAGTCGATTCATTCTAATCTTGGTTTAATCCTTCCTTAAGAGACTCCGGACGTTCATTGTCCGGAGCTAGCCCCAAGCATAAACTATCTTGAAGTAGATTCATTATCGAACCAGAAAGATAATTATCTTATGAATCCGTTGATTATGAAAATAAGACAGACTCATCTAGCCGCTCATTTAAACGAGCACTAGATTGTTCACGGAGAATTGGATTGACTGACAAAAGAAGACAAGCTCTAGACACTCTAATTGTAAGTTAGTCTTCCACTAATTCTGGAAAACCATGATCTTGTTGATGGCAAGTTTGTAAGCACCCGGATGCCAAGATCTTTCTTTTTCAGGAGGAAGCAAGACAGGCACACAGCATAAGGACTCTTGAACCTTTTGTTGTTTCCTCACCATATGGAAGAAACACAACACTCACATGTCTGCTTATCTTTCATCCCTTCATTGCCTGAAGACCGAAAACTTCCCGTACATATAGCAATGATTTTCTTAGAGCAAGTCCAAGTCATGTAGCAATGATTCAAGACAATTCTTCTTACACTATTTCAGAAACCCAACGGTTAATATTCTTTTTTCTGGCGATAAGCTCCAATTGCATCATAGAAATTACTAAAAGGGCTCTTTTACATACCAATCCTTATGAGCATTAGCGTCAGTTTTTTCATTTTCAAGATTTTATTGAATACATTGGATTGTGAACACTGTTTAAGAAGCTGGGATCGGATTCTTTCGCTTGTTCATGACTCTTCGATGAAGGCTTTCAGGCCAAACTGCAGCTGTTTCCAGAGGAAGGAAAGAAGAAACCGCAGTAGCCAATCCCAAGCTCGCTGAGAAGGAACTATCATAAAAATCCATAGGAAAATAAAAAATCATTGGCTCTAAAGTGCTTAGACGCAACCAGCCACTACGTCCCTCACCTCTTTTTTCTCAATTATAAACTCCACGAACGGAACTTTCTCAATACCAACGACAATCTAAAACAACTTATGGAGCTCCCACAATTTGAATTACCCACCTGATCACTGACATTTCCATAATTTACAACAGAAGTCATTGGGGAAAAAACGATCTAGATCATTTTTTATTTATTTTACGGGATCGTCTCAGTGATGAGAATATTTTATGTGCCATTTCTGATGATGCACTGGGGACAAGTATGTCAGTTCAGTAGATCAACGCTTTCAAGGTCTGGGGTGAAGGAACAAATCGTTGAAATCGTGAATTTAAAGGGAGAAAAACAAGGTGAGCAATGAATTAAGTAGGCACAACCAATCCATCTGTAAACGACTCTTTTGAGATTTCCTTACGGCCAAAGCCACCCTTAGTAGGTCCATCCAACAGGTTTTATAACATTAATATAGATAAACAGAATTAACCCCCCTTTTTTTTTTTTTTTGTTTGAGGCAGGCTTGCTCTCATGATATAAGAAAAAAAGTAATAACCTTCCTCATGAAGAATCTTCAACTTCTCTTTCTCGAGGCTAGCTTAAACTTCTTAGAGTTAGCATCCTTGGCTTTCAGCTTCATAGACTTTACGACCTTTTTGGTAGGAAGTCCCTTCCTCCTTATTGATTACATGATGCCATTCAATTCCTTCTATTTTGAATATTGACCCTTCAAACGAAGAAGGGCTTGTCAGCTAACACCTCCCCTTTATGGCTTGCCTACGCTGATCAGTTTGCTTTGCAGAGGAATGGAGTTGGTGGAAAAATGAAATCCTAACCCCCGAGTAACGCTTAAGCCGAAGTGAGAAGACGTTTGTTCTTCAACCACCAGTAAAAACAGGGGATATTAGCATTTGAATTTAACAACAAATAATTCCATTATTAAATTTAATAATAGATTTGTAACAAATTATATATATATATTGTCTTTTTAATATTAATAACATGCTTTAACAATGAAAAATTTATTGCTAAAAGCAACGTAAAATTTGCAATGGATTATCTGTTGCTAATTTAAAAAATAATTATTTAAATCTTAGTATAAAATCAAAATTATATAGACCATTGATTATTTTTGATATGATAAAATCTCAATCATTTAATTTCGTTGCCGTTGCTAATTCTACACCTGCAGTACTCTCCCCTACACCCTTAGAAAGGTAAACAGAGAATAACGAAATCAACAGCTGAAAATTAATTAATTTTTAGTCTTCTTTGTCTCTAATAACATCCATAACTGTAGAAAATCACTCTCTCTTCATCGATTTGATTTTTCTTTGTCCCAAACTTTTCATCTTCTTCTTATTCGTCTTCAACATCCCTAATTGTTTTCTTCATCTTCTTCTCCTTCATCTTAACAGTTTCAATCTTTCTCTGTAAACCACAAAAAACACAAACCCATGGTAACATCGCACCAGACCCATCATTATCACCATTGAACATCTTAATTTACCCCGTCTCTTTGTAAACGGGTTGGGTTTTGTACTTTTTTTTTTAATAATTCAAGTAATTAATTTATGATTTATGTTTTTCTCTGTTGTAATTTAACTTACACTAAAAAGTTTTAACCTAACATTCCTAATCTCAAGTGTTATTCTGTCGTGTAGATTCATCTTGCTCATCTATAACTCAAGAACACAAGTAACAATTTGTTTTTATCGATACTTTGAATATAGGTTTTAGGCTATTAATTTGATAATATAAGGGTTTATGAAATGTTTTTACCATGATTTATGACCTAATTATGTATGTTGAATTGAAAATTTATCAAAATCCCCAATTTAATTTTTAGGGTTACGGTTCATAAATTGAATGATTTTAGGCAATTGGACCAATGCCGGTAATTCATGTGTTTGGAAGAGAGTGATTGATGGAAATTATGCATGTTTAATTAAAAATTTATCAAAACCCCCAATTTAATTTTTAGGGTTACGGTTCATAAATTGAATGATTTTAGACAACTGGACTAATGCTAGTAATTCAAGTGTCTGAAAGAGAGCGATTGATGGAAATTTCTTGTTACTCTTATAGTAGATTTATTTTGTACTATATTTCTAAATTTCAAAATTGAACAGCTTTTACAAGTAGGACTCTGATTACTTTTTGAGAACTGGATTAAGAAGTTTGTTTCTTGTAAATTGATTTAAATTGATGAATAAACTTATTCTCCAGGAAAGTTTTTTAGTAATTTAGAATAAGGCTTACACAACCTATTTTGTTCTGTCCTCATGTTTCTCATAGATGAAATATTTCAATTATGTTATAAATTTTCAGCATATTCTTTCATTAATCAAGTATAGAATTCTTTATGGTGGTGGATGGTCGATTTAGGAGCTACCAATGCTGATATTATTTCTGTTTTTCACAGTTTCATTTGGATTTATTTTAAAGACTAGCAATGGTTATAGCTAGATGAGTTTAACATACTGTATATGTTTTTTTTTTCCAGCAATATGAATGGCTTATTTAATCACATAAACCATAGAGTTGGCTAAGTCTAATTGGGTTGTAATAAGAAAATCTCCACCTTGAGCCATTGATTCTTGGGGCTTAGGTAAGTCTATTTTGCTCCATTTTTATATGGTTGCTTAATTCTATCATGCTTAATTTGTTTGTTGGGCATGCCTATACTAAGCTTTTTAATTAATTGAAACTTCGCCTTTCATTGGGACAAGATAACGTATATTTAAATTTATTTTTCTTGTAGATCCTAGTTTTGGAGGTTTATGTGAACATGAAGCTAGTTATATTCAATTAATTTTTCTGGGCATAAGACTGTCTTTTTTTCTATCCTTATTCAATGCCAGTTTGTATAAAAAAATTAATTGAATGATTTTTTTATTAAATTTGTTGTTGGTCTGTGAGCATTAGATTATCCGTTGCTGATTGTAAGTATCAGAATTTTTATTGTTGCGAAATCAGCATCGACAAATCTGAATTTGATATTTGCCGTTGCTAATTCTATTGCTAAATTATTTTAATAATAGATTTTAGTTTTATTTACAACGAAATAATTAATTATTAATTACTACATTTTTTAGTAGTGAACCTCTATCCTGAGCTTTTCACTTCATCAAAAGGTGAAGTCTTGACAGAGGCTAAAACCTTCCACTAACAAAGAAAGTACTCTTCATCGGTTCCCCTTTCGAACTAGAAAGCCTCATTGGCATTGTTGGCAAGCAGGTCAACAAAGGCCTCCTTTCTTTCTATTTTACTCTGCGCAGGATTACTGCAAATAACAAGTAAAAGTGGAATTGGATCAATTGTAAAGAGATGTTTTTCATTCCCTTTTTTCACTATATGAAATCCATATTTTGACACCTGAGATTCCCACTAAGATCTATCTTCTCTCTTTTACTAGTGGATCTCCTTGTGTTAGTGATGCGACCTAGCAAAATTATCTATTTTGCTATACTCTTTGTAAATTTGAAAAAATATGCTAGACGTGCGTAAGGTGGTCGAAATTGTTAGTAAACTAATTGGATATATATTGTAAAAAAAAAAAAAGTGTTTGTTTAGAGGTGTAAAAATACTATTTTTAAAATTAAGATATTTATTTGTTACACATAGAGACAATATATAATGATATAATTAAACCCTCTAAATCTTTAAAAAACTAAAAATAAAAGACAAATGAAAGAGAATACATTTTTTAATATATTTTTTCTTTGTATAGTGACGAGTTTATATAAATTTAAAATATTATATAACAAGATTATATGACGTTTAATATAACAATTATATTTTGAAATAAACTAAATAGATGATATTTAGTTTTATCATAACAGTTACAAATATCAAGATTAATTATGAAAATTGAAAGAAATAAACTCAAAAAATAAAAAAAATCGCACTGACTAATTAAGTACCAAGTATCATCTTTTGATATTATAAATATCTATATAATAGCATTAGAAAGCCTACTAGGAGAGCTCATCCATCAAGAGCTCCATATACACTTAATTTACTATACAATATAAACCCACACTTATAAACATCTAGAATGAATTATTACTTTTCAATGTGGGATAAACATCTTTTTTTTTTCTTTATTCACTTACAAACTACACCAACAATTCCCCACTAGTTTGTAATGAATGTCTTTTTACTTGATAGAATTATAGTTACAAGAATGTATTTTGTAATTTAAACTTTCAATTAATGTCACGGCTTGAATTCTATTAAAGTTATTAGTGTTTGCATATTAAACCAAAAAATTTATTGTAGAATAAAAAGTACTATACACACAATATTATCCAAAATTTTTAAAAAATTTACAAATGTTTAGCATTTATTATAACCATGTGCTAAAATCTTATTTTAATGAATATTTACTAGAGAAAATCCCAACTCTTGTAAAAACGAGCGCCACTTCTATATTCATATAAATAAAATTATACATGTTTGCATTACATTAAACACGAACTTGAAATTCCATTAAAACCCTATGTTCATCCTTAATAAAACACACTGAATACTATCATAATAAAATCCAAAATTAATTATCAATATCCAATAAATACATATATTTAGTTATAACCCTAGTGTCATGACTGGATAAAAAGTTTTGCATCTTGACTCGAGGGGTCTTGAATTGATTTTTTAGACCTTTTTTTGAATTATATTTTTTTCTTAGATTTCTTTATTTAATATTTTATTTGTTAAAAATTTAGCTTCATCTTATTTTTTTTGTGTGGAGTTATCATATTCTCATTTGATTTATTAGGAATCGGTTTTTAATTTTTTTTTCCTGTATTTTTTTATGAGATTATCTTGATCTATAGTTACGAAATTTATGAGCTAACCAAATTTAATTGGTTTTATTTTTTAATTTTTCTTTCAATTTTTCCATTTAATATTGAGTTTATTGAGTTGTTTCATGATTCTAGTTTGGTTCATATCAAGGTTTTTTTAACTATTTTTTTTATAGCTCTATTGTTTTAATTATATTATTTAAATTACTAGTTAAATCAATGACTTGAATCTTTTTTTTCCTTAGTATTATTCTTTCGTGTTGAATTTTTTTTACCCGAACTGCAGTATAGCATGGGATACAAATATAGTATAACACTAATTAATAAAATAGGATATAGATAATAATTAACCAAGCAAAGTAAAGACATTATTTAGGCAGAAGTTTGGTGGACTTGAGAAGAGAAAGATTCAAAAGAAATAATTAAGACTAACGAGTCAATGGGCTTACATCTCCAGATCCAAGTCCAACATGGAAACTCACACAGAAAAATAAAAATGCTAAAAAATTATTGACTTTAGGCATAACGAAAGCACTATCGATGATGAAGAAGAAATGGCCATGAGATCCCTCACCTCAAAAACCAGAACCTTACACTCTCTCTTTCAGTCTCTCTGCACCTCCAAATCCCACAGTCATCGCCATCCTCTCTCTACTCTCACTCCACTAAACCAAAACCCACCATTACCAGGCCTTGTGAACGAGATATCTCGCATTCTCAGCGACCAAAGAAACCCCCACCATGACTTGGAGACCTCTCTAAACGCATTCTCTTTAAAAATATCCACAAACTTGGTAGAACAAGTCTTAAAACGTTGCAAGAATCTTGGGTTCTCAGCCCACAGGTTCTTTCTTTGGGCTAAAAGAATTCCGGGTTTTGAACATAGCAAAGGGAGCTATCACATTTTGGTGGATATATTGGGTACTAGCAGGCAGTTTGCAATATTATGGGATTTCTTGATTGAAATGAGAGAATCTCATGATTTCGAGATAAACCAAGAAATTATCTGGCTTGTTTTTAGATCTTATAGCAGAGCTAATTTGCCAAGTGATGCTATTCGTGCATTTGATAGAATGGCTGAGTTTGGTCTAAAGCCCAGTGTTGATGATCTTGATAAACTTTTATATGTATTATGCAAATGCAAGCATGTGAAATGTGCCCAGCAGTTTTTTGATAGAGTTAAGCATAAGTTCGAGGCTAAAGCAAAAACTTACAGCATTTTGGTGAGGGGGTGGGGTGACATTGGGGAAGCAGTAGAAGCGCGTAAGGTGTTTGATGAAATGCTTGGCCGAGGATGTGCCTTGGATGTGCTTGCATATAATAGCTTGTTAGAAGCTTTGTGCAAGGGAGGGAATGTTGATGAAGCGTATAAGATGTTTCGAGAAATTGGTTCACATGGAGTTGAGCCTGATGCATGTAGTTTTGCCATATTCATTCGTGCATATTGCGAGGCAAACAATATTCATTCTGTTTTCAGTGTGCTCGATAGAATGAAGAGATACGATCTCGTACCAAATGTCTTCACTTATAATTGTATTATCAAGAAACTTTGCAAGAATGGAAAGGTGGAAGATGCTTATCAACTTTTGCATGAGATGATTGAGAGGGGAGTTAGCCCAGATGCATGGAGTTACAATACAATCTTAGCTTACCATTGTGAGCACTCAGAGGTTAATAGGGCAACCAAGTTGATATCTATAATGGTTAAAGATAATTGCTTGCCTGATCGGCATAGTTACAACATGTTGCTAAAATTGCTTGTAAGAGTAGGAAGATTTGATAGAGCAACTGAAATTTGGGAGAGCATGGGCGAGAGGGGATTTTATCCTTCAGTCTCAACTTACTCTGTCATGATTCATGGTTTGTGCAAGAAGAAGGGAAAACTAGAGGAGGCATGCAGATACTTTGAGACAATGATTGATGAAGGAATACCGCCATATGCTTCTACCATTGAGATGTTGAGAAACCGGCTAATAGGGTTTGGACTCCTGGATCACATTGAGATACTTGCAGCTAAAATGGAGCGAGGCACTTCTTGTTCTATACAAGAGCTGGCAAAAGAAATGAGGGGCAATAAGGCTTGTGTGAGATCTAGGAATGAAGAAACGGAGCTTGAAAGTGAGTAAAACCTAGCTCCCTAATCACTGAGTTCCGAGATGTTAACTGGGCAAACTCTCCATCGAATCTAGTGGGGGTGCAACTTAAACACGAAGAGTTAAACCTACACAACCGTGATTTGTTGTCATTAGATAAAAAAGTGAAATCTTAAAAAAGTGCAACTTAATGCTAACCCATATTTTTGGATTGGCTGTGGTCTAACTGAAATAAAGTTTTGGAGCTATAAACTCATTACTTGAACATTGTGTTTTCACCATTTTGTCAAAAGATCTCATCTATTATTAATTATTCAAACGAGCCTTTGTATTTTCTATCTCAGCCAATTGAGTACAATTTGCCAAAATTAGAAATTTATGCAACAAAATAATTAGTCTTCTTCTCTATTTGAATCATTATCGTTAACTTACCTTCTACTCTTGTTAATATCATCACTCACTCTCACCATCCTAATGAACGAAGATGGTGGAGTGACTGCGAGTATGGTATTCAGTCACTCCACTCCCTTCCCCTGAGAACCTAGTTATGGTTGCTTTCAACTTTGAAAGTGAACAGGTCTCTATGTCTATAGATGAGTAAAATAAAAGTCAAAGTTATAGTATTCTATGCACTCTTCTCTAATTGGAAGGGTAAAGCGAAGTTTGCTATTGCCATGTGAATGGTTTTTCCTTTTGATTATGCATGTTGGAATCTCGATCGGCTCATGTTTGAGCATGATGAATCACTTCGTGTCGGCTTGTTGCTGATAAAGTTTCCGGCCTCATAGGAGAACGGAAAACTTGAGCATTTTCTACATCAATGGAGGAAGAATTGCGAACCATATTCCCTGAAAAAAGATACAATCGAGAAACGACTAGCAAGTGGCTATACATACAAATCTATTTACGGATCTAGATGATTTGATTGGAATTGGAAGTTCCAAAACATGAAATTTTATTCGGATAGGATTCATGTGTGAAGGTCTTTCCTTTTAACACTTACATCCCTCTTTGTCAAATAGAGAAAGAAGCTTCTTGGAGGCCCTTAACCCTATCTTATCAATCACTCCCACCATCCTCACCCTCATTGAGCAGCATCTTCTTTGATTTTCTGGTAAATTGTACTCAATTGATTGAAATTGAAAATACAGGAGTTCCATTGATCGAAATGATAACAGAGAGGCTTTTTTTTCCTGATGAATTGGCAAAAACACATGGTGTAAATAATGAATGAGCTTTCTCAAAATCTCAGCCATTCAGAGTGTAACTTTGTTGGTCCATAAAAACTCAGTCTACGAACACCATCTCTAATCCTTGTGAACCATCAGAAATCCCACTGTCATCTTTGACAGGCTCAATTTGAACACATATTTCTGCTCCTTCTCTCCCAATTTTTGGATCACAATTCCTGATAAACAAGTAACTGGAAATTGTGTCAAGAACTACTAGAAGGGAAAACAGATAAGCAATCAACAATCCCTCCAAGACCATAGGCATACTAAACCTTCCAAAGACAGGATCATAAGCTCTTACAATCCGGTATTGGAACAAGGCTTCAGTAGCAACAAGACCTAGATTTATGGGAAGAGCCAGCAGCAAAGCCATTGAATCTGTACCCTTTCTCAACAAGCAAGCCTTACGAAGAGACTTGTATATAGTGCAATTATCAATACCTGCTACAACCAGGGCTAAATTGCACGTGACCATGGTATTGGTTAAAACCATGTAGAAAACAATCCCCGCTGCCAGATCGAAGAAAGGCCTGATGGATGATAGAATCAATAGACCCTTAAAGAAACTAGAGGCTTCGAAAAGGAACGACAGGGTTGTTGTGGTAATGGTTACAGTAAGGATTATATTGCAAATGCAGGTTAAGACTAGAGGCTTGTAACAAAGTGACACAGGAGACGAACAAGATAGTGAAAAAACATGTTTATGGTGATTTAGAGATTGAATGATGGATGCTTTTGCTAGGACAAGAGAGGATAGTGCAAGTGGAAGACTAAAAACAAGGACAGATATCATCTGAGGAAGATCTAAAACAACAAGAGAAACTCTTTTGCCCTGAAAAATTGATCTGGTGAGTGAACAAGGTTGATAGAAGGATAGTGAGACGAGAATGGAAGATGAGAATGGAAGCAATAGGATTGCTGGGATGCTGGTGAAGTAGTGGAAATCTTTCAGCAAGGTGTGGATTGATCTTCTAATGATTTTTGCTGCCTTCTCCATAACAAGAAGCAGAGATTCTTTCTTTTTTCTTTTTTTTTTTGTTCTTGAATTGTATAGATGAGAGCGATTTATCACTTACCAAGTGAGTTACAGGATTCTACAAACAATAGATAGAAACTAATGATATTTTCACCTGATATTTTGAGATTTGCTTAAAGATTAGCTTCATATTTTCCGTTCCTATCCAACCACTAGAAACTAACATGTAACTACCAAAATCTTCCTTTGAAGAATTATGACCATTGGGAAGACTTGGTATTAAATTAGGCAACAAAGAATAGACATCAAGGGCCGTTTGGAATAAAGCGTTTCTCTCAATTTTGATTTTTTTAAATAAATTTTATAAAAATAAAAAAAAATTATTTTAATATATTTTTAAATTTTTATTTAAAAAAATACAATTGTTACAATATATTTCCACGCACCCTTTTTTATAGCCGGAGGAGTTATCAAATCCCACCAAAGCGCAACAACTTATTACTCGCACGAAATTTGTGATTAAAGTATAATTCATTATTATGAGTTTGTATCAATTGGTCTTAAAAAGATTGATGGACTGCAAATAAGGGTGAGGAGTTCAAATGATTTTGCTTTTAAAATATCTACAAATAAACTTTTCAAGATTAGCAATTTTTACAATGATTAATTTTTTTTAATTGCAATTTTATGATGAATAAGTTGTTTTTTCGATTTTCTTTTGAGTGGAAATAGCTATTTTCTCAAGGTGGGGAGGGTAATATTAAAGGGCTAACAGCCAAAATTATCGAGTGCTTGATGACATTCTCAAGTGGACTAATCAAGTGCTTTCTTCAATGTCAATGGCAGGACTGGAATCAAAATTTGGCATGAAAACGAAAACAAAATCTCAGGATAATTTATAAAACAAAAAAGTTAAAATGATTATAAATTATTAAAACCTAGAACTAGAAAAATAAAAAATAATAAATAATAAAAGAAGAAGAAAAGAACACAGATGCATAGTGAAAAAGAAGATTCAATTTCCATTACCATGGCTAAGTACTAAGCTTGATGCTTGAATCAAACCAGCCGAGATGGATGCAAAGCTTCCAATCCAACGACAGCTTATCGGACACCGACGGAGGATTCCCACTTGTAAGAGAAAAAAAGAAAGAAAGAAGAGAGTAATATTAATATACCAAGAGCTGTGCTCTTTCCTCTCACATGAAGATCCCTACTAAAACACCATGTTTATATGACTAAAACCTTCAAGAACTCTATTAATTATAAAGAACTAACAATGATCACTGCTACGGTGTATTATCAAACCACATATCCATTAATCATCCAATCATCAATCTTCAACCTTCAGAAGATCCATCCTCAGCTCATTGAGTTTTACATGGCATCCATTGATTTTTTCTTCTGCCAAAATAGTAGAAATACATCGAGTATCCCTAATATCGAAAGAAGGAAAAACAAAACTGTCATCTAAAATAATTATGATGGTGACTTAGTGAGTGCCTTGAATTATCAGTGATTCCCTTGAGTAGTACAAAAAGCAAGGTAAACTCAGCACTGTTGTTGCAAACCAATTAGTGACTGCATCAATGGAGAGATCACCCTCAACCCTAACACAAAGAACCAACTTTAGTACTATACTATTGTCCAGTCAGCAAAGATATTACTTGGAGAACATTAACACCTTAAATGAGATTCTGATACTGACATTATCAAATGAAGTTTAGTGTCTTAATGATTCTGAAATTGACTCCAAAATTTACAATTTTTCTCTCCCTCTACCGAACCATCTCTTCTAATTTCTTTTTCTCTCTATGCAGGTTTTTTTGTTTAATATATATATATATATATCTTCTCACTTCCTATTTCAATCTCTAATTTTCAACTTACCTAACAAGACAATTTGACGTTTTACACCCCGATGGAAAAGCAACAAGTGAAGGAAGTCTTGTAAGCATTTCAATCAGGTTAAAAACAAGAAACATGCTATGCTGAAGCTAAAGTTAATAAAAGCACAAGCAATTTCAGCGGCACACATCAAATCAAGAACAAAATATTGCCAAAATAAAATACTCTCATAAATGCAAATAATAAAGGTGTCTTGGCAGGAAGGATCAAGCGAGTTCAGATATGCAAGAATAAAAAACTTCTTGCATCAAATATTTTAATATAATGCAATTAAATGTTCAGCTGGTTCTTTATTGACCAATTCTACTTTGCCACTTGGAAAAAGGAGAGGAGAAAGGGAAACTATTATACCATTGACACAAAGATTGTAATGTCTATAGCATGGTGAAGGAATGAACCCAAGGTTCAAGTTTTCAACCATCACCAGAAAGCCAATTATTTGCATCTTAGGAGCTACAAGCAATCTAAGTACTGCTTCCTCCATCCCACAATGGGCATCCTCCTTTGCTTTTTATTCTACCCAAAAGTAGTAGCATCTAGTAATGGAAGATCAATGCCTGAAAAGCTTTCCCCAGTGTATTGCAAGTTAATCTTGTCGATAATATGCTACAGCCAAGAACATCTAGTCACTTATGAAACAACTCATGATCTGGTTAAGAGAATAGGGTTGGAGGAATCCCGGGGAAAAAAAAAAACAGGACATGGTAATCAATTTGTCCAAGAGCAATTACTCACAGATTGCTTATCAATGCCAAATATGTCACAGTCCCTTTTCCATAAAGGATTCGTCATCAGCTCATAAGCATATTGGATCTGAAAGAACCACACATTAGAAAACCATTCACCAAATAAGAGAGCAATAACCCATCACCTACTAATAATCAAGTTGCAGAATCATCATATCAGACAAGAAGAGAATAAAATAGCTAGAGTTGTAGTAACCTGTCTGAACATTTGTCATCTAAAAAGGCATTATATCATTATTATTGGTCTATGGCCAACTACTGGACAAATCTTTGCACAAGCTGATTTTCAATAGGCATATTGCTTCTTATAACTTGCATGTAGAAAGCACTCTTTCCATTTTATTAATTATAAGGATTAAATCTGAAGCAGTGCACTGAAAATTGATTGAGGACGAGGGCTCCAAAATCTCTGTAAACTGTATCTCAAAACTTGCAACCACAATTTCTATGATTTTTGTCCCATATGTCTACTCTTCCTCACATTTACAAATAGTTCTTTGCTACTTCAAAGAATAATCACAGGGAACCAGCTTTCAAGGATAGCATTGCTAACACCTCGACTCAACTTTCGCCTCTAGATACCATCCAACACACTTGGCTAGTAGAGTATCTGAATGCAAAGAAAGTTTTTTTTTCTACCCAAAAGGTAAGGTTACGCAAAGTGCTACTTTAATCGCTTTCATACTGAATGCAAGCAGAATTTGATCCCAATACTCTAATAACAACGACTTTCCCGAGCTGGCCAGCACTGCCACGCAACACCAGTTCGTCACATTAAACCATTCCACCAATGTTAGTAGGTTCTACCTGCATACAAGAAGATGACGGGAACAGCCAAAGAAGCCTTTAAAGTATCCTGAGCATACTCTTCACCTTCAAATATTCCAATCACTTTCTTTCTTCTAATCAAGGTTGCCTAACACTATCCAACAGAATAGTTCGACTTCTCCACTGTCACCATTCAATTATGCCCAACAAGTTGTGCTGTAAAGCCCTTAACGACATCCTCTAAGTACAAACCGCACAACTCCCTCCGACTACTGCAGCTATTAATGAATCCTTAAATCATCTCAGAAACGCCCTCGTGTTCAACAAACAAAGGAAACACACACATTGAAAAATTACTAAGATACAGCCATTGAAAACATACTTTCAGTAACCAATTAACACTCGAAAAGAAAAAAAAGAAATTAACTTACCTTTATAAACCATTAGTAGTAGGGATTTCCGTGCCTGAATTACGATGGATGCCAATTAAATAAAAAATTAGAAAACTAAAGCAAATAAATAAATTAAAAAAAAAAGAATGAAAAAGAATTACTACCGCTTAGAAGACAGCTTCCCGTATGCTTCTTTCACTTCTTCAACAGAGCTATACCGCTTTGTATCCAAAACTACGTCGTTAACGAAACAAACAAACGAAAAATCACAATTGCAGTTCACAGCATGCGAATCCAAAATTCAAATAGCTTTACGTGAAAATAAGTAATTGTTACCGTCGTAATGAGAAGGAGGGAAAGAGCGAGGAAGGAAAACCAGCTGGTAGAAGACGGGGAGTGAAAATAGAAAGAGAGGAACGCCGCAGGCTTTGATCGTCGATGAATCGATGCCATCGCCGATGTCTGATCTCAAGTGCAAACAGTGAACAAGAGGGGGTATCAAGACGACGTCGTTCTCATCTTAAAACTTAAACAGCTCTTTTCGTTTTCAAACCGGACGGTTCATTTTTAATGGTGAATTAATTTTATCGTGGTTTAAGGTGTAATTTTATTTAAAATAATATATATTTTTTATTTTTTAAAATTTATTTTTAATATTAACATATTAAAATAAATTAAAATAATAAAAAATAAATTTTAAAAACGAAATTTTTAAAAAATTTCTTTTAAAAATATAAGAAAAAAAAATTCTAAACTTAGTTAATTGAAACCAAAATTGGGTTAAATATGAGAACTGGGCCTTTTGGTAAATACTAATTTTTGATATGGTGGGCCTGTGATTTTTTTACCAAAATTAATTTTAGGCAAAGAAGCCCAAACATGATGATGCCACAAACCGAAGACAATTAATTGCACGTCATTTTGGACAAGTGAAATTATGACACACTGTCTGCTGTCTTGTGCTTTTCTCGTCCACCACTGAAAAGGACACGACTTGAACTCCTCTTGTTACATTCATAATTATTGCTTGACTATAAAAAAGGAGAAAAAAGCAACAGCAAAAAGGCAACGCATTATTAAGAAAAAGATGAAGAAAAGGCTTACGATGATCAAGAAATTATGATTCATAATTGTTCATTGCATATAATCTGACATAAAAGGGTATCTCCTACAGCACACAGGATCTCATGATTTTTTTCTCTTCTTTTCCTGCTGGTTGGGAGGTGGGGGGTTTCATGGCTTGCAACCGCCCCCAATCTTTCCCTCCATGCCTGCTTTCCGTGCTTTCAAGCTTCTTTCTGAGGATTCAACCATGTGGTTAAGTCAATTTTAAATAATTCAAAAGATTCTTAGTTTCTGATCCTAAACTAGGGCTGAACTTCCCCTCAATATATTTATCCATAATGTTTTTCGAAGTCGCCATTAATGGTCTTAGCTTGCCAATTTCAAGATATGGGAGTACCGTACCTTGCAAACGATGGCTGCATGATCAATATGCGTAACCCTTAATCCATATTTATTGAGCCCAAAACATGATCAACTCATCTTAATCCAATGAACCTTACAGTACCGTGGAAACATCAGAGGACATGCATAATCTTTGAAAAAACCAAGACAAAGACACGATCTTGGTTGCAGATTATGGGGTTAAGCAGAGAAGCTCATTAATTACATAAAGATGCAGCTCCTGATTCGAGTTCATCTAGCCTGAAACATGACCAAAATAAACTAAGTTCAGTGAACCCTACAATACATTTGGAGATGTCCGGATCGTAATCCTTGAATTAACCAAGACAAAGATACGATATCTAAGTTGTTTGCTTGAGTAAATGTAAAACAAGAGGTGCTTGACAAGAAGCTTCCTCTTGAAACTCGCAAGGGCACGAAACAAAAATCAAGGTTGTCTACTGAGTAAAAGGCAAGGACAGTGTTTCTCACGAGACTATCACATGTAAGCTTGTCTTCGATGTACAATGCAAGTTTGTAATCTTTTACAATTGCTTGCAGAAACAAAGCAATAGTAAGCAACGTTTGGGACAAAAACCAGGTCCATTGTTTTGATAATGGTGTTAGAATTCAAGATTAGTTTAGTAGAGGATTGTCTCCTTGTTATCTAACCTCCCTCATTTCAGCATGGGTTCATAATGGCCCCAAGGACCCTCCCCAACATGGCTGATAATACAGATTTAAAGCAAGTCTTATCTTCCATGGGCCAAGAACATACCATTGGATAAGGCTATGATATTTTATTAGGTTTGGCCAACTGTGGTATTCCTGTTAATTGGCCATTATATGATTGTGTTCTTTGGTGGGTCGTGACAGCATATAAATTATCTGGTATAGTAAATATCTTGATCCAGGGCGACTGAAAGAAAAAAAAAATCAAGCACAGTGGCAAACCAGCTCCTCGAAATTTGTTTTATTGCTAAACTGAAAGAGAATCTTGAATGGTTTCGAATTTCGAAGTTCTGTATTAATATATAATTTGCATTAAGACAAACTTGGTGGACTTATGGGATAGAAGATCATAGTCTTTGAGCATGGTTCAAAATCTAGTGGTCCTTCTCATCTAATATTGGATGATTAGAAAGGGCTTGGTAGCAGTCAAATGGGATGAGCCTGGCGACAAGGCATCTGGCTCTCGACTCTTTCTTCTTCCCAGTTAAGCTAGGAGTTGACAGTAATTGAGTGTAGATTCCTCAAGTATGGAATGATAGAGACCAACGATACGGAAGGAGCAGGAGACAAAACATGTGGGATTTGCTTTGTTTTGTTATTGATTAGATTTAATCAGGAGTTAATTTCTGTGTCGGGTTTTAAGAAGTCAGATTCTAAGGCAATTTCTTGGGTTTTGAGCATTCTTGACATAGCCAGATTGCAAATCCAAGATTGTCCCCTTGTTTCTTCTTTGTTAATTAACTTAACTCCACTTATAAGTGGGAACATCCACTAAAACTGGAACTATGTAGAGTTACAACTCTTAAGTCTTAACTTGTTAATAATGTATTAATTTTCAAATTACCAAAAATCCAATGATATATGTTGATGTTTTGGAAATAATGATTTATTATTTGATATATATATATATATATATATATATATATATATATATATATATATATATATATATATATATATATATATATATAGGTGGGAGCTATGGTGGCGGGGAGGTGAGTAACTAATAATAGTACTAGAGTGAAAGGAACAATTTCGCTGACAAATTAACTCATCTTGATAAGCTACGGGCAGGGAACAAAACGTTCTTGGTTTTTGTGCTAAATGCTACGTGCGGTGCCGGAGAGAAGGTGATGAACAGTAATATTATAAGGCCCTAGGTCATATGCAATATGCAGTCAGAAGACATGACAAGGGAAAACATCCTAGTTTCTTCACCGAATTGTAAAAATGGAAACACCCACGGAATGCAGCAGCATCCCATATATCAAAGTGCAAGATTTTTGCTTTTTTTTGTTTTTTTTAAATCAAGAAGGTATCGAAATTGCCGACCAATTGTCTAGGTGGTTGATAACCCACATAAATGTTGGTACAGAGAATGATGTGGCAGAAAGATAGAGGAATCAAAGTTTGGTCGTGTGTGGGGGCCTAGGTGCATGTTCTCTGGAGCCTTGGGCCACACTTCACGCTCTTTTAAGGAGCTGCCTCGCCTCTTCTTCGCCATCCATAACTCACTCACCACAAGCATTGCTACTTCTAGCTCTCAAGTGCATTCTTCTTCTCTCTGAAAAGGCAAAGAAATTAAGTGCAAGTACTTCTCAAAAAACGAAAACCATGAAGATGACGAACCAGGCAACCATGGATCAAGAGTCCAAGAAAAAGATGTCATGTAGAAGGCTTGGAGGGTACCTTAGACAACAGAGAGGCAGGCTCTACATTATCAGGAGATGTGTAGTCATGCTCCTCTGCTGGCATGACTAGGCCAAAGCTTAATCATGGAGCTTTGCACCATCTCCGTGAAGTTGAAGAGCAATCAAGCAAACCATCCATCATTGCTAGCTGTGAACTTGGAGCAAGCTCTCTAGTCTTCTACTCTCTCCTTTTTTTTGCTCGACATGTAAATAGAAAAGAGAAAAGGCTGCCTATATTAGTTGATTAATTCTAAAACATATGCCACTTGAGCTTGTAGTGTACAAGGAAATGCTTCAAACCCAATGATTTGATCTCAACTCTCTAGGAAAACAAGTTTTGCAGCTTCTACACAAGTTGTCTCTTTTGTCACGAGCTATATATCATCTAACTATTATGTAGAGCATCGATCTCTTACTCCATAATTTATCTCTGAAGCACTTGATGATTATTAGATTTTCTTACATCATTGATGAGATAGCCTAGCATGTCTTATTTTGTGACTCATCCTCACCTAAGCGATCAGCTAAATTAAAAATGGATTTGTGGTAACATGCACGTTAATTACTGTTAAATTTAAATTAAGCATGGCAATTTGAGGTAAAGAAGATTGAAGAAACTGTAATAAGACGAAGATATTTCCCGAAGAAAGTAACATTTAAAAACCAGCGATGATTTTCAGTGTCTTTTATGTAGGATCCATTTGTAGTCTTGTCAACTCAGAGCCATGAACACAACTTCAAAGCATCGGTTGTCTCGTGTGGGTTGTACCAATTGATAGTACCGTTTTATTAATTTGGACGATATAATATATTAACAAATATATATTTATAGTGATTTACTGTTTATACAAATTATTGTAAATTGAATTAGTATAAAGATAAAATTAATTATCTTTGCAAAAAAAAAACTTGTTAAGCATGCGGATTGTCTTTTCTATAACATATATTTAGCATTGAAAGAATGGTTGAGAAAAAAATGATTTGTCTGAGTTTTTTGAGTTACAATATAGATATTAATTTGCCTTTAAGACATAAAATTTTAACATTTGTGTTGAGGGTTACTTTTTTTTTTAAAAAAAAAAAGTGAAGATACAATCATGCTTCTAAGGGGGGAAATATGCATTTATTGAGGGGCTTTTTCATCTTTTTCTTTTATCGAAACAGTTCAAATATGAAATTATCATTAGGTTTCAACAAAAAAACAAGACTATGTAGGGGTGTTTTCATTGTTTCCATATGGTTTTACTGTAAACATCATGTGGGGTTTGGGGTAATTGCGTATTTATATGTATATGTATATAAATTATTATTTATATTTAGAAATGGTTAACGCGTGCTAAGCACGTGCCAATGGGTAGACGCCGACCTAGCCGTTTAGGTGGTGTTTGCGGCTCCAAAACAGAACTGAGAGTCGCCCTTCAGGACGGTGTTCAATGTGTCTCGCTATCCCAAGCACAGTGCCAAGGCACGTGTGTCGAGGCGGCCTATGAAGAAGCTTCGACTGAGGGTTTTTCCGTTTACAATTGATTTTTGTATCAGATTTGGTCCTTATTTTTTTTAATTATTATGTATCTGGTCTTGAATCATTTATCATTTTTTTTTGTTTCATCCCTTTGCACTTGGTTTCTATATTAAATTTGGTCCTTATTCTTTTAATTGTGATGTATTTGGTCTTGAATCCTTTATTAAATTGATTTGTCTTTGAATTTCATTCATTGACATTTTATTTTTATGTCAAATATGGTCCTCATTTTTTATTGTTATTTTTAGTTGTTCTTATCCTTTTCTATATTGAAATTGTTTTTCAATTTGACATGGTGGTCAGCCAAATCCAAAGTAAAGTTGGTCAGATATTTTTGCCAGACCCAAGTAACATTAGTTAGACATGTTTACCAGACTTAAGGCATTAACCAAATTTAAAATGCATGAACTTGATGATTAGCTAGGTCCACTTGTCTGGCATGTTTGTCAGACCCAAGTAAACATGGGTCATACATGTTTTCTAGACCTAAGTAACATGGACCTGGCATGTTTACTAGACCCATGGTGCCTAGATTTGGCAGATAACCAAGTCCAAAGTAATGTAGGTATGTCATATTTTCTAGACTCAAGTAAATATGTGTCAGACATATTTGCCAGACCTAGACACCTGGACTTGGTTGGCACCAAGTTAAGAGTATGTGGATGTGGCGGTCAGCCAAGTCCGAAGTAAATTGGGTCTGACATGTTTTCTAGACCAAAGGTGTCATCCAAGTCCAAAGTGTGTGGACGTGATAATTAGCCAGATCCAAAGTAAAGTTGGTCTGACATGTTTACTAGACCCAAGTAAATGTGGGGCAAGCATGTTTACTAGACTCAAGACGACTATACTTGGTGCCAACCAATTCTAAAGTGCGTGGACCTAATGGTCAGCTAAGTCCAAAGTAATGTGGGTCTGGCATGTTTACCAGACTTAAGTCGCTTGGACTTGACTTCAGCCACGTCCAAAGTTTATAGACTTGCTGAGTAGCCAAGTCCAAAATAACATGGGTCTAACATGTTTGCTAGACCCAAGTCAACATGTGTTAGACACATTTACCAAATCCAAGCACCTGGACTTGGCTAGCACCAAGTCTAGAGTGTGTGGATGTAGCGGTCAGCTTAGTCTAAAGTAAAATGGGTTTGGCATATTTGCCAGACCCAAGTAACGTGCGTCTCACATGTTTGTCAGAGCCAAAATGCCAGCCAAGTCCAAAGTGCATGGATGTAGTGGTCAGCTAGGTCCAAAGTAAAATGGGTTTGGTATGTTTGCTAGACCTAAGTAAATTTGGATCAGACATGTTTGTTAAACCCAAGGTGACTACATTTAATGCCAGCCAAGTCCAAAGTACATGGATTTAGTGGTCAGCCAAGTCTAAATAACATGAGTCTAGCATGTTTGTCAAACCCAAGATGTCTAGACTTGGCGCTAACCACGTCAGAAGTATATGGAGTGGTGGTCAGCCAAGTCCAAAGTAACGTGGGTTTGACATGTTTACCAGACCCAAGACGCCTAAACTTGGCACTAGCCAAGTCCAAAGTGCGTGGACTTAGCAGTCAACCATGTCCAAAGCAACATGAGTCTAGCATTTTTACGAGACCCAAGGCACATGTGCCAAGTCTAAAGTAACATGGGTCAAACATGTTTGTCAGACCCAAGTAAATGTGTGTCAGACACGTTTACCAGACCTAAGACACCTAGACTTAGATGGCACCAAGTTCATAATATGTGGACGTGGTGGTCAACCAAGTTTAAAGTAAAGTGGGCTTGATATTTTTGTTAGAACCAAGTAAACACGGGTAAAGCATGTTTTCTAAACACAAGTAATGTGGGTCTGGCATGTTTTCTAGACCTAAGGCGTCAGCCAAGTCCAATGTACATGGACTTGATAGTCGATCAGGTCTAAAGAAAAGTGAGTTAGACATGTTTTTCAGACCTAAATAACATGAGTTTGGCATGTTTTCTGGATCTAAAGTGCTTGGACTCAGTGTCGGCTAAGTCTAAAATGCGTAGACTTGAAGGTTACTTGGCATCAACTAAGTGCATGTTTGCTAAACTCACGTTACTTGATTTTAGCATATTTGTTTGACCTAAGTAAATGTGGGTTAGACATGTTTGTCAAACCTAAGTAACATAGGTCTCGCATGGTGCAAGCCAAGTCCAAAGTGTGTGGACTTAACTATCAGTTAGGTACAAAGTAAAGTGAGTTTGATATGTTTATTAAATCCAAGTAATATGGATTTGACATGTTTATTAGACCTGAGGTGTCTAGACTTAGCGCCAGCCACATCTAAAGTGTGTGGACTTGGTAGGTAGTTAAGTCCAGAGCAATGTGGATTTGACATATTTGTAAGACCTAAGTTAAGTGAGCTAGACATGTTTCTCAGACCCAAGTACCTAGCTTCCTAAACCCACAAGCTCCCGACCTAGTTCTTTTTTTATATTTTTATATTTTTTAGTTTTTTAAAAAATAATGCATAATTTGTGTATATTTTTTCAAATAAATTTTTGCTTTATGTTTAGGTTGGTATGATTCAACTGTTGGTTTTTCTTAATTTTATATAGATTATTTTTTTTAATATTGATTTTTTATAAGATTTTTTATATGTGCAACCTTGTATTTTTTAATTATTATTCAATAAAATTTATGTGTTATATGTAGCCTTGCATTGTTTTTTATATATACAATTATGTTTGTCGATTTTTATTATAAATTTTATGTGTTTTTTTATTACAGATTTATTTTGTCAGAGTAAATTATTAAACTTGACCAGGTAAATTACCTGTGTTACAATGTTAGATATCTTGATCTTTATTTTTTGCTTGGTTCTCTCAATTTCATTTTTTTTTATTGTTAATGAATTTTTTATTCATTACTTTACATAATGGTTATTAGGTTGTTTAATTAGATGCGTGCATAAATTTTTCAATTTACATCTAGGTTGTCTAATGATTGCCCAAATAAGTATAAAGATTTTGGGTGCTTTTAGGTTGCTTTCTCTTATAGGAAAAAAAATTGTATTATTTTTATGTATTTTAATATTGAAACATTACATTTTTTTTTGTTAGGATGGTAGGCTGAAAAGAACAGGGACTATTGTGAAATTTAATAGTGCAAATATTGGTAGCCTGCACACAAATATAAATTTAACAATACAGATATTGACAGCCTGCACACAAATACAAATTCAGAAGAAAAAAAATTACACCATTTTTATTAGGAAAGCTTTTGATCATGATTAGCTTCGCTTTCGCTATGAAAAATATTTAATAAACCGTTATTGTATCATGTATAACTAACCCTAAATCCCTTTGATTATTAAAATAAATTACAATTCCTGATTATTTCTTCAATATCTCGTAACATAAAATGTTGTAAATAGTATATATTGAGTTTCAATTATTTTATTTTTGTTTAAAATTAAATTTTTGGGGTTTTTATTTTTGTAATATACCGATATTAAAAATTAATTTTAAAAAATAATAAAATAATAATATTGTAATACCTTTAATAGCTCTGTACCTTATTTCCAAAAAATAAAAGAAGCTCGTTGTCAAATATAGTGGCTCTGCCGTATGAATCATGAATTCTCATGATCAAACCTAGACAAGGTTTTGATTGCAGTCAAATGGCATGCAGATTTATGATACCCACGTGCAGCCCTTGTCATCAGACCCCACTAGAAAACACCACAGCTGTCTGATTCTTTTCTAATAAGAAAGTATGGGCCCCATATGAAAAGGAAATCGCAGTGGGCCCTCAGTAAAAGCTGCCCCATGAACATGGACGCATGTATGCCTAATCTTCCCCATCACGGTGACACGAAGAGACACTGTTATCAATGACTGCTGTTGTTCCCTTCTGGACTAGCAGATGCATTTAAATCAAGAGAAAATTCCTATTCTATTCTATTCTATTTTATAATTTTAAAGGGGGTTTAAAATATAGTTGTAGTTATTTTTAAAATATTTTTATTTAAAAATATATTAAAATAATAATTTTTTTTAAAAAATTATTTTTAATATTAATATATTAAAATGATTTAAAAACATTAAAAAAATTAATTTAAAGTAAAAGAAATAAAAAATTTTAATTTTTTTTAAATATTTTTAAAACACATAAATAAATAAAATATTAAAATAAAAAAGACCCTCAAGAATCAATATAAAAAATGTCTGATTTTTTTAAAAGCTTGTGGTTTTGTTTATAATGACATTACCCTCCTGCCCTCCCTAACCCTTAAAATTCGCATCTTTTTGTTAAGACATGATTTGTGTATTATTCCTAATGTATTAAAGAAAGAAAGTCTAATGTATGGATATGTTTTCCTTCCAACAAATTTTGTGATTATATTTATATATATTGTAGAGTATTTGCAATTATCTTATCTGTTTTATGAAATTTATTTTGGTTGTTTTTTTATTCTATAAAAATTAACTATATTTGATTATAAAAAGTTAAAAAACTAAAACCACTAAAAAATTGACAAGTTTTGTTTTTTTTTCTTTGAAAAAATAAAACTAAATCAAAATTGATTGATTTGAACTAGTTATTTGTTAGATCTATATATATATAACTTTTGATTTGATTGAGTTTTTTTTTTTTCAATAAAAAACTTAATTAACTGAAAAAGCTCATCCCTATTTGTATTTCATCAAATTCTTTATTTACAATACAAAATTAACCCTAATTTCATAATCTTCATCAACTCAACCCCAAGTTTACTGTAATTTTCAAAACTATAAAAGGTATAAACTATAGTAAACTATACGATATAAAATCAGTAGAGTCTAAGGGCAAGTTAAAGATAGCCACGAGGTAGATGTGAAACCAGTCATGAGGTCCCCAACCTATGAATACATACATCACACGTGAAAGTGCATTGATTATTATCGCTTGAAATTCATGCAATTGATCTGTGTTGAATGGTTGGCTTGGTGCAGTCCATACATTATAATATATCCCAAAGCCATTCACACTTCTACATTTAAAAATGCATTGCTTATGCTAAAATATTGAGGGTCTATTTATTTAGTATTAGCTTTTGTGTTTGCAGTGTGAAAAATATAGTTAATTATTTAGTAATATATTAAACTGCATTTTATGTTATGAAATTCACTAAAAAATTAAGTTTAAAATCTAGTTTTTATGAAGTAGTTCTTACATGTTTTTTAAACGAGTTTCGTAAAATTTTGTTTGTTTTTGTGTTTCAAAAGCATTTTTTTTAAAATTTAATTTTTTTTTATTTTTTTTCTTTACTTCAATTTTTTTTTTTGTATTTTTAGATTATTTTGATGCACTAATATCAAAAATATTTTTTTAAAAAAATTATTTTGATATATTTCCAAGTAAAAAGCACTTTTAAAAAGCAACCATAATAAAACATTTTATACATGTTTTTTGTTGCACATAAATCTCAATCATTATTTTTAACAAGCACGTATCTAAATAAAACTAACCATATTTTTTTAAAATTTATTTTTTTAAACCCACAACCACAAAAGCTACCTCGAAAACAAAAACAACTACACATGTGATGCGAGGCTTCCTAGAAATGCACGCGCGCCAACATATTGATTGAATTTTTAGGATGTTTGGGAGTGTGGTTATGATTGCTTTTTAAAAATATTTTTTATTTAAAAATATATTAAAATAATATTTTTTATTTTTTAAAAGTAATTTTGACATTAGTGTATTAAAATGATTTGAAAGAACCAAAAACGATTAATTTGAAGTAAAGAAAAAAAATTTAAACTTTTTTGAAAACATTTTTAAAATATAAAAACAAATAAAGTCATGGATAAGAAAGCTCAAGTTTTCATCCCTATTTCTTTTTATTCAAAAAAAAAAAAAAAAACTTCATATAATGATATATTTATGCTCAATTAATCTATTTGTAGTGGTTTTTAAAGTTTTGCTTTTGACAGAGATATAATAAGATCTCCACACAAATGTGTAAAAGATAGAATATATGCTATTAGGCATCTTCAACAGGTAATTTAGTTTCAAAAATCTTTTTTCTGTCAATAAAAAGTCGTTATAAGAGATCTCCAGCGGAGATGCGTTGAATGTAAAGCTAAAAATAATAATAAAAATATTATTTTTGTTTTTTAATATTTGTTTTCGATTTTTAAGGAGAGTGCTAAAATAAATGCTATTTTACCCTTTCTCTCCAAAAAACGCTATAGTTTTTTTTTTAATCTATGTTTTTTTATTTATTTTTTTATAAAATTATTTTAATTTTATAATCTATATTATGAGTTTCACAAATTTATTTAGGTTGATTTTAATTTTTTTTTTATTTTTTTATAATTAATTTTTTATAATTTTATTTTTTAATATTAGATTCATTTAGAATCGTTAAAACTGTTTTTATATTTATAAAATCATTATTAAAAAAATTATGTATCAAATGTATTAAAATTAATTAACTTTTCTAAATAGCTTTTTATTATTAGAAAAAACATAAATAAAAAAGCTACATTTACAAATATATTACCAATTTAGCTCTTTTAAATAGAATTTTTCATTAAAGATGCTTTTATATATTTATTAAAAAAGCCAAAAACATAAAATAAATTATTTAAAGATTATTTCTCTTATTTCAACAACTTTTGTTAATAATCTTTGTCAAAATAACTAAAATTATTAATATTAAATATATTAAAACACAAACAAATTGTTAATTTTTTTTATTAGAGTACAAAGCATCTCTAATAGCAAAGACGAGCGATATAACTTTTTGAATAGCATGAATTACAACTTTCTTGGAAAATTGAATGTCATTGATCTTGGTTGTTCGCCCGTTAACCAACCTGTGTTGAATTATCATTGGTGGGCTTGTATGGCTACTGTAATTGGGCTCAGTACTTCATACTTTCTGGGCTTTCAGTTTTAGTGAAGGTATAGCAGTAGACTGGGAATACAGACACCGCTCCTCACGATAGCACAATCATTCAAAAGAAAGCTCATTGATATAGGATTTTACTACAACTCTACACATAGATTACATTGAATTGTTATTGCGAAATTACTCTTTTATTCTTGATTTACTTAAATTTAAGCTTTTGATTTAGAGATATTTAGGTCTTTTTCCTTAGCTTAGTGGTTATTAGAAGATTGTTTGGAGGTATATGTATTTTTTAAAATTTTTTAATATAGTAAAAATACTTTTTCATCCTTGGAATAAAAAAATTTAGAACCGTTAACCAAAAGCTTTTCATAATATTCAAAACAGTAAAAATATTTATTTGCCCCTAAGATATATAAAAAAAAAAATATGGGTTGCTGGACAAGAATATTTCGGGTTTTTTCAATTTTTGTATACAATAAAAAAAACACTTTTAGCCTTAGAAAATACAATAAAAAAAAAAGTTTTGCCTTTGGGGGTATTTTGGTATTTGCACATGGGTATTTTGTGTAATTAAAAGGACCATAGGGGTGTTTTGGTATTTTCATGCTTTATTTTTTAATCAAAAAGCTGTTGGCGCGTGTTCCACACGCATCAACGAGTGGACGACATTTAAGCCATTTAGGTGACGCATGTGACGCCGCCTGGCGGCCAAATCTGGTCATCCACCATTTCTTTGAATGCACAGTCGTGCCCTCTTCTACATGGTGCGGCATGTGTAAATGAATAATGGTTGGATTGTTGCCAGTGATTTATTGTCTGTGTTTTTTCTTTCTTTTCTCTCTCCTGATAACTAAATTGCACAATTGTCCTCTTTGTTTGTTGCTTATCAATTTCAGTCCTTATTCTTTGGATTTCTTATTTCATCCTTATTTTTTTTATAGATTTTTTTTAAAAAAAAATTTTGTCCTTCAATTATGATTTCTTATATGTTTTGTTTTTCATTTTAGTCACCGTTCTTTTAATTTCTTAGTTTATTTTTTATTTCTTTTATAGTTTCAGTCCTCCTAAATTCGTCTTTATTTTTGGTTGGTATTTCATAATTCATCCTCTTTATTTTTATTTTTTATTTCGGTCATTTTCTCTTTTATTTAAGTTTTATTTGTTTACAATTTAGCCATTCAATTTTAATTTATGTATATTATGTTTTTCAATTCTGTCCTTCTATTTTTGATTTCATTTTTTTGGGGTACTTTTTTCAAAGTTCTTGCATTAATAATCCTGAGAAAAAAGATTCAGGAATATTAATAGTAGAATATATATATATATATATATATATATATATATATATATATATATAGAGAGAGAGAGAGAGAGAGAGAGGGGTTCTGCCTCTAACTTTTACACTTGATTTTTCTGTCGATGACAATCAAATAAGATTAGAGTTTCAAATTGTTTAAATAACCATAAAATTTGTAATCAAATTAACAAAACAAGTCTAATCACCAACCCCATCTCTTCTTAAGAAACCTTATTAAAATAACCTTTTTTATTCTAGAATCTGGTCATGGGTCTGGAGTTGGTGTCGATAGATATTTATTGTATTCTTGGTTGTTTCTCCAAGTCTCCTATCATTCTTCTAAGCTTTAGTAATCCCTTACTTTTCTCAACTAAAGCATTTTAAGCAAAAACACGTAAATTACTATTAGTGTTACAATTAAAAAAAAAAGCTCAACAACTCACCGAACAAATACATGTCAAACAACTTTTTCCATCATCCAAGTATGGTTTTTGAAGGTTATGATATGAGAACAAGTTTAGGGGTGACAATTGTGAAGGCAGTGCAGAAGGTAATGAAAATATGCACCTCCATAGTTTACATTCTAGTGTTTATTCCATCCCATTTTGAGGGGGTCTTTAAGAGATGAAGTAGAACTTTCTTCAGTACCTGAAACCAAGAAAATGATAACATCTAGAGGGGGTTAAATATTATTTTTAATGTCATTTTCAAGGGAATTAATGTTGCAAATCAAAGGGTCTCCATTCTAATTTGTTTTTGGTTATTTTTTTAATAATTAAATTTCATTTGAAATTCAAGTCAATATCCTCAAAAGAGTTCAAAACTAAAGAATTCACTTAACACTTGGAATTGAATTCAATTCCAAGGATTTCAGACAACCTGATAATTGTCAAAGACTTAACCCTTTTAGTGTGTTTGATATTGTGTTGCATATTATTTTTTAAAAGTATTTTTTATTTAAAAATGTATTAAAATATTTTTTTAAAAGATTTGTATTTTAAATCTACACACCAAAACTATTAATATAAAGTATTAAAAAATATTAATTTAATATATTTTCAAGTTAAAAATACTTTCAAATTATAATTTCAAACACAAAAATAAATAAACACTCACTAGTTGCATTCTAAAAGAACTCGAACAACCCATGAAGAATCATACAGAAGAAGTAATAATGTGGCAAAAAACAAATATTGTGTGCTCAAATATTACACTTGTCTTTATGGAGATCCATCTTCGAATGAAGACCGAGTATGAAAAGACTTTACGTTTATGGAGATGGAGGTGGAGGTGGAGGTGAAGAGGTAATAGAATATAAAATTTCATCACGTCATTATTCTGGGTATTGAGAAGGATAATGACGTGATGAAATTTTATATTCTATTTATAATTTTTCTTAATATATATTTGAAATATTTTGTGTCTTTTTTTTTAAATTTTGATTTACTTTGTTTGATAAATATAAAATATTTATCCTTATAACGATCTATTCCTTTATTTAATAGAATTTATCATTAAAACAAAAAATTAAGACAAAAATCATGTGTCCCTCCAAATAGAGGGATGGAGATGATAATGGAAAATTAAAAATTATCTCGTCCTATATAAATAGAGGTGAGATATGAAGATAGGCTTTCATGTAAGCAATGTCGAAAAACTTGGCTTATAGATATGGTTATTGGTATATTTAAAGCCTAATTAAAAATGGTATACACCTATTTATTAGGGTTAAGATTTTGTTGAAAAATGTTTTTTTAACAAAGTACTATAACACAAAATATTAAAATATATAAAATCAAAAAATTAATCTAAAAAAACCTTTGATAGAATTGATAAAAAAAAATAAAAACTCAACCATAAATATTATTTTTTTTCCCTCTACCAAGGCATACACACACACAATGTAATTTTTGTCCCACATTAAACTGATAAAAATTCTTCTCTTCCAAGGCCTATGTGTGTGTGTGTGTCTTATTATTATTATTATTATTATTATTATTATTATTATTATTATTATTATTATTATTATATTGCTTTTATTATTTTTTATTTATTAGACAAATAATTTTGAATTATTTGATTTAAGA
The DNA here is from genome assembly GCA_018804465.1 of Populus tomentosa. Taxonomy (NCBI): domain Eukaryota; kingdom Viridiplantae; phylum Streptophyta; class Magnoliopsida; order Malpighiales; family Salicaceae; genus Populus; species Populus tomentosa. The sequence continues at coordinate 8,551,062 of CM031975.1, forward strand.
AATTACACCTGTTGCATATGTCGTTTCATGATTTTAATTTGATACAAAATAATTTATTGGTTAGATGTTATAAGACAATGAAAGACAAGTTTTATATTTTAGTTCATAAAATGATTAAAAGTTTAAAGCATGCTATTCTCCTTTTAAAAGGAATGAGAGAAAGAAAAAATTTTACTGCTTAATACAAGACTAGTCAATCAACCTACCTAACTTTTAGTTTGGAAATATTACTTCAATAATATTAAATGTTGCTTCGACAAGCACTGATATGGTAAAGAGAAATCCATCATCATATTTTATGGTGTATGGTGAAAAACCTGAGAGTATTGCTTTGAAAAGAAAAACTCCATTATCAACTTACATGGTGTATGGTGAGAAATTTGAGAAGTTTAGTGATGTGAATTTAAAAGGTAACAATAAAAGATGCTCTTCTATCTCACTACCTTAAACTTGATAAAATTCTTGACAGAAAATGCACCAAAATTGTTAAACAAAGAGTTTGATATCACTATAGTGAAAACTATTGATGTATGAAAACACTATGATTTTGTGTAAAAACTACATCTTGAATGAGTTAAAAAATATATCTTATAATGTGTATAATCTCATCAATAATTCTATGCTATGGAAATCATGGGATGAGAAGTATAAGGTTGAGGATGTTTGCTTGAAAAGAATTCTTAGTCAACAAATTTCTTGAATTTAAAATGGTTGATTCAAGAATAGTTATGAGACAAGTTCAAGATTTTTAACCAATCCAGAATGATATTCACGTTGAGGGAATGGTTCTGAACGAATCTTTCTAAGAGATTGTTATAAAAACTTCAAGAACCACCTTAAATATAAGAAAAATGAGATGGGAGTTGAAGTTCTCAAGATAATTTTGAATGAATCTTCTATTTAAAGATACAACAAAATGTCACGTTTGGGTACTAGGTGACATCACATGCATCGCGCAGACACCACCTACTTGTTGGCGTGTAATAAGCATGCATCAACAGTTTTATCGAATAAAAATATAAAAAGTAAACATGAAAAATACCAAAGTGCCCCTATAACCCTTGTAATTACAAAAAATTCATGTGAAAGTATAAAAGTACCCCCAGATACAAACCTTATTTTTTTGTCTTTTCTAATATCAATAACATGTTATAACTGTATACAAAAAAAGAGAAAAACCAAAAAGGCCTTTGGCCAACAACTTAATATTTTTTTGTTATCCTAGGGGTAAATAAGTATTTTGACTATTTAAAAGCTTATGAAAAGTACAAAAAAATAAACCTTTGGTCAACAACTTTAAATTTTGTTAACTGTTGTAACCCATTTTTGGGTTCCTAAACAAATAATAAAAAAATTAAAAAAAATCAAAAAATATAACAGTGAAAAAAAAATGCCAGAACACTAAAAGAATGCTCAAAATTTGGTTGAGGAGGTTTAAAAATACAAAGATTAAAATTTGATTGTATATCATTGATTGATGAGAGCCCTATTGACAAAGAAAATTCAATTTAAGGAAGAAAAGTCCAAAATCAAAAGTTTATGGACTCAATTAAATTTTATTAGAGGTTTAATTGAATTTATAAAGGTTTTAATTGCAAGAAAAATTGATTTTGGAGTTAATTTGAGCTTTAATTGGAAGAAATTAAAGTTCTAGGGTCAAATTATAATTTTTAAAAGTTAATTTGGTCAAATCAGGGGCTTAATTGCATAAATATTGAAGTTTAATGACCAATTAGGGACTTATTTAATAAATTGCGCACAAATTGAAGGTTTGATTTTGAATCTGACAAATTTTGGCGCCAAAATCCATTTAAATGAAACGGCGCGTTTTGGGAAAAATGACGTTGTTTCATGCACTGTTACAAAAAAAAAAAGCCCAAAACAGTGCCGTTTTGAAGGTATCGTGGGTCTTCTTCTTCCCCTGGACGAGCGAAGCAGGGGAAGAAGAAAAAGATTTTTTTCTCTGTTCCACCGCCAGCTCTCTCTCAAAAAGACGCCGACAACCCATTTGCTTGCCATGTGGTGGACGAATGGAGGGGAAGTACCCCTTGGGCGGTTCGGGGTGGCAGCACAGTGGCCGCCCCAGCCACGTTTCCCTCCCCTATTTTTGCCTATAAAAACAAGGGAAGGGGAAGAAAAAAAAGAGGGAGAACGAGAGAGAGAGAGCACACAACAGAGGGGAGAAGAAAGAGAGAAGAGAAGAGAAAAAAGAGAAAAAAATGGAAAGAAAAGAAGAAGACAGAAGAGAATGAAAAAAAACAAAGGTAAAAGGAGGAGAAACCGCCGGCCCCAGTGCCTCTTCCACCAGCTACACCGCCTCGATGCCATCACAGGTAACCTCCCGCTACCCCGTCTCTTTCTTCTTTTGCTCTGCCGCCATCTGCATCTTCATGTAGAACGTGAATTCATGTTCTGCAGCAAAAAGAGGGCTGGTTACTGTGCTTAGACACAGTAACCAGCCCATTTGGTTTTGGGCCGAGTCTGGCCCAGCCCACTAATATGGGCTGGGTACGGGCCATTTCAAAAAATTAAATTTTTTTCTTTAGAATTTTACAATTTTCCAGCACATTTTCTTTTATCAATTTTGCTTAGTATTGATCTGTATTTTACATCGTAAAAATACAAATTCGATATTAAAATACCTGGTTTTCATCAAAACTTCCAAAAATAAAAAAAATTGAAAAAAAGAAAAAATATATTTTTGTGCATACGGCCAAGTGTCTCAAAGCTAAAATTTATATTATGTTTTTCATACACTAAAAAACAATGTTTTAGCATGCATTTTGGCTTTAATAAGTTTATTAAAGTCAAGAGAACATTGGCCAAAATGTCAAAAACAACAAAAATTTTATTTCTGTTTCTTTTAGTATCCGGGGTACGACATTACACGTAATACGTATTTTGGATATTAAATTCTTTTTTTGAACACTAGAACAATTAGGTTCTACCACATTAAGATAAGAACTTCCTTGATAAAGAGGGCTTTTCTTGAAACTTAGACAGACCAATAATTAGAAACCATAACAAGACCGTATATTTTATTAGACATTAAAACAATGCAGCCTATCTTAGTTAGGGCATAGTTGGGGTATTAATACCTTTCTTTTACGCAACCAGTCTCCGTACCCGATCTCAGAGACTAGTTAGGGTTCCTAGCAACCAGAATACTAGGTGGCAACTCCAGTCTATATTTTACTAATAAAAGACAAGAATTTATTGTCTCTACATATTTGCTAGGAATAAACCATATCCCATTTTTCCTTGAGGGTGGACGATCGCCGCGACGCTGCACACATGCGACATTAACCTTGAGGTTAAAATCATATTTTTATTGTATAAAAAATTAAAAAAGACTAACATACTCCACACAATTTTATAATGATCAATAAGCCCGTGAAAAAGATCAAAGAACCCCCATCTCCAAGGCTTTCTCTTTTTTTCACTCAAGGATACAAAGATAATTTTACTATAGTAATCTATAGTAAACTATGTTTAATACTACATTGAAATGAAAATACCATAAGTATATTTTATTAAATATAGAAAAGTGAGTTTCTTTTGATGCTCAAAGGTGGTACACTAAAAAAAATATGAAAGTACTAGCAACAAGAGTATAATTTATAGGACAATGAGTTTTAAGTTCGAAGACCAAGAATCATTGGAGTTTGTAGGAGTGTGTAAATAAATTCTGTGATAATCACATTAATTAGATGCCAAGTAAATAGAAGCATTAGTTCATGGGGTTATGTACTAACTTTTACCCACTCAACCACCTTTTCGTACAACACATATTGTCATTTGAAAGCAACATTAAAACTACTATGACCAAGGGTTTTCCTTCTTCATGTTGTATCCATCCTCCAAAGGTGATGAACAATATCATATGATTCACACACACACACACACACACACACACACACACACATAGATAAGGAGGGAGAGGTAGAGGGACATGTATAAATAGAAAACTATAGATCATGATAGTGCAAGGACATGCCTAAAAAGATGATAGATGATAGAGCGCACTTCAACATTAAACATGAGCATGGATCTATGGAAACACTATATTTGTACATGGAATATAAAGAGCATGTATGACTTGTAGTTAATTTCAATGCTAAGGTTTTTGGTAAATTTGGCCAAGAGTGACAAGTATAGTGTTTCTAATTGGTTGACTCATGAGTTGAAGATCACAAGTACGTGCACATTCAATAAAAAATAGTGGTGAAAAGAATGGGAGATTAATTAGGGTTTCTGATTTTTTTTTTGTTACTAAATTTAATTCCTCATAAAATGACTGGATGACATATAAAAGGATATAGATGAAAAAAAATTGTCACACTTGTAGTTAGTAGGATTACTTAAATGTAAATTCAAAATGTTTTTTCCAATGATTAAAAATATATGCTAGTGTGACTTAATTTATGTTTCATATCAAGGAGGAGAGAAATTACGAGCAGAAGAATTTACTTAAGGTCCAATAAATCTCTTAATAAATAAAAGGTTTAAGTACATTATTTATTTATATTTGATCAATAAAAAGGAAATGCTTTAAGAATTATATCAAGCACAATGTAGGAGGTGCTTTTTTATTTTAAATAGTAATTAATATATATTGACATAGATGACAATGGTTACCTATAGATTGAGATTCTATTATATCTATACTCCAACTATTATTTAATGAGTAAAAACTTTTGATATTCATACACTATTCATCTGTACTCATATATATCAATTATTTGAGTATTACTTTTATATATATATATATATATATATATATATATATATATTCCGAGTTAGGTTTGGATAGGGTATGATACCATATCCATTACTCATTGGATAAGATAATTATATAAAACCCCTACTCATTCAAATCGGTTTAGATTGACATCCATCAAGCTAAGATAAAATTGCAATCTCTAAATACTTTTTCCTTCTTTTTATGATAGCCATCTCTTTATACTAAGCATCAAAACATCAACATCATTTAATGTTTGTGAATGTTAATGTTATGAGTAATAAAGGTGTTATTTTTTAAACAAAAAAGATTGTTAATGACAGTATAGTAAACCATTAGTTATAATGTACCTCTCTTTTTAAGGTTAAACATCTGTTGAACTCATCAATAATAAGATTAACCTAGTTTAATAAGAGAAAACTTCTATAGGCAAGAGTCTCTAAATAAATAAAGGAAAATTTGCAAGGTTCAATGAAGTATCATAGTGAGAGAAAAAGATAAAGGTGGTCTGGTTATTGGTTCTTTGTTAAGTAAGAACAAAGCAATGCTTTACAAATGGATATGATGATTAAGCTCAACAAAAAATTCTAGATTGCAAAAATTAGGGTTGTCGAAGTACCAACCTAGTTTTGCGAATGGATTGCCATTCTTTGATAATAACCTCTCGGATATATGCAGAGGCATAATGTTAGTGGTTAAGTAGGAGGAAATAATATAAGATGCAATTACAAATTGTGTTAGGTTCAAGGTGAGAGATGGTAAGACTACATCCTTTTGGAAGGACATTTAGATTGGAGATAGGCTTTTAAAATTATAGTTCTAGCGTCTGAATAAGTTACCTAATAGATAAGGAAAGGTAAGCGACATGAGCTTGTTGTTAAATTGAATATGGATATGGAAGCTTTATTGAAGTCAAGAATTATTCTTTTTTGAGCAGGAACAAACATAAAATTTATATCTTATTTTAGAAGAAGTGTACCTTTCACAAAATAAATCGAATCGAAAGAGGGATCTTAGAAAATGATGGCAACTACTCGATCAAATCATGCAGCTCTCTTATTGATAAGATTGTTTTGGAAGGATTTCATCATTTCAATTCTAATGTATGATTTAAAATGGCTTTACCCAAAATACAAATATTTATGTGGATGACGGTCCAAAATCAACTTTGTATAGGTGACTTTTTTCTTAAACACAAGTTCCTTCCAGTAGAGCAATCCATATTTCCATTCTATGCACTAGAGCGAGAGATTTCAAATCATTTATATTCCATTGTTTTAGCATATGGAAATTATGGGCAAAAATCTTATAATAGTGGTGAGTATCCCAATGCATCCCTTAAACTTTATTTTATTTTTTTTGATTTGTTAGTATTCTTCTTTAGTGAAAAGTACTTTTTAAGACTCGGACTTGAAATTTCATTTCCTTTAGTATAATATGGAGTGTATTGGCTCATAAGAAATGATCTGGTTATTAGCAAGGGGTGGTCAGATTGGGATTTTAATTTCTCTTTAATGTTGCATAGACTATCAGTTTGGTTAAAGTGAATCTAATTTTAGTTATATTGGTAATGATTTTATTCATAGTGTAGATGATATTTAGATGTGGATATATACAAATCATTAATGTGGCTGCTCTTTCCTTTCATGTTACCTTTTGTTCCCTCTTAATTTCTTGTAAATGATTTTCACCTTTTCAAGGGTAATCTTCTAAATGATATATTTTTTATTATTATTAATACACTATATTATTATATAAAAAAAGAGAATATTATATATAAAAAAAGAGAATCGAGATGAGCATTGTGAATCTATCCTTTAAATTAATTATTATAGGGAAAGTCATTTTTCCTTTCTAAATAAAAAAAAAAGGTTAGGAAATTGACTATTTTTTTTAATTAGAATAAGTTGATATATTGAAAGGGCTAACCAGAAGGTAGCCAAAAAAAGATACATAAAAGAAAAGCATAAAAGAAAAGAAAAGAGAATCACAAAAACAAAAAGCAAACACAAAAGGAAAGGAAAAGAAAGTAATCAGATACATAACCGAAAAAGAACATCAAGATTGAAGAAGCTGATATGCCATGCTTAAAGTCTTGATTTGGTGCTAGACCAATCTATAATACCTTCAGGTCCCATAATTAAAGTAGTGCCAATAGCCATGAAGAACTTATCTGTAGACTTGAGCCAATTTGAGAGGCAATAAAGAATTAAGGAGAAACTGTCTTCGAAGGTTGCAGTTTCATCATTGAAGATTACCTTGTTCCTCATAAGCCATATATTCTAGCTAACACAACAAGAAAGCATAGACCAAGCCTTACGCTGGAATTTTCCAAACACTAGGTTAGGTCATTGATGTAAAAGATCATCCACACAGCAGGGAAGGCAACCATTAATACCCCACCAATCCAAGAATTTCATCCATAGTTTCCACACTGGTCTACAATGGAGGAGAAGATGATTTGAAGTCTTAATCTCATTTTCACAAAAGATACAAAAGGCTTGATCAACTAGGATTATATTACAGCAAAGTATGAAATCCTTAGTGTATAGTCTATTCTGAACAGCTAGCCAAAGAAAAGATTGAACTTTAGGAGGGACCTCTTTTTGCCATATCGAAGCCTTAAAAGTTCTAAGTCCTGGATTCACAATTCTGTCAATAAGTAAAAAACAAGTTTTAACTATATAACCTCCATCTGTTGTAGAGAACCAAACTTTCTTATCTGAAGTTGTTGCTTTTAGCCGAAAGCTTTCTAGAGATGAAAGAAGGTAGATGACCTGCTCAGTTTCAAAGAGGAACAATTGTCTCCTCCAAGCTAACTCCCACTTCCATTCCCCTTGCTCCCAATTTCCCATATCAGCAATTGTGGCATTCGGTTTAGTTGAAAGAATGTAGAGTCATGGGTAAATGACTTTCAATGAAGAGTTATCAAACCAAATATCGAACCAGAATCGAGTTAGAGAGTCATTTCCCACTACAAATCTGCAATTATTGGCTAAAGCTGAAGAGACAGAGTTTATTGAGGTCATAAAGGATGTGATATCCCTCCAGATACAAGACAATCTTCTACTAAAAATAAAAAAATCATTTTCAAACACTAGCTTGAATTTGTTGAATATTAATTCAACATAAAACAAACCATAAACCCTACAAAAATGCTTCCCAAAAGATTAAAAGAAGAAGAAGCAATAACGCATGGAGTGGTTCAGTCAAAGAGACGCTAGCTTACTCACTGCAGCCCCAAATTATTATTATTTTTATGAATATTAATGAAATTTAATAAGCCGGCCATCTAGTGGATGGAAATCTATCGTATCAAAGAAAATATAAAACAGTAGCTATAGTTAGCACTGAGTGCTTTTGGTGGCTTATATTACTACTTTGTCCTCTCTTTTTACCATATGATTATGCCATGAAATATATAATATTGCGAAGTATAACCGTATTTACACCAGAAAACTAAGAGCCCTAAACGCATATATGTAATGGGAAACCTAGCTACTTAGCTACAAGCCAAGCCCTAGTTGCCATCATGCTTTGCTGTTCCCTGGAGGCACAAAACTATGTGTGTCACAGTCTGTTCTGCACCCACATCGACTGTCTCTCTCTTTTCTTTTGCCCAAAAAGTTCAAGAGAAACTGATGCTGTAAGCCCTTTTATCCCTAACAATTAGCATTAATTTGATTCGATCAACAAGCTTATCCTTGTTTGCAGAGAAACGAGTCTCAAGAATATAAAATGGTTGGAGCTATTTTGCATGGCAACCACAAGTAGTTTCCCATTTTTTTTTTTATGTAAGTTTTTTTTCCTTTCTAACAAGGGATCAGGGCTTTCTAGGAGCAATTCAAGGAAAATGTTCTCTTCCACGAATAGTTCTATCAATCCTTTTCCAAACCTTTCCTCTTCTCCTTACAACCCTTCTCCTTACATTCTCGACCATGAAACTGATGATATTTTCCTTTACCACCACCACAATCCACTCTCAATTCCTTTAAATCCAACCAGTACAGTACCCGCCACTGGCACCGAGCTGAACATTATGGCAGCTTCAAGCAACGCCATAATGTCCAAGCAAGATGTTCATGCTCTCAATGGACAACAATATAACCCTTCCCATTTTCTTTCTGGAAAAATATCCATGAAGAAAGATAGGAGCACAAAAATCTACACTTCTCAAGGATTGAGAGATAGGAGAGTGAGATTATCCATTGAAATCGCTCGTAAGTTCTTTGGTCTCCAAGACATGCTAGGGTTTGATAAAGCAAGTAACACCCTAGAATGGCTGCTCACCAAATCAAAAAAAGCCATTAAGGAACTATCGCGGAATGGAGGTGTGGAAAGTTTGTCTTCTACTTCTACTAATTGTGAAGTTGTATCTGAAATTGGTGACCTAGAGGAGAGAGTACTTTCGAAGAGTGAGTCACTGGCCGGTGTTTCTACTGACAAAAGGATGAAGAAATTGCGAAACACAACAGCCAGTCTTCTTGCCAAAGAGTCAAGGGAAAAGGCTAGAGAAAGAGCAAGGGAAAGGACTTTAGTGAAAATGTGCACTAGAAGACTCCATGAGCCAAAACAAAGTCCTGACTCTAGCCCTAGTTGCTTGAACCAGCATCAAATATCATGTGAGAAATCAGCTGCTTACAATGGGAAATCCTCCTTGAAGGTTATTGCTCCTGATGAAGTTGAAGGTCCTAGGCCTCACTACTCACTTCCCAATCAATCACCTGCCGGAAACATCGTCGAAGAGTCCTTATTGAGCAGGAGGAAGTTGAAGCCATCAGCAACAAAGGGTTATGAACACAACTTTCTAATGTTAAGAGATGCAAGTTGCAACAGCAGCAGCAGCGCCTGCGACTTAACCAATTTAGCCCAAGATTGGGACATTAAAAGTGTAAATGTTGCGCACTCCAGCTTCCGTGCTTTCTCACCAACATGAATCCGTCTACAGGTTTGTTATAAGAACACAAGACCTTCTCAAATTCAAGTCACAATTGATTCCATTTCAACCTCGATTTTTGCAGAACTACAACTCCATGGAAAACTTTGGGGGACTGAGAACAATTGATGTCAACAATATATAAGATGGTTTATGATCAATACTATATAACTAAAGATGTAAGCTTCAGTTCTCTTGCTGTATCTTTTGGTATCCTAGAAACTGAGTGCCTTTATATATATATATGGACGAATATATTGATCTCTTTTATCTCTCTATTTCAGATTCTTGAAGAAGAAATAAAGAAAGGATGTTTTGCTTGTTTAAGATAAATTACATTATGATGTAGCAGATAACAAGTCAAATATTACTGAAGTTTTCGCAAAACTTACCTTCACTTGTTATAAAACTGCGAAAAGAACACTTTTTGTTGAAACACCAAATCATTCGTTGTTATTCTAATTATACACCAATTTATCTTGGCGAACTGAATTTTTTCTCTCTATACAAACTAAGAGACTTTTAAATTGTCCCCCCCGTCTCATTTTTCTTACCTTCTAGGTTCTTTGTGCTAGAACTTCTTACAGTTATTCCATCCATGCTTGAACTTTCTGTTACGATCTTACTCATTCAAGCGACCAAAAGAACAATGATTTTCTATTTCAATACAAGCGATGTGAGAAAACCAATTTGATTTTGAGAAAATGTGTTCGGTTTGCTGGGGAAAAAAATAAAAACAAGTTGACAAATTTTATGTACCAATTACTTTTCCCTTGGAACCTTATATAGGATCTGCCAGAAAGTACATTCCTGAATACAACAATTTAATTAGTCAGGTAACTAGATCTGTGGACTCGCAGGGCCGGATTAGGTTTTTTTTTTTTGCGTAAATTGTAATCAAGCGCCTCAATCAAGTTTTAAAGAAGAAAAAAACAGTAATCAGCTACTTAATTACAGACCTGATTAGATGAAATAAATCAGCTACTTAAAAAAAATCATGCAATAACATAAAAAATTATAAATCCTGACCTAAAATCCCTAAGCCACACTAACTACTGGTTCCCTTCCCAAATCCTTTTCTCATCAGCAATCTCTTCTTGAAACTCATTAGTAACCTCTGCAGTATGAATCCCACAATCAATACCTAAGTCTTGTCCTGTTTGCATGATAGTCCTAACCTCATCTTCTTTATAATTCTAAAGAGTTTCTTGACAGTGTACACATGTTTAAATAGTTGAATTCACTACTCATATAAAAGATTATGTGAAATCACAACTATATTCATAATATGTTTCCATGACATTTCCCTTTTTTGATATGAATTAACATTTTTCTTCCAGCTTTTGCAAACCATATGGTGTTTATAGCGATGCTGAAGACTTATATCCATCATCTCCATTGACATGAATGTTGAATTTATTAATTTATGGGTTGTATCCTCAACATCCATAAAAACCGCAACATCTTAGTCTTGACTTTTGTTATGCCCAACGACGTAGCTCGATTCACAATAGCAATCTCTTATGAGACATTGTTAACAAGTTATAAATTTGATCCTAGAGTAGATTTTTTTTTCTTCAAAATCTATGATATTTAGATGTATACAATTCAGCTAAGACTTGTCCATCAGTGATCATATCTTATGTGATTCTTGGCTACGCGTGCCCACACACACACCTCTATTTTCTCTATGTAAATTTACAATATTCTGAACATGTGTTTTATTAAGTTCTGGTGATTTTTTGAATAAGGTGAATTGCATACGTGAGAAGAAATTTTTGTGATGTATATATCATTGTCGCTTCACTTAAAAAGATTTGGTACAAGCTTGATATGAAATGAGTGAAGGTAATGGATATAACTAATTCATGTCATTTCATGTTTCACAAGATGTTTGTGACATGAAACAACGTTATTTTTGGAAGACATGAAACGTGTTATAGCAAGTGTTTTTGCCTTCTTGCATTGAAAGTTAATATGTCTCTTCTAATTGTCGATCTAGCACTATGAGCAATGAGAATAGACGTTTAACCAGCATACATAGTATTCCTTCAAAATCTCCATTAATTCCATTTTATCATGTTTCCCTGCCACCTGAGACAAGCTCGGGTTGGAGTCAGTCTTTTTGATTGAAAGGTTGACGTTTAACCTAGACAAAGAGGCTTGACTTTAATTACCAGATATATATAGGATGGGTGTGAGCATAAATCCTAAATTTCAATTCTACAAGCTAACTTTTGGACCCTCCAAGTTTAATCTAAAAAGTTTATGCCAAAAAGCATAGATGTTGTCTTCTTGTATTTTGTTTAATGCTTCAAGCTTATGAAAAGAAAGGTTATGGATTGGATTGCAGTTGTCTTTTTGTTGTATTTGGTATCTGATCACATCATGCTAGTAAATATGTTGGGTGGCCATTTTATCATATTATGTTGTCAGCACTTGCACATATCAAGTGGGTTTTTTTTTTTTTTTTTTTAATATATAGTCGACTTGCACATATTAGTCATATGACCGCAAAAGAGCAATTTGATATGTTGGTAGAAGAACATACTTAGCAAGGGGTGGTTTTGTTCCAACAATGTCTATCCTTATCCTTTTCTTTTTCTTTTTTCTTTTTTTCTTTTTAGAGAAATATATAAATAGATCCTTGAAACAATTCAAATTCTTAAAATATATAAAGGACACATAATAACTCGATTAAACATTTATTATTGTTAAGAATTAAAGTTTAAAGGCCATAAACAAAATTATTTTATCAAGTATTGCGGGTGGCACCTATCAATCCTCCAATTCGTTTTTCCAAATTGGTGTTTATATAATAGTTTACTGGATATATATATATATATATATATATATATATATATATATATATATATATATCTTTTATACGCTAAATGAACCACTATTTTCTCATTTCAAAGATATGAGAGCTGCAAATTAAAACTCTTTAATATTACAACCAGTAAATTATTCCCTGGGCGGCATCATGCATTCTTATTTTAAATTATTATAGAGGCTAAAAGGCCTTTCTTAATTTGTAACTCTTTATGCTTTAGGTTCATTTTCTTCTTCGGCAGTCTTAATTTATAGTAATTTCTTTTTAATTCCATTGGAAAATTATAAACATTTAGCAATTGATTTTTAAGGGAATTTAAAATGTTAGGTATGTTTTATTCAGAGGATCTTGAAATAAGCTACTTGGGATTTCTTTTCAATATTCTTAAAAAAGAGTTCTCAAAAGAAAAAAGGATTTCTTGCCGAATATAGAGCATGAAGCCCATTAAATAATAGTTCTATATACGTCCCACCAAAACATATAAGATAAGATATCGATCAACTCACCTTCGTAATGGTTTGGATCATTTAGGGTTCACCAGACAAGTAATTGTCAATTCCATGTCTTAGCTCTAAGGTTGTGTCATGTCCTGGAATCCTTTTCTCCTTCTCCTTTTCTGCTTGTCTGTTTAATTATTAGATAAAAATCAATGGTGTCAGTACTCCATCGTTGTAGTTGAGGCTGGACGATTGTATTTTCTTTCCAAACCATTAAACCACATGTTAGACAAATTTCACGTCTTTTCCTAATATTTTTCAATAAATTTGAGAGAATTTAATTTATTTCACATCCAGTCCTGGTTAGCTGTGCAATTCTAGCTTTATTCTTCTCAGTTGGACTTATATAAACTTTTTACTGTAAGAGCAAAAATAAAAAATGTCAGTCCCAGCTCGCTTTTTTATCAAAACATCGATTCCAATAATTTCTAATTGAGCTATTTATCAAAATATTAAATAAAAAAAAAAAAAAACTCAACGAACCAGATGTTTTAGTCCCTCAGATACAAATTAACAGTTCACAAGTGTCCATTCTTTTATAGCCTTGTTCTCTTCCTTCTCGAGGAAGTCTGAGTAACTGTACCCTTCACCTGGAATGCATAGTAAAATACATGGGTCCCAGCTTTAATGAGGACAGGCTTTCCGTATTTGCAGTTTGTCTGCCAGTCTTGTTGTGCCCCCAGGAGTTCCTTCCAATGTTTTAATTTCAAATACGATGGGGGCCCATCGTCAATGACGTTATATATTGCGTCATTACTATACACTTTAGATTAAAATCTAAATGTCCAGATAAATAATTAAGTTTTCCTTCACCCATTGTTTCATGTCATCGGTGATATTGAAAGATGACGGATCATACTCGGATTTAAACTCCATGGGTGGGGGTGCAAAAATTCTATCTAAATTGCTAATGATATTATGATGCTGTAAAACGAAAGCCCTAGGATCTAACTCCTTAATAGTTTGTAGGGCTTCCCGACACCATTTGTACCGTGTTTTAAAAAAAATTATTTTTTTAATTAAAATTTAATATAATTTATATATTTTAAATCATTTTAATATATTAATGTTAAAAATAATTTTTTAAAAATAAAAAAATATTATTAATATATATTTTAAAATAAAAAATTATTTAAAAAACATCTACTATTACAATACTAAAGATAGCTTACTATCTGAATTCAACGCTGCAGCGTATGCTTCGTTTATTGCTTGGTGACCGCCACGTGCACTTCTTGCGTCTACTTGGAATTCACCCCAGTCGACAAAGACTCCCCGCTTTTCAACATGGGTCTTGACTTCTGAGCTTGATTTAGCTCCCTGAATGTTTCGGATGGAAATGTGGTGACCGGTTTGGGGATGCCAAGTCGAAGAATCTTGGATTTTCACACCTGAATTTGCCTTCGAATTGGATGAGCACATGGAGATGACACTACAAAAAAAAGAACCTATTAGCCTTTGAAATGGTATTCCATAATACTAAGAAATTCTTTTATTAAGATGTCCTGTTGTAATAATAAAATATTACTATTTTTTTTTTTCTCTTTTAATGCTTGAATTGATGAGTTAAAAGGTGTTGATTCTTTCCTAGAGGATTATGATGAAGCACTCGTACTAACCATAGATTTTAACATACGAGGTGCATTATATATTCTACTCTTTGTAATTATTATTATAGTCACACACCAAGCTGCTCCATCAAATGAATGATGATTTTCCCGATCAGCTCCATGTCTTTAAATCATTTTTTTTTTTGTAATTCTTTTACAATACAATTAAATATAATAATAAATTCATTTGAATAATATTAAATCACATTAAAAAAATACTTACAATAATTTTTTTAGACTTATTATCTATAAATATTTAGCCTATTTGGCATTCTGATACAACACCGAAAACACAGCAGTGTATAGAGGTTCTTTTCCACCGCTTTTTCTTGCTATCAACAAACAAAAATATATTAGAAAATATAAATATAAAAATTTGAAGTCCATTATAATAAATATAAACAACCATCACCCATAAAACTTGTTAATTAATTTTTTTAATTATAAACAAACATAAAATAAATTTAAAAAATAATGTTTAAAAAAACCTGTTTTCAAGAATAGAACTATGTCCCTGACAAAAGCTAGAGCAACAGAATCTCACAAACGGCACATTCAGTTGGAAGGGAGAGGATGCAGTGGCACCCAACTCAGCCAAGACAAATGGACGAATCTGAGAAATGCAACAACACCATTGAATGAGAAATGAACGGGCTGATTACAAGCGTTGTTGCAGTTATTTTTTTAATTTAAAATTTATTAAAATAATATTTTTTACTTTTAAAAAATTAATTTTAATATCAATATATTAAAATGATATGAAAATATTAAAAAAATATTAATTTAAAATAAAAATTAAATAAAATTTTAACATTTTAAAATTAGTTTTAAAATATAAAAAAACATAGCCACAAATACATGATAGAGAATGAGAACCTCAAACATGCGCCATGACACATCAGGGACAATATATAATAATAATTCACCTGTGGTCTTTGAGTGTAATATTTTGGAAGTGACACAGGGGCGGAGCTAGAATTATTTGTTAGGGGAGGCCATAATTAATATAATAAAATATAATATTTATTTTATTTTATTATACATGAGTCGTAAAAAAATCTATATAATTTAGTTTTATTCAAATAACTTACTATAAATATATAATGATCTTTATATAAGGTAAAAGGTTTGAAGAAATACCAAATTGAGTCAAAGCAACGAAGTTAATTTCATCTTCATAATATATTCATCACTTTAATGTTGGTCTTTATATCTATCAAATATAAACATACAAAGTATATAAGAAACATTAGCTAAAACGAAGCATTATTTATGTTTGATAAACTTTGAAATAAAGCAAAAAATAATAAAGAACTATTCTCACTAATCAACGCGGGTTCTTTGTAAACTGAGGCGCATTGGAGTTGCTCAATCATAACTTTAACATTACACATTGGAGTTGGTTCACTAGGCTGCGAGTTATCAATATTTTTTTTAAAAAAAAAATCAAATTCTTCTTATTTTGTTCATGGTTCAACCTAAAATAAAAACATATATCGTGAGAAAAAATTGATAATTTTGGTGATTCTGCTAAAAACAAAACATAAAAAAAATCAAAGTATAATCAAAACAAACCAATGAAATATATATAATTAATTAAAAAAAAAACTATAACAAGAATTCAAAAAACAATTGGTAAAATTAGCAGATCTAAGAAAAAAATAAAGCAAAAGTGGTAGAATTATATAAAAAAAACCTCATCAAATTATTAACAAACATCTCAAAACAAAATAAAAATAGATTTTAAATTTAAGTTATCTTATTTTATTTAATAAAAAATAAATTAATTGATGGCTCTACTTTAATTTTTTCGTTGAAAAATTTTACTTATGATTTATATTTATATTTTTGTTTTTGACCGACTGCAAAATTTATTGTGCAAAGTAATGAATTTATATTTACAGGATTTATATTAGGGTATGTAAATTAATTTTTAAAAATAATCAAATTGAAAAATCACACTTAATTATAGTAGAAAAACTTACTTTTATAGAATAAAAAACATCATCCACACTTAATTACCTAATATATATATACACATACAGGGGCGGAAGGTATATATATATATACAGGGGGGCGGAATATTTTAGGGGGGGCCCGGGCCCTGCTTGCCCCCCCCTCCTTCCGCCCCTGAAGTGACAGATTTCAATTCACCGTCTCCTCTGGCTCCCTGCCCTAGCTAGCTACCAAAGTAAAATCACCCACTACACTTTTGTAAATTTTGTTCACACTGGCAGGCAATTTCTTAAGAATAAAGTGTCCTCTTTGGTTAACAAAGATAACATTGACGAACATGCTGTTGAAACTCTCTTCTTCTTCTTTTTTATTAAGCTGCGGCAGCAACACAGCCAAAGCCCTTTAAATTAGAAAAAAAAAAATGATAAAATTTATGTGCATATTTTACTACTGTTCTGGTCTTGTCATGGTGAGCTCATCATCGCCCCCGACATCCAGGTTTCTCATCCATGAACACTTCTTTCTGATGACGTGTTAGGGCATATATACATAAGCAATCAAGTCCTTCATTTCGTAGAATACATGAGATCATATATATAAGAAGAAGTAAAGAAAAAATTAAAAATAAAAATTGAATTTTTTTTTATTGGATCGAACTTAGTTTAATATATTTAACTTTGGATCAGACTCGGTTAGTTTAAAACAGTAAAAAATGACTCCATTGTTCACGTGAAAAGTGGAGAGTGAAACTCTCCATTGTGTTATTTCGCATGTTTGCGGAAAGCAGTTGAGAGCTGCTTTTCACAAACCTGCGGTTTTACTTAAATTTAAAGGGTCCTATAGTGAATAGTAAACTAAGGTTATACATTACCAAACATTTGATATCTGCAGTTTACTTTAAAAAATATTATTTGAATACATTTCCAAGTGAAAATACTTTGAAAAGCAATAACCACCACACTCTCTAAATCTCAAACCCAAATTCAACCCCAAACCTAAAATACAAACCCCAAATCCAAACCCAAAATCATCCAAATGCTAAACTCAAAACTCAAACCCTACATCCTAAACCAAACCACAAACCCTAACCCTAACCCTAAACCTCAATCCTAACCCAAACCATAAACCCTAACACCAAACTCTAAATCCTAACACCAAACCGTAACACTGAAATCTAAAGGTTAAACTTTGAATCTTAAACTCTTAACCCTTGTATTATCTATTTTGGAACCCCTCATAAATATATAAAAAAATAAACAATACAAAAAAAAAGTTAAAAGAATAAAAAAATATATACATCAATGAGAAGAACGTGAAGAATGTCCAGAAAATTGCCAAAGACCAGTTAAGGAGGATCAAACATACAAAGTTGAAAATTTGACAGCATATTTTTTACCGATAAAGGAGGAAAATTCAAAATTAGATGTTTAAGGATCCAATTAGATTTTTTAAAGGTTTAATTGAATTTATTGAGGGCTTAATTGTAATAAAAACTTATTTTTGAAATCAATTTAGGCTTTAATTAGAAGAAAATAAAGTTTGAGGGTTAAATTATAATTTTAAAGAGTTAATTTGATCAAATCAGGAGCTTAATTGCATAAATATTGAAGTTTGATGAGCAATTAGAGGCTTGATTGAAAAAATCTAAAAGCAAATTGGAAAAAAATACGTGAGTAAAATGGTTTGAAATTGATCAAATCATGGGCCAAATTGACAAAAGTTTAATGATCAATTGAGGGTCAAAATGCACAATTTGTAACCAAGGACTAAAATTAAATAGGCGATCAACTTTAGGGTTGCTAATTAAGTTTGACAGGGGTGAAATTATATGAAATTAAAATTTTATGAGGCAATTACATGTGCAATTAAAAGCAATTGAAAGAACATAGACTAAATTGAATTTTGCCAAATCTCAAAATGAAAAAAGCCTAATCTTTAGGGTTTAACTTCGACAATACGTCGTTCAGGCACTGTTTATCTTCTTACTTGCTAGTTTTGGCTGATCGAGTAGACATCTTCAAGTGAATGAATATGACGTCTTTGACTATCTTTGGGGTTGTAACCACCATTATTCAACTGAAAAGCACATCTTCTAAAAAAATCAGTTACTCTCATCAAACATTTACATCCTATTTTCTTTAACAAACTCAACAACATCTTGCCCCCAATCAGCCATTACTATATTTTTAGATTTTAAAACGATCGAGTTAACACTTTCAAATGAATAAATGTGGAGATACAAATCTCCAAATTGAGCAAGGATGGATCTAAATGAAAGGTATGCTTCTTCTATACCAAGTTCAGGTGGTCTCCAATGAATTTACATTAGGGTTACTCCGACAAAGCCTTGAAATCGATCAACTTAGTCAGCCTTGACTAACATACCCATTTGTGCAAAACCACTTAATTTTTTTGTATATTCACACTTAAAAACTTCCTGGAGGTTTCTTATTAATGGATTAAAAAAAGTTCTCTAGATCAGAGGGCCAAAAACACCTCACATTTGCCTTCAAGTTTGATATGAAATCATTCTTAAGTTTGTTACAAAACCACCATCCTAAAACCATTGAAGGACAAAGGTTCAAGCTATTAATATTTATCTAAAACCCTCTCATTTTGATCAGAATGTCAAGTTTTGATCAATCTTTCTTTGAATCCATTAAAAACCTTATCAAAACACTAGAACTACCCCCTATAAAATCTAAAGGGAGAATGAGGACATAATAATATTGAAAAAGAAATCCTAAGTGTGAAGGTTCAATAGCCTAGCACTAGGTTTTCTCAATTTTGAGAGAAAATAACAAACTTGAAAAAGAAAGGGCAGTAGCCATTGTTAGAGTATGGAAGATATAAAACATTCACTTAGTCTGGTATTTGATGTCCATGAGGCACATCTTTAGCTTATTCATGCATGTTTAATGATGTTTCCAAACATTTTTTGTATCATAGTGATTGTGGTTTTGGTTTCAATTAGTACATAAAATGTTGTTATTGTTATTTAAATCATATTTAGAATTGTTGATGATGTTACTGAATGCCAAGAAAATATATTTGTAACTGATTTTGATAAAGTAAAATATTTTTTATTCAGCCAAAAAGTAACAGGGGGTGTTTGATGCCTCTTTTTAGGTTGTTAGTGTATGTTATTGGTTCATGAGTTTAGTTTTTATCTCAAAGAGTCAAATTTGGATTGAAGTTTGATGTATTTGTTGGTTTTCAATAAAGTCATAGTTTTAGTTATTGGAATCCTATACATGTTTCCTATGATTTGTTGTTTTTGTTTTTGTTTGGTTTTAGTCAAACGTATGCAATTATGATAATGTAGTTTATGTGTATCGAAAGAGCTTGGTTTGGAGACTTAAAAGGCTAGTTCTAGGTTTGACAACATGTTAGGTTTTTTGGGCAAAATCTAAGTTAGTGTTCTTCATGATCTTTCCAAAAACATTGTCTTATTTATGTGATTCTGACCTATTTTGGTTCATTTCTTTATATCTTCACCTATGCATAACATCATTAGACAATAATACAGGGTTTATTTTCATCAATAACATGTTTTTAATGGGTTTTAATCTTAGAATTTTAGTTTTGAATCAAAATCTATTGAGACCAAATAATGATATTACAGTGATGATCAAAGTGAATGAGTGCTAAACTATTGATCCTTGCATGATGTCCAACTTGTTTGTGTCATTGGTTTGATCATATATGGTCTGGATGGGGATTCCATTGCTAGGTTTCGATTTGAATGTTCTTCGTGTTTTTTTTATTTATTTATGAGTATCATCTGTTTTGACCAAGAAATTTTGAAATTTTGAATTTTTTTTGTGTGTTTAATTTGTTTTTGGCTTTATTTTTGTTTTTATTTTGTTTTCAAGTAAAACCTAAATCTTTGGTTCAATTTATGATCGAATCAATGATTTTAGATCAATCTGGTTAGATCAAAATCAGGTCAAAGAGTTAAAACCTTATTTAGTTTGCAATGTTCTTGCTAAATGAGTTTTTTAATTTAAAAATGTGTTTGACAAATATCCTTTTCAGCCTACTTTGATAGTTTTGGTTTCAAGTAAAAAGAGATTTTATCAAATAAGCTATAAATAGTGGGACAATGTTTGTCCATAACCACCTCATATCCATAAACAAATAATTCAGCTAACATCTACAACTTGACTGCCCTAAGATCAATTTTATATTTTTTTTCTTAATGATTTTAATTTCTCTAGGATTCTCATACTAACTCTTTCATTTTGTTTTCGTTATATAACCTAAATATTGTATTCCATTTTCAAGTGATGCATTTACTTAAAATCATGCTAACGTTTTACACAAATAACAAAAAAGAAAAAACATTAAACATAGTAATCATGTACAAGCTAGCATGTACATATGGCAGTTTTTTTTTAAAAAAATCTAAAATTATAAAAAACAAATAAAAATAAAACATAATTACAAGTAAATTAAGACCTCTTGATAAAAATAAAGAATTTAAGAAAAAAATTATCAATTTGTGACACATAGTTTTTAAATTGTTTTTAATAATAGAGCATTAAAAAATAATTATACAATAATTTTTTTAAAATAAAAACATTTTTCAATGTATGTCCTAGAACTTACAGTAATTTTGAAAATTTTTGCTTAACTAGAAGCTTGATGCGGCCGGGTCCCACTCTTAATTTTCTTCTATTCTAATTACCAAAATCATCTATATCACATTCCCTGATTCCTATTTAATTTTAGCAGTGCTTGCCATACGAAGTCAATTCTTTACCTAATTTAAATTTAAAATTAAATTATGTATAAATTATATTAAAGTAATTCCGTCCACTTAATCAATTAAAAGACAACCTATTTAACTAATAATAAAATAATAATAAAATCTATAGAAAAAACACATGTCATAATTTTTTATCTAGACAAGATTTATAGCATTTCTAATAAAAAATACTATTTAAAATAACTAAATTGATAATATAGTTTTTTAAATAATATATATATATATATATTACTTACATACACTCTAATGGTAAAAAAAAAACCATTTAAAAAAACTAGTTGTATTTTAATATATTTGATGCGTAACTATTTTAATAATCTAATATGACTTGGTTGATTTGGAGAGTTTAAAAATAATTTGAATAATTTTTAATTATATTAATATTAAAAATAAAATTAAAAATAATTTAAGTGAATGAGTTAAATTTATGATATGGATACAAGAATAATCTTAATAAAAATAAATAAATAAAATATAGATTTTTAAAAAAACAAAGATCATTTTGTTTGGATTTCTTTTTGAAGCACGTGAGATGAAGTTGCTCTTATAATTAAATTGTATAAAAATTACCTGGAAGTGACCTGGCCTATTAGTACAAAAGTACTTTGCAAACCGACATTACAATTTATTGGAGGGAGCGCTAGTTTGGACTATACATTCCACCAACCAGGACACGAGGGCAGTCCAAAACCTATCTGGTTGTAATCTTCTCACTTGTCCCTATTTGTAAAGCTAAGTAGGTGGTAGTGACAAGAATTTGAGATTATTTAAAACGTGTTCCAGATAAAAATTTAAAATTTAAAATTTAAAATTTTAGGTTTTATTTTTAGTTTTAAGTTTGAGTATTATAATATAATACTTAATATAATAATTATTAAAAATTTATATAATTATTAATTTTAAATATATAATTGTTAATTTTATAATTTATTAAATTAATTAAAATATATATATAAACTGGTTTGAATGAATATATTAATAATAAAAAAAAGATTGATATACAAAATCAAATCAGCAGTACAATTGTGAATTAAAGGTGTTGTCTCCCCCTTCGAGTTACCCTAGCTCGTAGTTTAGCTAGATAAAAAAAAGGTTTTTCTTAAAAATGTTAAATTATGTGTAAATTTTACTGCAGTTCATATTTAGAAGGTAATTTTTGGTGTGGTTTGATTTTAATTTATAAAAATAAAAAATTTTATAAAATAAAAGAAATAAAATTGAAATTGAATTGTAACCTGTTCAACCAATTAGTTTTAATTCAATTATTTTATATTAAAAATCAAAACTCAATCCATCGTTTTTTATTCGATTATTTTATATTAAAAATTAAAAATTATATTATTTTTTTGTTTTTATTTTTATTTTTAGATGAGCTTTATAATGAATTTGATTTCGGTTTGATTTGGTTGTTTTATATTTTTTAACTAAACTAGTTCAATTCGGTTGATATCTTTCAGTTTCAAAATTACAAAACAGAAATGAAATCGAATAAAAAAAAATTTAAAATATTCTAATTTGTTTAATTATTTTTGTTTTATAGTTTAGTTTATTTTATTATTTTTTGTTTTTTTTCATTTCTAATTCTACTTGTTTTTTTTTTTTGGAATGGTAATTATTAACAGATTATTTGAGAATATATATATCTTTTTAAGTTTTTTCACATAATAAAAATACGTTTTTTACTCTAGTATGTAGATCTAAAGCCATAAGATTCTCGAAGCATAAAGAGAATAAGATAGGCTTGAATGCCACGTCAAGGAGCCTCCACCGGAGATTTTACTTGGGAAACCTCTAGAATTTAGATATAAAATATAATAATTATTTTATAAGTGTCCGACAACTAATTTATTTCTTTCAACAACGCATTAATGGTTGTTTTATTATCTTAATTTATTTATTTTAATAAGAAATCTGAAAACTAATTTATTAAAATATTGGTGTAAAGCTTGTATTGTAACATAAAGACAATAAACAAACTGTTAAATCATATATAGCTATGGCTTCAGGGCTGCCAGGTGCCCATGTACGATGCTGCAAGCACCGTTAATGTTGCGGTCGGGGCCATCTCCGATGACATTTCAAGGGAGTGTTTGCAACGTGTTAGATTTTTTTAAAATTATTTTTTATTTAAAAATATAATAAAATAATATTTTATTTATTTTTTAAAATTATTTTTTATAACAGTTTTTTTTTCATATCTTTTTTTTTATTTTTAGTTTAACGTGGATGTCCGGGTCAGCTTGCGCATACCTCGACTAATTATATAAATCCTAAAATTAATGATTATATAAACATCTAGTAATCATCATATAAATAATCTAAAACTCAAATTTAAAATTACAGAAAAATAATTTTTTAAATTTTAAATTTTTTTTACTGAACAGTCTGGACCACCACTTGATTCTAAATTTTTACCATGGAACACCACCTACACGGTTTTATTTTCATATCTTATATCTTGTATCAGAGAAGCTATAAGAGATACGTAAAACCTATTCCTTCCGTCCCGATTTAACCTGATAAAACAATGGAACAATAAAACAATAGAGAAGAATGTTGCAGCCGAAAAGCTTAGGTCTGCCTGTATTGTATTAGGGTTTTATAATACCTAAGTGTGCACAATTAATGCCATAATAAATGCCTAAATACATGCCTAGGACTATTCACATTCCATAATAAGATAATATTACAATCAGCTCATCCCATATTTAGATATTCCATAATACGCCCCCTCAAGTTGGAGCATGAAGGTCTCGGATGCCCAACTTGCGCAATAAAAATTCATATTGTTGCTTTCCCAAGGCTTTTGTGAATATATCGGCAAGTTGTAATGACGACGTAACGAATTCAGTCATAATACTCCCAGCCACAATGGCATCACGTATAAAGTGACAGTCAACCTCAATATGCTTAGTGCGCTCGTGAAACACAGGATTCTGCGACATATGAAGGGCCGATTGACTATCACAATGAAGGGACATAGGAGTCGGATGAGACACGCCAAGACTTCCAGTAAAGCTTTAAGCCAAGTCAACTCACATGTCGTCATGGCCATAGATCGGTATTCTGCTTCGGCGGAGGAGCGGGAGACAATGTGTTGTTTCTTGGTTTTCCAAGATATCGGTGAATTACTAAGAAAAACTATCCAGCCAGTAAGTGATCGTCGAGTAAGGGGGCAACCAGCCCAATCGGCATCACACCACCCGTGTAGCCGCAGATCACTTTCACTACTGAGAAACACACCTTGACCCGGATTACCCTTAAGATACCGGACCACCCGCAAAGTAGCTTCCCAGTGTTCCTCCCGTGGGCATTGCATGAATTGGGATAGAATATGCACACTATAAGATAGTTCGGGTCGGGTGAAGCAAAGATAAATCAATCGTCCTACCAAGCGACGATATTTTTCCGAATCAGCTAATGCTGTACTAGTGGACAAAGCAAGTCGATGATTTTGTTCTAAAGGAACAGCTGCTGGTCGAGCCCCTAGTAACCCGGACTCCGAAATAATGTCAAGTGCATATTTGCGTTGACAAAGAACAAAACCAGCAGGATTGCGCGCCACTTCAATTCCCAAAAAATATTTTAGGCAGCCAAGATCTTTCATGTGAAAGCAAGCACTGAGATAATCTTTGAATGTCTGTATATCACCCGGACGATTGCCAGCGATGATAAGATCATCAACATACACAAGGACACTAAGTTGTACTTCCCCCTGCAGATATGTGAATAATGAGTAGTCGGAATAAGATTGCTGGAAACCATAGCTCGTCAAGGCGGTTGAGAGTTTAGCAAACTAGCACCAAGGAGCCTGTTTCAACCCATAAAGCGACTTTCGAAGTTTGCAAACTGCCCCAGTTGTCCTGACGCGAAAACCAGGCGGAAATTTCATGTAAACTTCCTCCTGAAGATCACCATGCAAAAATGCATTATGAACATCCATCTGATGTACTGCCCAATTCTTCGCGGCGGCCACAGCAAGAAATACCCGTACGGTAACCATTTTCGCGACAGGCGCAAAGGTTTCCGTGTAATCAAGGCCTTCAGTCTGATGATTGCCCAAAATGACTAGGCGAGCCTTCAATCGCTCAATAGTACCATCAGAATTATATTTGATCTTGTACACCCACTTGCATCCCAAAGTTTTCTTCCCAGCCGGTAGACTCTGAACAACCCAGGTCTCATTATTTTCGAGTGCGGAAATTTCACGCTGCATGGCATCTCTCCAACCTTTGTTTCTGACTGCCTCCGAATATGACACGGGTTCCCGCTCAGCTGTGATGACTGCAAGAAAATGTCTGTGTCGCATAGAAAATTTGTCACAATTCACATAATATGCTAAAGGATAGGGTGTACCTGAAGGATGCAGTGGGTCGAGTGGCGAGCGAGATGGACTCAGTTGAATGGTGTTGGTGACATAATCATGGAGTCGGACGAAGGGATACCGCTGGCGATGTCCTCTCCCCAATAGATTAACCTCTTCTTCTTCTAGATGAGGAGAAGTCGATGGGGCAATATTTGGAAGTGGCTCAGAAGATGAATGATCGAACTCCAACATATCCTTGGGTATAAGATCGTGGGCCTCGTCAGAAGTGGTGAGAGCCATATCGGTAGTGGAAGGCCCATCAGCAGTTGGAGCAAAAGGAAAAACATCTTCTGAGAACACAACATCTCGAGAGACAAAAAAATCCTGTCTTTTCAAATCATACAGGCGCCATCCCTTCTTCCCATAGGGATAACCAACAAAAATACACCGACGACTTCTACTTGCCATTTTATCCCCCATCTTCTCATGTGCATAACACAAAGATCCCAAAACGCGTAGGTGATTATAAGACGGTTCCACCCCATGTAAGACGCGGTATGGTGTTTTTCCATCCAAGATCAAGGAAGGGGTCCTATTGATTAAGTACCCAGCAGTCAATACACACTCGCCCTAAAATTTAATTGGAAGAGAACCTTGAAATCACAGAGCGCGGGCAACATTCAGAATATGTTGATGTTTTCTCTCCACACGCCCATTTTGTTGTGGAGTGCCTGTACAAGAAGTCTGAAAAATAATTCCTTGATCAAAGAAATATGATTTCAGACATGTAAATTCTGTCCTGTTATCGCTTTGGAAAATTTTGACTTTCCGAGCAAACTGTCTCTCAACCATGGTAAAAAATCGTTTAAGCATACTAGATACCTCTTTCTTGTCAACAAGCAAATAAATCCATACAGCACGAGAGAAATCATCAACAATAGTTAAGAAATACGAAGCACCACATGAAGAAACTATTCTATATGGTCCCCATAAATCACAATGAATCAGTTCAAAAATACCCAAGGTCTTATTTTCGCTAACACAAAATTTATCTCTCCGCTGTTTTGCTCTTTGACAAACATCACAATTTTTATTCAAATTGTTTTCCTGGTTGCTAGAATTAACTTCGGGAACTAACTTTGTTATTCGTAGAGAAGGATGTCCTAGTCGCTGATGCCAGAGATCAAGAGACGCTTTATTACTGATCTTCATTGTATTAATCCGCGGTATCCCTTTGAAATAATAGAGTCCATCTCGTCTCTCACCCGCACCAATCAGCATCCTCGAAGTGTGGCCCTGTATAACACATAATTTTTTAGTGAATAGTACAAAACAATCATATTGATCAATTAATTGCGACACAGAAATTAAATTGCAAGTAAGTCCTGGCACATAAAGAACATTTTCAAGACACAAATCTCCATCAAGAACGGTTGTTCCCTCTTTGACCGCCAAAGCACTACTTCCATCTGGTAATCCAACGGGACACTGATCGATTATCTGTAAGTCATTAAGTTCCTCAATTGACCTTGTCATGTGGTTAGAAGCCCCGGTGTCCAATATCCACACCGAACCAGTCACTGTCCCATACAAGTTTTTAAGCTTACCGGTCATTTTATCAGTTATCTCCTTCGGCTCTCCCAAGATGACCTTTAATTTTGCCCACTGCTCGTCGCTCAAACCTGGGAACGACGAGCCTCCTCCTGCGGCAGAACTGGACCCGATAGTGGTGAGAGCAGCGTTAGCACGGTGGGTTCCTCTGTGACCCCGGCCTCCTCCTCTACCACCGGAGTACCCTCTTCCACGGCCAACCTCTCTTCTCTCGTTTCCCCTGGGTCTGTCACCCCACCATTCGGGGTATCCCGTTAGGGCAAAACAAGTGTCTTCTCCATGCCCTGATCTATGGCAGTGCGAGCAAATCCCCTTCTCTTGCCCGTCGGTTCGAGTCATGGAACCCTGCTGTCGTCCGTCGGTTCGGGTGCGAGCAACAAAAGCCATAAATTCTCCTTGTTCTTCTCTGCCTCGAGTCATCCCCTTCACCTGTTCTTCTTGAGTGAGGACAGAGTATACCTTGTGCAACCCCGGTAATGGGTCTTGTGCCAAGATGTTAGATCGGGTTGTCCCGAACCGCTGCTCATCGAGACCCATAAGAAACAGGTGCACCTTCTCTTCCTCTCGTCTCTTTTCCAATTTTGAACCCAGATTGCATGTGCACTTTCCACACTTACACGCCGGCAATTGCTCAAAATTGCCCAGCTCATCCCATAATTTTTTCAATTTCCCATAGTAATCCATGATAGTCATTCCTTTCTGTTTGCAATCGGCCAATTGGGACCTTAATTGTTGAATCCGAGGTCCATTGGTGATGCTGAATCGGTCTTTGATGTCCAACCACAAATCCCGTGCAATCTCTACATGAGATATGGTTGATCGGAGTGTGGATTCGATAGTGTTTCGAATCCAGGACACCAACAATGAGTTGATGGTCCACCAGTCTTCCCAATCCTCTGATTCTTCACTGGGTTGTTCAATAGACCCGTCGATGAACCCGAATTTCTTTCGGGCTCTCAAGGCTGTTCGGAACGAACGTGCCCACTCTTCATAGTTGTCTCCCTTCAGTTGGACCTGAGTAATCGTAAACCCAGGATTATCAAGAGATGTAATATCGTATGGCGAAATCGTTTTTCGATTCTCACCAGACACACTCTTGCTCCCGGACATGGACTCTGCCATGTATGCTGCTTGATTGTGTGTCTTATTTCGATTGTTTTAATGCTCTGATACCATGATAAAACAATGAAACAATAAAACAATAGAGAAGAATGTTGCAGCCGAAAAGTTTAGGTCTGCCTGTATTGTATTAGGGTTTTATAATACCTAAGTGTACACAATTAATGCCATAATAAATGCCTAAATATATGCCTAGGACTATTCACATTCCATAATAAGATAATATTACAATCAGCTCATCCCATATTTAGATATTCCATAATATAACCAAAACAAAATCTCTCTTCTGCTCCCCGTCGTCTCCAACATGGAAGTCGAAAACCAAGTAAACACCATCGATGTCTGCCAAGTTACTCCTTACTTCGACCCATCGGAGTCAGCTACCGAGTTATCTCTTCCGCTAACCTTTTCCGACATTATTTGGTTGAGATTTCCTCCGGTTGAACGCATATTTTTCTATAAACTCACTGAGTCAACTCCAACTTTCTTCAATTCAGTGATCCTTCCGAAACTCAAACACTCTCTTTCTCATACACTCCTTCACTTCCTTCCTCTTGCCGGCAACCTTATCTGGCCTCCACAAGCCATCAAACCCATCATCCTATACACTCCAGACGATGGTGTTCAGCTCACAATTGCTGAGTCCACTGCTGACTTTCATCTCCTCTCGGGAAATGAAGTCCATGAAGCTGCAGATTCTCGTCCTTATATACCCGAGTTGCCGGTCACTGACTCAAAGGCATCCGCTATAGCTTTGAAAATAACCTTATTTCCTAATCACGGCTTTTGCATTGGCATCTCTGCCCACCATGCAGTCCTTGATGGCAAAAGCTCGACCATGTTTATCAAAGCATGGGCACACTTCTGCAAACTCGGTGATGAAGACAAACGACAATATCCAGCTTTGTTGACAGAACTAACACCTGTTTTTGACCGAATAGCTATCCAAGACCCTGAAGGGTTGGACATGGTGTTTTTGAACAACTGGTTAGAATTAAAATGGCCTGGTGTGGATCTGAACCCAAGAAGCTTACAACTTTTGCCAGCTATAGCAGTTCGATCTAGCTCAGTACGAGCAACGTTCGAGTTATCTCGTGAAGACATAAAGAAACTCAGGGAGAGGGTGCTTGCTAATTTAGTAAAGGAAGGTTCAAAAGAAACACACCCAATCCATTTATCTACCTTCGTGCTTGTATTAGCTCACGGATTTGTATGTATAGTTAAGGCAAGAGGGTTTGAAAGTAACAGAAAGGTTTTTATTGGATTTGCAGTAGATTGTAGAGCCCGTTTGGACCCTCCAATACATGAGAACTATGTTGGCAACTGTGTCAGTTCCTGTGCTGCGTTTACAGAAGCAGAATCTCTTTTAGAGGAGAATGGATTTATGCATGTAGCAGAAATGTTAAGTGAGCTTATCAAAAACTTAGAGAAAGGAGTCCTTGATGGAGCAAAGGAGAATTTGGCAAGTTTCTTGAAAGAAGGGGCAGGTGGTGCAGCACTACTTGGGGTTGCTGGGTCAAACCGATTTGAGGTTTATGGAACTGATTTTGGGTGGGGGAAACCAGAGAAGGTGGAGATAACCTCCATAGATAGGACAGGAGCAATTTCTCTTGCGGAGAGCAAAGATGGAAATGGTGGGGTCGAGATTGGTTTGGTTTTGGAGAAGCATGCGATGGAAAAATTCAGTTCCTTGTTTGTTGATGGCCTTAAGAACCATTAATTAGTTCTTTCTTTATTCTCCCTGTGACCAGTTTCAATAATTGTTAACTTTCACCACAAA
Source organism: Populus tomentosa (assembly GCA_018804465.1). NCBI lineage: Eukaryota > Viridiplantae > Streptophyta > Magnoliopsida > Malpighiales > Salicaceae > Populus > Populus tomentosa. The sequence continues at coordinate 8,581,225 of CM031975.1, forward strand.
TAAAATACAATTTGTTTGTTTTTCGTATGTAACTCTTTATTCTTATAAATATATGTTAATAGTAACAAAACAATAATAAAAATAAAAATAATATTAAAGAAGAAAATGGCTCCTTAAAAAAAAGCTCTCTATCAATTCTCAGAACATTATTTAATCTGTTTATGCTATTTTTAAAAACATGTTAATATATTTTTTCTCTATTGCTATTTTGCTTTTATCTTTCCAATAATGATATTTCCTAGTGTAAATAACATGTTTTATGTATTTATAACATGTTTTATTTCCTGGTGTAAATAACATGTTTAATTTGTTTATAACATGTTTTCATGATTAAGCAGGTTCTACCATTGAAATTCTTGATTTTTTACTTCAACCAAATTAAGTTGTGCTCATGCGCCTGCTTCTATGATTACTATCTAATAATATAGTATAAATTAAATTATAAAAAAAGTACCACTAGAAAGTAGAGTTGTCAGGCTTTTTAACAGTATATTATATGAATTTTTGGGGTTGAAGTATGAAGAAATTTTAGTTATTCAAAGTTTATAAAAAAAAGACAGAAGTTCAGTTTGGACCGTAACATAAACTATTGTTTTGCTCCAAGCATAATTCTCTATGCGTTGTCTTGTTTATCTATTATGTGCAACAAATTTTATGTGTAAAATATACTTTACAATCCAAATATGCACTGGAGCCACTCAGCTTATGTTTATTGATTATTGGATCTTCAGTTACATTAAAAAAAAAAAAAAAAAAAAAAAAAAAAAAACAAAAACCTAGGCAAGGAGTTAAAGACTCCACCGAAATCCATCTTGAAAACTTCCTCGCTCGAATTTACAGTCAACTCCAGCCAAAAAAAAAAAAAAAAAACCCCTTGCTTTCTGCTTCCAACTATTGTCTTGACTTTGAAGCCTACAGACCCTTTACCCAGCACCTCACAAGGCTGACATCCCTCATTAGTCTCTTGCTAGCCACACCAAGCCCAGAAAGAACTCTTGCTGTATTTCGTAATTGGATTTCAAAGATCATCTACCAATCAAGAAGTTGAGCTACAAGTCAAAGCAATCAAGATTCGTGAACTTGGTTCTCCTTTTTTTGTTGCTTGTCGAAGATAATGAATTGCAGGAGCTTAGAAGAGTTCTGGTCTTTCTATGTGACTCAACATTCAAAACCATCGACAAGACGGTGGCATTTTGTGGGCACGCTTTCAAGTATACTGTTATTGCTGTCCTCTTTTGTTTTCAATTTGTGGTTTTTGTTCCTTGTGCCGTTGGTTGGGTATGGATTCGCTTGGTACAGCCATTTCTTTGTGGAAGGGAATGTTCCTGCAACTTTTGGGCATCCAGTTTGGTCTTTTCTATGTGATTGCAAGATGTTCGGATTGATGCTTACTGGTCAGATGGATAGAGAAATCAAGAGGCTCGGAAAGAGGCCTATTTTGCAGGGATTTTGATTGTGTTGTAAGCACCTTTTCTGTTTTACCAGTGAAATAATCATGCATGGAAATTCTCGATTCACAATCTTGCTGACTTTTGACTGTTTCTTGTTTCTCTCTAATGTAAACATGTGTCTAAACTGCATGCTCTGAGTATAGATAGATAAGTGTACATTCCAGAATCAAAACCCTCTTTTTTTTTTCTTTTCTTTTTTGGTCTTTTGAGAATGAAAGGCCAGAACCTTCACATGTAAGTTTGGTGTTTTTGAATCACGGTAGGGTTACTCCCGTCCGAACAATTTACCACCGTCATCATCAGTGACCAATATTGAAGATGAGCTTCTAGTCGATCTTCTATCAATACCCATTGTTTTGTTGGTTACCCAAATTAATCAGTGGGTTCTTATAAACCTGCTGCAAAGTCATAAACCCAGCGATAATCGATGAAAGCTAAGTTAGGAGAGTTTTGGAGCCATTGTTCGAGGTTAGACATCAATAAGAAAAAACACGTCGAGGCTCTTAAGCAGTTTGTGTGGTAGAAACAGGGGAACGATGAATGAGAAAGTGAAAAAAGCGACAAATAGAGTTAAATGCAAGGAGGTACCTCTGCGGGGGTTGACAATGAGGTTTGTTGTTTCTTGGTTAGCTGCTCCGATTCATGGAAGCTGGAAAGCGAACCTGCACATCTGTTTCTTTGAGCTGAACGGGGACGTTGTCCTGCTGTGCTGGGCCGCTGTTTCAAAGGAAGAAAGTAAGGTAAGTTATTTGTTGTGCACGTAATGGTGCGCCTCTGTTCCAAGAAGCTTAAAAAGAAATGGGTGTGAGAAAAATCGAAGAGAAATGTTCCAAGTTAAAAGAAAAGTGGAGGCAAAACAACCAGAGGTTTGCTGCATGATGGAGAACTAAAGGCCTGTTAGATCACATGATGTAGTCTCCCAGAGAAATGTAAAACGCAAACACATAATATAAGTTTTTTTTTTTTATATATATATATATATATATTTGCTGCACCAAGCAAGTGTCCTCATGGGAATCCATGGGATGTTTCTGTGAGGATGTAGTTTCCTCATCAAAGTCCAGCGATGTGGAGCCTTCGACAACAGAAAAATGCAACAGTTCAGCCTAAAGAAATGCATGTTTAAACATATAACCAACAGTCCATATACCCCAAGTCCCAGCAAACCTAGTAGAGATTGGAATCCATGTTCCTTTATGCCCAGTTTCAGACAGCAATCTAGCTTGCACCCGATGACAGGGAGCATTGTTTTAAGACCAAAAAGGAAAACAGCAACAAATGGAAGCAGACAAAGCACGAAGAGCAAAAGACCCAGGAAAAAAACGCAAGTTAAACCACCAGTACCACCATAAACTGGATCGACATAAAACAACTGAAACTGGAAACGATAAACAGCTTGAAGTCCGTTGTAAATCCCCCAAGGGTAATGTTAAGCTCAGCTTAACAAGAATGAGAAAGAATAGAAAGAAAAGAGAATAGAAATTGAGAAAGAACAGAACGAAGAGAGAGCAGAGGAGAAGGAGCAGAGAATTGAGAAGAGAAAGGAGAACAGAGGGAAGAGCAGAGACTGAGAATAATGTTCTGTATTTTCTTCTCTCCAACACGTTTCCATACACCAGTTTATATACAAGCTTTTATTCTTCTACTAACTGTAACTATATTCAAACCTACTGATTCTCACTACTTCCTTGACTAACTCAACTGCTTTTCTAACTAATTAACTACTAACTATATTCTTTCAATGCTGTTGTTGCTTCTTGTTGCTCTCTTTCCAGCCTTCGTCATGTCTCCTAGTTCGTAACAGGTAATTCGAAAGCAGAACATGAAAACTTAAAAAGGACTGAAAATCACCAGCAAGGGCTCAATGAATCAGAGCAGTAGTCCTGTAAAGAGCCAAACAACATGCGAAGAGAAAGAAATCACTAAAAAATCTTAAAAGAACACCATAAACGAATAACCCAACAGTTCAAAGGACCCCCATCAAGCCTAGCGATAGAAAAAAACCGAAGATCCTAAACAAGCAAAAAAGATCATATAACATAAGCCGCACAACGTTTAATCTAAACATCAAAACAAAATCAAAATCAGAAATAACAATCACAGAGAAGTAAACTCAAATGAAATACACATCACAACCAAACACTCAGCGCAGGCCAGCAGACCTTCAAAAAACACCAAAGCTCAGAACAGCAAGAACAAACAAAATCGATGGATCGTTGCAAACAACTACAACCAAGGCAAAAACAATCATTGAATGCACACAATACACAAAACCTAACCAATGATCAAAGAAAACAAACAAACCTATCATAAAAATAAGTAAAGACAGAGAAAGTGTCGCAGAACAACGAAATGAGCAAAAAGAAAAAGGACAAGAGCAAACATCAAGCCATCATGAAAGCCAAGAGTGCATTAAAAAGAAAGGAACAGAAATCAGTGCAGAATAAAAAATAAAAAGAAACAGAAATAAAAAACCCAAGAATCCAGAATAAAGCACCATTAACCTGGATGAAAAAGTACCTCACCGACAAACACACCAGCACCAGGAGCCCTAATCCACACCAAGCGGTTCCAAAACTCACAAGGCCAGGAAAAAAACCAAAACCCAACTATGAACATCACCAGGAAAGAATTGGGCCAATGATCAAAAGCTATTAAGAAAGAGAGCAAAGGAATAAAAGCAAAGAAAGCAGAGCCCACAGAAGCAAAGGACAAGTAACGATAATGGTAAGAGCAAAAAAAAAAAAAAAAAACTAAGAGAGCAGGCAACTGAGAGAGACTGAAACTCTGAGAAGCACAGCTACCAGATAACCCAATAAATCCAGCTAAAATAATGGGAATCAACACACATTCCACAGCAACCAATGGGAAAAGAAATTAATGCTCATAATATTCAGTGCCTGAGCGAAATCCAAGCTCGAATTGATTCTATCTGGTGCAAAAATAGTAGAATATAACAAAATGAAGGTTATACGAGACTAATGTAGAAGGCTTGATGAACAGCTGCAAAATATTCACCGAGAAATCTAAGAATATATGGTTAATCAACGAAACAAATGGCAAGAACAATGGGTGGAGCAAAACAAAAGGAATGATCAGATCTACTTACAGATTAAAGCTCTGGCAAATCAATTCCAGTTTTATATAGCTACTCAGAGATTGGCAAGGGAAGTTGGAGACAACTCCAAAGGAATCTTGAATACTCCACCAATGGGAAAAGAAGTTAATGCTCATAATATTCAGGAAAAAGTTCTTAAAACAATGATAGGAAAGGAAGGTGGACATTAGTATTATTTTGAATGTATCATGTGTGATTGTAATTTTTAAATAATGATTGATTTTTTTAAAAAAAAACAAATGGTTTGAATACGATGATATCATGAATAGTCGATAATTTTATGTAATCCAATTTTTGTTGGTCTTTTAAATTCAGTTAGTAGATATAAAAATGTTTTTATTATCAAATTATTTACTGCAAATGATACATGATACCATATTTGACAATCAATTTATTAATCAATATAAATTTAACTATTCTAAAACCATTGACAATCAAAATAATAATATGTTAGACTCGAATGTTACGGTGAATGATGATGATATTGATGATGAAATCATACCTTATATTTCTGAATTTAAAGATGTTTTTTTTGGTCTAGTTTTGTTTCTGATGATTAGACACTTAGTCATAGATATATATACCGAGAGAGTTTGGATTGAGAGAGTTTGGATTGATTAATGTAGTTAAATGATGGCACATTGCATGTTCATTTGAATATTGAATCCAACGGGCAAACTTTATATTTGTTTAATTACAATATATGTAAGCACATGAATGTATATGGTATTTGCATGGGGGATATTATAAAAGATCATATTCATTTAAGATAACAAAGTCAAAAGGGTTACACAAATGTGTTTTGACCTTTGTCAAAAAAGATCATCACCACCTTGATGCAAATTTTATTATTAATGTTATGTCAATCCTTGTGATGAATAATCTTTCAATGACGGTTTCAAAACAAAATAAAATTTATAAAATAAAGTTACATTATAAATATAAAATTTTATATTACAAAGCATGGGTTGTAAAATAAAAGTTATTGATTGCAATTGCTTTTTTATATAAATAATAGGTTATTCCTTTTAGCTTTTGCAATTGTTGATGAAGGAAAAAAAATTCTAATTAGGGTTATTTTTTGCTTTGCTTACAAATATATGTTACTGGTGCTAGAACATGTGTACGTATAATATTATATAGACATGCAATCATCAATAATGATGTAGCAGAAGTCTGGTTTGAACCTATACGATATTATTGGTATTGTGCCAGTTATTTTATTAGCAACTTCAATCATAAATTCAAAGACCTGACTACGACAAAAATATTTGATGAGGATGTATTACGAACCTTGAAAGCATAAATTTAATTTGTAGTATGAAAAAATATATAAGTTGGACTCAGTATATAAAGAATGACTTGAATGAGAGTAAAAAGAAAAATGGGCTTTATGTTATGATGATGGTAATTGATATGGTAATGTGACAACTAATCTTTTAGAATCATTTAATCATGATCTAAAAGGTGCTTGTGTAATACCTATTTTAGCTCTGATGCAATTAATATTTTGTAGGTGTAATAGTTATTGGGTTAAATGGAGACATGAAACTAATGTTGAAATTCAACATGGTAAAATTTAGCCACCAGTAATTGATATTGAGCAAGGATAACTCTAGAGATCATATTGCAATGTTGTTTAACTCTGAGAAAGATGTGTTCTAAATCAACACTTTTATTAAATCGGGTCTTGTTAAATAAGTTAAATGGACAGTCAGTTTGAATGATAGAATATGCACATGTGGTAAATGGAAGACACTTTAATGACCATGTTCACATGTTCTTGCATGTTGTGCCAAGAATCATATAGACTTCATATAGTTTGTTAATGATCATTATATGATTTAGAGCTACAGATTAGTATATGGCATGTCACGCCATCCATTACCAAACAAGTTAGAATGGACTGATAACATTGGACCTCGAGTTGAAACATACTCATCTAGATGGAAATTTAGGTGTGGTCAATGATGTCAACTCGTTTGCACAACGAGATGGATGCAAGAAAATGTCATGCACGATATAGGTATGGCATATGCAATGATATGGGCTATAATAGAAAAACATGTCCTAATATACATTGTATGTATGACAATACAATTATATGCAAAATAAATATTATTTATTTATCATGTTGTGGTATAATAATATTTTTTTATGCATATCAAACTTATCTAGTTTCACATTTATCACAAGAATTATTTGTTAGGATCTCGTGCATTCGAGGTGGCAAATCGTATACTTATGTTGAGTGTCCATATTTGGATGATGATTAGGGACAACATGAGTATCAATATAAAGAGAAGGACTATGATTAGGGGGGGCATGATCATGATCATGGAGAGCATTAATCACAATACATGCTTATCGAACCCATTGATATTTTTGTTTTGCAGTTGTAAGATTGACATCAATTGGAGGATGTATTCGCCAATATTGTATGAATTTTTAATTTTAAAATATTTTTAATATATGTTTAATTTACTTATATATGTATGTACTTATAATTTAAATTATTGTGCAGGATAAGACCACTACTATTTATTATTGTACACATAAGCGGATGAGACCAGATGAGCGGGTCCAATCATATATGTTCCAGACAGGTTTTTGTATTTTATATATAACTTGTTTAGACTGCACTAAGCTTGACTATGACTTGATCTATGTACTCATTAAGCTATAGAGATGTTAGACACACATGTTCCATATTAGTTATGAAGAGATGACACCGATACTATAAGACATTGTGCTTTTGCTTAAATTGTCCATTAATGAACGAGTAGTCACATCTTTTAATGTTTGTTATAGGATTGCGTTATGCGAGTGATCATTTGGATTGACACCCCTTCCTTCTAAATTGAAGAGGGTAGCATATGTCTTAAGTGGATTGAGAAGTCATTTACAACACCACAAATTGATGCTAAGGAGAAGTGGAGGTACAAAATAAATTATAAATCTAATGTGTTAATTATTTGTTAAGTTTGAATGAGTTATTATTATAATTTTAATATGTTATGTAAGTATGTCAAAGCATATATACTTCATTTGTTTTACAATGTAATATTCACGGACTTAATTGAAAGATATGTGCCTTTAATTTATATGATGCTTCTAGATGATTTTGATATCAACCCCACATATAGCTGGATATTTGTTATCTTGGCATTCTTGTACAAACATCCATATCTTGCATGCATGAAGAGGGTCAAACAGGTTGAGGATATTTGTTACTTCAAATACTATCTAGACTTTAAATATTTATTGTTAACATAAAATAACAAAAAAGGTTTTTATTGAATAACAATTATGGTCATGGGAACATTTTCATATGAACAGACATTACCCTATATACCTTAATTGTCATCCATGATTGTCCAGACGATAGGGGTTACACTTTACTTACCACTCAGATGCAGGTATTGTGATGTTATTTTACAATTATATGAATTTATATTGTGTAATTTTAACTTTAAAAAATACAATTAAACTAACATATTTTTAATGTTAAGTTGTGTGTTAGTAAAGTATTTGAAAATAATTCAACACATATATTGGTATTTTATCGGAGTGAGCTAAACAAATATCATGCTATCCAAGATTTTTTTTTCAACCATTGGTTTAATAAAAATCATTACAGTTCAATAAATAATTATCGTTTAATATTTAAAAAATTTATATTCTACAAGTCATATGGACATCTTATTCGAACGAAAGATTAGCGGTTGTTTTAGCTATTTGTACTACTAGGACAAACATATGAACATCAGTAGTCCCACTAATATTTCTTGAGATGGTCAAGCTATATTGTCCAAACCAGGTAATGTGATAGATTGGCTACAAACAACACATTCTAGATGACATTGATATGAGTGATGCATTGCATGCTATAACTTGTCAAGGTAAAAATGATGATTTTGACTACTTAAACTGACATGAAGTTTATGTATCGCAATGGGATGCATAGAGGAATGAAATATTTACAAAGATGCATCATATGATTATATATGAGAAGCATATGATTTGGTACATGAATATCACATGTCGAGTCATTACTTTAGATCTCGAGCAGGTTTCTCCACCTAGATACATGAAATACAAGTAACATGCCCAACAAATTCAAAATCTCATATGCAATCGAATCTTTTTATAATTAATATTTGTTAAACATTGGGTTTTATGTATTGATTTTTTAATTTAACATTAACGTTTTATTATACTAGGTTGGCTTCATGTCGCGGGAGGTTCGAGAGGCTACATCTTATCTTTGTAATATTAACGAAGAAAGTGAAGTTCACACCATTGTGTCCTTGTGGTTAAATGTTTGCTACACTAAACTTGATATCTTTGGAGAGAGGTTAACTTTTGATGATGTCATGGCAGAGGACGAAGTCATTCAAGCAAGTGTAGGAGCTAAATCCAAACATGCTATTGATGAATCTAGATTATCTCGTAGGCGATATAGACGTAGATAGATAAATGAGTTATGTTTATATATTTTAGGATTACTTGAATATTGTACTATTGAATTATTTTTTATTCATTTTGCATGTATACATGTTTTTTGTTTTTTTGCATTCCTAGAGTTACTTGTGATTATAAAATGTAAGAATTTGTTGAGTTTCATTATAATTTGTCTATTAGGGTTATTGTTGTTTTTTACGGGTTTTTTTTTTTTAAATGGGATAAGATTTTGGATATCATATATAGGGAAATTAAAAACTCTTAAAATTTTATTAAAATTTTAAAATTTTGAACTTATTAAAATCATAAAATAAATTAAATTCTAGATTAACAAAAATTATGATTTTATGAACCTTTTTAAGCTCAAAACACAATTTTTTTTGAAAAATGGACAATAGCCAAAATGGTTTGATTGTTTTGAGAAATAGTCAAATTATCTTGGCTATTGCCTGATCATTTTTCAAAATGTCTACTCATTTCTCAAAATGATATGCGGTTTGAAATGTCTAGATTGACAAAAATATACATTTGATTCAACGATGCGTTTCTGAACCGTGATAAAATTATAATTGATGTCGCGATTCACAACTGCGACATCTAGTCAAATATCGTGATTTAGAAATGCGACATTTCAATATTGTCGCGTTTCTAAATCGCAACCTCCTCAAACTGTATTATTTCATCAAAAAAATTTCAGCTTATGTTAATTTGCTATTTATTTGTGTTTTGTGTGCTCCTTGCCTAATTTACCCCTCCAATCTAATAGAAATTGTACCTGTATCTGGACATTGATGATAACTCCCTTCTCTCTCCGATCAAAACTATCATGTAAACCATTAAAATCAATGGAAGAAACATAACCTTTCTTTACTGGTTCATTACTACCATCCAAAATACCAATTTACATTATCTTAAACTCCTCCTTGATCAAGTCCTTAAATAAATAGTGTCTAGTGCCTGACATTCAACAACTTTAAAGGGTGTTTAAGAGTATCATAAGGTTAAGTGTGATAGTTTTTTTGTTTTTTAATGTACAACTCATTAAATGTATAAAAAGCTATTATCAAAAACAAGTTTTATATGTTTTTTTTTTGTTCTTCTTGAAGTTCTTATTGAAGATACCAAAACGGTGAACATTCTCCCATCACATTCTCTTCGCTGTACTTTTGTATAAATATCTTGAACTTCTCTTTAGTTCTCCGAAGGTGAAGATCATTTTTCATGAGCTTATTGTTGTCAAGGGTAGGATTGTTTTTGACCAAGAGGACTGTTAGGTCTTGTGGATTGTCATAGAGAGATGACTACTTCATTATTAAAGTTTTGTATTTTTTTATATTACGTTAGGTGTTTGAACTAGTTTGCGTGTACCTCAATTAATTTTACAGGTCTTAAAGTTAACGACCATGTAAGTCTTTGGTGGTTTTAAGGTTTGTGGGACTCGAACTAATGACATTTGAAGAGAAAACTCAGGATCTGACCAATTGAACTACATCTCTTAGAGTTATTAAAGTTTGATTTGGGGAGAAGATATTGTATGAAGGAGAATTCAAATTTGTATTATACTTAGTTTATGTCTTTATTGTATATTATTTATAAGAGTTAATTTATTTATTTTTATTTTATTTTAGGTTTTGAATTGAAAGTAAAGTATAGAATCCAACTATAAAAACTCGATGTAATTTTCTATTATTATTATTATTATTATTATAAATAATGAGAAAGAATGTTTCGATCGACCATTATCTTCAATCAACACGTGTAGAGTATGGTGGAAGAACCCATGCCTTTGAAAATTCTTATTATTTATAAAATATATTAAAAAATGAAAAGATAATAATAATAATAATAAAGATAATAAACAACAGCGTTTTGAGTGAAACGGTTTTCAGTGTCACTACTCCTTCAATATCACTGTAGCAAAAATCCCCATATTCTCAACCCCCCCCCCCCCCCCTCTCTGCGACCTCAAAATCCAAATTCCCAATCCTAATGAATCCCTAATTTCCCTATCTCTCTCTCCAACAGCATGGACTCTCGGCGAGCTCCAAGAACCGCAAGCGACCCGAAAGTCCGTAAAGTGGGGTTTTTTACTGCTCCACCCGACCGCTCTCTATCCGGTCCACTCGACCACCCAATCTTCTCTTTCCCCACTTCTCCTCCTCCTGTTGTCGACAACTCCTCTCCTTCCGCCGGCAACTCTCTCTCTCCCGTCATGATCCCTCCTCCTCGCCACTCCTCCGCCACCCTCTCCCCACTCCGCCGTGACTCCGCAGAACTCTTCCCCCCTTCTGCTTCCCCCACCTCCCCCGCCTCGTTCTCCGATGATGTGGCGGTGGCGGTGATGGGGAGGGGTGCTGTTGCTGCTTCGAGTAGCTTGCCGGGAGGGTTAGGGTTTGATATGGCGGCGGTTAAATCAGCCGCGAGTAGTGTTCCGGCAAGTGGATTGACTACCGTCTCAGTTGTCAACAATTTGCCTATTGGCATTTCTGGTATTGCCTTTTTAATTTAATTATCATATTGAATTATTATTTTCTTATTTAAATATGATTATTCAAATTAAATCAATTTAGTGTGGTCGTTCTGTGATGCATGATTTGTGAGGTAATGCTTAAATTTTTTATTTTTAGCTGAGGTGACTCAAGGCCGTAAGGAAATGACTAAAAATTATATGTGATTGCAGAAAAGGGTGGTGGGGTAGCAGTGGAAATGCAAAATGACCAATCTACACGTTCCAAGTCATTGAAAGAGAAAACTACTAAAGCAGAGAGGCGTGCACTTCAAGAAGCTCAGAGAGCTGCGAAAGCCGCTGCCAAAGGTGAATACAGCTCTATTATTTTCTTTTGACATGTCAATTTATTTTTTTCCGGTGCTAAAAGTTTGTTCTATCGATATTGCCTGAAATTAGTTATGTTTAATTACTACTTCCTGTGCTCGGATGTCTTAAATTTTTGTTTGGGTTATGAGCAAATGAAGTTTTTTCTCTCATCCTTTTTTGTTTGGTTTTTATGTTGTCAAATTTCTCATGGAATAAAAGGGATGCCCTGTTGAAGGTCGTTAGTTTTCTTTTGTCTAGCACAGCTGTTTTTAGGCTTTGTTATAATAACCCAGTCTTTAATTATGGTTTCTATCATGGGTGGGTTATTAGCTGAAGGTGGTAAGACACCTGCTGCTGCTTCTGGGGCTGCGGCTTCTGTGAATACAAAGTCAACTAAATCTGTGAAGCCACCTCCTTCACAGAAGAATGATAGTGCTACAGTTGCAGCTTCAGAGAAGAAGGGAGGTGATAGGCCACCAGAAAAGGATAGAAAGAAGGAAGTCCCACAACCACGCATGCAATATGATGACAAGAGTCGGGTGGAAAAGGCAAAGAGGCGTGCTGTGGTGAAGCAAACAGAAGCTAGGAATAGAGTTGAGTTGTTCAGGCATTTGCCTCAATATGAACGTGGAACTCAGCTCCCTGAACTTGAGTCTAAGTTCTTTGAGCTGGATCCAATGCACCCAGCTGTCTATAAGGTATTCATTTGAAGTTGTTAGTTTGCACCTTCCATGGACATATCTTCTGGTTATTATACATTGAATGAATTTAACAATCTTAGATAACTATATGAACCGGAATAATCTTTTTGATATAGTCTATATAATGTTGTGTACCTGCTATCCATGATCTAGTCTGCATTTGATTCTATTTAGAAGTTAGTTGATGATTGCTACTTTTAGCTGGATGGTCATGTATATGGCAGTTACTGACGAACCTTTAGCAGGGATATTTCTGTAATCTTGCAGTAATAAGGCTTGGTGGAAATTTCGGTTATCAGTAGTTTTATTTTTATTTGATTTTCTTAATTAGTTAGGAACTCTTTACTTGTCCTTGTGGTATTTAGTTTTTCTTCCTAGATTAGGATATCTCGAGTCTATTAGTTCCAACATTGTACTAGCTTCTAAACATAGTTATTTTGGGAATAATTTTTTTCCTAGTGTGAATTTCTTAGTAGTGGGAGTTCATTAAAGCTGTCACTTTTTTTCTTACATGAGTCCTGTAAAAGGAATCAGTGAGGCTATCAAGGTTAAAATGTGTTTCCAGCAGAATCCTATCATCATTCCTGCCCCATTTCTACCTTATAAGCACCCAATTTCAAACCCTAATCTCCCTTATTGTAAATCCCTAAACCTCTTAAACACTACCCACCTATATTGATTGCAGTTTATAAGTGATTGAGTGTTCTGGTGTTGCTGTCCAATTGTTGAACTTTTCTTCTTGTTGACAGGTTGGATTGCAGTATTTGTCAGGAGACATATGTGGTGGCAATGCTCGTTGCATTGCAATGCTTCAAGCATTCCAAGAAGCCATTAAAGACTACTCAACACCACCAGAAAAAACTCTTACTCGAGACTTGACAGCAAAAATAGGTAGTTACGTTTCTTTTCTTATTGAGTGCCGCCCACTTTCAATCAGCATGGGGAATGCAATCAGGTTTCTGAAGAATCGAATTGCCAAGTTACCTTTGTCTTTGTCTGAATCGGAAGCAAAAACAAATCTTCATTCGGACATTGATAGATTCATAAACGAGAAGATCATAATTGCAGACAAGGTGATAGTCAAGCATGCTGTTACAAAGATCAGTGATGGCGATGTTCTACTTATATATGGGTCGTCTTCTGCAGTTGAAATGGTACTATTGCATGCTCATGAGCTTGGCAAACAGTTCCGTGTTGTGGTAGTGGATTCTCGTCCAAAGCTTGAAGGGCAACTATTACTTCGCAGATTGGTTGGAAAGGGAATCAACTGTACATACACTCATATAAATGCCATTTCTTATATCATGCATGAAGTTACTCGAGTTTTTCTTGGTGCTTCGTCAGTGCTGTCCAATGGAACAGTTTACTCAAGAGTTGGGACTGCTTGTGTTGCTATGGTTGCTCATTCATTCCATGTACCAGTTTTAGTTTGTTGCGAAGCGTATAAATTTCATGAAAGGGTACAGCTTGATTCGATATGCTCAAATGAACTGGGTATGCATTTCTAGCTATAGGATTAGGAGGTGCCTCATGCAATTAATGACTGGCTTGTAATTTCTTTATGCTTCATATCTCCAATACCTGTCCATTTCTTGCAGGTGATCCGGATGTGATTTCAAAGGTTCATGGGAGAGAGGACATCAACTTCCTTGATGGATCGGACAATAGTGCAATTCTCCAGCTTCTGAATTTGATGTAAAGTTCTTTTGATGCTAACAATGGTCTATGAAAGATTTTGATTTTTCTGAACCTGACCATGGATCTTATATGTTGGACAGTTATGATGCAACACCTTCAGAATACGTTTCGATGATAATCACGGATTATGGCATGGTAGGTTGTCTGATTTTGAACTAATTTTTATGCTATTATGAAAGTTCTTTATGGTTTCACTTGGTTGTATTCAGAGCATTAGTCCAATTGAAATTGATGCATGTGCATTTACACCTTGATTAATATCTACTTGAAACCTTCCAACTTCCAAGCTAGGTGATCTATCTGGTGGGCACCGGACCTTGGACTGATGGGAATGAGAGGAAATGGGAGGAAGCACTTACTTTTTCAATCATTACTTTATTTATTAACTGTAGTAAATATTGTTTTCATCTGTTATTATAAGCTGCCATTGACTCGTATCATGTTCTGCTTTCAGGTTCCACCCACAAGTGTGCCTGTCATAGTACGAGAATATCGAAGAGAACACTTGTGGATATAGATGGCATGCAGATGGATCATCAAGCTTCCCCAAAAATTTTGCCCATGCTAATATCCTTCTTCTGGGAGCAATAAGACTAGCAAAACTTCTAATAAAGTGATTTCTTTTCCTCTCTGGTCACAGTTGTGGAATAATGCTCCGAGATTTTGACATGTCTTTGTTTCTCATTTCCTGACTGTGTAGAGTGCCATTTTTGCCTCTCCGGGCAGATTTAGCAAGGCATACTCATGTATGTTGTGAACTTGTGACAGAGATGCATCCCTCTTGGGAATTTCAGACAATTAATTTTCAGCAGATAACAATTTTGTCGCCAAAAGCATACACCTCGAATTGTTTTAGAAATTTTTATTCAACTCTTTATTTATATTTTTCCTGGTGGTTTTAGCATGTGATACTAGCAGCTGGTGGAACTTGAACTCACATGTACATAACATGAAGGAGCGTTGGTATGAATTAGCTGGAAAATCTAGAATTTTCAAATACTACTTTAAAGCATCTTCCTCGTTGTCTTCTGCAATTTAAATGTTTTCAGTCCTTGTAATGGTTGCAGACATGACTGGCAAACAAGTGCTGCTTGAAAAAGCGATGTCAAGTGGAGGTGGATATTGTAAAAAGATGTTTAAGAGTTTGGTAATGTTTTTTTTTTTTTAAAAAAAATATTTTTTATTTAAAAAAATATTAATTTAAAATAAAAAAAATTAATTTTTTTAAAGTACAACAAATAAATTCTAAATCTATTTTTTACTGTTAAAACGATTTTAGCATATCAATAAATCTATTAATCCAACTGTATATATTTTCCCCGTTTGATTTGTGACATTTTGATCCTATTCTCGTCATCATCATAAGAAACTTTTTATGTTCAAAGTTTTCTCAATTCAACGCTGCATTCGTGTCATTTCCAGAGTTTCATTCATCTGTTTGATACTTGGTGGAATTTGGAAAATCTTTAATCCAGTTTAATTTTGGTCAAGAAACCTCGAGCCCAGAAAGCAAATGTTTTGCCACTAAACCACAATATGTCCTTGCTCAAGAACGTGGACAAGTTCATTCACCACAAGGACAAAGGTATGGGTACCTAGTCTTGAGAGAAGGTGCAACCAATCACTACATATTAATCAAGAAGCTCCACCTTCCTCTGGTGCTGGGATTTATTGGTTTTAGGGTTTCATTATGTTTGATGTGGAGCTTGATATTCAGAAAGAAGGTGATAGGGCAGAGAGGTTCAGCTAAGGGAAATTCCATGGAGAGAGGATTCCAGAGAACTCGTCTTTGATTCAACCTAGAGCTGGACCAGTAAACCCAGAGGCTGCCCGACACAGGAGATTAGGACAGACAAGTTAGCGATAGGGGTCTCTCCTCTCCCTTACCACATACTTTTTCCTACTACTTTGAACTGACTGGGATGACTTCGCTTCAACACAATAATTCACTGTGTCAAGTTCCAAAGTATATTATTCAGCATGTACATGGAAAATACATGGCAAGGGGAAAAGGAAGAAAATCACAAATCACTTTAAACACAGGGGAACGTGATAGTTGTGGTCACAAAAACCACTCTGCTCTAAAATACCATGTTGGGAATTTCTCTCAATGCTATGCATGCAAGCAAATAGAACAGCAAGTGAAATTTTTCATGGTACATTGATCTTGTAAAAATAAATATTAACCTGTGATTCACATGCAATAAGAGTACAATTCTTAATCAAACATCAGTTACGGAAATATACATATCATGCCTACTCTGTTGCGTTTCTTGGGATGTCACCTTTGCTATTCAGAGAAGTAATTGTTGCAAGAACAACTAAACCACCCAGAACAATCATCAAGATACCCAATGAGTTCACCAGAAAAGCTTCAGCGGAGTAGTGCGATATTACTTTGTTGGTTTGGAGGAATGTGGCTTTTTCTAAGATACCAGTAGTAGCAGTGGCAACAGCAAGGGCGTAAATATAAACCCCAAAGAACACATGCCATGGGAGCAAGGTGGCCCTGCTATTCCTTGAGCCTCCTGGATACCAAAAAGTCACGAACCCCGCAGCCCACTGGAATGAAGAAAAGATTATGAGTAGCTCGCAAGCTTCATGAAACATAATATGGGTAATCATCAAAGAGGATGAAAAGGAAAAATGAAAAAGACCTGGATGCCGAAGAGGAGAAGGCAAGCTATACCCAACCAAGAGTGCAGACTGTAAAAATTGTTGATGCCCTTGTCATTATGGAATTTCAAAGCAGCCCAGAAGCCAATCAGGCTTAAACAAAAAGCGAGGAATTGTAGTGTCAGATGAACTAATTTTTTGAAGCTTTTTGTTCCTGAAACCGTTTTGTAGGCTAGCATGGCTGCATGAGTCAAGTAACAAACATTTGAAACACAAAATCAAAAAAACACTAACATGGCACCAGTGGTGACTGGGTTACAATTCATATATAACTAAACATGACAATTTCATAACATGCCACTAACAACATTTGAACCCTCATGGCTCAAACATCACGAGTAACAACTCCTTTCTGGTGTTTCCAGAGGCCACTACACAAGACCAACATTCCATCCATTCTTTCTCATTGTAATTTGTTCATATCCAATCATGCTTATAATTCAACGTGAAGCATGTTTGCAGCTTAGTTCTAAGGAAATATAAAAAACCACATCCCAAATATTTTCCTGAGACTGCCTCCACAGCAAAACATGATTCCCCAGAGAAGTTCATATTTTATGTTACCATATTGAAACAGAAACTATAAGAAAAATAACACATCTTTGGATTATTAACAGAATATGATTAAACCAAAAGAGGCCATAGTTGTCTCTCCCTTTTTCAGGATGAACAAACCCATTCACCTGATAATTATTGACACATTTCAACTTTAATAAACAAAATATCACCAATTCTGGATCTATTAAGCCACACACTCATCAGAAAACAAAAGATCCATGCATGTGTATAAAATCAGTGTAAAGGTAGTTGAACACATGTCTCTTTCGTAACACCATGGCAAACATTTGCACAGAGCTAATCGATGGTCTTATAATAGCAATAGAGCAAACAATCACTAATATGACTATTGCATGTCATGCCATGTACGTTTTACACCACCAGTTTAACCTCGAAACATTTATTGTAGAACTTATATCAATGCGTTCTAATATTCCCAACAAATCAGCTTATTTGTTAGATTCATAATTAAAAGAACACATCAAAAGAGTTCTCTTGTCACTTTCCAGAATTGAAAAGCACATTGGGCATCCATTTTAATCTACATTATTTTAATTAATCATCTCACCCCAACATATCTGCATACACACAATACTAAAGCCAAAAGAGCACAAAAGGGATACTTGCCTTCACCATTCAAGAGTACAAGCCCAATCACCATTAAAACAGGATGTACCTTCAAAAGGGGCACAAAAACCACACTTAGTCCACCAGTAATCCATACCCAGAGAAGAAAAAAAGGGCCCAAGTTTTAAAAGTACAGAATCAAAGATTTTGATCATTCTCAAAATGAAAATGAGAGAGAGTTGGAATTCTTACATTAAAGATGAGATCTTTGTTATCAGAGACAAGAGCCAATCCTCCTCTGTAATGAACAGTCCAAG
The DNA here is from genome assembly GCA_018804465.1 of Populus tomentosa. Taxonomy (NCBI): domain Eukaryota; kingdom Viridiplantae; phylum Streptophyta; class Magnoliopsida; order Malpighiales; family Salicaceae; genus Populus; species Populus tomentosa. The sequence goes on from CM031975.1 coordinate 8,599,590, forward strand.
TCAACACCAGAGCAGAGACCATCACCCCCATTAACCTCACCAGCACCATCAAGGTTGGGAACTTAATCACTGGAACTGCCATTTTCTTTATTTCTTTTCTGTAAGACAACTGCAAAGATAGGGAGAGAAATGCAGTTCAAAAAACGGGTTGGGTTTATTAAAGGGTTTCGAGTTTGGTAAACTCGGAACGGGGTTTTGGATTTTGGATCTATGCCTTCCTTTCTTCAATTGATTGCTTGTATTTTTGTTCAGCCTCCAGAGACAAAGAATCTATCCATTAGTAGAACTGTCTAAGAGAAAATTCCAACTTCATGTTAGGTTTGCAACTGACCACCACATCAGCACCGTGCTGGGTTTTACCTTTATTATTATATTATACTTTAAAATGTACGAGAAAAACACTTGCAAGTATTGCAGATATAAATCCATTCATTGTACTGTAGAGCCCAATATATATATAGAAATAAAATATTTGCACTGTAAATGATAATATAGCATCATGTTATTTTTTTTATTTTTTAATTAAAAAGTGTGATTGGATTTGGTTTGGCTGTTATACTAAATATTAATGGATGTGGTTAAACAACTACATCCTAGATCTAATGCTATTAAGTCTTTATTGTATTGTAAAGTACAATATAAACATAAAATATTTACATTGTAAACAATACTATAACATCATAAAAAGTGTTATTTTAGCTATTTTTTAATTAAAAAATGTTGTTGGGTTTGGCTTGACTGCTAGACTCAACACTGCTAAATTTAGTTAAACAGCTAGATCCAATGTTATTGGATCTTCATTGTACTATAAAGCACAATATAGACATAAAATATTTACACCGTAAACAATACTATAGCATCATTAGAGGTGTTATTTTTGCTATTTTTTAATTAAAAAGTGTTGTTGGGTCTGGCTTGATTGTTAGACCCAACATTGTTGGACCTGGTTAAATAGCTAGACCCAACGCTATTGGATCTTTATTGTACTATAAAGCACAATATAGACATAAAATATTGCACCGCAAACAATACTATAGCATCATAAGCGGTTTTATTTTTTAATTAAAAAGTGTTGTTGGGTCTGGTTTGACTGGTAGACCCAACACTGCTGGACCTAGTTAAACAGCTAGACCTAACGCTATTAGGTCTGACTAGACAGTCGAGCCCAAGGGTGCTGTTTTTTCTCTTTATGATTTCAAAAGCTATTGGGTCACACTTGACAACCACATCTAATGCTCTTGGGTCTGGCTTGCTCTATAAAACCTCTAGGCGAAAAATCATAAATTAACTAGTTTCATGTAAAACAAAAAAAAAATTAGTAACTCTCAATTGGGTTATCAAAAAATTCTAAAAATTTATGTGGAGCCTTCTAGTATGATGCCTTAACTTGGGTTAAAATTTCAGAATTTTTAGATAAATTTGAAAATTTGATGAAAAATCACAATATAACTAGTTTTATATTATTAGACGTAATTTTCAATCCGACCATCAGATTGAGTTGAAATTTTATGAGTCATTGTTTTGAATCTTTTTTATCCTTTTGCTATATTTATTTTTCTTTTTAATTTCACCCTTCAATCAAATATAAAATGTTTTTTGTATTTTGATTTTGATCTCGATTCTTTTAATTATTTTTTTGTTTTGAATTATTTTATATAATTGAATTTTTTTTATCAATTTCATCCATAAATATTTTATTGATTGGAAATTGAGCTTCATGATTTTTTCAGATAGTGCTTTACGTCTAATGATTCGGGTCATGAGTTTGAAAAGTTAATAAGAGTTGACAATTCTATTTTTAAAAAATCAGCTTTATAATTTTTTTTATTTTTTATCGGTTTATTTTGATCTCATGATCTAGATCACAGGTTTAACGAGATATCTTGTGTTGGCTCAGCCTTGATTATCGGTGTTACCTGTTTTTCATGCTACTTAGGTTCACTATGACCAATTTGTTTTGCCTTTTCTTACTCCATTTTATCATGTTGTATTTCATAGACTGTGAATTAAACTACATCGTTTATTCTCTTTAGAAAAAAATACTTTTTTCCCAAGGTTTTCATGGTCACTTTTTAAAATTTTATCCATATGTTGTTGTTACCTATTTTTTATCGTCTAGTTAAATAATATCAACTAATTCAACCCCATCAAGTCTATAACCTAAGTTGCGGATTTATTTTCGTTTTTAAAACACACTTACTGCACTTGAACATCATTTTTTTTTTTTTTATGAAAATACAATAGTTTAGCCTCACAAAAAAGTATGGGCACTGAGGCTAGTTAACAAAAAAACAAAAAGAGAAGGGGATTTTACTATACCCCTTCCAACAAAACACTATTCAATGGAATAGTGTTTTGTTTCCTTCCTTTTATTTTTTCAATGTATGTTTTTTATTTTCAATTTCAATTGCATCTTTTAATATTAGTTTTATTAAGAATTAAGATTCATGATCTTTTTCAATTTACAATTTATGAGGTTAACTTAGACTTATGACACGAACCACAAGTTTGATGAGTTAACTTGAGTTTTTTACCCTTTTTCCAATTGATTTTTTTTTAATTTTATCATTCAGTATTAGGTTAATTAAAAATTAGGCTTCATGATTTGCTTCAATTTGTTTTCTATAAAGTTATCCCCATCTTATGACTCATATTATAAGTTTGGTAGGTTAACCTAGACTGATTCGAGTCATTTTTATATCCTTTTTTAATCAAATATTTTTTCAAATTCATCTTTCAGCACTAGATTGACTGGAAATTAGGCTTTATAATTTGTTTAATTTGTTTTTTATTGGGTTATCCTAGTCATATGACCTGAGTCATAGTTTGGCAAGTTACATCGAGTTGACTCGAGTTATTTTTTTTAATTTTTATATTATAATTTTATTATTCAATATTGAGTTTATTAGAAATTAAGCTTCATAATTTATTTTGATTTGCTTTTTATGGTGTTATCATGGTCTCATAACAAGGCATGCAGATTGACAAGTTAACACAGATTAACTTGAATCGATCCAATGTGTTGTTTTTGTATTTATAAAGAAAGTATCTTAACTTGAATATTTATTTTGAGTTAAAATATAGCTTTATAAGTTATTTGAGTTGTCTTTAAACTTGTCAAATTAACCAAATCACATGGGATCAATTCTCACATGGTTTTTTTTAAAAAAATCTGCTATAGAAAACATAAGCAATACTTAAAAAAAAAAATTATGTTGAGTTTTTTTATTTTATTTTATCTGCAAAATGGCACGGACCTATAATATAGTGTATTTACTAATTATTTGTAGTCATTTCACTATTCACAATATTGTTCAATGGACTATTTTTTTCTTCTAAGTTTCCTAGTTTTTAGGTCTTTCTACTTTGATCATTAAACTTTATTTTATTTTTAAATTTGGTTATCAAAAGTAATGTTTTTATGATTTTGTATTTTCAAATTTGTTTCGATGTTCATGTTATCATAAATGCGAGGTATTAAAGAACATTTCAACATTAAATGAAAAATTAATTTTATAAAGTTAAATTTTAGTTTATTTTTAAAAATTAAAAGAACAGGGATCGAAGTTAACACAAACAAAAAAAGCCCTTTTTTGCATGCACTGTTCAAAAGGCATGAAAATTTTTAATTTGGTCATTTATTTTTTACATATTTGGTCATTATTGTTTTAGGATTTTACATTGCAGTCCTAAACTTATTTTTTGTTTTACATTTTGGTCCTTAAATGTTGAGAGAGGAGAAAGAGATTTGTTAATAAAAGAAGAAGAGGAAAGAGAAAGAGAGTTTGGTCAGCCACATTCCAACCACACAAAAAAACTCATATTGGTGTCAATAGATTTGTCTTAAAAACAATAGTTCAATAGAGATGTTTTTCCCCTTCAAACATGTAAAAAAAAAAAAAAAGCAGATTAAGCCTATGAAGTTTTTAGATATATATTCGCTTTTTTATTTTTAAAAGTGATTAGATGTTTTTTTGTGTTAAAATATTTGTTGAGATTTTTAAGATGTTCTAGAGGTAATTTTAGTTGAAAATAGATTAAAATTTTGATTTCTTTGATCCAAAAACTTGAATCCTAATTTTCATTGATAAAAAATCAAACTAATGAATGACATGTCATCTACCCATTTTCCTAGGCAAAAGATGTGTCATTCTTTATATTTAAAAAGAATGTTACATGAGACATCAAGGAGACATATGTTAAAAGGATAAAAAAGAAGAAGAAGAAAAAAGTCGCTACTAAGATTTATGGTAATTAGGAATTGTAACTAGTTTACAAAGATCTTGGGTAAATGGTTGATTTTGTAATAAAAAAGATAGATATCACCTTATACATCTTACCTAAAAATGAGTTGTATTGTTATATGTTTTCAATGATGTATTTATATGGTCTACCTAAACCAATATGTTATATGGTTATTGTCTTTATTATCCATTAAACGTCCAAAAAATAAGGTCCAATGTTGAACCTTACCATTCCAAGATAATTTGGTGAATAATAAAACTATATTAATTAGCTTTATTATTTATTAATTAACATCCAAATAACAGGGTCCCACTATGTGACTATTTCATCCTAAGTCACTTAAGATGTGATAGGATCAATATACAATATTGAATATTTATAGTCATGGTTTAATGACTACATACTAAATAACATCCAAGAAATAGAGCTCAATATTGGATCATTTAATCGTGAATTATTCAATACATGATAGGAACACCAATGTATAAGACTTATTATGTTCGAAAGATTCACATTATATACTAAATAGCATCCAAAGAACAAGAATCATTATTGGACCATTTGATCCTAAACTCATTTATTTTTTTTATCACCCAATGTCCTAAAGATCATGTATTAATTGATTCTATTATTTACTCATCAATATTCAAAGAATATAGCCTAATGTTAAACCATATCATCATGGGTTGATTAGTAATTAATAGTAACAATTAATTACTTGGATTATATATTATTTTATCATATTATCCGGTAATGAGTATTCAAAAGGTAGGGTTTAATATTAATTTATCATCTTGGATCAATTAACAATTAATATAAATAATTAATACAAAGATCATTTTTACTTTATTTATTTATTTATAATCTTGTTATTCATTAATCAACATGGAAAACAAGACCTAATGGTAGATAATATCTTCTTGAGCTGAATAACAATTATTATTCTATAATTATTTTTATTATTATTCCTTATATATGTTTTAAAAACAATTTATTGATCATATACTCGTAACAATATTTCTCATAATAATCCAATATTCAAATACAACATAATGTTACACTTAACCATCTCATCTTATCCACTTAACCAACCAACAATCCAAAACTACCTCACACACTTTGCTTGGTTCAAATCTCAAAAAGCACATAACCAAAAATTAATTAGCTAACAATTTTCAAATCAACAATATTTCAAAAATGGAAACACATTATCCAATATCAAGTATATACTCAAGATCACAAATTAAGCATTGTTAAATATTTGTAGGTCTAAAATCCAACTTGTAAATTTATAGCTCTAAGAAATTCAAAATTCAAATTTTTGGTGTTCTTCCATCTATTCTATTTTTCCACGTATACCTGAAGAACTATATTTAATGAACTTAATCAAGATCTCAAGCTTAGAATTAAAACCTTTTAACATCATTTATCATTTCAATATCTTGTAATCACAAAACTACTAACATTACTCTTTTAATAACATTTCTCATCATCTTAAAAAAAAAAAAATAAGCGTATAACAACATTTAAATAATACTAACTATTTCCAAACTTCAACAAATCAAGTTGTTCTTCAAAAATCAATTACCATCACATCCATTATATCATGCATGTTTCTCAATATCAATAAAAAAATCATCATAAAAACATCTAAATCAAGAAATTCCATCTAAATCATAAACTAAGATTCTCACTAATATCATAAACACTCAATTTAATCAATTCAAATAAACTAACACCACAAATTATACTTACAAATCACATCTCAAACAATTATATCAACCAAAAAAAGTGTCATCCATGAACTTAAACAAAATGTCCAATTAAAATTATCCAAAAAAACTAAGGGTGCTTAGTAATTCACTGTGGAGTAAGACAGATTGCACTATAGATTGCTATAGTATAATGATATTTTTGCCCTCCACAGTGAGAGCCAAAGAAGTGTAAATTGAGGGGCAAATTGATCATTTCATAGGGTTCAATTAGCATTAACAAATTGAATGGGGGTAAATTAGTCTTTTAAAAAAAAAACAATAAAAGACTTAATTATCCTTAAAAATATAAAAAACTTTAGGCTTGCATAAAGGGTGTTTTGGTGTTTTTAATTTTTCAAAATAGTAAAATGATTAATTACCCTTAAAAAAATCATTACGCTCTTATATTGTCTTTTCATATTTTAACAGTAAAATGATGACTTTATCCTTCAGATTAAAAAACTAAGGTTGTTCTCTTAAAGGCATTTTAGTACTTTTAGTATGTTTATTATGTTTCTATCAATTTAGTTAAGGGCAATTTGATATAAATAATCAAATTATTATTAGAAAAATGGCTCACATAAAAAGGCTTTGTTGTCTTCTCAATTTTTTTGTACAGTAAAATGATGGGTTTATCCTTCAAATTAAAAAACTAAGTCTATTGTCTTAAGGGCTGTCGCACCCGACATCGCGGTAGCCCACAAAAATAATCTTCAATTATAGGGAAAAAAAAACAGATTTCTGGCATCCGGTTCTTTTAAGGAAAAAATATCTTGTCTAAGGAGTTGCCACCTAGTATTATGGTCAATAGAAACCCTAACTGGTCAACAGAGATTCTATGGTATGGGATTGGTTACGTAAAAGGGTAGATGTTATCACCCCTTAAACGTTCTACTTGAGGCAGACTGCATTTCTGGTTTTGTCTTAAATTACTAAACATTTATTGGTTTATGCTCTAATAGTTTACTTACGATATTCCTGACTCTGGCGTCAATAAATATTTGACTACGAATAATTTCAACTCTGACATTGGTAAATATTACATAGTTATAAAATAAATTTAGATCAATATTTTTTATTCTTGACTCTAACACTTAGTGTATAAACAAATAAAATAAATTCATTTTATTATGCATGCACATATTTTTTTTTTCTAGCTAAATAAAACAAAATAAAATGAATAATATAAATTTCAACCAGTATTTTTATTCTTGACTCTGACGTTAGTGAATAAATCAATAAGTTTATATTATTTTTATTCATGCATACATATTTTTATTTTTTTTCTATTTTTTTGTATTAAAAGAAATAAAATTTTATTTATTTATGTTGCATGGTCTCAAAAAAACAAGGTTGGGTCACTGGTCCAAACCAATGACCCGGCTGGCCACTATTACATGCATGCGTGGATCTATTACATGCATGCGTAGATCACTCACGCATGCATGCAACACTAACAGGTAATTAATTTACCAAAAAAAGGAAAGCTAAACTTACCTGGCAAGGCTGAGGGAGATGGTACCCACGACTGGCAAATCAGCTCACTGTTCACGGCAGAGAAGAAACTTCTCACGACTGAGGAGCCGGTGGACGCTGGCTTGTAGAGCACGGTGGGGGAAAGAGCTACTGGGGCAAGTGCAGATACAGGATGAAAGCGAAGACGATGTCGATGGTGACGGAGGTTTGAACCCACGAGCTGGGGGCTCTTCTCCTGTGTTTTTTTTTGTTGTTGTTCGTCTCTGCCCCCCCTCTCTTTGTTTTCTTGCTCTTGTTCTCTCTGTTTTCCTGTGTTTTTTCTTTTCCTCGTCTGCCTTTTTTCCCCAGTTTTTCTTCCTCCTGTCCGTGGCTTTTTTCTTTAGCCTCCTCTGTTTCCTTGAGAAGAAACAGAGGAACGAAAGTCTGTTTTTTCTTCCTCTAGTCTCCCCCAGTTCTGTGGTTCCTCCCCTGTTTCTCTGTTCAGTATTCTCCGTTCAAGACGAAGATGATGGCGATAGAAGCACGAGGTGCTGCTGGTTGATGGACCAAAATTTTCCCTGGTTTTGTTTCTTTCCCCTCAACCCCTTGGTTCTGTCATCCCTCTGTCTCCCCCTTTTTAGTCCCTCGGTTCTGCCTTTTTTTTTCTTCACTCTAACCTCATGCCGGTTCTCCTTCTCTGGTTTTTATAACCAGAGAATGCCATGTGGTTGCAAGGATTTTAATGCAATAAAGGCATGCGTTTTCTTCTTGTTTTCGGGTGAAGAAGATCAACAGTGCTGATGTTAATGGCCATTTAAGTTTTGTTCCTTGACATTTTGAATTTTTGCAGTCTAGTCCTTGGGTAAATTGTAATTGAACCCCTGCATCTCAGCATCATTTACACATTGATCCTTAGGTTTTAATTTCTTGCAAATTTGATCAGAATCAACCCTATACTTTGATGGTTTTTCAATTAAGTCCCTGAATAAACTAATTCCAAGCTCAAATAAGTCTAAAAACTTATCAATTCTCCAATTAAACCCTTGATTTTCATTAATTCAATTAATTCCAAACTCAATTAATCTCAAAACTTATCAATTCTCCAATTAAACTCTTGATTTGATTAATTAAATTAATTTCAAGCTCAATTAAGTCTCAAAACTTATCAATTCTCCAATTAAACACTTGATTTGATTAACTGAATTAATTCCAAAGTTTAATTAATCCCCAAAACTTCCAATCATGTTGCTCTTAATCTAATTTTAATTTATTCTTTATTTTTTATTTGCTTTTCATCATCATTTTTTTTTATCATTTTTTAGTAAATAAAATAATAGTAATAATAATAAAATAAAAATGGTCAAAATTTGGGTTATAACAAGGGCATTTTACTCTTTTTAGTATGCCTTTTGTGTTATTATCAATTTCAATTATGGATAATTTGAATACTTAAAGAATATTAATATTACTAAAAACAAAATGGCTTATGCGTGCTTTGCACGCATTTGTTTGTGGACGCCTTTAGCACCCTTCAAGAGATGTGTGCAACAATATTGGACATTTAAAAATGACTAACATTGTGTTGTTCATGTGTCTTGTGACGACGGAACTAATGGGATTGCTCGTGTGTTGAAAAATACGGTGCTTAGGTAGTGGCGAACTATTTTTCTCCTTTGTTTTCTCTCTCTCTCTTGACCTTGAGCTTCCTTTCCAACGCTCAATTGCATCCTTTAGTTTGTATTTATTTTAATTTTGTCCTTCAATAATTTGATTGATATTTGTGTTGATTCTAATACTTTTTAAAGTTTATTGTTTTTATAATTTTATCCCTGATCATTTTATTTTATTTTATTTTATCTAATTTGATCCTTATTCTTTTTATTACTATTTTTTTATTCATTTTCTTAATTTTTTTTTTCAATTTTGTCCCTCAATATTTTATTCCATTTAGTTTTTGTATCTAATTTTGGTTCTATTCTTTTGATTGCTATTTTTTATTCTTTTCTTAATTTTTTTTTAATATAGTTCCTAATTATTATTATTTTCATTTAATTTTTATACTAGATTTGATTCTCAATATTTTGATTGCTATTTATTTTATTTTTAAATTTTTTATGATTGAAAAATTTACTTTATATTTTTTATGTCAGTCTTCTAGGAAGTAGTTCTGATCTCATGATCATGGTCACTAGTTTAAACCCAATATTAGTTTGAACTTCATGATTTTTTTCATTTTTTTTGTTATCCTGATCTCATATAACGGGTTATAGGTTAATTGAGTTAACCTAGGTTGACTATAATTTTTTTTCTCAACATTGTTTTATAAAATTATTTTTTTTCACTTTTGTCCTTTGACAATAAGTAGGCCCTTAAGCTTTGTAATGTTTTTTTTTTTTTCTGCTTTATATAGAGTTATCTCACATGCGAATTAATCAAGTTATTTTGTATTGACTCGAGTTTTTATGTTCAATATTTTTTTAATGATTTAAATTTAGTTTTTTTTTTTGTTATTTTTTTTTAATTAAATCTTTTTATTGCAATTTCATATCGTGCATGATGGATTTGTCAAGTTAACTCAGATTGACACGAGTTTTTTTTCTTTGATTTTTTTAAATTAATTTTTTTTCAATTCTATTGTTTGACATTAAGTTATTAAGCCTTTAATTTTGTGAGTTTTTTCCAAGTTAACTCGGGTTATTATCATCTGGACATTCTTTTTTATGTTACAAAAAAATTAACCTAGCTCACAGCGTAATACAAACCATGTATTACAAATTAAACATTAAAAATAGGATTAACATATTAGGGTTTAAGATCTTAAAAGTTAGCCTTCAATGTAGGAGTTGAAAGTCGTCGGAGATGCTAGAGTTGGTGGGGTAGCAAGGAGGCGCGTGACAATAACGTGCGACTATGTGAACCAGAGCTTGTGGTGTGTTTTCCCACACGTCGGTGAGATCTGGAGGCGCATGACAACCTTCATAAGACGTACCTAATCTTCATTTTCCTCCTAGTGTCGACGGTGTATCTCACAATCATTAGAGGTAATAGATTAAGCGGTTGAGAGGTTTAGCCTTTTCTCTCTCTTCTTGTAATTTCTTCTTCTTCTTCTTCTTTTGTGATTTTCTCATCCTTTCCTTTGTCTAGCTTGAAGGGTAAGTTGTCATGGTATGTTATTGTTGATCTTGAGTGATTATTAAGGTTTTGTGAGAGATTTGAGCGAGAAAAGACTTAGTTTATACATATGTGTTAAAGGGAATAGAGAGCTAGCTTGGTGAGAGAGATCACCATCTTTTTCTAGATTTTTTTTAGTGGTGCCTGTTTTAAGTAGTTTTTTCTTTTTCTTGGGAGAGAGTGTTTATAATTTTTTTAGGCTTATATATGGTTTTTCAGTGTGGCTCCCCCTTGTATGAGTGAGGAAAAGTTTATTTATATTAATCAAAATATTCCTTTTATACTTTGATTCTAATCTCTTACACACCCTTCCATAGTTTTTTGTATTTTCCAAAACCTTTCAGTATCTTCTAAAATTCCCCTTCTTTTTTTTAAAAAGATTGTGCTCCCTCTTTCTCTCTCATTTTCTTTTGAAATTCAATTTTTAAAACCAATCCATATTATGAGTTTTACAATACATCTGACCTACTAAAAGAATTTCTTGTTGTTTGATTAAATTTTGATTTTATTTTTTGAAATATTTGTAAATACAAAAACAACATATGAAGTGATAAAAATTATGAAATGACCATATATTGACCAAACCATGTTGAAATTTTTTTTTTTGTTTATTTTTTAGAAATATAAAAGTAAAAAATAAGTTATGACAAAGAAGATAATCAAATATGCAGGCCTGACCATTTTAGCCCATTAGATTATGACTTGTTTTTTAAAAGGAAATTTTGTCCAATCACCTTCTATTTTTAAATTATTTTTTTGTTTTTTTTTTAATTCATTCAAATAAAAATATTAAAATTATATTTACAAAATTATATCTATCATTTACTTTTTGGTGAGAAAATTAACTTTCCACTTTAATCTTTATTTAGTATTCTTAATTTTTTTATTTATCAGTTAATATATTTTTAAATGTATTGTGTTAGTATTCGAGCGTCTGAGCATTTGGAAAAATAGTATGTATCTAAGAGTTTGATATAATATGAATAAATCTAAATTTATATCATTTATGCTTGATTTATCCCTAAATTCTTTTGTCCCCTCCCAGTTGGATACTTCATTGCAGCTCCGATGGGATTGTTATTCTTGTTATTCTTACATGCGCCGCTGCTATTCTTGCTGTTGACTTGCTTCATTTTGGTTCTTAGCTGGTTTTTTACTTGGTTCAAACCTGAGAATAAAAGGCTTGAAGCTTCACTTGTATTTGATACCCAGATTCTCATGAGCATCTGCGTCTTCAAAAAGGGATGTCCTTGAAATTCACGAAATATATGCCCTTCATATTATCATAAAGCAATGCCTCTGCATGTGCTGCCCAAGTCTAATCAAGGGGTGCTGTTAGAATGCAAATCAGTGAACAGAGGAAGCAGAGGAAATTCACAAATCGGATGTTACCTTGAAAGAAAATGGAGGATTTGCTATCCTTCCATTATAATATCAAGTGTAATCATGGGAAACATGAAAGTAAATTTTCTACCATTGCTGACACAGTTTGCTGACATGCTCTTGCATGCTACAGTGAAGAAAAACAAGAGGAATAAAGAGAACTGCTAGGTCTTGAATTTTACTGCGGCGCAATACATAAAATGCGGGAAAACCACGCAAGTAAATTTAGTCATAAATTTTGCCATGCAACTCACTGAGAATCCCTTCTCTGTTTTGGGTTCTTTTGTTTATTCCCAGAACAATTCCCAAGTGAGCGACTAGAGAAACAGGTACACAACCATTTATGGATATCTCCAAATCGGCAGGGCATTACCATTCGGTGACAGGTTAATATTGCATTGCAAAATCCAAGCACCAAACCGACTAGTACACTATAAACTCAGTGTCAGTTATAGTTAAGACTTTGACAGGAACTAAATATTACACTGTAAACTCGAGTGATAACTAGAAGGAACCGTGTGACATGCCATAACCTCGACCACGACCAGCATAACCATAGCCTCTTCCATAATAACCACCATGTGATCGACCACCTCGGCCAGGTCCCCAACCTCCTTGACCACCCCAATGGTGGGAGAAATTAACAGATGTCTGCAAATTTAAATCAAGAGAAATTAAGCCCATCAATATGGAAACAAAAATTAATATGGCAACAAAGAGTCATGGCAATAATTGAAAACAAAAATTTATCATTTCAGCAGTTCAGAGTGTTTTTGAAACTTTTACTGTTCTAAAATAAAACAAAACTCTTAAGACAACCCCCACATAATTCACATAATTTAGTAGCGGCAAAAACTTTGACAAATTTTATCAGGTTAGATTCTAAAATTAGAAAAAGCAAAGTGATGAGGGTTATAGGGGACAACACATACGTCAGTATCTCTTCTCAACTGCTGGGAAAATCTAGCTCTCCCATTTCGTGATCCACCATCAAGAGCATCACATGATATGGAATCAAAAAAGTCATCCTTCACATAAACAGGCTGCAGAATGCAAAACACAGAGTAAGCAAAAGTACAAAGGATTTGAAGCAGCAAATCCTTTCAATTTTATTTGGGTGTGTGTGTGTGTTCAATTTTATTTGTGTGTGTGTGTGTGTGTGTGTGTGTGTGAGAGAGAGAGAGAGAGAGAGAGAGAGAGAGAGAGAGAGAGTATACCTTGGTCTCAAGTTTCGATGATCCAACATCACCTTCATCTAGCAAATCATCCCTGTCTTGAGCTTTGTGAGTCTTCCCAAGGTGACCCCATACTTCGTCCTTATTGAATTTCTCATTCATTGCTGTAAAATCAAAATCCTCCTCGAATCTGGTAGCAGAACGTGAAATCTGCAATCCCAAAGGTTGACTTGTTAAAACTCAAAGTCCACAAAGAATCAGCTACTTTGGTTTAGAAAAGCAAAACAAACAAATTACTTTTCTAGAGTCAGCACTGAACTAGCAGTGATTAAGGAATGGAGAAATTAAGCACAAAAACTAAGACCACCTCTGTATCTAGAAGTAGTAATTGCTTGTTAAAAAAGCAAAAACAATAACAACTAATAATAATGAATTACAAAGGAAAGGGAGAGAAAGAAATTAGAGCAAGTGAGACTGAAGTAGGATGTTTTCACAAACTTCCCATTTGATATTCTTTAGAAGGAACAGCTCATCTGATAAGGTTCTTATTTTACATTGGCCATGTTACACAGCATCAAAGTCAAATTGCCAAATCATGACGACATAAAAAAAGAGATAAAAAGGTTAAATCTGCATATGGAAATGTAAGGAAGACAGCACATACCTCATTTTCTCTTCCCCTCCCACGTCCTCCTCTACTAGTATGATAAGTGTACATAGGCGCTCCATATACCTTAAAGGAGAAAAGAAACAGATGAGGTAGATTACAATTCAATAATGTGAGTAACTTGTAGAAAAGCATTTATCACCAAACTAGGAACCAGGGAATATCAATACAAAGAGGCCAACTTCAAATTTTCTCAAGTCAAGAATAATGGAGCTCTCAAGAAATTTGCATACCTTATGTTCAGGTTGTGAAGGTAAAGGTAATATGGGTTTCTGCACTTCTGCTGCAGCTGTTGTTGGTGGCGGTGCTGACAATTCTGGTGATGATACCTGCACCACCTCGACATCCTTTTGAGCTATCTGTGAAGACTGCAGTGAGGGAATAATGGGAGGGCCAGGCTGCAAAAGTTGGCCCGGTGTCACCAGAGGTGTTTTTCCCTCGTTCAAAACTGAACTTGATGTCCTCATGATGGAGGATGGAGGTTCAGACATTCTTTTAAAAGGCATTATTGGATCTGGGACTGTCTTGGGCAGGTAAGAACCTGGTGATGCAATAGCAATTTTATCTACGGCAGTAGTCAATGGGGATGCCAATGGCAAGTTACTAGGAAGTGTTTGAGTAGAAACCCTAGTTAAATTTGTTGAGTCTGAAACCATTGCAGAAGACCGTGAAGAAGGAAGAGTAGAAGTCGGCAAATTTAAGGTGCTTGTACTAAATGGTGGCAACAGAGGGGGGCTTTCTGACAATGGAGAAGCTGAAGTGTTGGATGCATTCATGGCAGAATACTGCACAGATTGCATCATAGAAGGTGGCATTGACAAGCCAGGTGGGGGTCGAAGCAAAGCTTGCTGTGGGGCCTGAACTCCATTTGAGGGCCCATAGTATCCCTGCCAATACATTGGCATGGAAAGCCCACTACCATTTGTGGTTGGAAGGACATGTGATGGACCCCATGATTCTAAACTCGTATCAGGCTGATATTGGGGAAGACTACCTTGAAATGTTGGCCTGGGAAGACCACTGGATGAAGCATGGGAACTTGGATCTGTTAGAGATCCATTACCAGAGGAAGGCAAATTCATGGTTGCAGTTGCTGCTTGAGGATACTGAGACTGCACAAGGGAATTTAAATAAACAATAATGTCCTTAAGTAAAGCAAGACATTCTTTTCATCAGGCCTTGTCAAGCCTGGATAGAATAAGCACTATTCAGATTTTCTACAAGTTATACCAAGTAACTAAAGAAACTGACTTCTGGAATCACATGTCCATATATGCAAACAAAATCACTTAGATTAGCAATTTTCTTTTCTTAAGTTTATCATGTGAGTTACGAAGTGGGGGCAACCCTTGCTAGACTGAGTTTTCTCTGCAGTCCAACCTCTTGACCTCTCCCTTGAAATGGGGGAGAGGCAGTACTACTTGTACCGGAGGTCCCATGGTAAATTTGCTCCAAGACCATAATAATATCCAAATCTGCCATAATTTTATCACCTCAAAATCAATAATATCTAACCGATACATGGACAGACATGCATGAGACCAATGTCATTTTCTTCACCTGGATGATTGCAGGATCATTGTGCACAGGTGTTGCAGTCTGAACAGGTGGAGAAGACTTGACCTGCAAATCCTGTGACCAAATGCACCAAAGAAGAAAAAAGAAATGTAAAGCTATTCCAAAACAACTTAAATATGGAGTATCAAATGCCACCTTAACAAAATGTTTGGCCCATAACAGTGTAATCAATGGGGTTCTATTGTAACTCCTTAAATATTCAATATGATCCTCCAAAACTCAACAAATGATGGATGCCTTTATGTTTATGCATGCTGGTATACAGCAAAGCTTTAACAATAACCAGCTGAAACTGATACTAAGCATGACATGTCCTCAGCAACATTGTCAAAAATTGCAGGGGCACTTAATTTATAATATTATACACCAAACTTTTTTGCCAGCAGAGAGGCAGGTGCTTCACATGCATATAATTCCCCTATTCAGGTAAGGCCAGCATGGTTGATGAATTCATTCCCCAATTCAAGCCTAGCACATATTGACCAGACTTAACCCAGAACTTAATGAGGAGTGTAAATTAAAGAGAAAACACAGAAAAAAAAATACAAAACCTTGCAACTACCAACAGCTAGCAACGTTTTGCTTGTCCAATGAGTAGGTAGCAGAGTGTCAAAAAACCCATCCATAACAAACCAACCTTGTCTGTATGTGGCTAAAAAGCTCAAACTTGTACTTCTCATGGCAGACCATCTATACAATGCTAAAGTGTGTAGTTGATTAATGGTCAATCTGCTGAACATGGTGCAGGAATGACCAGAAACAACAACTTTGAGCTTACATGCCGTATAACAAAAATGCAAGAAATGTGAGATATTCATGCAAGTGGTGACTTGAGAGCTTGTATTGACCAAAACTAAGAGTGTCAATGTGTGAAACCATGCATGTTTTCTAGTTCAAATAAATACAGATAGTTTACCCAAGGAGAAATGAAGCATAAGAAGTGATAGTAAGAATAATCATTATACACATTATGCATGTCCCCAGAAAAATCCTCTTAACATGTTGTCCAGACTTTGAATTTTCATATGCATTGCAAATGATTCTCATTGCAGACAATCAGTATACCTTGATATCAGTTCCTCGGAAGAGAATGAACTCATAAATTTTATCGCTTGGAGGAACTTGCAGGCCATCCTTTTTCCGCCCTTCTGTTCCAAACGATCTTACTGCAAATTTAAGCAATGTGATTTAGAGCCAACAGACATGATCGACATCTTTAAACAGTATCCAAAAGAAAGAACGAGAAGGAATAAAATACAGAATGTGAAGGCAGAACTTTCCCAAAGATTTACTTCTAATATCTTTTGAGGCTGACAATTTCATTATCATCAGAAATACGAGAAAGTCAAAGTGGCTGAAAAACATATTATTTTGCATGAGCTCCAGAAAAATGTGGTTGCTGCTACAGTAATTTACATTAGGATTAGCACGAAACATAGAAGATTGTGACCCAAACTTACCACATTATGGTTCCAGTACAAGTATACTACTAAATGTCTCTTAAAAAATGTATAATATTGCGAAAATGATATAAGGTATTTCAGCAGGCGCACAAAAAACAAGAAGCTATTGTTATGCTCAAGAAAAACATTCCAGCCATGGAAATATCACAGGTTTCATATGAAAATGGTCTGATATCTGCATGCTCTGAACTTTCATTTAAGTCATAACTTCCATTTTTGTAAAAGTAAAACACAATCCTGTGGTCCAGTTTTCTTCTATTTCCAAACTTCCATTTATGTCATATGCAACTTCAAGGACATTCTATGGAACAGTTAATGTTGCAATAGTTTATCAACGCTATCATATGACTTACATAACCAACGGATTCTTCCAATTAGAACAAAACACTACTGAACATTGCACAAAATAGAGTGCTATCCCCTACTTTTCATTCTTTTCTTTTTTTTATCTTTTCAAAATGGCATCCTTTCTCTCAATGATGAATAGCATCACCTTGAATCATAAACAAAAATGTCTAATTCCAAGAGTGCCATGAAGCAGATTTTGCAACCATGTCTGCCTTAATTTAATCCTCTTAAACAACACAACCTCTGTTCTTCAAATATAAGCCCATATCAAATGTGTCAATGCTGATATCTTTTACCACCTTCCACCAGGCATAGAACTTTGAACTGGGCTCACAAAATTTTCTTTACCAATAGAAATTCTCCCAAGTACAAATGAACCTTCCAGTGTTAAATACAGTTTGCATTTCAACATCTACATTCATACTAAATGACTTGTACCAAAAAGAAAAGAACTCTAAAGCTCCAACCCACATCACAAAATCACCATGACACAAAACCCATTTGAGATTGAAAGAATCTCTGTCTTAACAACCAGAAAAGAAAAGGCCCAGAAAGCAAAACCCAGCACAAATGTATAAAGAAAAACCCAAAAAAAAAAGGATCAAAATATTTACCATTTCTTAAGCCGATGGTGGATTCTTGAGTGTTGATGTTGAAAAGAACGCCTTCATAACGAATCTCAGACTTTGAAGTCAAGCTAATCAAGCTACCTACATAGGAATCTGCTGATGACCCACCACCACCACCACTACCTGTAGAAGAAGAAGAAGAAGAAGATCTGGCTGCCTCTGCTGTTGCAGCTGCCATGACTTGAAAACAATATCAAATAAAGATTGATGCTTTCTTGTTTCTTTGCCAAAGTAGAAATGGAAGAAAAACAGAGAATGCAGATAGATGCAAAGGGTATGTGTTTCTTTCTTTCTTTCTTTCTTTCTTTCTTCGTCTTTTGGCTTTAATAAAGGGGGCAAGTCTTCTTGTTTACGTTGTTTGTTGGTCTGCTTATGTCCCTCTTTAATGAAAATTGCTGTGTCCGTAATTGTTCCAATTCCATTTACTTTAATAATTGAAAAACAAATATGTAGTACTGTATCTACATTTAAGTTTTAGAATATTGCTTCCCATGTGGTTTAGATTAATTTATTTTTTAAAGTAAAAAAATCCAAATATTATTAACATGTTTTATAATAAAAAATAACTATAAACTTAAAATGTGATGTATAAACATATTTTAAAACGATATTATTGATATAGTGATATATTGAATGATATTTATTTTTAAATATTAAAATAATGATATATTGAATTGGTCTAGATTAATATGTTAAATTTTTAATTTTAATTATGAGACCATGATAACCTTATAAAAAAACATATCAAAATAAATTATGAATGTTAATTTTTAATCAATCTAATATTGAAGAACAAATTTAAAAAAGAATATTAAACTTAAAAATAACAAAAAAAAACTATCTAAGTCAAACTATCAAACCAATAAAACGAGTCATGGGATCAAGATAACTTCATGAAAAAAAAAATACAAAGTCTAATTTTCAATTAATCTAATGTTGAAAGATGAAATAAAAAAAAATAAAGAATAAAACAAGTCAACACAAGCTAACATGTTAAACTTGCAACTTAGATCATAAAATCGAGATAACTTCATAAAAGACAAATAAAAAAAATCCACAAAGCTTTATTTCCAATAGATCCAATATTGAAGGTTAAAATCAATAATAATAATAATAATAATAAAAACTAAATTCATGAGACCAGAATAACTTAATAGAAAGGAAATTACAGAAACTACAAAACTCAATTCTCAAACAACCAAATGTTAAAAGATGAAATTAAAAAAAAAACTAACTAAATAAATAAAAGTATATTGAGTTGTTGAAGGGTAAAATTGAAAAAAAAATATTCAATTAAAAAAGAACCCAAAAAAATAAACGGAGTCAACCCAGATAAACTTGTCAAACCCGCAACTCAAATCATTAGATTGAAATAACTCTAAAAAATAAAAAAATAATAAAAAATACTCAATTAAAAAATGACAAAAAATAAACAAAGTCAACGCAAGTCATAAGATTAGGATAATTTCATAGAAAACAAAATATAAACACATCACGAAGCATAATTTCAAGCCATTCCAATGTTGAAGAATGAAATAAGAAAATCAATTAGAAAAAGTGGTCTAGAAAATGAGTCAAGTCAATTTGTTAAACTCGTGGTCTAAGTCATGAGATTAGAATAAATTCATAGAAAACAATAAAGAAAAATTATGAAATCCCTCTTCCAATAGATCTAAAATTGAAGGTTGAAATTGAGAATATATAAATAAATCATAATTTCAAGTCATTTCAATGTTGAAGAATAAAATAAGAAAATCAATTAGAAAAGGTGGTCCAAAGAAATAAGTCAAGTCAACTTGTTACACTTGTGATTTGAATCGTGAGATTAGAATAAATTCATAGAAAGTAATAAAAAATATAAAATCCCTTTTCCAATAGATCTAAAATTGAATGTTGAAATCAAAAATAAATAAATAAATCCATAATTTCAAGCTATTCTAATGTTGAAGAATGAAACAAGAAAATCAATTAGAAAAGGTGGTCCAAAAAAATAAGCCGAGTCAATATATGAAACTCGTGGTGTAGGTCATGATATTAGAATAATTTCATAGAAAGCAATAAAAAAATATGAAATCCCTCTTCCAATAGATCTAAAATTGAAGGTTGAAATCGAGAAAAAATAAATGAATCCATAAGATCGCTATACAACATAATAGAAAGAAAATAGAAAAAATTATAACAACAGTTTTCAAAACAAGTTAATATTACATAATGAATTTGAAAAGGAAGAAGAAGAAGATTGGTTTGGTAATCAGTAAAATTGAAGAAAAAAAAACTAACAAAAAACACGTTATTCCAATTATTAATGTTTTTCATGGTTATCAGACCTGGCTTGGCGGATCAATCCGGGTGACCCAGAGCCTTGGCTAGGTTTGCTTCATTCAAAACCTGAGCCTGCAATTGGCCCGGGAAAAACCATTCAACCCACTTGGTCAACCTAGAACCCGAGTGACTCAATAAAATATGATAGAGATTCATTTTTTTTTCTCCTAGCCAGAAACCTTTTTTTTTTTCATATTTTTATTAATTCATTTCAAAGTTCACTATATAAATACTAGAAGAATGTTTTATTTTTTTATTGTGAGATTTGAAATCCTTTAGTATATATATTCTATGTTTACAAGAAAAAAATTATATTTTTTCAATGTGGAATAAAAAATCTTTTTTATTTAAATACTTCAACTTAAAAGAATAAAATAGTATATTTTCAATGTGGGATAAAAAAACTTTTTTGAAATAATCTTTTAAACTCTATTATTTACAACATATATAGTTTATATCTACTTGAATTGTTTCTTAATTTTTTTCATATGAAATATTAAAATCTCAATTTTTTTTTTTTTTTCAGATCGACCCGGGTCAACTCATTTAACCCTGGACCTGGCCTTTTGGTCGGGTCAACCCTAAGCCAAGTTTGATAACTATGGCGTTTCGTGGATGTAATTATATATATATAATTTGGGATATCAATTTATTTTGACATAAATAATAGCTTATTGATAATTGAAGATTTTACCATGTTGGATGGGTTTCTAAATATGTTATTATTATTTTTTTATGAAAGTTATATTCAAATTTAAAACTTTTTAGAAAGATAAAAAAGAATAAATTTGAAAATCTTAAACTTTTTAAGATGATAAAAAATAGTAATATCAACCGAGTGATAGATTCATTCACATTTTTAAATCAATTTTATTTGTGTAGAAAAAAAGTTTTTTTTTATATAGAAAAATATAATTTCATTAATATTAGTGATAGTACATTATTATTATAATTCTTATACGATTAAAATAAAAATAATAAATATAAAAATTGAATCTTTTAAATAAAAATAGATCCAACAAATAAAACATTAATTATCAATTTATCAATGACTTTCAATTCTAGGAATTCATTGTCGCCATTAATGGCAGTAGAATCAAGATTGCGATATGATATCAAAGCCTCTCTCCAACAAGTTTCATTACTTGAACACAAATGTTAATTTATTTTCCTATCCATTAGAATCTTTGAAACAAATCAAAAAAAAAAAAAAGAACCTCAACAAACCAAGGGGGAAAAAAAAGAAATCAAACAAAACCATGAATCTGAGATTATACATATTGAAATTTATAATTATTTGAACCCCTGAAGATATCAGATCTAGTAACTAGATAAAAAAAATATTAAAAATGAATAAAAATATAAAAAAAAATGAAGAAAAACAAGGGTTGTTATCAATGTAGTTTCACTATTGGCTGTCCAAATAAATCTCTTTTCATGGATAGGTTGTTTAAAGGAGGGAGGGAGAGAATAAATATTGTTTGAATTTTTGTTTTTTTTTCTAGCAGAGGGAGAATTAAAACCAACTCTTACTACAGTTTATATGCTACTAACAATGATGTCTGTCATAACCTGGTTTTATCACTCCTTTAAGCAAATGTTCAAAAATCAGAAAAAATATTTTAAGATTAGGAAGTTAACTAAAAGGGATCAAAATAAAGTTTATATCCATTTTCGAAACAATTAGGGGAGATAAAAGAAATTTGAAATTTAAAGAAAAAAATTAATTTTAAAAATTAAAGAGAAAAGGAAAAATAAATTCAAAGATTTAAACATTTAATAAAGAGAAGAAGAGAAAAGAAAGGGATGGTAAATTTGACATTTAAGGACTTGAAAAATTATACAATATACTAAAAGGGCTTAGTGCCCCTTTTATTGTTTACCTAGACTAAAAACACTATGGATTAAAACAGTGTAATGGTAACCCAACCTTTGCCACAAAAAGTTACTAGGGCAGCGAGGGAGGGGTGGGGTTGTCTTTTTACTGAGATGCATTTGGCATTAAATAGATGATTGGAGAGAAAATGATCACTTTAAGTTTTGGTTGGGCTATCCTGAGCGTCAGTCAGGCCTGCGCCCATACGTTAAAAAACCTTGCGCTTGAACTGATATACCCCTGAGTTGGGTCATACCTGAGCTCCACGTGGCACTAGGGCTGGCTTGCCCTTGCCCTTAGTGTGAGTCAAGCCCTCACCCCCACGTGGGGACACCTAGCGCTGGGGCTGCCTTGCCTAAGGCGTATAACCAGACTCACACGCCACGTGGCGTTGGGGCTACCTTGCCCAGGGCGCCTCGCCAGACTCACGCGCCACGTGGCGAGACCTGGCACTTGAGCTTCCTTGCCTATGCACTGGGTCAAACCCAACGTGGCGCTGGGGCTAGCTTGTCCTCTGCTCAGGGCTAATAGATCCTACGTCAAGACCTAATTTTCAAAGGTTTTTTGTCAAAACTCAGGACTATTAAGTTTTTAAATATATTTATTTTCCTTATAAATATTATTATTTGTATTAAAGTTGAAAGTATTAATATCAAACATATTATAATTTGTTTTCTAAATATTATTAGTTCCAATTGTAATACAAATGACATTATTTATACCCCAAATAATAGTATTGTTGATATTAATACTTTAAATTATAATAAAAATCATATTATTCAGAACATAAATAATACTATTTTTAATATTAATACTTTCAATTATAACAATAAAAATAATATTTATACCACAAATAATACTATTTTTAGTATTAATACTTTCAATGATAATAAAAATAATAATCTTTGTACCACAAATAATAATATTTTTGATATTAATACTTTGAACTACAATAAAAATAAATATCAATACTTTCAAATTTAATAAAAAATAAAAATATTTGTACCGCAAATAATAATATTTATATCACAAAAAATAATATTTTTTATATAATTCTTTGAACTATAATAAAAATATTAATATTTACAACAAATAATAGTATTTTTAATATTAATATCTTCAATTATAATAAAAATCATATTATTTATGGCTCTTGAATTGCCCTGTCGTGCACTAGGTCAGGTCCGAGCACCACGTGGCGCTCAGGCTGACTTGCCCTACCCTAAGCGTCAGCCAGGCCTACGCTCCCAGATGGGGACACGTGGCGTTTAGGCTACCTACCTTTGTGTTTGGCAGACCCGAGCGCCGCATGACGCTGGGTTGTTTTGCCTGAGCCCAAGGCTAATGGGTTCTTTGTCAGGACCCAATTTTCGTAGGTCCTTTATCAGGACCCAGGGCTCTTGAGTTTTGAATTTCTAAATATATTTATTTCCCTTATAAATATTATTATTTTTATTATATTTAAAAGTATTAATATCAAACATATTATAATTTGTGTTCTAAATATTATTAGTTCAATTGTAATTAAAATGATAGTATTTATACCCCAAATAATAGTTTTGTTGATATTAATACTTTGAATTATAATAAAAATCATATTATTTAGAGCACAAATAATATTATTTTCAATATTAATACGTTCAATTATAACAATAAAAAAAATATTTATACCACAAATAATAATATCTATACAACAAATAATATTATTTTTAGTATTAATACTTTCAATTATAACAATAAAAATAATAATCTTTGTACCACAAATAATAATATTTTTTATATTAATATCTCAAACTACAATAAAAATAAATATTAATACTTTCAATTATAATAGAAATAAAATTATTTGTACCGCAAATAATAATATTTATACCACAAATAATAATATTTTTATATTAATGCTTTGAACTATAATAGAAATATTAATATTTATAACACAAATAATAGTATTTTTAATATTAATACGTTCAATTATAATAAAAATAAAAAATATTTATGACGCTTGGGCTACCTTATTGTACACTAGATCAGGTCCGAGTGCCAAATGGCACTTAGGCTGGCTTGCCCTGCCTTGGACTTGAGTCAGGCCCGCGCCCCCACATGGAGACACCTAGCGCTTGGGCTGCCCATCCTTGCACTGGGTAAGAACCTGCGCGCCACGTAGCCCTCGGGCTGGCTTGCCTAGGGTGCTTAGCCAGACCCGCGTGCCACATGGCAAGACTTGGTTCTTGGGCTACACTACCTGTGCGCCTTCGTCAGGATCCAATGAGAATGGGTTGTTGTTAGGATCCAATTCGCTTAGATCTTGTGCCAGGACCTAATAATAATTGGTCAAATAATTTGTGTTATAAATATTATTCGGTTTTTTTTAACATAATAATATGTGTAATGAATATTATTATTTCTCTTATAATTCAAAGTGTTTATATCAAAAATATTATTATTTTTGTTATAAATATTATTTTTTTATATAACTCAAAGTATTGATATAAAAAATATTATCATTTGTGTTATAAACATCCATGGAATTCTTAATATAATTATTTATGTTATAAATATAATTATTTTTATTATAATTCTAAATAATAATATCAAAAATAGTATTATTTGTGTTATAAATATTATTATTTTTATTATAATTAATGTTATTAATAAAATAATTAATAAATTTAGGAAAAAATATTATTATTAATATTAAAAATATTATATTTTTTGTATTATAAATTTTTACAGTATTTTTTATAAAAATAAAAAGTAAACCCACCATATAGCACGGACATCTAACTAGTAAAGACTATAAATAAAAGCAAACATTCCAGAACCAAGGAGAAGAGATAAGATTTCTTGTGCCAAGAAAACGAAGATAAAAAAGAAACAAAAATTGAAAACCTCTTTCCCTCGCCAACCTAGCTGCACTGTCCATGCTTTATCCTAGCTCATTGGAATTCATAGCCTTACGGCAGCGGCAGCCGCAGACTACCGACCACCATCTCCCATAACACCGTCCCCAAGCCTTCTCTTACTGAAACACTAAACACCTGTTGAAAAACAGTCGCTGCCCATCATTTCTTCATTTCCTTAGTCATACATATTTGTATTATAAATATTATTATTTTAATTTTAATTAATAGTATGAATATTAAAAATATTATTATTTTAATTTTAATTAATAGTATGAATATTAAAAATATTATTATTTGTGTTATAAATATTATTGTTTTTATTATAATTAATATTATTAATAATATAATTAAAAATATTGGAAAAAATATTATTATTAATATTAAAAAAATACCATCCCCAAGCCTTCACATGATCCATAATCATCATTTCTCCATTTCCTTAGTCATAGAAAACCACCAACTAATACACAGCTTCCATATCTCCTTATAAATCAACCACTGACGACACACTAACACCATCACATGATCCGATCGCAACCCAATTCACACCTTCACCAACACTCCAGCCTTCAATCAAGATCCAATGGTGTCTGATTTGTCCTCATGAAAATAAATGTTTAGGCAAGCAAAGAATAAACATATGAATACCAGTCTAGGCAAACAATTAGCATGTAAGTACTACATATATGTTTTATCATAAATGTTCCTACCTCGACATGAATTAGAGCCTTCACAATTTAAGAGAATTGAAAAAAAAAATTCCCTTATAGTAATTAAAGAAAACTAAGAATTCTAAATTATGTTATATAGATATCTGAATAAGATGTTAGTTATATATAAGAAAAGATAAACATCACTCTTACCATATCTTTTCAAATGAAATGTTATATTTTCTATGTGTTTTCTTCTAAATTTATTTTCATGCCATTAGTTATCCTAGTTATTTTTTTAAGCTTTGTTTTTCACCCCTAAAAATAAAAGACTTGTTATCTTGGCTATTCATAAAAAAAAAATCTGACGTCCACCCTTAAAAATAAGAGACTCTTATTGATTAATCTATTCATAAAAATTTAACTAATTGGCTTGTCTATTCATAAAAATTGGACTCATAGACTTATCCATTCATTAAAAATTCAACATTCATCCCTGAATATAGAAAACTTGTCAATATAATTTTTATTATTGTTTGAAAAATAAATATTTACACACATGCATATAGAAAAAGGAACGCACCACAATTTTTATGAAATGATAATAATGCTATGACAATTAAATTGAAAAAAATGCACAAATAAATGAAAAGTAGCCCATTTTTTTTAAAATGAATCTTTACACATGCATGTGTTTGTAAAAAAAATATGACAGAACAATTTTATAAAATAAATATAACACTATTTCATATCTTATAAAAATAAAATAAAATAATTCATAAGTGAAAAGTTGTTGATTTTCAAGGACGAATTGTTTCACACACGTGTACATAAAAACACAATGATATGGTTTATGAAATGAATGTAACACTATTGCAAAGCTAGTAAAAATAAAATAAAAGCCAAATAAAATAAAATAAAATGCATGAGTGAAAAGTTGCAAATTTTAAAAATGATTTTTTATATGCTTATACGTTCGTAAAAATGAGAACATGTAGTTTTATGAAATGAAATTGACATGATGATGAAGTCAACAGAAATAAAATTAAAGAAAGACAGAGAATATTGTCATGCATGCAAAATCGTAGTATAAGAAGAAAAGAGAGAAAAAAGGTTCTGGCTTACCTTAAAGGTAGTTCCAAAGACATAAAAAGCTTCCGTGGTTGTTGTCAGTGGTGAAGATTGTAGTGGTAGGGTAGTGGAGAGGTTTTTAATGGCTTTTTCTCTCTAACTTCGGTTTCTCTTATTTTTATTTCTTTCCTTTTCTATTTTCTTCCTCACTATATTCTCCTACATTCTAGCTCAAAACTATCATTTTTTTAGCTCAAAACTCTTTTATTTCTTCTTCTCTCTCTCTCTTTCGGTATGTTCTCTCTAGCTCGTGTTCTTTTTTCTCTTACCTTTCTTGTCTATTTATAGACAATGAGGAAGATCCTAGAACTTGTCTTGCTAGAATGATTGTGGTTATTGATTTCCTTGAGTTAGTCTCAATCATCCACTATAAATGCACCCTTTGGTTATGCATGGTTGAGTTGGCTTTTTTGCACTAGTTTCATAGCGAATTCAGAGGGTTATAACATTATTATTTTTTTTACTGGATATGAAGTACATATGTAGCAGAGAAGAATGGTATGTTGTTTATTATCTTTGGGAGGTATGGGAGGGAGAGAGAGAGAAAAGTATCAAAAATCTAGCCAAAAGACATGAAAATTAAAAGGGTGTAGGTTATATTATGTATAAGGAAGAGAAAGTATTGTTCATGTATGCCTAAAACAACATCATATTGGGCTATTTGTTTTTTTTTTTTTATTATTTTTTGTTAAGTGAAATAACATCGTTTTGATCAAAATATGCCATTTTATTTTAGTTTTTTTAAAACAACATCATTTTAAAATAAATGCAAAATTTTAGTTTTTCAAAGCAATCCACATTTTCTTGTTTGGTCGTTGGACTTTTAATTTATTTTTTTAGCCAATTTCAATATTTTCTCAAAATTTCTTTCAATTTAGTCTCTAATTTCATATTTTTACAACCCTTTTATTTCTTTGTCTTTTTCCAATTTGGTCCCTGGACTTATATTTTTTTTATAATGGCACCCGTTTTCTTTTAATTTCCTCTCAATTTCACCCTAAATGCATTTAAAATGGTCCCTTGATTTTGGAGTATTTTTTAATTCAATCATTGGCTTTTCAATTTTCAATTTCAAGCCAATTTCAAACTTTTTTTTCTATTACTTTTATTTTTTTTATTCAATACTTAACTTTTCATTTTTAGCTAATTTCAAAATTTTTCTTTAAATTTCTCCAAAATCTAACATTGATTGCATTACAAATAGCCTCTTGATTTTTATGCATTTCTCAATTCAGTCATTGGTTTTTTAATTTTTAATTTTTAGACAATTTCAAACTTTTTCTCAATTGTTTTCATAATTTCATCCGTAATTGCAATTTTCTTCAATTCTTTTTCTTTTCCT
The DNA here is from genome assembly GCA_018804465.1 of Populus tomentosa. Classification (NCBI taxonomy): domain Eukaryota; kingdom Viridiplantae; phylum Streptophyta; class Magnoliopsida; order Malpighiales; family Salicaceae; genus Populus; species Populus tomentosa. The sequence goes on from CM031975.1 coordinate 8,627,682, forward strand.
TTTTTTCTATAGTATGTTTTCTATTTTTCTTTCTTTTTCAATAACAATTTTATTTTGGAACATTGTTTGGGAAATTATGACTTGGAAACTTTTTTTTGGATGAATTTTTTTGTTTTTTGAGGGGGGTAAAAATCGGGTTATAACAATAATAATAAAAAAAAAAACATAAAGTAGTTTACCTTAAGTAAGATGCTTTAGAGTGATTTTATTTTTTCCTTTTACATAACTAGCCCTTACCTCTTACAAATAATGAACACTATTTCAAAAGGTTTTTATCCTACATTGAAAAAATAAGACCTTTATATAGTGTTTATATAATGAACTTTAATATGAGATAGTAACCAACAACGAAATGATAATGGGCTCGTGCGTATAAGGTTTAGTTGACATGAGAAAAACCTTTGATTCCCCCTTTCCCCATGCGCGAGGCAATGTCTATACTTTCTGAACCTTTTATATAATGAAACAACAATTTTTCAAAAAGTTGAAATCAATTTTCTAACAGTTACAAAATCTAAATAACTTTTTTATTTAAAACTTTTTTAACAGTTCTAACTCTTTAATTCCCTAACAACTCTTTTATTTTTTTAAATTGTTATAACAACTCTTTAATTTTTTTAATTTATTTTATGTCTAACTATTACATATTAGCAGCCTATAGGGTATTTAAAAAAACCAATTAACCGAGAAAACCGATGGATAATTAACCGAGAAAACCAAACAAAGATGGAAAACCGATTAAACTAATTTTTAAAACCATAAAAACTTGCCGGTTCGGTTCGGTTTTAGTTTTACTACTGAAACCGGTGAACCGAACCGGTCCACCCATAAAATAAAGTTAATAAACAACCTATAAATAATACAATAAACCGAACACTAATTGATAACATTATATGAAAAGCCGCCGCCCATACCAGAGATGATTTATCGCCTTCTTTCTTTCCCTTTCAATTTTCATGCACTATGTGTCTCTGCCCCCTGCATCTGTCTCTTCTCTAGCCGAACAATAAGTCAATAACCCACATCTCCGCATCCATCTAGTAACTTGCAACCGAACAAAAACCCTTGGCTTCTCTCTTCACTTACAACAGAAAAAGAAGGCTCTGGCAAGGTAAAGTTTATCCATCTTTGACAGTGCTTCCATCCTCAAGACATGGATTGTACTGCGTCGACTACAAGCAAATAAAAAAGGATCCACTAAAAAAGAAAGGACATTATTAAGCAGAGAGGCGGATGATAAAAAGCCAAATAGGACTAAGAGGGATGATAGAGGAAAGGGAAACCAAGGGGAAAAATGAAGTATGTGGAGAGGGAAACTTCCAAAGCCTTAGATTCTCTGTTCATGATAGCATGTTGGTCCATTACCACATCCATGACTAGGTTTCCCAGTTTTTAAACCAAAAAACCCAAATTTAACCGAACCGAACCGGTTATTAAAATAGCCATTACTCACAAACAAAAAAAATAAGAGAAAAAACTTGCTCTTCCAAGTATTTTTTCCAAGTGTTAGAAATGGTTAGGAGGAGAAGTTTGAGAGAGAAAGAATTGTTGCAAGAATAAGAAGAGTATTAAGCATACTTTTATCATAATTACAAGTTTTCTATTTTAGCTAATAACAAATAAAAGGTATAAAACCCATGTTATAAGATTTTTAGCTAAGAAGTGGATATTAAAATACTTTATAGTGTAAGAGCACATAATAAATATAATTCTCGTCACTTAAGTGAAAATATCAAAACATATTGTCATAACTCAATCTTGAATCCCCTAAAAAAAAATTTATTAAAAAAATACATTTTATTTTTTATTCAAAAAAATAATAAAAAACCCAAAAATATTTTTAGGACACAAGGAGATAAGCCCTCTAGCTGCAATTGACCAAAATAACTAGACTAGGATATTTTGACACGATGGGCTGAAGAAAGACTCAATAGAAAGAAAGTGGAGGTTGAAATCCAACTTAACTAAAATTAAAAGAATTAATTAAGTTTAAGAACTTAATTAAACTTTTAATAGGTTTAATTAGCTTAATTAAATATTTAATTGAAGAGAAATTAAGTTTAAAAGTCAATTTGGCCAGAATCAAAAGAATTAATTAGGTTCAAGGACCTAATTTAACTTTTAATAGGTTTTATGGATTCAATCAAGGATTTAATTGAAGAAAAATCAAGTTTGGAAGCCTAATTTTGATCAATTCACAAGGATTAAAAGATTAGGGACACAATTCAAACTTGGAAAGGCTAAATTGATGCAATCAAGGGTTTAATTAAAAGAAATTTAACAATTGAAGGCTTATTGAGGGTTAGGTTGAAGAATTTCAAAACCAATAACCAAAATAAATAAGGCATGTGAATTCAGGGACTAAAATTAATTAAATAAAGGTTCTACTTGAAAGAAATTAAAAGTTTGATAATTAATAGGGGTGAAATTACATAATATGCAAACCAAGAACAAAAGGGCAAAAGACGATCAAATTAAAGGATTTAAATCAAAGTTTCCAGGGGTGCAATTACCAAAATTGAAAAGTTTCAAAGTCAATTGAGGATTCATATGCTTAAATTGGAAGGACAATGACTAAATTGAAAATTTTCTAAAATCCTATTTAAAAACCCTATTTTTTCGAGTTTAAATGAACGACGTGTCACTTAGATTTTAATAAAGAGAATGAATGATATGATGTTCGATTATAGTGTCTTTTTTTTTTTATCTAAAAGGCTGATCAAGTTACCACTTTCAGGCGAATGAATATGACATCTCTAATCACCTTACAGGCCCCAACCTTCACCACTTAACTTAGAAACATCTCATCTACAAGGACTACTTATCCTCATCACATGTTTGTACATTATTCAGCTCAATGAACTCAACAATATCTTGTCCTTAATCAACCACCTCTGCATTGGCAGATTCAAGTTAATTGAGAGCTTACCTTCCAATCAATAAATATGGAGTTTTAGACCTTTAAATCCAGTGTAGTTTGTTCCTAATGAAATATTTATATCCCCTCTAGAAGGTTTAGGTCAATAAATGATATGTTTAAGGCTCAATCTCCACAATGATCTTGACAAAGTATCTAACTCAATTATCTATAACTGAAGAAAAACACACCATAATAGAAAAGACTCAACAACTATTTTCTCATGTGTGATTTTAGTTTACTAAAAGACAAAAAAGGACCAAACACCACCTATTTCAGAGAGGAAGGTTTTGGAAAAGAAAGAATAAAAATCTTTCATAACAACTTCTTTGAAAAAACCATTATGGTGTTGAAATTTTTTGTTTTATTTTTCTTATAAAAGAGCATTTACTCTTGAACAGAGGAGGGGGAGTTTTGGAAAAAAGAAAAAAAAAAGCTTAAAGAAAATTAAACCACTAAAGTTTTGTGATATAAAGGCCATAAAGTATTGATAAGAAATGAAAGGAAAGAAGTAGAAGGTAGAGCTTGTGAGTCCAAGATTAGAAGCAGAAATACCAGAGATCTAAAGCTTGAATAAGGAGAAAGAAATTCCAAGCAAAGAAGGCAACATTGTTAGTCAAGGTATACATTTAACTTTGATGAGGAGGTGTAGCTCAGTTAGCACACCCCTCTATTTTGTCTTTGAAATTTCTATTTAAAATGTTTATTATACATCCATTATAGTCATTTATCAGTTTAAATGACATGAATGTTTGTTTTAAAGAGTTTAATCATACCTTAAAAGTTAGCTTGTACAAAAAATAATGGTATCTCCAATTATTGCCCTTATGGGATGTAAAATATATCTCTTCTCACCATCCTTATAGTGTATGAGATAAATGCATGCATTTTGATTAAGGTTGTATTATATGGTTATGATTTTTCCATATATGTATTTTTCTTTCTGTTGAAAATTGATTTTACGGTATAGACATTTATGACCTCCCCCTATATGCCTTGCAGTAATGATTCATCTGGCATTATAGCCTTTACCACAACGATGTTGCCCATAGATCAAATTATTTCGTGTATTGGATTGCACTTAACTGTCTATAGCTTCATTGAGTATGCTCGGGGCAAAAGTTTTGTATAAATGTATCATCATGCTATTAAGTATTTTGATTTAAGTTCTTTTCTTTTTAAGAGGTGGAATAGAATAATCTGGTTGAACCGTAATGATCATACGTCTGTAATGCATTATATGTCCCATAATAGGTCTCATTCTTCTACCCTTTCATGGGAGTAGATGGCTATTCATAGCTATTACCTTGACATTAGAGAAGAGCTTGACCCAATGCTTTATTTTTTCCCTAGTTGATCCTGATTCGACATTAGAAGTATATTGATTTTTCAATAATAATCGAACACTTTTATTTGTAACTACTGTATATTTGATTCCACCTATAAATCTATTTTCTTTCGTATGAGTTCTAGTCTCAATAAGAATACTAGTTTTTATTGTTCATATGTTATGATATGAATATACCACACCAATTTGTTATATATGGATGATGAGATTCCATTGATACAAAGCCAATTCCAATAGATTTATTAGAGGGTCTAATTGGTGTGCATCTAGTAGGAATCGAACCTATGAATTTACCAATTATGAGTTGGGCGTTTTAACTATTCAGCCATAGATGAATAGCGGGGATCCTCACACATGGTAAATAACCAAATTTCAAATGAAATAAAATCTTTAGGATAAATCAATGCAATTTAAATTTAGAAGGAATCAATGAAAGGACATCAATTCAAATCTTGGATTTTTAAATTGAGAGAGATCAAGAATTCTCACTATTTCTTATATTCATGGACCCAATTCAATTTAGTGGGATCTTTCATTCACTTTTTTTTTTCCATCAAGAACATTTTATAAAACTCTTAGACTCTTGAATTTGAAGTATCCTATTTTCACGCAATTCACAAGGTTCAATAAGCAATTGATATTTCACTATTGGTGTAGTACTATTTGTAGTACTGGTACTTATATATCGTATTAATAATCAAAAGATGGTCAAAAGAAAAACTCTCTATTTGGCAGACTTCTTCCTATACCTATGAATTCCATTGGACTCAGAAATGAAATATTGGAAGAATCCTTTAAGATATTATTTTAGTACGTATGCCTATGTATTATGTATATAGGGTTATACTTTACTTTATCTTTCTTTTTTCTGGAATTTTAACTTTAACAGAAGGATTCCTTTATTTAACAGAAAGATTCCTTTACTTAACTAATGCAACGTAGTCAACTCTATTTATTAGAACAACTTCCATTGAGTCTCTGCACCTATCATTTTATATTCTTATTTTGTCTTTATGAACCTTTGTTTATTTTTTGTTTTATTTTTTTTAGAAATAGAATTTAGCTCAAGATTGCCCCTTTTTTTTTCTAGGGTTTCTCTGAATTTAAAAGTTATCACTTAGTAAGTTTCCATACCAAGGCTCAATCCAATTACGTCTAGAATCTACAAATTTCTCCATATCCCCTCTTTATTTTGTGTTTTGAGATTCAAATCTTATTATTATGTTACTATGTCATTCCTTTTTTTCTTTCATTTCTATTCTACTAGAACTGTTAAAGTCATTAGATACCGATTTCTATATTCCTAGAAAAGTGTTTCCTTTTATTTTAATAATTTATTTGATTTCTTGTCTAGCCTCTCTCATATCGTTATGAGGTTGAGGATGAATTGTGAGTTGTCCTCTCAATCTGATCACCTCTTCATAAAGCAAAAGTATTTGTTTAACCATGCTCTCAATCTAGGGTTGGATGGACGTACCAGCAGCAATGCAGGCATCCATGATATGCCCTAGTGTGTATGGATCAGCCATGGCGGTGTGCTAGATAGAACTGCACGTTAAAGTTTACTTTCTTGTTGAAGAAGTAATTAGCTTTTTGTAAGGTCCCTATAAACAGCGCCAATTGATGAGGTTATAAAAATCACAGGGGATATTCTCGGATGAATTATTCCTAGAAATTCTTATACATCATTTATGGTGAGTTCTATGACCTCCACTTCAAGATCACGTAGGCTTCTTCTTTGTCAAATCTTTTCCTGGGGGGATATGAAACTCTTCTGCACAAAATCCCCTAGGATGTTGATGGGGAACCTTCTGAAAATCAAATCAGTACTAGGAATATTTGTGTAAAAAAAAAAAAAACCAACATTACTAAAGATATTGATAAACTTTTATGAAGATTGAGAAAAGGTTGGGAAAAAAGATCTAGAGGTGAGAAGAAGAAGCTGAGAATGTGTTTATGTCTTTGGTTATGTCTCTCCTTTTCTGTATATTTCTATTTTCTTTTATATTACCTGATTTGAACTGCCTCATGCTATGTAGGAAAGGTAAAAAAGTAATCTTGTATTATTAAATAATATTATCTCATTACCCGTACCATCATATCTAATTAATGTAAACATGAACTATTTGTTCGTATTTAATGGGATTATAATAGGTATTATAATTATTAACTTAAACTTGAGGGATGTTGGGTACGACTCACACCCTGAGCCCAGGAAAAATCGAGTCTAGCTCATGATTACACCCAAAAATGAGATTAGGGGCAGCCATGCCACAACCCAACATGAAGCTCGGCATGATCTTGTTTCTAATCCAATATAAGGTTGGGCACGAACACATCACCACATTGAGTTAGGTGCTAGCGCGAAGTTAAGCACAATTGTACCCTTGTCCAATATAAAGTTAGGTACAGTCTTCCTCCTACCCAAGTCTTGCTCCTACCCAACTTAGAAGTAAGTGAAAGGCTGGGTATATTCATGCCGCTACCCAACTTAGAGTTAAGTGAAGTTGAGTACCGAGAACATAATCTCATCTGGAAGTATCACTTTCTTGTGTTAGCTTTTAAATAAGATGGGTTTATAAAAACCATGACCCATCAAAATCAATGACAAAAAATAAACACACTGTAGACTGGAATCCTAATCGATACTTTTAGCTTTATACTTAATGCTTAATTAATATAATATAATATTTATATATACTTCATGATATACAATGTATAGATACAGCTGCACATAACTAGAGACCAATGATCTGCCATGCTGACAGCAGAAATAAGCCCAGACTAGAAGGAAAAAACCTTCCTAAGATTGAGATTATCTTATCATTCTAGGGTAAACTTCTAGCTTAAAAAGAACAATATTAATTATATGTTTAGGTTACAGACCTTTTCCTCTTCCACTAACAAAATTCCATAACATTCAAGCCTAGCTAACTGTACAATTGACTCTTTTCTGGCACGCAGTATTTGGTTAGGAATGTCGACAAGTGTGTTCATATATACAGTTGGGATAATCATTTGCCACTTGGTTTTCAGGTGCTTGGTGCCGACTAATCATCCTCCAGGTTCCAGCTCCATGTGGTTTTTTAGATCTCTACAAAGTTTAAAACAAACACTTAAAAACATGGATCTGGCAAATCAAGTATAGTTTAAACTCACGTGATTAGAAGTGACACTGGAAATGGAAACTGTGAACTCACATGCAGCGTGGTACACGGCAATCTGTTTGTCTGCAAATTCTCGCATGGAGCTTCAACATGTACCATACCTTCTGACAGTGTTGACAGCCCCCAAAGGACCGAATGCTGCACTTCCTTGCATGGCAGAACAACCTTTTAATTTGGAGGCATTTTGGGTAAGAGCAGGGGTCACTACTTGTTGCTCGACAATTAGTGGCATGCATTAAAAGATTTAGCAGTTCCTTTTGTTGCTGTGCCACCAAATGAGAAAGATTTTGTTCCTTCAGCTGCGCCACCAAATTAGCAAAATGTCAAACAGAGCATTAATATTCTAAATCCATTACATTTCTGGCAATGCACGCACGCACGCACACAGGTCCTACATCCCCTATGCATGCATGAGAAGAAAGAAAATCAAACACGAAGAACTTGAATCATTTGTATTAAAACAATGGCTTAAAGACCAGTAACATGTGAGGGAGATTCATCATGCCTGAAGTGCTTCTTGATGGGCATCTACATTCTCAGTTCCATAATTAGCTTCTGGAGAGCATTGATTCAACTTATAGACATGCAAAGAACTGTCTTTCTTGTGATAGCACGCAGCACAGACATCTCTATCCAGTGTATCAGTATCCTGATGACAAATTTTGCACATTGTCCCAGCTGCTGGCAGTGTTGGATTATGAAGATTATGCAGGATCATCATTGATGAATGCTTGGCTCGGCGAAGTGTATCAAACTGATAATGATACTTCTGACAAAGACCCAAGAAAGTATGTCTATTATCGAAGTGCCAGTTTTCTAAAATAGCATCATTATCCTCAGTATCGGATGGTATCCCCTTGACCATAACCTGAAAAGAAAAGAAAGAAATAGGTATCAATTGTGTCATCTTTGCAATTACAAATATCATCCTGTAATTTTAGCAGGGATTCTCACCTTAAAGAGTAAATGTTTTTCCTTGTTATTTAAGGAGTGCGAGTCCTCCCCATTGAGGCTTTTCTCTACAGCATGGCATCTGCAATGCGTATTGAACTACAATTAATTTCCAAGTAATAATTCCACCATTTGGTCAGAAAATAGTGGGAAACAATGTTTCAAGTAAAATGACAAGCACCATCATGGTTTAAGGCGCCATTTAAATTAATTACCTTTCACATAGCTGAAAATTTTTGCACTGTCGGCAAAACCATCGGCTTCCAGATAACATCACTTCATGACAATGAGTGCATACATGTTGTAAATGAACAACCATGAAGTCCTCCTTGCGACCACACATGGGACCACCCCTCAGCTGATCAAGGGAGAGAGGAATATAACAAAAATTAAAGAATAGCATAGTTAAGTAACAAAAAAGCAATCACTCAATTAGCTTCACCGTTGTATGTAGTGCAGGCTTAAATAATTTTAATTCTAAAGCTTCAGAATTCATAAAAGAAACAAGTGTCAAAACAAGTAACATGTAGGCCATGCATGTGCAAAATTATGCTGCTACACATTTTCCCTTCCTGTAATTCCAGTTGCTTTGGAAAGTAATAGGTATAAAATCAAAAGCCAATAAAAATAGCTTAGATTTAGATACTTGGGACGGTTGAGAAACTCTAAGATGTTATCTGAAAATTTGAATTAATGCCCTAAGAAACCATATCACTATAACTAATATCATGAACTATTAGTTTTATTATTTCAGGAGTCTAAACTATGCTTTATGATGAAATGATTTACCTTGATAGATATAGTTTCTGCACTACAAAGTTTTCCATGTGTAAGAGATAATTGAAACAATTAAATAAGAGATGGTTCTGCTATTTTGCAATACACTTAGCAGCTACTTAGTTAGATATAAGAAACAAACAAGTTTAAGCTCAGTTTTGCCCCATCAACTCCTAAATTATTCATTGAAACTCTTAGTTGACTATGAAGTCACAAAGATAATGATAAACTTACAATGATTGCATGAACAGAAATATCTAACAAAACAAATAGAAAAAAAAAAGTACTGAAGTTCAGTGGATTACATGATTTGTTACTAGAATAGCTTTGGTGTTACCACCAGAGGACTCTGTGTGCCCCATGGCTTTTAGTGTTCTTTTTGTCATTACTTTCTTCACCTTCCTCTCTGCATATACTCCAGTTTTCTGTTCAATGTTCTTGAGGATATCCTCCGCAGCATCATACCAATAGCAACCATCAAAGTAAGGCAAACGAGCTGCTGTTATCTTCGAGTAAAAATGTCCAGTAGGGACAAAGAAGTGGTCATATAAATTAGTACAATTGACCACAATATTTTCTTTGGCTGCTTTTCTTAACATCAAATGATACCTGCATATTTTAGCTTGCTTAGTTTGTCAAAACATTCACTTAAAAGGGAGAAGGGAAAAAAGTCAAACAAAGCAGTGGCCATGGGGATCTGAGCAAACAAAAATCAGTGGGCCAAGTCAAGGATAGGGTTATGTTGCTATAAAATGGTGAAACCAAAATAAAACCAGTGTACCCCTAAACAACACTGAGAGACACTTCAAACCACCACTACAAATGGAAATGCAAGTTTATGACAGTGCAGGTCTATGTGGTTCAATGATTTTCATATTGAACCTTGTGGATAAAAAAAGAGCAATTTAATTCTTAGCCTTTAGATTTTTGCATCATATTCATTCTTCCATCAAAAGCAGACTAATATTTGAAACATTATGTAAACGTGTTGCATTCCTAATGGATGATATCAGTGCCATTTAGATCACATAAACTAGCTTAATGGAAAATTAGGATGTGAAAGGATAATAGGATTGAAACTTAACCTATGCTCAAATGTCAAGGGAATTGCACTGCCATTGAAACTGCAAATATACAGACAAACAGACGTACAAATACAGACACGCGCGCGCACAGACAGAGAGAGAGAGAGAGAGAGAGAGAGAGACCATTGTCGCAGCTTATCAGACTTTGGAGTCTTCTGGTTCTCTGGATGGCAATATAAGATATAATCTTCTCCCTTTATAGGAGGACAGGCCCATAAATAGCAGGTTGCAAAACCTCGTTTCTTGCAGTATTCAAGGTACCCTATCTGAGGATGCAAAAATAAGTAAAAATAAAAATGAGTCATTCCAGTTACTTAATAACAAATACCAAATAAGTAGTAACTGATGCAAAGTACTATACCAATATTTCATGGTAAACAAATGTACGAAGAGCTTCACCAGTTGAAGTTTCTGTCTCCGGCCTGAAGTACTTGACAGAATCAAGATACGAAATATAAACACTGCGTTGGTTTGGCTGACTGCATTCTGAGCCAAACTCCTGGACATAAAGGCCAAAAAGGCAAACATCCACTCCTTCAATCCTCTGGAACAAAAGAATCACCTAAAAGGGAACAGAACCAGCATTGAGGTTATATCATAAACCACATCAACAGCCACAATACTAAAAGATGGAGAATTTACAGAAACCAAAATAAAGGAACGCTTAACATCCTTGTGCTAATGGTTATCAATATTTGCGCTTCTATGAGTTCTGGCAAATTAAGACATGAGGCATAAATTGGTAAAGAACCCTATATTTTGGGAAAGATCAAGGAAGGTCCTTGCTGTATAGTACAATTTTGGGATGCCATTATTATTTTTTGAGAGTTTAAAGAAGTTCCCAAATTGTCCAGAAAGAATTATCATGAAGAAATATTTCGGCATGTGGTTAACTGTTAACTGCAACCTCTTACCTTTGATCTGTAGGGAAATTCAGCAGGGTAGTTCTCACCATGGAAGATTTCCAGAAACTTCTCTTTCACTTTCAACTGTTTGTTAACAGATAGCACCACTCTTAAAGCAAGATCTTCAGCTTCTGGAACCTGGAAACCAATAGAACATACATATCAAACTAATTCCTAGGCTAAGCTTGTAGAGCATGTATAAAAGAAACCCCATCCAATGTAAACTAAACAATAACAAAAAAATGCAAAAGAGAAAAATCAGACCTAAGCATGAACTGTCCATTACCACATAATTCTAGCAAATGTTTATCTTTACGTTCATTTTTATTTTCAAGAAAACAACACACTTAAAAGGTCCATAACATTGATCATAATAAAATAGATTTTGAAGACAGATTTGAGTGAAAAGATATAATCATAAATATCTAGTCCTTTAGAACTGTTATTTTTGTATCCATTTTCTTTCTTTAACAACAAATTCCTATTCAAACCCACAAATGCTTGCTCTTTTATAAGCTTATATTATATGAAGGAATCAAATTAAATATGGGTCAATTCATATTTAATTGCATTGCTTTCTATTCATATTCTGAGACCTACAATGGACAACCAGTTCACAATTTATCAACTATATATGCACAACAAGGCACATAAAAACACAGTATCCTTGTAAAAAATTGCATCTGAGAACTAACCTCGTCAATGTTCGTTCCCATAAACTTTGCTCTTTCTTCTCTCTCTTGATTAAGACGCCTAAAAAGTCTTTCTTCTATGAAATCACTCAAGATGGTACGTGGCAGATCTTTTGCACCAAAAATAGCAGCCTTAGTTGATGGCATGTACTCCTCGCTTTTCATTTCTTTCAAGCAGCATTTGGGACAGATGTACTCAGCTTTTCCTTCCATATCTCTTTTATCGTTGAACAGAGCACATATCTGGTGTTGCCACCGTTTACATTTATCACACTCAACCCACTACAAGAGCACAGCAGACTTAAGAGCAGGTCCCTTGTAAATGAACAGATTTAACAAAATAAACTTATTATGCTTAGCTTACGGGTTCATCAGTTGCCTCGTCATTCTTTCTTTTGTGGAGCTTTTCCTTGAGAATGGTAATTCCATAGAATGTGATCTTCCTAGGTGGAGACCTCTTAAAGCATAAGGAACAAAAGCAAGGCTGTGTGCCATTTTCTTCTGATGAGGTGTAATAAATCACCCCCCGCTTGATACGAGCACCACAGCACGAGCAATATATAGGCACTGGGGCAAACCAAAGCTTATCTTCTGCACATAACTGGCATCGATTCTCGTTGACACGATTTATTATTTTGTCTTCTTCATTTGATTTTCTCTAAAAGAAGATGCACAAATGTATTTAGTGTTCATCAAAAAGAGTATGAACACACAGCTACACACATTGTATATCCTCAAGTCAGCAGACAATATAAATAGATAATTGTATTAGCAAAATGAGAAAAAGAAGAGCAAATGTTGAACTCGAGGTGCGAAGCTACATGTTTTCTAGGCAATAACACACGAACACACAACTTCACACATTGGATACAGACTCAAGCTTTTGCCCAAGTAGATCTGCAGCTACATAGACTTCAGATCCAATCTACTTAACTTCCATGACATTTTTTTCCTGTTTGATTGATCAAATTTATAAAGGTTAGACCAAAGCATATATATCACTGGACTCCCTAGTTTCCATGCATATCAAAAGGCTCATAGTAACGGTGATTGGCACATGATCTTTTGTTTATTTACATAACTTCCCATTTTTAACACAACTATTTTCACTCTTAGCGGATTGAGTTTAAGACACCAAGTAAAATCTCTGCTCATTTGCAATAATGACCTAAGCTACAATGTAAAGGAAAAGAAACAACAAGGAAAACAAAGTGTGCAAAACGGTTGCGAGCACTCAGAAGCAATATGGTAACCTCTCATCATAATTCATGGCCCCAGCTAGAAAACATCAGAAAGAAGATCATGTAGCTAGGCCCAGATAGCTGGGAAAGGTTCAACTAAAAGGATATGTTCATTTGTTTCGCTCTTTCTCTTCTGTGCATGTTTTTTTGCATTCAAATAACTCACTCAGAGAGGTTAAGCAAGATTTCCGCATTAAGCCGATATGATATGTTAATCTTTCAATTTCAGCATCAAGATGAAACATCTACAGAAAAAATGTGCTTCTAGTCTCTAAAGATTAATATATATATATATAGTAATTCTGATGTATTCACCTGGCACATCGACTGCTCAAGACTGGACATGTGTCCTTCTATCTGTTCTGGTGTGAAAAAATCAATTAAGGAAGCACCTCTCATCTTTGGACTTTCTGATTTCATTCCATCTTCATGTTCAGCAACTGTTGCATTTAGCTCATGCTCTATAGCTGGTTTGGCTAAATGAAGTTTAGATATGACTTGGATCGCCTCCTTGTTAAAAGCAGCGCCAACCTCTTCAGTGACAATAGGCATACATTTATTCATCAATTGGTTGCAGTCATCTTTCATAGTGTCTGCAACTCCACTAGAACTTCTGGAGTCCATCTCTCCTGAACTACAACCAACAATGTGCTCCTTAAAAGGAGCAGAAACACTCTCACAAATCAATCTGGTATAACTATCTGCAGCTTTGCTCCTGATCTGATCAGAGCTTGTAGGATTTTCCATGGAGTTCATCAGTGATTCATTATTCACCCCAAGAAACTCAGAATTAATAGATACAGGAGATTCAGGCAATTGCTTCGATGGCAGGGGTCCTCCAAGACCATCAGATTGAACCAAGAATGGAGCAACCACAGATGCAATTCCATCTCCAGATGAAAAGTAATAAGAATATTTTTCCATCTTCTGACACTTTGAAGGAGGCATTTTGTCTCCTGAACAGCAAGATCCATAACCACTAGAATCTGTATCAATGATCTCCCGTTTATGACCACTCTTCACCTCTTTAGAGTTCTGACCAAGTTTATCAGTTTTACACAGAATTCGGCTAGGAGCACATACATGGCAATCAGTTTGGAGGCAGTTATCAAAATGCAATAAAAGTGGGCGAAGACTTTCACAATAGCACTTGCTATTGTCACACACTGTTGAATGGAAATGATTAAGGAAAGAATCTAGGCAGTCCACCTTTGGGATTGTTGATCTCTTGGAATTGACATAAGCAGCTAAGACCTTTTCTCTTGAAGAAAAAAATGGCAGGTTATTTAAATTTGCCACTATGCCTTTAGAGCTGAAAAGAGGTGCAGAACTTTTTGAAGGCACACAAACCCCGTGTGATTGTTCTGAAGGGAGCAGGAGCTGAGAATGCATAGATGTATGTCCAGATGTTGGCCTGCAAAACTTATTTTGATCCTTTAAGTGACTTGGTACTTTGACCTCCAATGCCTTATTAAACTGTCCATGTAACTGACAAGACTGCTGCTGGGTCTGTTCTAATACTTGTGCTCTAGATTCCAGTAGCTTATCAGGAGTTGAATTTGTTATGCCAAACCTTGTGCTGGAACTTTGTAGAATGCTTGAGACTCCAGAGTAATCTGGGATCTGCAGAATTGAATTTGAATATTCGAAGCATTCACCTAAAGTGGACAAAGGCATACCATAATGGTTCTCATTTTTTGTCAAGCTTCCAAGTTTCACCAAATTCAAGTTGCCTGACACAAATGGTTGAAACACTCATGAGCACAAAGGGATGACCAAAACATACAAAAGAACGAGCAAAACAATAGCAAGAGATCTGATAGGAATGCCACATAAAAGATAAACATAAGCATGTTGATAACGGGATGTATGCCAACCTAGAAAAAAAATCTCAAACAGGATGACAGGAAAGAATCAAACACACCAGGACATCACCAAATCACAAAGTTGGAAGCCATATTCATGAAATGCCAGATTATAGTGATAAAAGCTTGTACCGTATTGCAAATGTGATCATGTTGTATTAATATGACATGGGCAATACAAGTTCATTTCTCCTTGATCCATTAGGAGAACCAAAAACTAAAGGATATTTCACATTGGACTTGCCAAGAGCTAAAAAAAAGTTTTGAAAAGCATCATCAGCCACAATCATACTTTAAGACCTTGAAGAAACAAGTAAAAAGAAAAGCAGGGTGACCAAGAATAACCACAGTTTAGAATAACCAAAGCAAGGAATAAAGAAAACATACTGAAAATTGCAAGTGTGATTTAGATTTTGCATAAACTGGTGTGCAAGCACAAGTTGTCTGTCATTCACCACTTACTCAATATTTATAAATTCAAATAAATGACTCACTATTACAGAATTGCATAAAGTAATACTATGTGCAGCAATTACCTCAACTAAGGTATAAAATAATCTTTTAAAAAACTAAGAGTTCTAAGTTGAAATGCAGATAAACATACTTTGATCAAAATGTTGCTGCTGAAAAATGTCTTTGAAGGCCTCAAGATGATATGAATGATCTCCTTGAGAAAAAACTGGTCCGCTGTCAAAAGTTCCAGTTTCGGGACCCCCATCACCACTAGAGATAGTGGTGATGGACGAATTTATATCAGGAGAGGAATCCAGCTCATTGCCGATCTGCTTTGAGGCCACAGTGAAAGCATTGTACATACTTGTGGTTCCTAGATTAAATTCATTGTTAAATAATCCTATGGAAAAGAAATTGCATTGTGAGACATAAAAGTAGAGTATCCATTTTCCCAGTAAGTCCTATAAAAATGGATGGATTGCTCACCGTTTTGGAAGCCAAAATGATCCTGTTTTTCAGCCCCCATCAGATTATAATTATTGTTGCCAATGATGGGGTAACTATTGAAAATAGGGTTTCCTTCATGTGAACTGCACCCCTGAGTCAAACCCAAAGTTTGCATTGCTGTCAATTTGGATCCTTGCTGACCACAATATGTATCATTGTGTTGCTGTAGGATTAAACTTTGTAATCTATTTCTCAGAGTGTCCAGATTGATATATTCCTCCTACAAAGGAGCACAAATACAAATGATGTCACTTTAATGCTCTCAAAAAATAAGCAGAGCAAGCCTAACTGATTCTTCATCTTTTCAAGTACTACAAATCCCACATTCAGTTTTTCCCTTCATAAGATCACTATAGTATAAATCATAGTCAATTCATATTCAACGAGTAACTCAAAACATCAAGAATTTTCAAAACAATCTAAAATGCGGCAATGTTAACAACAACAACCCATCTTTAAACAAAACCAAAAACAAACAGACATATAAAACCATAACATCACTTAATCATAGAAAAGATAACAAGAAATTACCTCAGAAACAGCCTTAAAAAACAACTGGTTCTCTAGCACGTTAACATAATCCCATCCTTGTAATTGCAATTGATAACTCCTATCATTTTCGAGAATCTCAACGCTAAAAAAAAATACAAATTCAGCATCTCACATGCAATAAACAAACACAAAATTAAAATGAAAAACAAAATTAAAAATAAATACGAAACTTACATGTTGTTTCTAACTAAACCCCGAAAAAAATCAATGTTAGGGTCTTTCCGCCAATCATCCAAAAGACTATTCAGTGAACTTGAATTGGAAAAGCAATAAGTTTTAAGGTTATTAAAATCACTGCCTTCCAAATTATATCTCCTTGTCAACATCTTTAATTAAATAAGGTTTCCTATCCTGCTGCAAATTCAAAAGAAACACATTATCAATTACAAGCACCATCAATTCAGAAAAGAAAAGAAAAACAATAAACCCTAATTTCGATAATGTCGGTCGGTGATTACGAACCGGCTGTACAGCTCAGAAAAAGGTCGAATTAATTACCAGGAATCAGAGAAAAAATCAATCATGATCAATAAATGAGAAAAACGATTGGAATTGAATAAGAGAAGAATCGGAGTTGAAAACCCTAGAAATTGAAAAGGCCCTGGTTGTCCCTACAGGGACACTTACCAGCGAGGGTTTTTGGAAAGGGAAAGCAGATGCATGTGCGGGTCGGTGTTAGGGTTGTTTTCGTCTTTTTAAAAGAAGCTGGTTTTTGTGTTAAAATAGATTAATAATGTCTCCTATCCCTCTTTATATTTAACGTCAGAAATAGAAAGAAAATCCCTTTTTTTTTGTTCTAGGTTTGGATTTTATTATTCGTGTCGGTGAGGATTTTAAAATAATTTTTAATAATTATATATTGTTTTTTCTTCTCTTTTTTTATTTGGGAGATGTCCGGTAAAATATGATTATAATAAAAGTTAAATAGTACAAAAAAAATGAAAATTTTTATTATGAATTTTAATAATAATTTTATTTTTAATTTCTTATATTTTCATGATGTTTCTTTGACTTTTTTTTTTCCACAGCGAATGGATGGTATCTATGCTATTAAAGAGGCATGTGTAACATTTTTCAATTGTTAAATATGGTCATCCGTCATCTCACTAAATGCGCAATCGTGTCCTATTTCACATGGTGTGACGCGTGTAGATAAATAATGGTTTAATTACCATCGGTGATCAATTATTTACATTTTTTCTTTATTTTCTCTCTCCTGACAACTAAAATGTACAATTATCTTCTTTATTTGTTGTTTGTCAAATTAGACATGATTGTTAGATCCATGTGCTGGGCCTGACAACCATGCCAGACCAGCACGCCTGGGTTTGGCAACCCATGCGCCTGAGTCTCGCAATCATATCAGACTCGCATCTTTGGTCTGCCAGATCTAAGTTCTGGGACAAAAAAATTTATTTTAAAAAAAAACATGATTGGATTGCAAAAACAAACATTAACTCATTCAAACATGATTTTTTTATTTATATATAATAGAATTTAACTGTAAACTCCTTTTTATTTGTGCATTTTATTTTATAAATTTGTTATATTTGAAGAGAAAATAATGGAAAAACAATTTTGAGTTCTAAGTAATTTATTTTAAGTCTTAAAAATTAAACTTTTATTTTTTGTAAAACATTGTGGATGAAAATATTAATTTTATGTTTCCATCCAAGTGTTAGACAATTTTTTAAAAGGTTCAATACTTTTTTTAAATTTGAGATGTTGGTACATAATCTAAATGTCAAAATTTGTTACAATGAGAGTTTATTCTACATTACAACTATTAGTATATACGAAAATTTGAAATATATGATCATAAGAGAAAACCTTTGAATTTTTGAATTGATACATCATGTTGTAGGAAAAGAAAATATTGTATATATAAAAGATTTATTGTCCATTTGATCATTTTAATTTGTGCAATTTTATAGATGATTTCTTCACTAAAATTAGAAATTAACAAAAAAAAAAAAGCAATGAGTGAATTTTAGTGATGTGTGTGGTTAATGTCCCGAAATAAAAATAAATAAATATGAAAAAAGATAAAAAAAAATATTTTGTTAAAAAGACAAAGTTAAAAATATAAAATAAATATGTTTTTAGAACAATTATATATGAATTACTCCATATATATATATAAAGCACATAGGTCTAACATGGTTGTTAAGCCTAGTCTCTTAAGTCATGCCAGACCGAGGTGCTTAAGTCATGTTAGACAAAGATACTTGGGTTGGGTCTAGCAACTATTCTATGCTCAAACATCTGGGTTAGACATTCATGTTTTAAGTTTAAACACGCTTTGAGTTTGGCATCCATGCCAACAAAAATATCGTGGGTATGTCAACAATGTTAGGCTTGGTATTCAAAAACAACTCCAAGCACATAGGTCAAAATAAAATTCAAAAATATTAAAAAACAACAGTGTAAAAGTGAATCTAAATTTATATTTTAAAATTTTAAGGATCAATTAATTGGTTTTATTAAACAAGACAAGAAGGCAATAAGTTATAATTAATGCTCTAAAGCTCACTTTTGTTGTTTAAGCTTATCTATCAAACCCAAGGTGCTTGAGTCTAACATGGTTGCGAGGTCTAGGTACTCGGGTCAAAAATAAAATTTAAAAATAACAATACAAAAACAAACAAAAAATGAACCTAAATTTATATTTTGAAATTTTAAGGATCAATTAATTGGTTTTATTGAACAAGACAAGAGGGGAATAAGTTATAATTAATGCGCTCAAGCTCACTTTTTGATATTTAAACATAGTTATCAAACCCAAAGTGTTTGAGTCTGACATGGTTGTCAGACCAAGGAGCTTGGGTCAATAATAAAATTCAAAAATAACAATGCAAAAGCAAACCTAAATCTATATTTTAAAATTTTAAGGATCAATTAACTGGTTTTATTGAACAAGAGAATAATAAAATAAGTTATAATTAATGCTTTCAAATTCACCTTTTGCCGTTTAAGCTCGATTATCGGGCCCAATCCTTGGGTCTGACAAAAAATAAAATAGAGGTTTAAAAATTAACTCACTTGATTAGGTTTAATAGTTTTATTAAAACATTATTCATAATTTTAATATTTTTTTATTTTTTAAAAAATTAATATTTATCCATTAAAAAGTGCGTGTCAATATACTAGTTTACATTAGTTATTTATTTTTTAGGGATATTTTGATATTTATCTTAAATTAAAAATAAATAAATATTAAAATAGTATTTGAAAGTGTGGTAGTAATTGTTTTTCATTTAAAAATACATAAAAATATATTTTTTTTGTTTTTTTAAAATTTATTGATATTAAAATAATTTAAAAATAAAAAAAAATTAATTTTAAATAAAAATTTTTAAAAATCATGAAACGCCTAAAACAAACTGCCTATAAAAGTTTTTTTTTTTTTCCTTCCAAATTTAGTGATAAATTTTTATGTTGCTAATTTTATCCGTTTTGGTAAGACAATTTATTTTTATTTATTTTGGTTTTTTTACTAAGAAAATATTATTATCTACAAAAGGTTTTAAATTTGTCAATTCCAATTTCATTAAGTTCGGCCACTTATTTCTTTTTGTATGAACCCAAAATTATATATATATAAAAATCAGATAAATACTGTGTATTGTGAGGTATTTTATTGTGGATTTATGCAGTGTTTCTCGCCAGAAAATTGGTTGATCTCGTGATTTTATGTTCAATTTCTTCTCCTGCTTTCCGTGTCCCTTCCATTTATTGAGAGGCGCGGTTGTTTGGAGGCCGTGATTTTCATTTGCTTTTTAACTTCTTGGCAGCTAATCTATTGCTTTACCTTCTTCTTTTTTGAAACCAAACAGATAGAGGAAAGACATACGAGAGAGGCTGTTATGGAGAAGAAAAGGATCCAGTGAGAGGGTCTTGCTCTTGCACCAACGATGATGAGGTCGGTGGTGCTACGATGGTGCTTTCAATGTAGATATGACTCTGTGAGGAAAAACAAAGGAAGGTGTATCCTTTGAAATCCTAGTTTCTCATGATCTTTTTTGATTCCTGGTTGGGAAATTATGGATTCTTTTTTATTTGTTGTTTTTGGTTAATGGGTTTTTATTTCTAGGATATATCTGCACTTTTATTTCGTGCTGGGTTTTAGATTTTAATCTAATTTCTTCTTTTGTGGGATTTTAATCCTTCGGTTTGGGAGCTATTTCTGTGTTATTGCATTAAATTGTTACTGATGTTGCTGGATTTTTTTTGATGAATTAGAATTGTACTAACAACTCTCTCTATGCAGTTCGCGGGGACTCAGAGCAGAGTTGGAAGGTTACTGCCGTAGTGGCCTTCTCTTGCATCAAAGGCAATATGTCAAGGTTTTGACATGTGAGTACGTTTTTTGTTGCTCAAGCATCATTTTTTTTTTTTTTTTCATTTTTTCAGATTTATCTTCTTCTATTTGGTTGCAAGCTACATAGTGCTGGGTTACTTGTGTGTTTCTTGGGGTTGGAATTTGAATTTAGTTGTTTTTCATCTTAAAAAGGTTTAAAATTTGGAGAAGGAATAGCTGTTGTAGCTTGCTGACTTAGGTATAAGTTGGTTAGGTTGGTTCTTTTGAAGGCATTCCCAAGCTTCTCCATGCCCCTTTTATGTGCAGGTAAGGAATTATATAGCGGTTCGTCATGCAACTTATTCACCTCCATTTATGGATCAGACACAGACCATGTTTGCTTCTGGTTAGGTCCCTGCTTTGAGTTTTTCCAGTTGTTTTGCATCCATGGGTTTAGTGTCAGGGAACTAACTGAATTAGACTTTAAGCCTTTTCCATCATCCATGGGGTAGTCCTTTACTGAGCCATCTATGTGTAATCGTGTTTTGAAAAATAAATTAGTGTTGTTCAGTAGTGCTGTGAATGATAGGAGGCACATGATAGGGTTAGTTAAGTGTTTTAATTAGTTTGGACCGTCTTCTTTACATGTTGCCCACAAAGTGTTTGAGAGAGATTGTTTTATTTTTAAGTTGTTCCTTGGATTTTATTCTTGCTGTATGTTGAGCTTTTAAGTCCTTTTTTTTTCGGGTTCTTGATGCTCTTAGGGAAAGACATGCTAATTAAATGATGTTTGGGTCAGTGGTGGATGTAGGTTGAGCTTTTAAAGTCCTTTTTTCGGGTTCTTGATGCTCTTAGGGAAAGACATGCTAGGTAAATGATGTTTGGGTCAGTGGTTGATGAAAGAGACTGTGATAAGAGGTCTTTGTGTTTCTGCATTTCATGTTTTTATGGATTTCATACTTGGCTTAAAGATGCTATTAATTTTGTCTTTGGTTTATGTGTTTCGTTGATAGAGATCTATATTGTTTATGTTTTTGCATGTCATGTTCATGGTCCTTTTCTATGCAGTTGCTTTATAATGGAGCAGCTTCAGAAAAATTCAGTCCTTCACATGACATTAGACAAGGCAACCCTTTTTCTTGGTGTATTTTATGTATCATGCATGGAAGAATTTACTCTTTTAATTACATAACAAGTGCTTATTAGAAAATGGAATCCTGTAGGGTTGGAAAAGATGGGGCTTGCATTTCACATTTGTTTTTCGTTGGTGATTAAATACTCTGTGGAGTCCGGTGTAAAATCATATTGATGTTATTTTGGGATGCTTAAAGAAGTTGTGTGCCTCATTTGGTAAAAAAAATTGGTGTTTTCAAAACCAATATTTTCTTCTCCAAAAACACTTGTAAACAGGTATCAAATGCAATCAGCAATGGAGATGGTTTTATATTGATATCTGACCTCAAAGATATTGTTGAAAGAATTTAGAGCAAATCGTCAGCTTCGAAAAATAAACAATTTTTCTGTAGCTGGAAGAGTCGCTCTCAGCATTTTTGGAGTCCATAATATACTGGTGTATGCAATGTAGACAACCCATCTCCCCTGGGTGTGTGTGCGAGGCTATTGACAAACTGCATCAAAGTTTTGTTTGGGGGATACAATAGAGTACATAAGAGTGCACTTGATGAACTGAAGGACTTGTGTCATTAAAGATAATCCAGGGATTAATGACCCAAGCTGATTTCTTAAATTTTCTTAAAAGATGATATGATGACTTTCAGTCAGTTGGGTTTGGTTCCAAAGAGAAAAGGGTCCATGTCCAATATTTGGCGGAATGTTTTCTTATAAAGAGTGAGTTGTGGATGGCCGGGGGAGGATAGTTAGATAAATTTTTGGAAGATTAATGGGTGAATAATGTAGGCATTTTGGTTGATCATGGTATACACGGAGTAGTTCCAAAGCTTAATAGCATGAAAGCTTAATTTTATGTTGTAGAACCACGAACCAGGTGGTGAATTCTCTGTTGTTACAGCCTTCCATTGCATATCCTGTGATGATTGGAGCTTGCTTGATGATCTGTGTTAAAGTATGAAGTGGCAAGGTTTGGAATCTTTCCATGGCGTGCAATCCATAAAAGAGGTTCATTCTTCATTGGACATGTTTGTCTATATAGATCTGCAATTTGTAGAACGCAAATACTAAGAAAATTAAACAAACTCCCACCAGAGGAGTGATGCAGAAAACATCTAAACTAGTTACGAGCAGCTAGTACTGTGCTGTACAACCTTCTCCTGGAGAAAGAAGTCGAATGTGTATCTCTAGTCAAGGACTAAAGGGAAGGGGAAGCAGGTATTTTACAAAGAATATCGCATCCAGGCTACCTTGTTACAATCACGTCTATTACCCCTTCACCGCCTGCTACGATGGCGATGGCGATCGAGATCGAATGAATAATCCCGATATGAATAATCCGTGTCACAGTCATCCTGGCTGCTATCAGTCCTGTACCTCGCGGAGCCGATATCCTGTGGCGAAGAACGTTTTCTTAAGGATGAGTATGAAGTAGAACCATGGCTTACAAAATCTTCATTTACCAAAGCGCTCCTTCCTCTATCAGAATTGGACCTCCCAAAGGCAGGGGTCAGATCTCTTGGGCTGTCAGAACTGTAACTAGAATCATAATGACCATACCTTGGAGGGTAACTAGACATGGATGGGCTAAACACCGAATCAACACCTGGAGGCCCATCATCCCTATACTGTCTTTGCTCGTGATGATGCCATCTACCTGTAGCTTCTGAAGAATATTTCAATCTATGCTGCGATCGGTGCCTCCATGGATCAGAGCTTGTAGGCCCAACTTCCCAGAGTCTTTGATCTGCATTTTCTGGGATTGCCGCATTTATTCCAGGAAATTCAACTGACATTTTCCTCTCTGGTTCAGGAGGAGGGTCTGTTTCCGTAATCTCCCCATCTTCCTGTTCCTCATTGACATCCCCATCGGCAAATATTGTGATCCCTGATGGCTGATCCTCGTCATCGGGATCTGCAATACGAACATAAATAGATTATGATGGCAAAAATACTTGTGAATAAATAAAAGTTGACTTCAGTTATTGGGGATAGCAGCGACAATGACAACAAAACAACCTCCACCACCAATAACAGGGGACAGTTTGCAGCTTATCAAATGGAAACAAAACCGCAAATGTAGTTAATAGCATAGCCTGGAATTATCATGATGTTCTGTAGTCTCTTCTTGTATGTGGGAGGTGATGACCTCAAGCATCATTTCTAACATGCTCAATAATCTCTACTGGAATCCTAACTGCCTTTAATATGCATGGCCTCAAGTTCAGGGAATACAAAGTTTTGATCTACATTTACAGTAGCAGAGACATTAAATCTAATTGGCTCGGAATATGGTTATTGCCTATTGAAAATTCAGGTACTTGTCGGACCAAAATCTCCAAAGAGCAAGAAGATGGATAATGATAGCTTTCTCTGACCTTAGGTAAATTTGGTACTCACTGTGCACGAACATCAACCTATCAGCTTAGGTGAACTATACAACAGCAACAACGAAGCCTCAATCCAAAAACTAGTTGAGGTCAGCTAAAGCTTATTTGAGCTATGAAGTGCAAAATATTAGTAAGAATTTAGAATCGTAATTTTCTTTGGGCTACATTAGCTTTTCTTATCCTTGCTGGCCTCCAACCACTGTAGCTTAGATGACATTTACCAAACAAAGTCAGTCTCTCTACATTTACAAATCCACGTACATAAATTAAATGAAACTAGGCCTCCAATCCATGCAACAACCAAGGGCAACAGGAGAGAATTTATGTCATGATCGTTGAATACCTTATTCAAATTCTATAAAAGACCACATTTTCCTGGTGTGCAAATTGGCAAAAAAATGACAAATCCAAACATAAAGAAGAATACCAGACATTTTAGATGGAAACCAAAAGCAACAGAGCAATATCGGACAAAGAGGTGAAATGGACTGCATTACCTAGATATCCTGGCGGGTATCCCAGCTCGTGCATTCTGTTAAGCCATGGTGGAGGATCAAGTTCCTGCATAACAAAATTCCAAAAAAAGGGAAAATAAATTCTCATGAACAACGTGTCAATACTCTTTAGCTGGAGATCCATCACACTATCTAATCCATGCATTGTGCACGCCTGTATATTGTATACCACGTTTGGTCTGGCCTTATATTGTGTATGGGCTTTTAAATTTGCTATTGTATTTGAGCCAACTAGGCTCTAGTCAGTTGTGTGATAGGAGAAACTAATGATTCGATGTAGTAAGCTCTTACCCCAAGACCCAAAAGTTTTCGTGTTTCAGTGTCAAGAGAACCTGGCTTCAAACCATCATACTTTCCACCTGAAGAGCTCTGATAATAGCGTGTTGGATTGCGGGAACTAGAATTCTGATTTCGCTTGAACTTGTGTTGCTTGCGAGCATTATTAACAGCAGCATTATCACGAGGCTTAGGGCATTCCTTCAGAGAGTGGTTGTACGAACCACAGTTATAACAACGTGCAGCATCACCTACTATCTCCAAGCCTCTATAGAAATGGAAGGCCATAGCTAATATATGATAAACAATGTGCAGGAACCCTCATAAAACAAATATATAATATAAGAAGAATCACTGATTGAATCAGAAAACTGAAAGAAGAATAGAGTTATAATTAATGAATTACTATGTCTCGACAGGTTTGCAC
Source organism: Populus tomentosa (assembly GCA_018804465.1). Lineage (NCBI taxonomy): Eukaryota > Viridiplantae > Streptophyta > Magnoliopsida > Malpighiales > Salicaceae > Populus > Populus tomentosa. The sequence goes on from CM031975.1 coordinate 8,653,178, forward strand.
CAGGAAAATTGGCCCCATAAAATCATCAATGGATTATTATCTGATGCAAAATGCAAGATCCTTGTTATATAGATGAAGGATATGAATGCAGCAACTATTCTAATGGTTTGAACAAAGTTGAGTTTCTAATGATCTTTCTCAGATCCTCTTTTCATTAAAGTCTGTAATTAGTTACACATTCCAAGTTGCCAATGGAAATGAAAAACAAGGTTATAGTGATTCTCAGTGATAAACACGCATCCACATGGATATCCCTTGGGGTTAACTACTCTCCAATACAGTATATTCTGCGAACCCATGACATACAATGCCCCCATCACAATCAAAAAATCATCATGAATGCTAATATCCTGAGTTTTTCAACATACATAGCAATCAACAAGTTTTGAGCAACTTAAGATATTTGCAAGTATTCTGAGCATGTCGGACACAAACCAAAAAGGTTATATATTCAAAACATGAAATTTGAGAATGGTACATGAGTCAAGATCATTTACCCTTCGATGTTAATTGGACCATCTGTTGAAGTCAAACCCAATGCATATCCACGGTCATACAGAGGCACATAATTACTTTGCAGAGGAATTATGGCATTGTCCTGCTGTTTCCTTGTTTGGTTTTCAATCCAGAAGGTCTACGCATTAAAAAAACATCAAATGAAAAACAGATGAAACAGAAAAGGCATGCAACCCTAACTTTTAATCTCTTTTAGAGAATATAAATTAAAAAAAGAAAGAATATCATTATACTATGATGGCGTGGCCTTCACATCTGCTCTACAATGAGTGGAATGCATCATGAGTGAAAATTTTCAGGTAAAAATAGCTTAAGAAGTGTAAAGTAAACTCCAAACCCCATAAAGAAAAGAAGAAAAATCCCACAATTACAAATTATATAAAAACTGGGAACTCGAACATAAAATATTTGTACTTTTGTGTATGTAATTTTCCATGGTAATGGATAATGTAACTGACCTACAGAGTGATAACAGTGTTCCATGGCGACCATGGTTGCTAATTTATTCCTATTTAAAATCTTACATTACGAAAGCTCCGTGATCATTGTTTAGAATATAAACAAGCTCAATATGTGCTTTTTAGATTTTATCATTAAGAAATAGCTCAAATAATTGGACACCAGTGCATTGAAGGTACAGTAACACATGCCACATATCATGAACTACATTATCCACTTCAAAACTTTAGGATTCCATATCAAAATTGAAGGGCCTTTCTTTTATTTTTTTTTCAGGTCCTTCAACAAAGAGCTCGACCAGGGTTCAGGCCATATACCAAAACAGAATCCCATTCACAAGAAAATGAAACTAGAGTATTTATGATGGAAAATATCTTTGCTATATTTTTTCCTTTAACAAAGGTATACAGTGTAATCCAACTAGCTTTATTAATAATGCAATGGGTTAATTGCATCACAGAAAATACATCCTGAAGCATCTAATGTTGCGAGAAAAAAAAGTTCTTCATGATTAATACTTGGCTAGTCCTTTAGCTTAAAAACTATATGCATGCAGGATCAAAGGAAAAAAAACACGCAAATTACCACTGCAGAAGACTTCTCCATGCCGATACGTAAAGAAGGAAAGTAAGTGTCTTCACCAGATTGTAGCATCTTGTCAGAATCCTGAAAGATTGAGATACGTAGTTTAGACAAGTCATTGGTTTGATAAAGAATATGAAGCATCAGAGAAAATAGCAACAGATTGTCAGCATTCACAATAGGATATCTGACAAATTCTCTTTCTAATGGAAATGTAAGAATATTTACACTAGATTTTCTACCAGTCCACTCTTGATCATGTGGTGGAAATACTTTCCTAACTTTTCAATGGTCAAGCCAAGCCAAGCCAAGCTACCCAAACTAGAAAATATAAAAAGGTGAAATTTTACATATTACCGCAATTTTAACTATTGAGCCTTACATGAGACGAAGAGTTCTGTTGAGCATGCCACTCTGACCACTGTTGTAACAGTTCCTCAAGCTTTTTCTTGCTAGCTCTGGGAAGAGCAAAACAATCACCAAGGAATTCAACAAATGAGAATCCAAGCTAACTCTAATAATATGACATAATGGCTCCAATAATTCCAGAATGATAACAGTCACAGCCATTCAACAAGAAATCTAAACATAAAGTTTTAAATTCTTGACTTTGCAAAGTTATTATGAACACTTCCACCCTGACCTTGTTAAGGAGTTATACATGACATGCACTGAAGGTTGCTCTTCATTATATGTTATCCTTTTTCTCTTAACACCTGATACATCTGGCATATTGGATTAGGGAAAACATGACAAAAAAGGGAGCAATCAGATTAAACTACAACTGTAAAAGTGATTTTCATGGATATAACATTCTTCATATTGACTTTCAATTATTAAGGTTATTTGCAGCATATAATTCTGGAAGATAAGTTTTTTTCTGGAATTATGGTCCTTAAAACTAATGGGTCCATCTAGAGTTGAGTTGGATAATATAGAAATAAAAGGATTAAGTTATCAGAGGTTAAGAAAGGATACGACTGCCATCAACCTTCTCTTGCTGGATAAGACTTTTATTTTGTGTATCAAGGAAACAATCCTCAACATCCCCTGTGATGCTTGAAATATTTGGTTTCTTAGAAACTATAACAGCATCAACCACTTCAATATTCACTTGCCTTACAGGTGAATCAACCAAATCCATGTCAACTTCTGTTTCCACTGCAAAGTGGACTTCTTCAGATCCAATGCCACGTTCCTCAAGCACCAAATTACTCTGATCTGTTGCAGCTTCTTCAGTTCCAGTATTGCCTACTTTAAGTGCAGAACACCCTGGATCGACTATAACTTCATCATTTCCAATAACACCTACATTGATCTCAAAACCCTCCCCATTTTTTGTACCTTCATTGTTTCCAACAGCACCTTCATTGAGCTCCACACTCTCCCCATTTTTCGTGCGTTCATCATTTTCAACAGCATCTTCATTGAGCTCCACACTCTCCTCACCATCCTTACTTTCTTTAGTTTCATTACTACCTAGTTGGGAGTGAGAATCACTTAGCCCTAAATCAGATTTCAAAAGCTCATCATTCCCAGTCCCCATACTTGAATTTAAAAGCAGCTTCACTTCTAGCAAATCCACAGACCAAATCTCCACAAATATCCTGCATGAGACAAAACCTATTTACTTAAAACGAAAACCAATATCTATCACCTATGCCTCTGTGTGTGTGCCTGTGTAACAACCTCTTGCAATAAAAAGACTCAATTTTTTGACTTTTAACTGAAAGAAATTAAGAATGAAACCCAAATTGAGTATTCACAGAAGCACATATTAATATTTATTTCAATAAATATCAGTCTTGTATTTGCACTATATAAAATAACAATTGAATCTAAAACAACAAAACAAAACAAAGAAACCGCATTAAAGCGGGAAGATTTGGAAACGGAAAACAAATAAACACCAAAAATGGTTCATCTCAACTAATCTAAACCAATAATAGTATAAAATTTACCAATTAAAAAAAAAAGAGTTCTTGATTCCAGTAGCTAAAAAAATAGCATTAGTCGCTAAATTTATAAAAAACTATAGCCACTAAAAGAAAATAAATACTTGCAGTTACCAATCAATACATTTCTAATTTCTACAACATAAGCAACAATGCTCCAATGAACTCAATAATTAATGTCAAACAAACTATAACTCAGTCAAATTAACCATCTTAACAAGAAATTAACTCGCAAATTTAAGAACAAGAGGAAAAATAGAGAAAAACAGGCTAGAGAGAGAGAGAGATAGGGAGTTATAGTTGTTATCCTCTGATTTACCTGAATTTTCTCAGAAACCAATCAGGAAATACAGTGAGAGAGAGAGAGAGAGAGAGAGAGAGTTAGGGTTTTGGAAGTGAGGTTTGGTTCAGTTATAGTTACAGTTACACTTGCACACACGAGTGCATAACTTAACAGAAGAAGGCAGAAGCTGAGGCTACCCAATTTTTTGGATCTGTATTTTATTTTTTAATTTTCGGTTTCTACGAAATGAGCGGCCTTTCTATTTTTTTCCTCTTCTTCTATTACCTAACTATTTGACACGGAGAGCGACGGTGGTATGCTGCAACGCGGTGTATATTAGGCTTTTTATTTTCTGGTATTTGGAAAAGATGTTGCTTTCTTGTATATTCCTAGCTGTCCGCGTGGCGAGGGACTTTATGATTTCAAAGAAGAAGCCGATTGTTTAGCAATTTTAAATATATTTTTGAAAAAAATTTAAATTTAAATTTAAATTTTATTTTTATTTTTTTATATATTTTAAATTAATTTTTTTAATGTTTTTAAATTATTTTGATATACTGATATTAAAAATAATTTTTTAAAAATAAAAAAATATTATTTTAATACATTTCTAAACATATCTTATATTTTGATAATTTTAAAAATAATTATTATTATATTTTTAAATATTTCTAAAATCATATGTTTTAATCAGTATTATGAAACTGAACTATGCATGGTAGCTCAATCTGAGACTTGTTTGGGCTAGGTTTCATAACAAAATAAAGAAAATTAATTCATTATAATCTAGTTAAAAACATGAATTAACTTGTAACAATCTCAAAACTAGTTTTTTTTTTAATTTATTTTTATAAAAAAATTTATTTTGATTTTTCTAAGAACAAATCTTTTTTTATTAACCTATCTAATCATGACTCAAACACATCTCATATATATATATATATAAACACAGCTTGCACTATGTTGTAGGTTTGTATTTTTTTTTTTTTGCGTAAAAAACAATGTCTAATGCCATAAACATGTTTTAAAGAAATTTTTTAAAAAAATGTCTCAGATTATAACCCTAATCAAGTTTAATAAATTGAATTTATTCTAATTAGATGATAAAGAAATTGACAATACTAATAAGTGAACAATTTTTTTTTTTTTTAAAAAAAAACCATGACAACATGAAAAAAAAACCTTTGGAAATACATAATTGGATAACAAATAAGACAAAAAAAACTCAGTACGAGTTAACTCTAGGTAGCGTGATAGACATATAATTTAGATAATAAGAGATGAACTAACCAGGTTTAACCCATAAAATATATAGCCCAGATTATGAGATCAAGATAACTCGATATACAAAAAAATTAAAGAAAATGACAAAGTCAATTTATTTAAACTAATGTTGAATGGTGAAATCAAAAAAGAAAATAATCCAAGAAATAGAATGTTGAACTACATTAACTTTAGAATCTTGTGACCTAGGTCATTAAGACCAAAAGAAACACACATGAAAAAATCATGAAACTCAATTCCTAACAAATAAAATGCAAGAGAATGAATTTTTTTTTTCAAGTGCACAAAAATATCTAAAATAAAAAAATAGCAATTAAAAATGAGTGTGAAAATTAAAATAAAAAATAAATTAGAGTGCAAGAACAAATTTTTAATTGGAGGGGTAAATTGAAAATAAAATAATAATAAAAAAAACGAGGAACAAATTAGAAAAAAAATGCATCATGAACATGGATTGAATGATAAAGTTGGAAACAATAAATGTTTTTAGAAAAACACTAAGAAAATAAATTAGATATTAAAAGAAACATGATGACATTGAAAAAAAAACCTATATATGATAAATTAGAATTGAAAATAAATAAAACCTTAATAAAAAAGTCAATAATAAAAATTAGAAACCTAAAGAATATGGACTGAAGTTAGTATATCAAGAACAAATAAGAGCAATCTATATTTTTCAGGATAAAAGAGAGATAAAAGGTCAACCGACGACAAACCATCTTATCACTGCCTATAAGTGCCACATCGGGAGGAGAAGAGGAAGTGGTGACTCATCCAACAACACGGTGGAATAACATTTTCTTTTACCGGGAGGTACCTTATGCACCACTCAAAAAGCATGCATGCCTCTCACGCCTTGGTGCGTGCACTGCACACACTAAAAGTTGTTTCAAATTAATTAATATTTAATTGATGTTAAAAGAAAAATATATTCTTAATTTCCCTGATAATTACAGAAAAACCTAAATAAAAAACCTAAAAAATCTTGAACTTATGGTTTAATTTTTTTAATCTCAATGGCATACCTATCAATTTATTGTACAAGATTAAATGAAAAGATATTTATACCCCTTTTAACTAGTTTATATTCTATTGATTATGGACACAATTAGATTATTTTACTATACTTAAAAAGATGAAAAATGAGTGTTTTAGGGAAAAATATATTTTAGCTTTGTTTGGTAATGCTGTTCAACCTGTTTTTTAAATTGTTTTTTTTCTTAAAAAGTTTTAAACTGAAGCTTTTTAAGTGTTTTTGATAATTTTAATATATTAATATAAGAAACAGTAAAATATTATTATTTTAATATAGTTTTAATTAAATTATTTTTTACAAAAACACACTACACTGCACGTACTACCAAAATTAAACTTAGTACTACCAAAATTAAACTTAGCATCCATGTATTATCAAAATTAAACTATGACCGGCTAACTCTTTATAAATCCACAAACAATTATATATTAGTAGATGCGATTTTTATTTTTATTTTTATATGTTGTTTGTTTTTGTTTTGAAAATCATATTACCTATCCTCCTAAAAAAGTAGGGTGAATCTAACTCTTTCACTGTTTATATGAACCATTTTTTTGCTACACTCATTTTTATTTTTATTTTAATTGAATTCCTTTTAGTTTGTGTTTTAAAATTTTATCCTTCAATATTACATTGATTTTGAATTGGTTTTTATAATTTCTTTCGGTTTACGTTTTATGATATTATCACGATTTTAAGTAATACATTCAATATTTAGTTGATGCTTAATTTTATAAGCATCTATTTTTGTTATCACATCATTAAATAAAAAAATAATTAAAAAAAAAAGTTGTTAAACTTAGTAGAGCCCATGATTTGTATTGCGAGTTTGGTAAGTTAAGCTTGAAGCTAAAGTCGATCTAATATATCACTGTCTCAGTTTAAAAAACAAAAATATCATCTTAATATTTTTTTAAAAGCCAAACCATACTTTTTATTTATTGTCTGAGTTGTCTTTAAACCTACAAAGTTGATTAGGTCACATCACGGTAACTCCTATGCAAATTAATTTTAAACCCAGGCTAAACTGAGAGTTAGGTTGAGAGGTTTTAAGATTAATCCATTGGGTTAGACTTTTTTTTCTTATTCTTTTTGTTAAAAAATCCATCTTCCAAATTTTCTCCTATGATTGAATCCTTTTTGTTTTATTTTCTTTTAAATTTTATCTTCAATATTTGATTGATTTTAAATTGATTTTCATAATTTGTTTTAGTTTATTTTCTATGAAATTATCTAATTGATACTCAATTTTATGGGTATCTAAATTTATTATTATATCATTAAGTAAAAAATAGTTTTAGAAAAACAAAATTGTTAAATCTGGTGGAGTTTATGACTTGGGTTGTAGGTTTAACATGTTAAGATATGAAACCCGAGTTGATCTAATATATTGTCATTTTAATATTTAAATAAAAAGGTGTTATCTTCAATTTATCTTTAAGTCAAATAATAGTCTTTATTGATTATTTAGGTTGTTTTTAGACTAAGTCAATTAGGTTATGTCAAATCAATTTTCATATAAATTAGTTTTACTACTCAATAATTTAGATTTAGAGATTTGAAAATTGACTTACCAAGTCAAATTTAATAACAAAACCAAATAAATCAATGTGAACCTAACATTTTCTTTAATATTTTTTTAAAAATATTAATCTAACATGTAACATAACACCAATAACTAAACTAGTAAAACATGTATACACTGCGAAGTATTTATAGAGCATCGGAGATGTTTTCCCAGACAGAATATAAGTGAAATAAAAAATCGAGCCTACAATCTAACTCAAAATTCTCCGTAGGAGTTTTATTCAGTCCAATCCAAATCCAATGCAGCTGCTATCTTTGGCTGTGTGGTAGCATGGACTTGTAATGCATTATTAGGAAGCCACCAGATATGAACAGCATGCCTCTGTTATATATATATTTTCTTAAATACTAGAATCCATTATTTCTGTCCAACTTAAGAAACGAAGTTATTCTGTGTCCTTTCAAGGATGAATTTAAAATAAAAAAGAGGATTTAGAACTAACTTTTGATGGAAACAAGAAAGAAGTAAAGGAGGACTGTTTGCTGAGTTGAGAAGGCAAGCAAGGAACCTAGCAAAGGATCCTACAAGTAGATCTCAAGATTTAGCTGCCCTGATGGGCATAAAGTAAGATCTCCAAGACTCTGCTGGAAGAGGTCAAGAATTCTAAACGTAGAACTCTTTATATGCAAGTGCAGCAGTTATAAGCTGCTCTTTCAAGAGCGAAAGAAGAATCACTTGGACTAGCAAAATCAAAACCAACAGTTTTCAAGCTTGAAGTGAACATTAATTTCACCTATTCTCACTTCCAATACACACGAATTTGCTTAACATGTCTGCATTAACCTCTGAAGAAAATCACTACAGATGTTGCAGGACTATCAAGGCTGTCTAGCTTTACACATGTATAAACTTCATTGTTGGCATATTGCACACCTGTCTGCAATCTAGTTAGTTGAAGACAATGTCTTTCTTCTCTTTAACCACATGCTTCTATTTCTGCCACTGCCTGTTGCTGATTCCACCACTTTCCCCACATCATTCAACTCCTCTTCTGTCAGCTCTTGCTCCATAAAAAATGGACTGGCATGCCCTTTTGAGCTTGATGTTGGCTCTGATGAACTTCTATGGTAGCCTTTCTCAAAGACATCATCATCACTTGAACTTTCTGTTTCAACAGGTGCTCTTGCCTTTCCCTTTCCCTTTCCCTTAGCTGAGGACTGGTTCTCTTCGTGAAAGTCCCCGTCAGAATCTCTCTCTTTGCTGCTTTCTCCAGAAGATGTGTTACTTAGTGTGTGAAAAATAGTGACGCTTTCTTTTCTTGCGCTTTGAAAAGAAAAGCTCCTTGATTTCCCATCATATACTGGAAGGAGAGACTCTGACCGCAAGCCCTTTCCATCCCTGCCTAAACTGTATGTTGTTGAGAGCTTCCTTGATATGCTCTCTCTTTCTCGTACCAAATCCCCTATTTCTTCAATGACTTCATGAGCCACTGCTTCGTTTGCAGCCTTCTTCTCGAGTTGTGTGATTGTCCTATCAAATTCTTTCTTCTTAAGTTGGAGAGAACGCTGATAGGAATAAAAAAGGTCAACACAATATAATAACATGGAAGAAGTCAGCAAAGGATAGAAGGGAGTGATTGATCTCACTCTCTTTTCAAGGAAACTTCCCAAGCCTTGATCTTGAAGCTTCTTTTTCGTCCAAAATATGCAGCAGAATCGTACAAGTCCAGCTAAAATTACCAAGAGTATGGATTCAAGTAACAAGAACAGCAGTATTGTCCTTTCATTACCTGAAAGAACGAGTAATATTAGCTTTTTTCAAGTGTTGTGTTTCTACTCGGAAGAATTTGCGTCTTGCCTGTGTAGATACTATGATGCCTGGGCCTTGCTTGTGAGCAAGTAGATAAAAGCTTCTGATCTGGAAACAAATAAATGATTACATTCTATTCACATTATGAATGATAAAAATTGAAAAGAGAGTTGCAAGAACAATTACGTTTGCTACGGCAAGGCAGTGGTTTGCCAGTCCCTGCAGCATTCACAATCACAAAAGCTGAGACATGACTCGTATAAGAGCTTATTATCAAGTTCAAAAAACTTATTATATGCAAATGTCTATATACATTTTGTAACTAGTTCCACTTCAGTCACACCATTCATAAACAAACACTTGAGATTTTAGGATTAAATAGAAAAATGATGCGGACTCCAAGATCAAGAAGTGGGCTTTAAACCATCAGATGCCCAGTTCTCTTAAAAGGGTGACACGTTCTTGTAGAAAGTGTTAATAAAATGATGATCTGGATTTCCCTTTTCCCTTTTCCCTTTTCTTTTGAAACAACAGATTAATTACATATTCACAAGGACAAATAGTTTCAGACCTTGGCACATATGCTCTGTGAATAGAAACTTACTTGAAGCAGCTATAAAAGCAAGAAGAAGTCCCTCATCCAGTACAAAGTTTTTCAGATCACTTTGAGAAAGCATGGATGAGACTTTACCTGACAATCAAAATAAGAAAGCATTTGGAGTTACTAAGAAATATATCATTATAAGAGAACATTGAAGCTAGATGAAATTATAAGAAGTAGGATTAAATTATGCCACACGAAGACTAAAATTACCAGGATAGCTTTCCGACCAGTGGATCACACCAGTTGCTGGAACCAACATAGTGAACAGTACACCTTTTGGTTTCATTGCTGAGACACAAGTAGATTCACCAACTGTGCGGACAACTTTTCCTTCCATCTCAGTCTGGGACATATAAACAGCATTGCCGGAGCAATCTAAATGAGGGCTTACTTGGATAACATAATCTTGTTCAGATGCTTTTGAGTATTTCTTTAGGGCTCCGGTTGGTGAGATTGAGTACAGGAACCCATCCAGTGAACCGATAGATACCCAACCTGTCATGGCATTTATGCAACAAACAATGGGATGTTGTCAGTTATGACAGCAGCCCAAATTTTTGACGAAGTTCATATCAATTTCCCTGAGGTTTACTGATGACTTGAATCCAAACTAGACATTTGTTTGATACCAGTGTACCTATCATATTTAAGGTTTCACTCGTTTGATCACTGGAAACAGAAGCATGATACTCATGTTGGAATGTCCAACTTTATCTCAGATTAAGTGAAACTAAGACTATGTTTTTACCCCCAAGAGGCACAAATTCATATTAGGAGGTGAAAGGTCTTAGAATGAACAGAAAACAGACAGAAGCAAAAGAATGGAGGTGTTAATAGGAAACCGTAGATAGACTTGGATGATAAAAGTGCTTCAGCATGTGATCCAAGAAACTGGAATTTCTGGCTTTGCACCGAATATTTTTAATCTATACTTGTCCTGCACTAAGACTATCTCTAACTTCTTTGTATTTCCCTTGCCACTGCTGCCTAATCCAACCCCATAAAATTTACCTATTTGTGGCACAAAGTCATTCTGATCTTTATCTAGCAGCAATCAGTCCTTAAATATGTCGGCACACCGCGCATAAACTCTGCTTTTGATCAATTTTGGCATCTAATTGATCTCAAATTAAGACTATGATACAACAGTTAGAACAACTCTTCAATTTTATGTAAAAGGAAAAAAGAAAAACTACAGATTTACCGTTGGAGTCCACAACCGGTTCGCATTCTGCTGAACCTAACGGTCCAATACTCGTCTGCCACAAAATATTACCCTTCAAGACATCTAGAGTCAACACAAGTGACAGTGGGGGTACTGTCACATACAACCGGCCATTGTTTCCAGGTGTGACAGTGAAGTTTTTGTCAAATGAGCTTAGATCCTGAACCCAATTAAAGTGAGGACTGCGAAGAGACAATGAATATAATTCTCCTGCATTATTTGAAATCTGCAAAGTGCAAAACAAAATTCATGTCCACAAGCTTAAGATGTGCGCAAAAAGGACCAATCCTGATTCATGCATTATAAAAGAAAGAAAGCTTGGAGAGTGCTTGAAATCAAAGAAAGCCTGAAACTTAACATTCACATGCAATTCTGCAAGAAAAATTAGCAAGTTACTCCGGTAAGGAAATTGTTGTGTATGAACAAGAGCATGCAGTATACATCAGTGGAAGCATTGTGAAGCAAAGCACTATCAGTGCAAACATTGTGGAGAAACGTTGCTCAAAGCTGTAGTAAACCTTACATATAGACTAGCCTCACATCGATCCACCACAGGAGATGAACTGAAAGAACAATCTTTGACACCTTTTCTACAACCTAAACTGTATCCATACTGGTAAAGCACAGCTCCAGCACTCCAGTGTAGCTTCCCATGCATCTTATAAGCAAAGAGTCCTCGGTTCTTAATATTGATAAATACAGACGAACTCAGTGTACTCGCTGCAAGCCCGATGATATCGCCTGCTCCTGCTTGGCCTTTTTCTGGACCAAAGAAAACTTCTACTGCTGGTGGAGAAGATCTAACATCACTAAAGTTGATTCTCAAAACTCTGTTCTCTGCAACCAAATATAGCTGCCAATAAAATTCACAAATCAACAGACATAGAACACTAAGGCTTTTAAAACATTGCGTCTATGTGGCACATCTCTACCAAACAATCATAGGCAGAAACCTAAAAACAACCAAAGTTTTATCTGTGATTTCTAAACATGCCCTCTAAAATTCAGGAAAACTGCTTACCTTTCCTACAGTTCCATGAACTGGAGCCATGCTTGCGTTGCAAGCATAACTCAAATACGAGGTCCAAGCAATAGACCCATTACTTTCAAACGCATACAAAGTCTTTTCACCACAAATGTAAATCCTTCCATCCTCTCCAATAAGAGGCCTTGAAAGCCTTAAATCAGTTCTTACTGAAGGCCCTTCACCTGAAAAAACAATTAGGTTTCGCATTAGAAAGTATTTTCTCCAGTAATACAATGGCAACCATTTGCCCAGAAATCAATAACAAGCATCGATCATCGTGTTTCATCAAAATACTGCTCTAATTCAAGCAACTTCTTTTATCTCCTTGGAGCATAGCAACCATGTAATTATTTGATGATCACCGATCGAATCTTGACAAATAGAGATTGTACTTGGCACATTTTCTCATGAACCCAAAATTATTATAAAAAAAAAAACTCAAACAAGGGTTGTGCAGTTTATCATACTTGAAACCTTTTAACTTGTCTCATTTTTTTTTTCTTGGCAACCAAACATAAATTTAACGCAAACAATTAGAAAATAACAATTGAACATGCTTTCGAGACATAAATTATTAGAGGGGGAAGACAGAATACTCACGAGGGTAATTTTGTGATTCTGTGAAAACTGAAGCGATAACTAGAAGCAAGAAGAGAAGAGTTTCAACTGCCATTGAGAGATTGCAGAGAGGGATAGAGAGAAATTGAATTTATTTTATGGTTTTAATTTTTATGGTCGCCTAAACAAATAACGGTTACATAACTGCTGGTTTTGTGGCGGGAACAGCACAACCGGCCGGTTTTCTCCCCAAATGAGATGTCTTGGAACGTGACGTTTCCCCGGTCTTCAAAATAAGGGCGTGTTTAACAATGTGTTTTACAAGTATTTAAAAAAAAATTAATTTTTTTTTAAATTTTTTTGCTTTAAATTAATATTTTTTTTTATATTTTTAAATTATTTTAATGTACTAATTTTAAAAATAATTTTTAAAAAATAAAAAAATATTATTTGTATATTTTTCTAAGTGAAAAACATTTTAAAAAGTAATAGCAACTATACTCTAAGTGTGTAGAAACGCGGTACAACCCCGCGTTTTAAAAGAATTAAATTTTTTTATTAAAAATTAAAATTTTTTTTATAGTTTAAATTGTTTTGGTGCGCTGATTTTAAAAATAATTTTTTAAAAATAAAAAATATTATTTTTTTTGATATCTTGGAATGTTTTTTTTTTTTTTTAAAAAAAAAAATAGGAACTGTTTTATGATTTTCTAAATTATAAAGCGGATAAGCAAACAATAAATTTGAGGGTATTTGAAACCGAATACCCCCATAATAGATAGAAGAGTAGTTATTGAATCACATAATTTGGGCCCTTAGAATATGAGGCCTTTGTATACTTAATATTTATTTGATGGTAGCATATCTTTCAAGTAATTCAATATCCCTCAGTTTATGTTTGGTTACTAACCGCAATATAAAGATAAAAATATTTTTAGTTGTGAAAATAAAAGCAAATATAAATATTAAAAAAATATTAAAAAATAATTATAGAATGAATTTATGTACTTTTAAAATAAAAGTATAAAATAAATATATTTCTAAAGATAATATATATTATTTTTTATCTCTAAAATATTTTTATAAAAATCTCTTAATTATCCCATATTGTTTTAGATAAATAAAGCTAATTGTTTTAAATAAAAAAATAACAGTTATTTTCTTCTCTTTTCAGTGATCCTAACTTTCATATTAGGTATATCTTTTTTCATTATTTTACTCAATTTCTTATATCTTTCATTTGAAATTTATTGCGGTTGGTTTTCATTTAATTTGAATCTCTGAGTGTTTTCTAAACTTTAGAGATAACAAATAAAATATGAATATTATCAAACTTGACGTAAAATCCAATCAAACTAAACCCGAAATATATATTTATATTGCATAAATATATTTATAGAATAATTAGATTTTTAATATAATATGATATATACATAACTTAATATTGACATAAAACACATATATGGATAATATTTATCATTTAATATATATATTCAAAAAATCGCCTTAACTCAATAATTTAAGGTATTAGGTAAGGTTCTAAGATATTATTTATGTTATTCTCGAACGCATTTCTTTAAATAAAAGCCCTTTAAACTTAAAACTTGCACAAATCTATGTTATCTTTTGCTTAATTTTTAAAAAATAAACGAGGATGGTAAGATTCAAACTCGTGACCGCTTGGTCATCAAGGCTCTAATACAATGTCAAAGAATCATCTCAACCAAATAGTTTAAGTTGTTAGGTAAAGTCCGAAAATATAATTTATATTATTTTCTAACATATATACTTCAAATATATATATATATATTAATTATTTTATTTTTTATTAATTAGTAAATAGTAGTAAATAATGGATATCTATTCTATACTTGAAACCGATGAATACTTTATCAATATCTAAATTTTTTCCTCAATAATTAATAAATATAATATATATATCAAGAAATCTCGACCGTGATTGCCATTTTTATCCCTACTCCTAATGCACATGTCATGGGCCACGGGAGGGAGAAAGAAAAGGTGAAGGGCATATAATGCAGGAAATCTCACTAAGCTGTGTGGTGTGGGAGCTGTAAGCCTATTAGCTGCAAATTTCTAGGAACTGAAAAGGGTTTGCTTTTTCCTTGGTGTGAGAAAAAAAGAAAAAAGAGAAAAAGAAGAAAAGATCGCAACAGATCACAGTAGAGACACTACTTTTTCCAGCAATTGCTTTTTGATGTTGCTTTATTATTTGTCTATGCAACTTCACAACCAAATGGCATTTTGTGTTTGAGCTTTTTTAAGAGCTCTGTAAAGTAAATATTGGGATGCCATCTACTCATTTTAAGCAACTTACTAGCTATTTAATCCGCGTTCTGACTGAGTTGTAAATTTTTTCCCAAAAAAAAATCAGGTAAGCAAGCTATCTTGATGTACTTTTTCATATATAAGAAATTTCAAAATATAAATCTAAAATTCCATACAAATATTTATTTAAATAAATTAATAGTCTTTTATGTAAATAAGCAAAAAAATAATATTAATAATAATCAAAAAAATTTTAAAAAATTTAAAAAATGAATATGAATAAAAATATTCAATAACATAAAATAAGATATTTATCTGATTATTTATTTATTTAAATCAATAAAAAAATAATAAAAACATAAAATAAAACTTATCGAATAAATTTATACGATAACAAATATTAAGCAACACCAAATATGAAAGAAATATTATTTAAAAATAAATATTTTTTATTTTGAAAGATAAAGTTTTAGAAATATTATTTTGAAAATATTAGTTTGAAAGATAAAGTTTTAGCAATATTTAGAAATATTATTTTGAGAGGGCTAAAAAGATAGCAGTAGCAACTGCAGCCAAATCGAAAGAGGCCATCACCAGCAGCAAATGAGGACTAGTCAACCCTCTGAAGATCTCACTGAGATGCTGAACCTGAGAGCTTCCCAGAAGACAGAGGAAACAAAGCCAACCAGAGCAGGAAGGCCCAACGAAAAAGCAGAAAGCCTGATCCCCCAAATTGGAGATTGAAATGATTATTTTCATGGAAATGCAGAACCATGAAGAACATAACCTAAAACTTGCGAAAGACAAATGAAGCAGGCTTGCAGGTATTATCAAATATCCTCTTGTTTTGCTCTTTCCAAATTAAGTAGATTTTTTTTAAGAAAGTTCTCTCTCATGTTGTTCTTGTGTATCCTTTCTTTGTGAGTGATTCTTATTGTAATACACCATCTCTTATACAAGGAGTTGTCAAGTCAACTTACACTTAATCTCTAATTCTCTTGTTGGGTTCTATCATTTTGCACTTCTATTTTTTTTTTTTCTCTTTGAATCTCATTTGTTTATCCACTCACTCTTGAGACTTGTTTCTTCTAAACACTCAGGATCTAATCCTTTAAAAGCCCTATTAGACCGAGCCAAGTTTGATACTATTATGTTGGGAAGAAATTAATGATATGTCGAGGGAAATACGATGGAAACATATTCCATTCATATCATATTACTTTTTCAAGAGAGGAAGTCCCATTGACATGTACTTAGATTACAACGCTTTCAACAAATATATTTATACTAGACATAATTCAAAAGACTTAGAATAATTATAATATTAATACATTATACGAGCACTTGGAAAAGCTAAATGAGTTTTTTAGATAAACTTCAAAATTAATATTCCACCAGCAGCTGATTACAATTTCATTGCGAGACTACAGCACTAATCATTTGTTGGAGGGTGGCAGCGTTGGTTCTGTCCGCAATTAGTCACCGGTGATGGGGGTGGCAGCACGCATCCACGGCCGATTCTGCCAAAGCAGCGTCTTATTGGAGGCATCCAAATCCTGCCATTGCTCCCATCATTGCCCTCAACGTTAGTAATTTCATGCCTGACGCCACTTTTTCCGTCTGCAAAATGATTAACATGCCCACCGCATCAAAATCAAGAACTTGAATACTGGAAACACAAGCAAATGGAAAGAAATGCACTCACCAAACTCAATTAGCTGTCGAGCAACAATGAGAGGATGGAGCAAAACGGTATGCAGGAGAAGAAAAGCGATGATAGATGTTTTCATCTTGGTACAATTTTAGCTAGCCAAGCAATATGGGACCATAATTTATAGGAAAAACAATATTATAATATAGAGAGAAAGTTCATGTGACACAGCTCATACAGCCGTCCATATTAATCTTTTCTATGTACAAGGTTTTTCAACATTCTTTCACGGGAGCACCTAGACTTGCTAGCTACTAAATTTGACTATCTTTCTTCTTCCACTTGTACAGTTATATTTGGTAAAGATACAATTTTTCAAGACTTTCTTATAATGAGATAATTCTTCTTTGACTATGTATCTTTCTTTTTCCACTCTGTTGTTAGGGAGGCTCATATATTTCAATTGAAGTTTTCATCATCTTAAATGATGGTTAATTTTCATATGCCTTGACTTTTTAAGTCTAAGAAAAGTTTTATCTAGATTGTCAAATTCTACATCAATCTATTTTTGTTGAAATTAAATTTAAAATATTTAGAGCAAACTGTTTCGTGTATAAATTAGTGACAATGTTGCATTTAAAATATCTATTGCTCTGTAAATCTAAGTGAAAAACCCTCGTAGACATGTTTTGGAGAAAGGAAGGAAGCGGTGTTTTTCTTTGTGATAATCCATGTTTCATACACATGACTTCACGAGAATCGAAGAAACCTTGAGATTCTTATCTAAGAAGAAAATTGCTCCGTTCCGTAAATATATCATAGATTCACTGCTGTAGGCAGTGCTCTATATATTTGCATATAATCAAACAAGCAAAACATGCACATATAATCTACAGGATTGCAAGATTACTAAAGGAAACCTGGAGCATATGCATATCTGCCATGGCTCCCTCGGAGCTTTTATTTAATTTCCAACGACCATATAATTACGTTGGTAATGGAAATGAAAGTAATAGATAGCCCTGGTGCTTTGAGCTCACAGCTTTTACCACTAGATAACGGACCCAAATCAAACTACTCTTTCATTTTCAAGGGCGATGGCATTCACGCTTGTAAGGTTTGCAAGGTTTTTTCTTCTTGGGAGGGCAATCTCGTTGGTAAATGCTACATCCACTGCCAGTTCGTGGAGCATAGGAAGGAGGCAGGCTTCTAGACGATGCATCGCCAGTTGATGGGATATTGACGGTAACGCTATCTTTTCCTGCAACGTCAACGAACGTTTAAACACGTTATGATCTGTATAACAGTATTAGGATGGATCTATAATACAGATATTGTTGATTTAAAATATGAAAATTAAATGACGAAGTCAATCCATGTTTGACGATAATAAACCAGGATCTTTATTAAAAAAAGCTTTCACACAGACTAGCTAATAGAAGATGGCCATACCATAGTCGACCAATTCTCGAGCTGCCGTGGATAAAGGAGAGAAGGCAATGGTAGCTATAAGAATAGCTATCACTAAAGCTTTCATACTGAAGAATATTGTGTTTTACATGGCCATTGCCTCTCCTATATCCTTGTTATTTATAGTCAATATGTACTTTTAATAGAGATATATACTGATATTGAGGTTGTCTAAAACATCCTCGGATATTATTGTATTTTCGAAGTTGTTATTGGCTGGAAAGCTTGGACAATTACGAGCGTCCACTTGTCTAAGTCAGGAGATGAGAATCTGAGAAAGATAAAAAAGATGCTTCTTGGATAATACGAAAACCTAACCCTAGGAAAAGATTTCTAGAAATTCTACACCTTTTGAACAAGTATGGCAAAACCTTTATCTTTTTCGGTACCTTCGAAGAAAATTCCTCTCTCTCTTTCCTTGTGGTGCCAAAAACTAAAAGACAAATATGATTATTCAAACCGCAACAAAGATATTTTTGCATTTACAGCACTGATTAATTGTTATAATATTTGAAAGTATTTTTAAAATAAATAAATTAAAATATTGATGTATGGACTTGACTCCAAGTCAATGGTGACTGCAAGTCAATGGAGGAACGACAAAGTCAATGTAACCTCCCCGTAAAGCGACCCTCAAAACAGAAGGGCCTTCAAATAATTACCCTTGAAAGACAGTAGAGTGGAGATGCCAAGAAGTAAATAATTCTTGATTTTTCTCAAGATTAACAATAAAAAAAATAAGTAAAATAGACTTGGTGATAATAACAAAAAAAAAAACAAAAAAAAAAAACTGAATCTCCTAGGTATTTTTACTGTGGTTTTTTTTTTTTAAGCTATTTTGTTTTTTACAATTCCATTCTTGATTGTGATTTTCTTTCGGTTGATGGTCTTCAATAGATGCATATTCTTGAGAACTAAAGGTTATTATCAGGTTTTTGGACTTGATTTGAAGTCCAAAAAATCAAGGTCGTCAAAAAATTTAATCCCTATTCTTTATCAGTTTATTTATATTATACGGATAATCTTAAACCGAGTTTTTTCTTACATCGGTAATTTTTTATCTCAGTTTATTTATTATCATTTTTTTTTTGTTATCAGGAATGCTTGCATCCCCTTAATAATTTCTTTTTTAAGTTGAAAAAAATTTAGATCAGCCAGAGAATTAGCACATACCCCTATTAGTATCAAGTGTGAGTATTCCTCAATATAGTTATTAACTCCGGTCTATAAATTCACCTGGCTAAAAAAAATAGGTTTTGGATTTCATGGCTGAACCAAGTCAACTCAGAAAAATTAAATATATACGTGTATATATAATAATAATAATAATAATAATATTTTAAAAAGTTTTTTTATCACAAATTTAAAAATATATATATAACTTTTTTTATGGGAACATAGAGTATATATACAAAAGAGCTTCAAATCCTATATTGAAAAGATATTATGTTATCTTTTTAAGTTAAAGTATTTAAGTCAAAAGATTTTTTATCCCACATTGAAAAAACATGATTTTTTCCTGGGGAATATAGAATATATATATACTAATGAGTTTCAAATCCCACATTAAAAAAACATAACTTTTTTCATGGAAATATAGAGAATATTTACGAAAGAGTTTCAAATCTCACATTAAAAAGATAATATGTTATCATTTTAAGTTGAAATATTTAAATCAAAAGATTTTTATCACACATTAAAAAAACATAATTTTTTTCTTGGGAACATAAAGTATATATACGAAAGGTGTTATCTTTTAAGTTAAAATATTTAAACCAAAATATTTTTTTATCTCACATTAAAAAAATATAATTTTTTTCTTAGGAATATAGAGTATATATACCAATGGGTTTTAAATCCATCATATATATATAAAAAAAACTAGGTCTCGTGTGGGTTCACCAGGATCCTAGATCGATATACCGGGTCACCTGGATTTGGTTTTGGCTATTACTATAACTGATTTTTTATTAAACCTGAACTAATTTAATTACTAAATTAACCATATCGTGAATCGACCACCAAACCAAGCCGAACTTAATAACATTGCTCCTCGAGCATCGGAGTTTTTCCTATTTAAATTACTTTACTAGTCAATCTATCCCTACTCTTTATGTATATGTGGAACACTTTTTTTTTCATAAAAAAAAAAAAAACCAGTAATGTTGATGTACGGACTTGACTCCGAGTCAATGCAAGAACGACGAAGACAGACAATGTAAGGAAAAAGACAATGCCTTAATTCTATTGGATAGACAGTAGATTTGCCAATAAGTAAATAATTCTCGATGTCCGGAGACATTCTCAAGATTCCCAGTCACAATAAGTAAAATAAACTAATTAAATCTCCACGGAGCACTAAGGATTTCACTCTGACGTTTGGCATTGTAAGCCTCTTCACGGAGCGCTAAGGATTTCAACAGTGCTCAATTGCAGTTTTCCGTGTGCCGTTTGTTGTTTTATGAGTTGATGTTTTATATTAGCACATTCTCGGGAATTAAAGGATCTCTTAATTTGAAGCCAATTTCGTGAGAAAATTCTTGAATTTGTAGCTAAAGACTTAGAATAATTATAATATTAATACATTATACGAGCACTTAGAAAAACTAAATGAGTTTTTTAGATAAACTGCAAAATTAATTCCACCAGCAGCTGATTACAATTTCATCGCGAGACTACAGCACTAATCATTTGTTGGTGGAGGATGGCAGCGTTGGTTGGGTCCGCAATTAGTCACCGGTGATGGGGGTGGCAGCACGCATCCACGGCCGATTCCGCCAAAGCAGCGTCTTATTGGAGGCATCCAAATCCTGCCAATGCTCCCATCATTGCCCTCAACGTTAGTAATTTCATGCCTGACGCCACCTTTTCCGTCTGCAATATGATAAACATACCCACCGCATCAAAATCAAGAACTTGAATACTGGAAACACAAGCAAATGGAAAGAAATGCACTCACCAAACTCAAGTAGCTGTCGAGCAACAATGAGAGGATGGAGCAAAACGGTATGCAGGAGAAGAAAAGCGATGATAGATGTTTTCATCTTGGTACAATTTTAGCTAGCCAAGCAATATGGGACCATAATTTATAGGAAAAACAATATTATAATATAGAGAGAAAGTTCATGTGACACAGCTCATACAGTCGTCCATATTAATCTTTTCTATGAACAAGGTTTTTCAACATTCTTTCACGGGAGCACCTAGACTTGCTAGTTACTAAATTTAACCATCTTTCTCCTTCCACTTGTACAGTTGTATTTGGCAAAGATGCAAGTTTTTTCAAGACTTTCGCATAATAAGTAGCACCGAAGTAGTATTTAAATAATGAGGGAGTTTGGTGGTGAGGAGACTACAAGTCTACCATTGACTTTATTGGATTCTAGTGATTTTTAAAGAATGGGTTTTTTTTTAATTAAAATATGTTCTCCATATATATATATATATAGCAGTAATAAAAATATAGTGACCTTCATGGCTTTCTGAGTTTGCCATTACATTCAAGGTGACTCAGGAACAAGCTAAAAGGCAAAAGTTCCGAGCACAAGGACTATGCCCGAAAGAAAATGTTGAGGAGATTTTAAATATAAAAGACAGGCTAATATATATATTAGCCGCGTAACCTCTCTAAGATTAAGATGTGTTTTGTTTTTTTTGGTTAAAAATTTTTGTCGCATCCAATATCGTGACGACTCTAAAAATAATTATCTTGATTTATGAAAAAAAAACAGATATTTAGCATCTTGTTCTTTTAGAAAAAAGATCTTATCTAAGGAGTCGCCACCTAGTATTATGGTCACTAGAAACCTTAACTGGTCAACAGAGATTCTATGGTACGAGACTGGTTACGTAAAAGAAAATATATTATCACCTTTTAAACGTTCTGTCTGAGGCAGACTGCATTGCTGGTTTTGTCTTAAATTGCTAAACATTTATTCGCTTATGTTATGATGATTTGTTTATAATATTCCTGGCTCTGGCGCCAGTGAATATTCAATCCTGAATAATTCAAACTCTGGCGTTGGTAAAAATTCGTAGCTACGAAAAAAAATCAATATATTTTTTTTTTATTCTTAATCCTGATATCAGTGAATAAATTGACAAAAATATATTTTTTCTAAGACATGCAAATTTTTTATTTCTGCACTTCTTATTTTTTATTTTTTTTTATTTTGGATTGGACCCAACACAGTCTATAAAGACTGGACTGGACCCAGCCAGCCTAGTCGGGTCACAGGCTTTGATCCGGCTGGCCACTGAAAGCACGCGTGAACTTATTCACGTGTGCATGACCCGGTTGAGTAGTGAATTAATTATAATTCACTTGCTACTGTAGCGTGAATTATAATGCAGGAGGGAAGAGATGAGGGACGACTTACCTGGTGCAGCAAGGCGTAGCCGGAGACGATGGCGCACTGTGCTGGACGAACGACGCTGCCTCCTCTTGTTCTTCCTCTCTTCTTCCTTCTTTTCCTCCTTTTCTTCCCCGATTCGTCCCTGTATTTCTCTCTTCGAGTGCCCTGTTTTTGGTGCAATGGCTGCTGATGATGAAGCTCTGGAGTTGCTGTTTCTGGAGGCGACGAAAACGGTTGTGACGCTGGTGGTGACTCTTGTCTACTGCTTTCCTTTGTCTTCCTTATGTGCTTCCTCTGTTTAGGACATCAACGATGGTGATGAAGATGTTAGGTGTTGTCGGTTATGGAAGCTTGCTCCTCTATTTCTGTTTTTCTGCATGCGTCTTCCCTAGTTTTCCTTTCCTAAGCTGTTGCTTGTGATATTATTGGAAAACGAAGACGCAGACAAAGATGATGGTCGATGCTGATGGAGGTCTGAACCCAGGAGATGGGGGTTCTTCCCCTGCGTTTTTCTTGTTGTTGTTCGTCTCTGTGTCTTTTTTTTTTTCCTGTTCTCTATTCTAGGTCTCCAGGGGCTTTTCGATTCTGCGCCTTCTTCTCCTCTGTTCGTTGCTTTTTTCTCTTTAACCTCCTCTGTTTCCTTGAGAAGAAACAGAGGAACGAAAGTCCATTTATTTTCTCCTCTCCCCCCTCTCTTTTCCCCCGTTTTTTCTTTTTGTGGCCTTTCGTTCTCTGCTTTTATAGCCAGAGAACAATGCCATTTCAACCATTGATTGCAGGTGCAATGGTGGCGGTGGGCAGCTGAGGCGTTGAAGAAGATGAACAGTGTCTAGAAACGGCATCATTTTTGGTGTTTTTCGTTTTGATCCTTGACATTTTGAATTTTTACAGTCCAATCCTTGGGTAAATTGTAATTGAACCCCTGCATCTCAGCGCCATTTACACATTGGTCATTGGGTTTTAATTTCTTGCAAATTTGACCATGATTAGCCCTAAACTTTGATAAAGTTTCAATTAAGTCCCTGAATAAATTAATTCCAAGCTCAATTAAGTCTAAAACTTATCAACTCTCCAATTAAACCCTTGATTTGATTAATTAAATTAATTTCAAGCTTAATTAAGTCTCAAAACTTATCAATTCTCCAATTAAATCTTTGATTGGATTAATTAAATTAATTCCAGGCTTAATTAAGTCTCAAAACTTATCAATTCTCTAAATAAACCCTTGATTGGATTAATTAAATTAATTCCAAGCTCAATTAAGTCTCAAAACTTATCAATTCTCCAATTAAACCCTTGATTTGATTAATTAAACTAGTCAAGAGTTTAATTAAATCTTTAAACTTCTAATCATGTTGCCCTAACCTAAATTTTAATTCATTCTTCATTTATTTTATTTTTACTTGTTTTTCATCATTTCTTTCATCATTTTTTTAGTAAATAAAATAATTAAAATAAAAGGGTAAAAAATTGGGTTATGACAATGTTCATGTAGCATTAATGTTAACTAGATTGAAAAAAATAAATTGGGTTTATTTTAATTAGATGATAAAAAAAATATAATGAAAGTAAACAAATCAAATTAATTAAAAAAAAATGATAACAATAACCTAATAAAAAAAATTATAAAAGAAGATAAATGATGTAGCTTAATTCTAAACCCATTAAATATGGAAGGAATAAATAGGGTAACAAAAAGGTCAAAAAAGCTAGTTTGAATTAATCTAAGTTAGCATGACAAACCTATAACTCGAAGAATAAGAGACAAGTTAACCTGAGTTAACTTGTCAAACTCATAGCTTAGGTCATGAGATCGGGATAACTCGATAGAAAAGAAAAGGTAAAAAAATCACAAAGCTAAAAAGAAAATAAGTTGAAAAAAGATTTTTTTTAAAAATGATGTCAATCCTAACTTTCCAAACTCGTGACCCGATGCTTTGGATAAAAAACACCCTATCTAGAAAAACCATGATGTCTAATTCCCAACCAATTAAATGTGGAAGGATTAACTTGGAAAAAGAATATCAATTACATAAAATGATCCAAAAAAAATAACAATTAAGAAAATAAGGATCAAAATTGAAATACAAAATAAATTTTGTTTTTTGATTGAAGGGTGAAATAGAATTTTTTTTTGAATAAAAGGACCAAAAAACAATTAATAATGAGGTTAAAAATTCAAATAAAAATAATTTCTTGATTGAAGGTGAAATTGAAAAAAAAAAATTCAACAAAATACCTAAAGAATAATCAAAATAAGAAGGACAAATTTGAAAAACATAATATATAACAAATTGAATTAATGATGAAATTAAAACATATAAAACTTCTACAAAAAAGTAAAGAACAAAAATTAAAAATTAAAAGAATAAGGACTGGAGTTGAAATATCAACAACGAAGATGGCTAGCATTTAATTTTTAAGAGGGAAGAGAGAAATAACAAAAAAACATCATAGGAACATGAAGTATATTTGAAATTCAAAGGACAATATGAAGTGAGTGAACAAGTTGAGATTAAATTAAATAAAAAAAAGTCGGAACAAGTTGTTGGAATTACTCAAGAGAATAAAATTGGTATCAAAGATGACTTACGTGTGGATGAATTGTCCAAACTAAACAAATTTATGTTAGATCAATCTTCTAAAATTACCTATTGAATTGGTGGTCATGATTTGTTGTTAGGAATGATCAAACCTATCAAATGAAGTTTTCATCATCTCAAAAGATGGTTTCCCTTGACTTTTTAAGTCCCAAAAAGTTTTTTTCTAGATTGTTGAATTCTACACATATATCTTTGTTGAAATTGAATTTAAAATATTTAAAGCAAGCTGCTTCGTGGATAGATTGGTGACAATGCTACATTTAAGTATTTATTCCTCTTATATAATTGAGTTTAATTTCTGAAAATTAACTTAAGGGCAAGTTTTTTGCTAGCAGAAGAGACCAATATAAGGAACTTTATTTATTATTTTCAGTATAATTATTTTTATTGTATTATTTCCTTAATTGTTAAGATTTTCTAGGTTTTAAGGTGTTTTGTAAGAGTTCAGCATGCAGTCTAGTAAAATAAACATAACTTTTTATTTAATTGTTAGATGAATCTAAAATTTTAACATAAGATTTTAAATTCCTTGTTTTCTATAGGGTTTAAATTCCATAGTTATTGGAGGTTGCAAAGGTTTTAAAATAAAACCAAAAAGTTATTGTTGGGGACTTATTTTTATTTACCCTTTGATTTATGATTTTTTTTTCAAGTCAGATTAAAACTCTTTTATTATTTTTTAATTTTTTTTGTGAAATTTTTACTGGTATATAAGAAGCCTAGGAGAGGAACAACATAGAGTTATGATTAAATATTATTGAATTAAATATCTTTATGAATTTATTAGAGTTTTCTCAAGGTTGTAAATTTAGAGTTTGAGATATTATAGTTTCTTTCTCTATAATTCATGATTGTAAAATTTTAGGGATTGAAAAACGTTTTTTAACCTGCGCTAAATGTTGCGTCATAGATAAAAATACTATGATATATCATTGTTGTTGACTAGGCTCGATTTAGATGAATAAAGTATCAAATAGTAATATTCCTCAAACAGTCAAGTTTTCCTGTTCAAATTATTTACTGGTCAAGCTAGTTAGAACAAGTTGGCCCAGATAAAGCTCTTTATCTGTATATATATAGGGAACCCTTTTAAAATAAATAAAAATAAAAATAAAAATAAAAGAATGTTGATGCATGGACTTGATTCCAAGTCAATACAAGAATACAAAGACAAAAAAAAAAAAAAAAAATTGTGCAGTGAAGATGCAGGATGGAGGAAATTGTTTTTAATGCAAACAAAATTACATGCATTGTCAAAGTGTTTATATATATGTGTGTGTGTGTGAACTTAAAAGGCAAAGTATATATTTAATGAAATAAATCGAGAACCATACAAAAAAAATCTCAAGATAAATTAGTTAAAAAATATTCAACTCCCATCAAACACTTAGTCAAAAACTTTGATGTATATTACGATATTTTATTATGTGACAAATAGAGCTTTTAAATTTTTTTAATTTACTTATACAATAACAAAATTATTCTTTGTAAGAAAACATCAAGTTAAAATCCATTTTAAAAAATAATTTTATAGTATAACTCTTTTTTTTCTCTTATTAATATATCGTTTTTTAATAATAGCAAATATCTTTTTTTGTTTTGGATTCTTAATTTATTAAAAAGATGAAAGCAATTAGATTAAAAATAAAAAAAATATAGACAATTTGAAATAAAGATAAAAAAATATCACAATATAAAAGCATTCCGATTGTATTTTTTCACTGGACATTTGAAAGGAAAAAAACTTATTTGTCCCTAATTAATTTAGAAATGACTAATGAATCTTACTGAAAAACTAAAATACCCTAAGAAGCCAAAGTTAAGTTTTTTTTGGACGGAGGGGCAAAACCATGAAATCACTATTCAAATACAAAAATAATTAACATGTTACTATTTATGCATGAACATTATTCATTCAAGCATTGTTATTTTATTTTTATGACTTCACATTCATGTTAGTTTTATTTTATATATAAAAAAGAAGCATTCTTGCCTTTTCGTGCGGGCATGTAATGTAAAAATTCATTTTTAAAAGCATGCTATTATTCACCTATGTATTTTTTTTCTTCATATTTACATTATTTGTATTTTATAAAACTATATTTTTATCTTTTTACATGAATGTAAATATTTATTTTTTACATGAATGTAAATATTTATTTTTGAAAAATAATAAAAACATCATCGACAAGTTTTTGTGAAGTTAGTGTCATGTTTTTTTTAAGCTTGGATTTTAATAGATAGGTTGATATGTCTTCTAGGTTTTTAGATTAACTGTAGACCTAACATGACTTTTTTAACCTTAAAACAAGTTCAATAATAAGTTGATATATTTTCATCAAGTTTTGATTTTGATTTTAGCAATCAACGATGTTTTTTAGTTTCAATAACTAACATACATATAGTGCAATTTATTAAAATAAAAAAATAAGGTTAATAATAATTTCACTAGTGTTCTCCAAGTTGGTCAAGGTGAATTTACTGGGCATAAAGACATGAAAACTGTGTTGGGAAACATGGCTATAAAATATTTAATTTTTTCTTTTTGTTTAAAATGAATTTTTTTATGTTTTTATTTAAAAAATAATTAAAAAAAACATTAATTTTATATATTTTCAAGCAAAAAAAAAAACAATTTAAAAAGCAACTAATACTATTCTTCCAAAATCATAAACAACATTGCTAAATGATGAGATTCAATAGTCAAGTGTTCTAACTAAAAAGGCCATCATGTAAATGCATTGCATATATTGCATCTTAACTTTAAGGTTCGTTATGAGGTTTGTTCGGCATATCACAGGGCAGTGAAACTATAAATATTTGGCCCATACAAGGAAATGGACATCAGCAATGACCGCCTAGTTGATGTAGTTTTCAGGTGCATTGTGCGCCAATGCAAGCCGGGAAAGACTCTTCAATACTAATCCATAGTGTACCGGAATGATAGTTCGCCGACAAATCAAATTAGGATTCATGTTTGGCATGGTTTAAATAACTAGTTTTTAAGAAACAAATAATAAATTACAGGCAGTTGAAGGGAGTATAAGAGGCCCTGCGAAGGATGCATATACCCAAAGACGATAAATAAGAGGGTGTGCAACAGCAGAAATGGCCGTTTCTGATATAAGAGGAAAGAAAAAAACCTATTGGTGTTCAAAGCATAGAAGTTCAGGCTTAGAATGGGCTGATATGACTGGCCATTCTCAACAAAACCTCAGGAACTAGGCGCCTTCTTGGAGGTGCCATAGCATCCTTGGCAAGAGCTTCCTCGTCACCAGCATGTATCACAGCGACCAGATGGTCAAACATGTCATCTTTACCACCTCTTAGAGGATCCTGAATAAGGTGACCACCCAATCATTAGGGTGTGTTGGATTCTCGGTGTCTCAAAATGAGTTCTGATGGCCAGTTCTAAATAAATTATGCCAATTGTATGAAATTCAGTTTAGTCCTTACTCTGACTGGCCAGCTTCTTATTGAGGGTGATTAAAAAACAAAAACAGAATATCTGTTCGTATACTAATGTGGTAGTGGGATTCTGATTGACTAAAAAAAATTCACAATTTGGCTGAGAATCAGCAAACCAATCATAACAACTATAAAACAAGACATCCAACTCAGCACTTACTTGAAGAAACAAGTCTGAATGGGTTTTCCCGTCAAACAAAATCAGCTCAGTTTGTGCTCCTAACCTTTGAAGAGCAGCTGCAAAATCTTTACTGAAAAAAGAAGAAGCTTATATGTAAATACAATGCAGTGAACTGTCCAAAAGCTTGAGATTAATGCAAAGTTTCTCACTAGATTATTTAAATCCAAATGGACCATGAGTTGATTTCAACTCTAATTTCATTTCTTCATAATTTTCAAATTGAAATTGTATGAATATCTGACACATCAAGGAACTTTGAATGGGACGAATTGTATCTAACTTGATATACACTATGTACTGAGATTCCAAAGCACTAGACTAAACCATTTATATATCTTTTTAATATGAAGCACATCATTGATGTCAGAAACAGGATATTCTAACCTGGCAAATGATGGTACTGAATAATCTGCTGTTCCGTGAAAGAGAATAACAGGAGGCAGAAGAAAAACAGCATTTCTAATGCTAGGGTCCTCTATTCTAACTCCAGGAGAAAAACGTTTAAGGGATTCTTCACCTTCCATTATGCTGTAACCACAAGTCAGCAAAAACTTATTCTGGGTAATGAACTTTAGGCAATAAATGCATACTAGTATAATTCATGCGTGAATAGTGATCAGCATCCAGTGAGCTAATATTCTGAGGGTACCTTAGAAAAAGAGCACGGTACAGGCCTCGGTTGTTGAAATGATCGACTAATTTGCATAAATTGTACCTGTTCAGTGTTTCCAATTGATCTATGTGTGGATTATACACCATAATGCCCATTACAAGCAGATTAAAAAAAGGGTGCTGAAAAAAACAAATTATAATTGTCAAATCATAAAATCCTCTTCAATCATCGTAGCTGCAAATGATCCGTGAGTAATTTGTACAAAACTAGATGATGTTTTCCCTAAGACATTCCACTTTATTTTCCATCTTATTTTGATTAATAGTATATAAAATAAGATCACCAAAGTTCAAAAAGAAGAAGAAAATAAGATGATAACACAGCAGAGAACAAAGTCTGCAAAGGAAATTTGGTAGATTGATATCCTCATGCTGGTTTATGTACCATTACTGTCCAGAGCAGCAGCGCACAGATGCTTAATAACTATTGGAACTGGCAGAGCTAATAACTACGCTCATCATCATGAGAATGTTGAAATATCTACAGAGCCAAAGAAGTTACAAAAATAGCTGATAGAGCTGAGAAGGTGTTTGAACACTATCACTGATTCCCACAATCTGGTAATATCATAAACAGGTATTTTTTTTCTTAATTATAAGAAAACCAACCAGTAGATAGTAAATTTGGTTGAAAGAAACAGAGATTAGATCAGTGAATCTTTACTCATTCTCAATAAAACATTCTACTTGTAAATGGTAAATAATGCTTTCCTCGAATTTAGTAAACTTCCACGAGATTCATGAAATAGATAGAGATGAAAGCTTACCCTCCAGATAAACCAAAATATGCTTTTATCTGGAAGACACTCCAGGAGATGCTCTCCTCTCCCTTAGCTTCTCTGATCGCTTGGTCCAAGAGGGCACAAGCAGAAATGTGTGCACCAGCTGATTGTCCCATTAGATAGATCCTACTCAATAATAAGCAAGAAGAAATCAAGGAAATAGTTTTAAGATAAGAAGGAACATGGAAGAACAAAAGAAACTATTATATCACCTGTTAGGGTCACCTCCATATTCAGCAATGTTGTTGCAAATAAATGAGATCCCCTGAGAAGCATCTGTTACCATATCACTAATGGTTCCCTGGGGAAAATTTCTGCATAAGCATGCCGAACAAGTATGGTTGATGGAGGTAGACGACAAGTGAGCAATATGTAAGCAAGTAAATGTAAGTTCAGGATAAGTAATTTTTCAAAAATATTAAAGACTCATGTTCTTCAAGCTGTCATAGATAAAAACGTTACTTGAATGTTGAAATGTATTATGTATTTTCCATCCCACGATAATGGGTTATTGAGAACAAAAACCATGAACTAAAATATGTTATGCTTAAATTGAAACCACATACCTGTAATCAATACATGCCACTATGATGTCTCTTTCTGCCAACTGTTGTCCTAGAAGACTTCCCCATGCTTTATACCTAGGTCAGCATTAACGCACAGCAATGTAATGTGAGATGAAATGCAAGAAAATGTATGGCCGTATCATATTCTCTGGCTCAAATCATGCTTGCTTGAGGCTGTTTTGTACCAGGTAGCTATGCTCATAGTAAAATGATTCATATATGATATTTACAAACTGTGACTTGGGCAACTTACAAATGAATAAACTGAAATCATCACAAAATCCACAAACAATGAAGAATTCAAAATATGCAAATTCATCATGAACTCTTAAAGGAAAAGTCTACCAGCAACTTTAAATGGCTCACCCAATAATCCAGGCACCGCCTGTGACAAATGCCACGACTGGCTTTGGTCCATCTAAACTTTTTGGCAAATACAGATCCAACCTGAAAAATCACCGTTGCATTAGGAAAAATATAGCTTTGAGTCTGATATGTGACAAGCTCAAGTTCACAGATATGAAAAAAATGATAAATCACAGGGTCAACTACCTGTTTCTGGGTTGATCACCATAAACAATACTTCGTCGAACCTGGCTTGAGAAGAAATAATAATATGCAACTGCAGAGATCAAAAGGCAAGTTATTTTCCATCAATCTAATGATTTCACTGAATCTGAAAGTCAGCTTTTCCTTGCAACTTCTTGAAAAACACAATATTTAAGATTTCCCCGCCCACTGAATGCATGATCTCCAACTTATGGTCAGATACATGACATATTATTGAAAGAAATGTGAAGGTTATTTGGTACAGGCACTAGAACCACAAAAATCAATCTTTGAAAGTATCAAACAACGAAAAATGCAAGAAGTAGGCTCAATGCACACAATCGAACCAAGATAAAGATAATTGGTAGTTAAATAATAGGGTTTCCAAGTGAAAAAGATCGAAAATAGAGCTAGATATGAAAAGCTGGGCAGTTGCCATTAACAGTGCATGAACTGAACTGGTTTAACTCATTTGAATTAAAACAACAGAAAACAATTTCTCCTTTCATACAGAATTCTCAGTTCTCTAAATTTACTTGTATTACATTTGAATTCAAACAACAGAAAACAATTTACTTATATTTCATAACCACAAGCTCATAATCATTAACTAATACTCATGCAACTAAAATACACACCTTGAAGAAAACCCGGCATAAGAAGAGCAGCATAAATGCCAAGAGCAGCTAATCTTGTGATCCACCGGTAGCCTACCCTGAATGAAAATATATGATTAAAAATGACATAATGCAAATGAAAAGAAATAACATAAATAAATAAATAAATAAATCTTCTTTCTCCACCATCTGCTCCTTGAAATACTAACAATTTTAACCAAAGCAATCATTGCAGCAGCTAAATAACAAGAAGCCTGGACCACCAGGCCGTTATTGCTCTAACATGTATAACATCAGTAATTACAGCTTTCAAAATTCATAACATAAATGCTTAATATATATATATAAAAAAAATTATCAAAGCTACACAGTTAAGGGAATATAATTTTTTTTAAAAAAAAAAAAATTGTCGTCGGAAAAATAATAATAAAATTTACAGGCATTTCTGCTTAAAGGAACGTCGGAAAAAAACAGTTCAAGTATCATACAAATACTTACACAGGTATTTCTACACAGTTACGATTACTATACCATGATAATCAGAGAAGATATTTTACCCTAGATATCGGAGCAGAGTGATGGTAAGCCGAGTGAGCAAGTAGGTCTCGGCGGCGGCGTGACCGATATCTCGACTTAACGACTGTTGCCTCTCCGGCTTAGCGAGCTTACCGGAAACTCGTCGCCGCTGCATTTGATTAAAGCTACAGCCACTAACACTAGAACCCCGAGAAAGCAGCGGTTTGGCGTCCGTTTGATCTTTGTCATAATTCATTGTAGTTTCAGTTCCAAACGAACGGGTGCGATTTGGAGAAAGGGTAGCCGGCGGTGATGATGCCATCGTGGCCGCTAGATTTGGTTTCGGATTTGAGAATGATTTATTAAAGAGCGTGTGTTCTTGTTACTGATGGTGGAGTAATAACGGTTGAGTGAAGCCGTTGGAAAAGGAAACGAAAAAATATGGACTCCCAGCATTCCATTTCTCTATAAATAATCTGCGCTCGGGTGCCCCAATTTCACAAATAAATAATCATTTATAATAATTATCAGTGTATCTGCTTAATTTTTTTAATTTTTAAAAAATAATATTAAATCGAATTCATTTGGATTAAATATGAATCAAACTTTGAGCTACGTCATAAACGGAATCAGGATTAACAACTTAAATAGTTACATGGTTAACAAGTTAATAATAATAATTAATAACAATTTACTTAGTCGAATTGTGTTATTATAATAATAAAAATAATTCAATTTAAATATTTTACTTAGTAGAATTGTGTTGTTATAATATTAAAAAAAAAAAATCAATTTAAATATCACAGTCGTTACATAATCGTGCTATATCATGATTAGTGTAAAATATTTAAACATTAAAAAAATATAAAAAAATTATTTATTATTATTCCAACAAGTTAGATCTTGAAATCTCTTAATTCTATATTTTATTTAATTCAAATTTAAAATAAAATCATGTAAAAATTATATTAATATGATCAAGTTAATTTGATAATTTCTAAAATAATTCGAATGATCAATAAAAAAAATATAGTTTGATTTATAAGAAAAATTTAAAATATTTTTTTAATTTTAAAATAATAATATATTGAATTCTAACTAAATTTATAATTAAAGTTTTTTTTTAAATTAACTTTTATTTTTTAAAATAAAAAATGAAGAATATCTCACGTTACTTTGCATGCCGTTGGTAATGTACGATGAAATAAAATAGAGCAATAAGAAAGTTTGCGAGAAAAGGGAAGATGATTTTGATTTTGATATAGCAAACAAACAAGTGACGTACTAAATTAAGTGTTTCTTTTTTTCAAATCTTAAAGTCAAAATCCTCCATGCTACCGTGCCAGCCATATCATGATGATGTGGTAGTAGAGTCGTGACCTGCCCAGCTCAGCTCAGCTCAGATCTAACTCGATTAGCCGCACCGCAACTCTGTAATTGCGTTACCCCAGTAAAGGTCCACACCACCGTTTGGAACATCCTCGACTCTTGCAGAGATACGTTTATGGGCACCACCACCCCTAGTGTGGGAAGGGGATGCCATACAAGTTTAAAAAAACACTTTAACGAAGTAAATTAAAAAATTTGATAAAATAATAGCTTTTAAATTATTTTTATAAAATAGAATATTTTCGCATTGCAATGTTTTTGAAGTGGGACTTTTACTAAATCTAATTTTGATAAAATAACATATTTTCATATTATTTGCCATAAAAATTTAGATTATAGCATGTTGTTATCCGGGGATTATGCTATAGCTTTCATTAGAATACAAGTATTACAAAGTTATTTTGTAAATATATATATTTATGTTATTTAATTGTGACTTAAAAAAAATTAAACTGATATATTTATAATTCTAGGTGGTGTACTAGTAAAGTATTTGAAAATAATCCAATAAATATGTTGGTATTTTATTGGAGCGAACTAAATAAATAGCATGCTATTCAGATATTTTTTGAGTCATTTATTAAATAAAAAATCTAACTTCACTAAATTGTATATGTTTATTATTTAAAAAAAAATCTATTTTAAAGGTCATGAGAATGACTTAATCAGATGAAAGATTGGTGGTTGTTCCGATCTTTTGCACTATCGCGATTGATATATAAATATCAATGGTCTCATTAATATTTGTTTAGATAATCGAGCTACATTGCTTAAATTGGATGATACATCGATTCAGTTATAGAAAACACATTCCAGTTGGTATTGATATAAATAATGCTTTGCAAGCCATAACTTATCGGGATAAAAATAATAATTATAACTGGTTAAATTACTATGAAGTTTATGTATTATAATAAGATGAATGAGAGAATGAGATATTTATATAAGTGTATGTTTTTTTTTAACATCAATAAATCTTCCGTGTCGGTGATGTATGTTTTATTCCTTTCTGAATTGCGAATGAACTAATAAAGTTGGGTGTTTTTATCTGTAAAAGAATCAAACCACGCATGCAATGTATTTGGTCACTGTGAGAATGATGAAGTAAACAGGACATGAATCGATGCATGTGGAGCATGTTACTCCCTGCAAAGATAGAAAGAAATCTTGCACCGAAGTGTTGTTCTGCCACTACTGAGCCTGACCGGTGACTCATGCATAGGACACTCTGCTTCTTCTTTTTTGTTTTTTGGATCCCAACGTGTGGTAAGGAAAATTGATCACGCATCTACGCAAGCAATTGGATTTCCCCATTTTTGGGCTGTCCTAGAAAAGCTTGGATGCTTTACATGATCAAGTAATTGATTTCTTTTAAATGGGTAAGAATATCAAAACAATAAATAACTGGGGAAAACTAGAGTCAATTCATAAGAAGATCAAGTATACAGAATAATGAAATAAAAAGCATTAGATGGATCTTTAAGATGTGATATTTGTTGTTTTAGGATTAAGATAACAAGAACACCTAAAAATGATAAATTAGGTATTCCACTAATAATAATAATAAATATTACAATTAACTTAATTAAACACAATTAACACAAGTAAACAACAATAAAATTAAAGTTCTTAAAGTAAATAATGTAGGGATAAAAATTACAAACTTGATTTTTAATGTGGTTCAACAAGCTTATATCCACACCTTAAACATAAAACCGGTCTTAAGTATTGTATTATTAACTAATCCAAGCCAAGGATTATAATATTTTTGAGGAATCATCACCAAACCTCTTTTTACCATTTTAAAAAATATTCTCTTTAAGATTTTTCACCTTGATAATGTACCTCACAAATAATTAAAAATTAATTTTTCATTTAAATTATTGAAGGATTACAATTGTTTGAATTGTAGCAATACTCTCTTAAAGTGTAGATAATACAATTAAATCTTATATCTTTATTGTTCACTTAATAGCACTTAGAATGTACGAAGATGTTTAAGTGTAATGAGTGTGAGAATTTATACTCTTATGCAAAAAAATGAATGTTTTAATGCACAAATATGAGTATGATTTAAAATTGATGATTTGAAGTTGTTTTTAATCTTAAAATAACTTTTATGTGTGTATGTCTGTGTGTTTCTAGTAAAAACTAGTTATTTTATAATCGTTGCTGTTCCTCTAACAGCTAAAACGATCGATCAGTTTGGATTGGTCAAGTCAATCAGTCGATCAATTCCTGCAAATTTCTAGGTGTGTTTATTCTTGATAAACAAGCGATCAATCTATTTACTTTATATAATCAAAAGGTTAATCAGTTCAACTTAAAATCTAGTTTTAACCATTTCAAACCTAATGAATCTTGAACTGACTAAACACATATCAATCCTATAATGCATGCAATGTAAAGTGTGTAAATTCATTTTAATTTGTACTATTAAGTAAGATATAGATATTTACATAATAAGCACTAAAATAAATCTTTAAGAACTAAGTCTTCACTTGTTTAGAATTTTGGACTTGTTGATTTATTTATTCATTTAATTTTTCATGTTTGTTGATGATGTTTGTATAAATTTGTTTAAACTTAATCTCAAGCAAATATATGATTAGTATATTTTCATTTAATTGTTATCATCAAAATATATAAACATTAATATGTGACTCAAAGATCAAAAATATTAATGTAAAGATTTAATAAAGATAAAACAATTGTTAATGTTAAAAGATCTACTAATGGTACTTTAAATAAGTATAGTTTAAACTATTTTTATTGTTCAACTGGAAACCGCATATAAAAAAAGTTTCAATCAAGTGATTTATTATTAATGCCTCATTTTAAGTTATTAACATGATCATATTAATTATCTTTAACTACTTTATTTGAGTAACGTCAACACTTGTAAATTTTGTCAATAATTCATGGTGCTAACTTATATCAACAACAAATCAGAATCTTGTCATAAGATAGGTGTCGATTCTCCTTATGGTAGGCTATGAAATAATCAAGTATTTAATGTGTCAATGATTGTACATCACAAATCAAGACTCACCACTTAATAAGAAGGGTGTTAAGATTGATTAAGATTACAATTATAACACATATTAACAACAAACTTTCTTAAATTTAAACATCAAAGTCCATGTTAAATTTGTACTATTTACACCATTAATGTAACATTTTCACCTTGAAAAAAATAAACTAACTAAACATAATTAAGAAAAAAAAACACAAATAAACAATAAAAGAATATAGCTACGGTGTAAATTAACCAAGTATAATAAAGAAAATGATAAGCACAAACAAGAGATTAATGAGAATATAACATGAAATAAAACTTGAATATTATAAAAATTCAAATAAAGAAAGCAAGAGCATGAATCTTGATTTAAAAATTAAAATGTCTAAATTTATGACAAATATTTACTTTTATAGACTAAAATTTAGAATTATTTATATTGTGGCTGGCTATTGATTTGGTGGCTAAACAAAACGTTATTTATAACATTATAATATGAACAGATGATCTTCATTAAAGTTGTAGATAATTGTTTCATCTTTCCGACCCAAAAGTAACAGGCTTATTTAGACATCTAAAACTTCAGATATAAGCTGAACACTAAACAGTGTTTAGGTTATGAGACAAATTCAATTTTTTATTTTGTTGTTAAGATTTGAACTTTAAAACAACAGTATTTAGTCTTGGGATTTTCATGAATGTTTTTTTCATACATATTAGCTCTTCATTAAACTAAATCATACTTGAATCTAAAGTCAATAACTCCAGTTATAATCTAAAAACCAAATAAAAAACTTAGCTCTTTTTTTTGTCTTATAGAAGGTATTTAAGTTAGAAAACTTAGTGGTAAGTTAACTTTGAATCTCTTTCTTGTTGAACCCAAGAGGCTTTCCGTTTCAAAGCCTTGCATTCTTCGTTAGGGTTCTTACCTGGGCTGCCGTGAGAGTTTTGTCCAAGAATATTGTCAATGATCATTTTAGAATCAGATTCTAATATTATATTCCTAAGCTAATGCAGAAAGCATCACAAGAATCTTGTCCAGTTATCCCACAGGCTCTTGGCAAGCTGACATAGAATTACTTCAGAACCGAAAGTGTACAGGAGCTTTACTATGCATCAAACCATCTCCACAGCCGTAAGAACATATGGTAATTTGAACAATAGTCTAAAATCTCCACTTTAACAGAAAAAAAAAAAAACCCAGGACTTTATAAAATAAAAATTATTTTCATTTAACAAAAAACTTCAAATATAAAATTTAAATTATTTAAAGCCCTACTTGTCAAATATATATAAAATATAATAATAAAATATTTCTTAAATATTTTAAAATTTTTCATTTATAATTTTTCTCAAAGCCCCTGTTTATCTCAAGTCACTCTGATAGCCACCACCATGCTTCTTATTTTATAGCTAAATTTTAACTAAAATAGCTACATATAAAATAAAAATAAAAAGCAAATTTAGGTAGCTCTCTTAAAAACTATAACAACACTCGAACTCTTTATTATATAGGGAATCATGAATATGTTATTATTATTTTATTATTCAAATTATAAACTTCCTAATCTCATTACACAACCCAAGGCTCGAAATCATCATTATTATATTAAGGCATTAATGAGCTTTTTAACAGCCACCAGCTCTTTTCTTCTTCCTGCCAACAGCAACCCTGTCAGCCTTCTCACGCGCCACCAGCCCAGTAGCTAATCGAGGAGTGCTACAATGTTCGCTATATGTAGGGAGTACTAGATGTCAGTATTTTCAACTAAAAATCCAATCAAACTAAATTTTTATATTTTTAATTTAAAATTAAAATTAAATTAAAATTAGTTCAAATTAATTATTTTTTATTTCGTTCAATTAATTAAAAAAAATTAAAAAAAACCAATATAACCAAGTTTTGTTTAATGTAAAAAGCAAGTTGATGTTGATAAAATAAAGATGGATGATAAATTAATTAATCTAAATGACAAGAATTTCAGCCATGTATAAATGTAAAATAACAATCCTACCAACAAGATTTCCATGAACTCATAAAAAACTAAATCAACCTAAAAAAATCCATGAAACCAAGATAGATAAAAAAACTACATATCCCTTTTATACAAAAACATGTGGAAAAAATAAACATCCCTTTTATACAAAAATAAGTTTTTTTTATTTCTTTATAATAATAATGATGAAGTATTCACATATCAAGATAAATATAGTATGAAAGAGAAAAAGATTGAAAATTTAGGTAATACTGATGTTGAAATTTTTGGCAATAATTGTTTTAATACTTGGTTTTGATCTAAAAAATTAAAGAACAATAAAAGAATTAGAGAAAAAGAGAAAGATATTCCAAAAAATAGAGAGACAATTGAGACTAAGGGGTTGTGAAGTTTAGATTTAGATTTTAAATTTAGTTCAATTTATTTTGTTTAAAAAACCGAAATCAAACCAAATTTTTTATATATATTTTTCAATTAATTTATTCAATTTTTTTTAATTCAGTCAGTTCATTTTTTTTTTAATTTTTCTAGTTTAATCAATTTTTCAATTTTTTTCTTACCCCTGACGAGTACTGTTCATTTGGCTAGAATAGCTATCCAAGTAGGAGCAACAATGCTCTGCTATTTTTTCACACACTAGCTATTACAGCTAAGGATGAGTTTGGCTCCGAAGAGTGGATGCAAGTAATAATTTAAGAAGGCCAAGTAAAATTATAATACATTCTCCTTTCTATCTATATAATGTGTAAAATAGAGCAATATCTAATGTATTTAAATGAAAACTTTCCGATCCAGGACCAAGCTGGCTCGTTGGCCACGCATCTAGCTTTGGTTTTTTCTTCCGAAGAATGAAGCTACCATCTCAGATAATTCTTTCTTCCTTTCTCGTTGGCCACACATTTACCTAAGCCACCATCTTTGAACAGCAGAAAGTGGAGTGTTCAAGAAGGGGCAGTGGCGGTGGACAAGAGGCTTGATGGTCCTTCCGATCTGAGCCCACACGCTCTGATGGTAACCAGCAGTCACAGGGGCATGATACATGAGCTTCAATAGCTGTTAAGAAAAAAATTGAAAAACAAGAAAGAAAGGCTTAGTTAGGTCATGCACCTAAAATATTCTAAGATCACTGGAATGCCACCATTTCTTAGCTGAAAATGTTCCTAAAAATCTATAGTGAAATATTGTACCAAAAGGGAAAACTCATTCCATTTTCTTAGCTGCAAGTAAGCGTATCACATCCACCAAACACAACAGAGCAAATTTTAGGGTCCCATGAAATTCAAAGAACATTTTGAATCCCCCCTACCAATCACCATTAAAACATACTTGGGAGCAGAACCTAAAAATGGTAGCACGTTCTTCGTTTGATCAGCTCAAGACAACAGATTCATAACATCAAATTCTCATAATTTGCTTCAAGCATTTGATTTTTGCAGGACCAAAGCTTTTCAATCTGGCTCCAATTCTTTGGAGGACTCGTTCAATTTCATAAGTTTACACGTTCACAATCCCAGGAAATTTCCGTGAATTAAATAGTAGGAACACATTTGCCTAAGTGTATGCATAGATATTCTCTAATCTACTTCTTGCCTTCATTTCTTAAATTGCACCACTTTTGAAAAGATCAATTTTCATCAAAACTTTGATTCAGTTCAAATGCATGAGTGATTGTTTCCCTGCTTTCCCAACAGGAATGGGTCAACATGCACGTCCGTATTGATCAAACAAATATCTATTTGGATCCACCACACCAAAAATAAAAAGAGGAAAAGGGGAATTTGTTTACATTTTCAACAATGAAATTCATTCATCACAATATTGCATGATCAGAAAGTAATTTACCTGCCAGTACATGAATGTTTGTATTATGTTGCGTTGCCACCTGCATTCATCAAACCATGATTATTATTCCAAGAAGAAAAAAAGGTCAGATCAAATGGAAGGGAATAGGTTTAACAATTTACGAGAACAAGGAGACAATTAACAGGAAGCCAAGCCCAATTTCAGTATGAGAGGACAGAACGCTGAGGGTAGTTGTGTTGGACTCCACCCATACACAAGGGTCTTCAAGGTACTTCCTGTGGAACCAAACACAAACTTTTCAAGAAGAATAGAAAAACGATGAATTACAAGATAGATGCCACAACTTCACACATGTTAAGAAACTAATATAAAAACGAAACAACAGTAACAACAAATCAACTCCAGTCAAATGCTAATCATTTGAAAGTCCATGAACACTTGACCGGTATAAGGAATAACCATAGAAACTTGTGCCAGTCAAACTACTGAAACTAAATATCCGTGCATTCATTGATGTGAAACACAAATCTCTTCTACCTGTACAAGGTGGAACGGCTGAAATTACGCCTCAAGAATTTGGCAACATGCTCCAGTGAGCGGCACAAAATGGGAATTAAAGCAACTGCAAAAATGGTCAACATCAATACTCAACAAAAACACTGAGCTACAGAAATGGGCCAATTAATGGAAAATTGGAATCAGAAAATTATTGACTAAAAAAACATAAATTCAGAATAAGAAATTAGAAGCCAATTAATGCTCACCTTTGAGGCAAAGATGTGAAGTGACAAATGTAAGGCAGTAGATGAAGTAGATAAAATCTTTGGTTGCAATTATTGACTGAAAGTAAACTTGAATACCCTGCAAGTTCCATGCTCTGGGTCTCTACAAAAGACACAAACCTGGTTAGTGAAGAATAACTGTCAAAAAAGGAAGACGAAACTGAAAAATATGACTTATAGGATAGAAAGAGAAACTGAAAAGCATATGCATTTCAGGTTACCCCATATAATGTGTACAAGGAATACAGAGACGAGCATGCAGTGCCCATAACCGACAGTCGATATGCCCTACTTGAAAGATTTTTAGGGGCAAGGGGAATGATTGCAAGCACAGCCACAACAAAAACCTGCAGGCAAGGACAGAAGCATATTATGAGAGATATATACTGAAGATAGCCCAGATTACAAGGAGATACATCAAAACCTGTGGGTAAAAATCTTTAGTTCTCTACCACCAATTAACAGGTTTATACCAGAAACTTAAAACCTATCCTCAAGAAAAGAAAAGAAAAAAAAAGAATAACATGTTACTCCCAACCTTTCTTTGGATGGAATACAAGAACCAGAACCCTCCCCTCTGTCCTCTTATCTCATTCTTATTTTCTGGAAGAACCTAACAAATCTTACCACACTTGATTCAGGATTTCAGTGTTTTCTATGACAGTATATAGACTAAAAAAAATGAATAACATATTATTCCCAGAGCTTCAAGGGAAACAAGGCTCAGAAATAAGCCAAAATTAAAATCAAGACATCCCAAATTTTTGCTAGAAATTTATTCAGGACAGCCACATGGAGCCCTTCAGAAGTCAAGGCTTTCTGATTATTTCCAATAAGACTACAGAAGACTTGATTCACATAATTGGGTTTAATTAATTTTACAAGCCAAGGGAACTGTTGAGTTTCCAGGTTTGTAGGTATGGGATGAATGTTATCAGAGGCTTATAAATTGAATGTATTCATATTTTTTGGGGTTTTGACCAAAGTTCATACAGGCTGAAGAGTTAAGATTAATCGATAATTATAAAATGCATCCCTGTAACGCTTCAATCCAAAATCAGGAATAGTTACGCAGTTTTAGAAAATTAGTGGCTCTAACCTATGAGCAAAGCTGACAGGCCCATGGCCACAATGCCTGAGGCTTGCAGATGGAAAACTCAGAAGTTTCTGTTCTTTTCTTAATTCTCTCAGGAATCCAACTCAATCTAATTTTTTATTCCATCAACCCTGAAATGTTACCTAGGAGGTGGGAAGAGGCAAAAGGAGGGTGGGTGGAGAAGGAGGTAGCTAATCATTTACAATGAAGAGCTCCTACAGTCAGAACCAGCTTTTGGCGAATCTGAAATAAGTGAAATAATTTCATCAGATGAAAGCTGCTCCATAAAAATTTGTCCAACCAAAATTGAGGTCCTGTCTGATCAAAACATTACTAGTAATTCAAGGAGTTCAAGTAACTACCTAAACAAGAACAAACACACGGTTCTTAGGAATTCAGAAGATGGATTTGGATATTTGTAAAGTTCAAGCAAGTAAAAGATGAATGGCTTATGCACAAATATTCAGCTGAATCTGTTAATCATCTAGTTTTACATACCTAACAGTCTAGAGAATTTCAGAAGGTTGTGAATGGAGCTGTGAGCTTCACTTGGGTAGTCAAGCTGATTAGCTGGAATTGGTGGTATAATCAATACAGGAAAACTCATTATGGGCTGTTTCTCAAGCAAGTTTTTTTGAACTTGCAGAAGGAGTAAAAAATAGATCGCATTTCAGGGAGAATAGTCCCCTCTCACCTCTAAGGATTTCTATATAATTGATATACTAGATAATCTCTGGTCAATTGCTGATCCTCTATCTTACATGT
Source organism: Populus tomentosa (assembly GCA_018804465.1). NCBI lineage: Eukaryota > Viridiplantae > Streptophyta > Magnoliopsida > Malpighiales > Salicaceae > Populus > Populus tomentosa. Next base: position 8,696,617 of record CM031975.1, read on the forward strand.
AGTGAACAAAGTATACAATATAAGACCCAAAACAAAAGGCATAGAGTGCATATGAAGTTTTGTAATTTTCCATTCCTTGTGAATAAGACAGCAAGCAATAAAAATGAAAAGAAAGAAAATTATAGTCCATAAACAAATAGAAATGTGTAGCACATTTGACAAAATCTATCCTTCCAAGTATTACACATGCAAGCATATGAGGGAAAAGAATACTCTACCCAAGCATTGACAGAAAATTGTATGGTTTGTCGATACAAGTGGACAGAGGTTGGATTTTGACCTGCAGTTGCTGATGGTCCAGAGGCTCTAGCAGTTGACCCTACAGCATAACAATTTTGGTCCAAAGACTCAATCTTATAAAAGAAGCAAAATGACAGACCAATAACAAGATAGTGAACTTGACTTTTGTATATATGTAGAAAGTGAAAAAAAATTCATGTGATTCTCTTTATTTCAATCAAATTAAAAACTGGAACAGATTTTCCAACCTGTATTGCGTATTTGAGGTTGGCCATCTGAAGGGGATGATGAAGAGGATGATGTTGATGGGTTTGTTGACTGAGACGAACCATTTGTAGACATCACCTCCACCATTAGATCAGGGTCCTGCCAATTAAACATGTACAGCAATTATCAACTACAGCAAATTCATATGCAGCACCTCTTAAATATTACATGAAAATGCGCAGCAAAACTCTAATTAGCAAAAACAGCAGAAATAGTAAACTAGAAACGCATCATCATTTGGCATTGCAGTGAGCTGGATTGCACAGCTCCTACTTGGATAGTATCCAGGGATTATTAGTGCAAGGATCACCAGAATCCTTTGGCAAGTAAGGAATATGGATAGGAAGCTCATAACCATAAGAGTATTTTGTATGGAGTGGACTTAGGAGAAGCATAGTAATGGGTATTGTACCACCATGCAGCTAGGGATAGTCATTTGGACCATTGACTAGGATTCGCCCTTGACATGCACCTCAGATAAGTCTCTAGACATTTGTTGACTGCTTCTGTTTGGCTGTCAATCTAGGGATGATAGGCCGTAGAGAAATGCAATTCAACCCTTTGTTGGCCAAATAAATGCTTCCATAACTGATTTAGAAACACAGGGTCCCTGTCATTGACAATGGTAGCTGGAAACCCATGCAACTTATCCACATTATCCATGAAATCAGTTGCTACAGTCACAACAGAGTATGAGATGTGATAGGGCTATGAAATGAACATACTTGTTGAATCTATCCACCATCACATAGATGACACTTTTACCATTAGACTTCGGGAGGCCCTCAATAAAATCCATGCTTAAATCTTTGAAAGGGCCTGTGGAATAGGAAAAGGCCGTAGCAAGCCTGGAATGAGGACAATTTTTGTTTTATTCCTCTAGCACACACTACACTCACATATTGCCTGATGTGTCTCTATTGCCTTTTCCAGTATAATAAATCCCCAACTCTTTTAGCAGTAGCAATAACTCCAGAGTGATCCCCTACAGGTGAATCATGGTACATAGCAAAAAGCTTCTTTTGCAACTCAGGATCATTACCAACTACTATTTTTTCCTTCCTGTTTAGATGACCATTCACACATTATAGTGAGGGCGTGAGTTAGGATCCCGTAGCATATCATGAATAATCCTTTGTGTAGTGTTGTCCTTTTCTCAGGATGCCTTAATCAGATTCATTAGTGTTGTGGAGACCAATGACACTACCATAGTAAACAGCTCTCCCTTAGGATTTCTAGATAAAGTATCAGTTGCAGTGTTATACTTATTCCTTACCCTTTTTGTATTCAATCTCAAAGTCCAAGCTTAATAGCTCAGGGAGCCATAAGTGATCCGAGGGAAAGGTGATTTTCTGCTCCATTAGATACTTCAAAGTAACATGATTTGTTCGAACCTTGAAATGTCTGCCTAAAAGGTAGTGTCTCCACTTAGAAACTGCATGATGTATAACCATCATTTCCTTTTCATAGGTGGATAGAACTTGTTGTCTTGGACCTGGAGATTTGCTAATGAAGGCTAGTGGGAGCCCCTCATACATCAACATTGCCCCAATGCCACTCCCTGAAGCATATGTTTCTATAACAAACATCTTGTTTAGGTCAGGTAAAGCCAAAACTGGAGGTTGAGTCATTTAACTGTTTCAGCTTCTCAAAGGCTTCCGTTGCCTTTGTGTTCCACAAGAAGGCATCCTTTCTTAGCAACTGTGTCAATGATTTACAAATCAATCCATAGCCCTTGACAAATTTCCTGTAGTAACCTGTAAATTAAAGAAACCCATGCAATTGTTTGATTCGAGGTTCAAACCAATCAGTCACAGTTGTTTAGATCAACAATGAAAACATCTACCACAAAGCTTACCCCCTACATCTTTCACTTGAAGTCCTTGCACATTGCTGTGCAACTCATAGTACTACCATTGGCTTCCTCAACTGTTAAAGGCTTAATTGATAACAAGTCATATTGTAACTTCCTTGCTGATTCAATGTTTAAAAAGTTATGAGTACTACCTGAGCCAATCAGAATGAACACTAAATGTTTGTCCTTTCTGCTAGTGACCCTTAGCATATGGAACCCCATTGTTCCTTCCAATGCATTGATGGAAATCAGTGGAGTAATGGTATCTGGTTTATTTTCTTCCACCTCATCATCACCTTCTTCATCTTCCACTATGCACAATGAATATAGTTTCTTGTTCTTGCATCTATGGCCAGGTATAAACCTATCATCACACTAAAAACATGTTCTTGCATCTATGACCAGGTATAAACCTATCATCACACCAAAAGCATAGGCCCTTGGCTCTTTTATCTTCTAATTCCTTGGTTCCAAGTGATTTGGTAGGTTTGGAATTTAGGTTGTAGGTGTAATTTGGGGTAGGCAGTAACCCAGCTTGGAGCTATTTTAAGGCAGGGTTGTTTGGCGGGTTTAGGTTCTCCAAAGGGTTCTGGAATGATTGTGGTTTTGTTTGGGTGGTCTGTAGGGTGGTTTGAGTGTAGTGTCTGATTTGTGTGGGGTGTGATCTTCTACAGATAGAATTTTGTTTTGTAGACGAACAAGGTTGTAGGTCTGTTTTAGTGTTTTTGGCTCAAACATTTTAACTAAATTCTTTATCTCTACCTCTAGCCCTCCAATGAAGAAGACCATGGCTTGTTTCTCGTTGATCTCAGCTCTGTTACACAAGACATCAAAATCTTGTACGTAGGTTTCAAGATTTCTAGTCTGCCTCAGGTCCATCAGCTCTTCCAATGGGTCCTTCTGACCCCCAAAACTTGGCACATAAAGCCTCCACATACTCTTCCCATAGTATACCCTGACCTCCCAAACTCCTAATATAATTTTGATGCCAATACAAGGCTTTACTATTTAGATGGTAAGAAGCTAACTTCAGCTTCTTCCATATCAAAATATTGATTACATTTGTACAACCATTTGTGTACAACCTCTCCATCAAAAGGGTGAAAATCTTGTATTGGCTTGTGCAATCTGTAGCAGTGCTGCCTTTCTTCACAGGACTTGCAAGTTTTGGTTGCAGAATCTTCTGTGTAAGGGTTCAGCTTCTCCCTAGCAGAGCTGGTTTCACCAACAGTCTATTGTAGAGTCTGCAATATAGATATTTGTTGATAGGATAGACCACTAATGAGGTCCCTCAGTTCATCCAATCGAACTTCATGGTTGGATGTAGTATTCTCTAGTTTTTTATTGTAAGAATCCAATATCTTCACCATGTGTTCATATTTTTAGGCTTGATCTTTGTCAGATTCGAGAGAATCCTCCAGTCATTTCAAGTCTTGAGATCGAGTGTCAAGAGCCATTCCACTGATGTGAAGACAATGAGTTTTGATACCACTTGAGTGAGCTAGATTTCCACAGCTCCTACTTGGATAGTATCCAGGGATTATTAGTGCAGAGATCAGCAAGGAAAGTCCTGCTAATCAATGGTAGCAATGACAGAAGCAAAAAGGAAGAAGAAGAAGAAGAAGAAAGGGAGAGAAGAAGAAACTTAATTCATCATAATTCTCTTTTTGTTATTCCCAGCAGAATTTATGTTCCATATAGGGTACTGTGCTTCCTAACAGTACAACTCCTAATTTTTTATTAACTAACCCACTCTTCTTCCTGACTATCTTCTTTCTTCAACAGGGTGCATAACAGGCATGTATACGCAATTAGTCAGTAATACGAACATACTACAAAATCTTAAAAGTAACATTGCAAATGTCATCAAATGACATAGCAATACTCTATCCATCGTATCACAAAATCTCATTTGTAAAAAAATGTGCATTATTCAATCAAACCCACACATCCTAGGATTCTCAAGAATTAAAAGCCAAAATTTCAAACAGAGCAACAAAAGATACCAAACCCATTAACAATTTCAACCAAGATCCAAACTTTGATATTTGGCTTATACGCATAACCAAGAATCAAGAAACCGGTACTACCAACAACAGAACCAAACCTGATAAGTAAATTAAACAAAAAGAAAAGGTTGGATTAATTCACAATACTGAATACATGCAATATTAATAAGATTATAGTGGTAGAAAATCAAGTAAAACAAGATTCCAAACCCAAAAACAAACAAGACCCATTTGAAACCCACTATTCCAAATCAGAATCAAGAGCCAAAACCAATAAAAGTGAGAAGGAAAAGAATAAAGAAAGAGGGTGTACGGACGATGTAGCGTTGGTAGAATTTGCGCTTGAAGTGAGCAAGAACATCAGAGCGAGAAGACAAGTGAGGAGGGATGAGGATATTGGACCAGTAATCAGCCCATCTAGGGTCGTTGTCGTAATCATAAGCAGCAGCCGCTATTCTCTTAAGCTTCTGTGAATCCTCTGTTTCTTGTGCCATTGTAGCTGATCTTTTGCTAGTAGTATCTGGAAGCGTAAAGTTGTGTTGAATCTTCCACTGTCTACAAAAATATTACAATTAGCTACGCTTTTAGTTTTATACATGATATTTGGCACTCTAATTATAGCTGTGATTATTTTTTTAAGTATTGATTATTTAATAATATATTAAAATAATAATTTTTTTATTTTTTAAAAATTATTTTTAATATTAATATATTAAAATAATTTAAAAACACTAAAAATATATTAATTTAAAATAAATAAATAATTTAAATTTTTTTAAAAATAAAAACAAACAGAATTTTAAATTGATATTTTTTTATTTTTTTATTATTATTATTATTAGTAATAGTGATATTTTTTTTTTTGATGTATAAGCATTTTATGCATGTGTTTTAAATATGACTCTGACTCATCATAGGTTTTAATTAGATTATTGGATATTTTTTATTTTTTATTTTTTAAAAAATAAAATAATATTATTTTTGTTAAAAAAATCAATGAATTTCATCTTGGTTTTTTATTAGGTTTTATTGAAACAATTTGGATTTCTGATTGGATCGGTTAGGTTTTTACTGTCTTTTATTTTTTAAATTAATTTATTTTTAATCTTGAATTATTTGAATGAGAGGTGACCTGTCAGACAGTTTAAAAAATATTTTTCTATGTTGACAATTTTAATAAAATCATTATCATTGTGGTAATATGACTATTGATATGTAGTATTGAATGATTAGCATAATAATTAATTCATCGATACAAATTTATTAGTATAATTGATCCTTCCAACTACTCGTCCATTACATTTTTTAGGTGAACTTAAAAGGATTTTTTTTAAGTGAATGTTTGTTTATGTAATTGTTTCTACTTTTAAAGCAAATCATATAAAATATATATTTGATAAAATATAAAATATTATTTATTATTTGTGAGCTCAAGTTAATTTTGCGTTGAAAATATAAATAAATTAAAAGCAACGTCAAGCTACTTTATGAAAAGTGTATAGTGAATTATAATTTACTATGCACTTTTCATTTTATAAAAGTAATAAGTGTAGAGTGAAATTCACATGAATAATGGATAATATTTTTATTGTTCATGGTCGGACTAGGTTTAATTCAAACCTAAATGTTTTAAATCGGTCCGATCTAGTAAAAAAAATCTAATTTTTATTTTATTTTTAATTATTTTTTATTTAAAAAAAAATAGTGTTTAACATTATTTAATGACATTACATAAATTAGAAGGAGATCGTATGATGGCGTAGTATTTACAAAATTTGATCGTAATCCTAATTTTGTTCTTGATGATATTTTACCTGATTTTGTTGCATGCTAAAAAATTTATGAAAACTATAGTCCTTGTCGGATGAATTTCGTACATGATAGAATTGTAGATAGTTTAATGAAACAATAAAAAATATTTATATAAAGTATTATTTATTTCATAGTTTTAAAACCTGGACTGGCCCGGCGGGTCGACCCTAGAACCGGCCGACCCGGGCCTGGGACCGGTCCGAGTCTAAGTAAAAACCCGCGGGAGAGTTGGCCCAGCGAAACACGATCGACCCAGAGGGTCAACCCGGAACCCGGACGACCCTGGTAAACCCGGCTGAGACCCGGGCTCTTTTTTTTATATACATGGATGCGAAACGGCGTAGTTGTTGGCTCTTATTTTTTCTTTCTACATTTTCTCAGAAACCAAACTGAAGATATCAAACAGAGTAGATGATTTCAAAGTAAATCGGGAAACATTTAAGTACCAATCATTTAATAAAAAGATATCTTCGCACCAAGAAAAAGAAATTGTAAAGCCCTTAAATTTCAATTCAAAGAAAATGAAAAGAAGAAAAAATCATAATTTTAAACAAGCGTGAAAAACATATAAAATTTCTTTTTGAGCATCAAAAACTCTGTTTCTTATGAAAAAAATCATTTTCTTGGAATATCTAAGAAGATATTGCCCCTCCAGGTTCGCTCACAACGTTCCTATCATCCGTGTATCAACTCAACCACAGAGCTCACCTCAGCTGCCATATTCACAAAAAAAGAGCTCATTTTCTTCCTCGCAGCTGCAGCTAGAGAGACAAAGAGAAAGTGAGTGATCCGTGTATATGAAAGGGGAGTTGGAATATAAATGAAAGAATAGATATATGCCACGTTATGAAAAGTTAGAAAAGTGATTAGTGTTGATTATTATTGTGTGAATTTTGAATTTCCCAAGACTCCTTTCATTAATTGTTTTAATTTAATTTAATTAAAGTGGTATACGGATGGAGCTGGGGAGGAGAATTCAAAAAAATGAAGGCCCCTAAATAAATGCTAACATTTAATGCTTTGACTTAATACTGACATACTATGTGAGGTTTCGTGGAGGGTGAGAATGCCTTCTGTAGACCTCTGGTTCAGTAAATGACAGAAAAAAAAAATAAGTTTGGCTTTTTTTTTTTTGGGTTGATCCAGGTTAACTCGAGTCAACCCATCTAACCCGTGACCAGGTCATTAGACCGGGTCGATTACCGGGTTGAGTTTCAAAACTATGATTTATTTCAAAATGTAATAGCAGTAGTTAAATCTACAAAATATATATATATATATATATAGAGAGAGTGTTATTTTATAACCTCAATTTAAAATATATTATTAACTAAATATAGTAAGTATTTTTTTGTTTAACCTTAATTTCAACTATAGTTTTAACCAAACATATATAAATATCAAACCAGCCTCAATGAAAAATATTTTTTATAAAATAATTTTTTTTCAAATCACAACCACAAAAGCTATCATAATACTAAATACATAAAATAATTTTTTTAAAATCATAACCCAACTACCACAACACCAAACATACTCGTTTTATTTTATGAAAATATCACCATTAGTGCCCTTCTATCATAAAATTCCAATTTTACGTGAACTTAGTTTTCTTTTCTTGCAAATATATACATACAGAAGACAAAAATATCTAATAAAATATGTTATTTTTCATATGTTATTTTTTTTATTTAATAAAAAAGAATTTTATATTTATATAAATTAAGATTGACCGAATGAAAGTTACTCTCATTTTAGTTCCTCAAGATAGTAAACATTATTGCTTCAAGTATATAAATTTATAATATTACATTCCTTTTCTAACTCTTTTATTATTTATATTACATTACAATTAATGTTTTCTTTATTTCCATCGTCAATTTTTTTATTTATAGTGTTATTTTTTCAAGTTGTATTAGCATGGTTTTATTTGCTGGTATTTCTTTTGCATTCTCTTACATATATGAAATGTTGAGGGAACTTTTGATGATGAATTTTTTATTTCAACCATCAAAAAAATTTTATTTACAATTTCTTCATTTCAAGTTGTGTTAATATGATAATTCGTTCAATTGACATTCTCTTAAATATATGTAGTGTCAGTAAATATTTTGATGATGAGTTAAATATCAATTTTGTTATAGTTAAAAAGAAGTTAAAAAAAAAAAGTACTAAACCCTTAAGCCAAAAAAACAATAGAAAAATTTCATTTTGTTCCCTAAAGTTTTGATTTATCTATTATTTGGTCTCTAATATTTTCATGTTTCACATTTCACTCATAATCCTCATTTTTTATGCTTCAATCCTTGGATATTGAGATAGAAAATAGAAAACTATCAGAAAATGTTGAGAAGAGAAAGTGCTCGTATGGTCACTTTCCATCAACAAAAAAAACTAATCTTTGTGTATAAGAATTTCTTTTTTTCAGAGAAGTTTAACAAAGATTATGTTTTCCTTTAATCATGTTGGAAAAAATCAATTAGAATCAATGAAGTTTTTTTTTTTTCATTTTTTAGACTGATTAAAGTGTATTTTGATGTTGAAAAGGGATTTATTGAGGTTTTTAAAATATTTTTAAGTGAAAATAAATATAATTTTTAAAAAAAAAAATCTCAAAACTCAACCTTGATTTTTCAATCATCAAAGGTGATCGTAAAATTATCCAACAAACAACATATTATCCGTTTATAAAAAAAAGAAAAAAGTAAATGATGCTTCTTAAAAAAATGTCTATAATTATTTTATATTTTTTATATAAATAATTTGTATTTGCATAATGCAACATTAAAACAAAAATAATTTGTTCTTAGCAACCAGAATCAACTTTAAGATAAAAAAAAAAGTATAAAATAAAAAGGATAAACAAGGTAAAACATTTGTATAAGCATCTGTTTTTTTTTTTTACTTTTATTAGGAAGGTTGGCTTTCGACTTTAGTATTTAATTAGATAAGGGGCCCGCACTATACTACGAGTCGATATGAAGTTTCCAACTTAGAAAAGGATGCTAAGGCAACACAAGCGTTCCTAAAAAAGCAAAAAAAAAAATGAGACTCGAGTCATTAATTCAATCGTGATTAATAAGCTAAGCTAATGTAAATAATATCAATAAAAAATGCAATGAAAATGAATAAACTAACAAAAAATATTGACAGCATAAAAAAGGTTTTTTTTTTACTCGAGCCTATTTAGGTTAACATGTCAAATCTATAACTTTGTCGGAATATTAAGGTAACCCTATCAAAAGCATACTAAATAAAATTATGAAACTCAATTATCTAACAACCTAATGTTAAATGGCAAAACTAAAAAAAAGTCCAACAAAAAAAACCAAGTCAACTCGTGTTAACTCATTAACCTCGTGACCATGGGTACATGATTGAGATAACCCCATAAAATACAAGGACTAATTCATAATAAATTAAATATTGAAGGATAAAATTAAAAAAAAAAGAATAAAGTCAACCCGTGTTAACCTTTAAAACATGTGACCTTGATCATGAGCTCGGGACTAACCTCATATGTAAACACCGGGCCTAAAATCTAGTAAACCAGTGTTAATAGGGTAATCCTCGATTTAACAATAATAAATTAAGAGGAAAATTATTGTGAATTGGGATGAACATCCCCATTAAATTAACTTTAATTTTAGATGAAACAAAGTTACAAATCAGTACGTGAAATGTCAATTAGTTACAAATCATGTAAATCTCAAATCAGATAAAATAATTATTAATTTTTTTTTTTATAAATTAGGGTGAAAATATTTAGACAACAACAATAATGATGACGACGACGACGACGATGATAATAGAGTGGAATTCTGAATAAATTAATATATGATTTTCACACGAATAATATTGATCATGTATAAGCCCTATATATAATTATGTAATTTAACAAAGAATGGTGAAAATTCTAGGAAAAATATGTCATACTCTGAGGTGAAGATTCTCCATGAGTTAATCTAGAAAGATATATGAATTTAGTTATTAAACAGTGCACAAGAAATATTGATGACCAAGTAAAAATATAAAATTATAACATATGGGAAAATTAATGGTATTTATATAATAAGTCAAAAGTTCCTTTCCCTTTCTCCCTTAAAAACTGATAACAACTATATAGAGAAGGGGATGACATTTTCTTCTTCTTCTTTCTTAAAAACAATGGCTTGATACAATTATATGTGTTAGGGTGTAATTATAGGTGATCATTGATGGAAAAAACAAGATTAAAGAGAGAATTGGGAGGGAAAAACTTATTTTAAGAGTAGGAAAATGAGAGAGAGAGAGAAGAGAGAGAGATGCAATCATGAAGGAGGAAGAAGAATTAGAGGGAAGCTAGCAAAAGAACCTTGTAAATGGATTTTAGATGGGTTTGTTAGATGCTTTTGCATAAGTTATTACAATTGTTTTAGTGTTTAACAAAAAAAGGGAAGAAACCCCTAAATTATGTTTCTAGGGTTCTTGAGTAATATTTGAGGGGAAATAGGAAATTAGTGTGTTTACTAGTGTGTGTGAGATTGTATGTTTATTGAATGTATGAAAAATTATGTTTAGAAAATATTTGTTATGATATGTGAATATTGTCTCAAATTAGTTGAATGGTTAATTTATATGTTTTTGAGAAATTGTGGAAATAGATTTAAAATGTTTAGTTTATTATTGTATTTTTGTGTTTGAGTATGTTAATTAGGGTAGTGTTTGGACTATATGAAATTATATATGGAATATGAATGTTTAGTTTAAATTGATGAATGTTTGTGATTTTTTTAAGGGTGGGTATAAGAGATTGTGTTTGGATAAGGTTTTTGATTTAATATATAAGTTCATAAGTTTGAATGGGAAAGTTATAGATGTAAATTTTGTAATATTGAATGTTTGTGATATAAGGGGGAATCTTTGAAACTTAATTTGGGTAAGATTATTTGTTGAATGTAGAATTTAAAGGTTGTAATTATTGGCTTATGTTAAGTAAGAAATTAGAATGTAAGTATAAATGTTGTAATGTGTGAATATAAAATTAAATTTTTTAGATATATGAAGATTTGAAATTTTAATTAGTGGTGTGAACATTAATTGTATTGTTTGGGGAATTGCAAAGGATATGAGGTGGGACTTAACTTCTTAGGAGCTTGTATAATATAAGTTAAAGGTAAGAGTTGTTTCCCCTGCCTTTTTAATTGTTTAAAATGTTTATGGAATTGATAGTTTTTCAATGCAAATTATATGTGTTATGTAAATCTACTTATAAGAATTTATGTCTATGAGGCAGAAAATTGTGTACAATGTGTAATTGACCACAAAAACCGTAATGTATATGTAAAGTCTAATCATCCATAATGATGAATATATGTATGTATGTATATATGTATGTATGTAACACTCAGCAATCTTAATGATTATAGAGCTACATTGAGTCTTGAACTTAAGAAAATGAAATAATTTTTTTTACAATAAACATATTCCATTTAACATGATGTTAGTCTTATAATATTAACCAGTGCTTTACTAAAATTTTAGTAGAGTCTCTTTTTTATTTAGAATATCTCAAGTTATCAATATTTGTATTCTCATATCACTAATCAAATTTAAATCATTGATCCAATCATCCTAAATCATTTCTTCACGCCGTATCATGATAACCTCATATTTATTTCATAAAATAATAAAATCATAATTAATTCTCTTAACAATAAAATAAATATCGATTTAGACCATACACAAATCATACATGGTAATTTCAATACAAATATATCTTACAACTAAGTACCTAAGTTAAGATTAACATATAAATTAGAAATTAAGTTATTTAAAATACATGCTGTAAATTTAAGTTTAATTATATAAAGATTCCCAAAACATATCGGATCGTAGTAAGTTCTTAGTCAATACCTAAATCTATACAAGATAATATATTAGTATTTGGTTACTTCTAGTAATTATGAGATTAACCTAAAATCAAGTAATAAATACTATATTACATACAATCATTAACACATCGATAAAATACGTACAATGTTCTATCAAAAGATTTTTCAATCTTTTTCTCTAAGCCATTCCATCTAATTCTTATATTTAGTAGTTAAATAACTCAATCATTATCCTTTAGATTGAATCAATCCTGAACATCTCTCATTTATGTTCATAACTTCAATCATTTTCACTAATGCCTATTAATCTTCAAATCATTCAACCCTATTTATTCCTTATCCATATAATATCACTATTAATATTCCATATACAATAACACATTTAAAGAGTTTGCAACTACAAGTTTATAAAACTTTAAAGGTAGTATAAGATGCAAAGCATGAACTTAAAGTCTATACAGCGTAGCTACTCTGTTTTACTATCTTCTTTCTACAGCCTCCCCTCCCCTTGTCTTAACATGGTCAAACTATCACCACTTAAAACTCACCCCAACAATCTTATTCTAGCTCTCATTTAATCTATAGTTTTCTATAACAGTTCAAAATTATTATATTTATGTGTTGTCTAAAACAGCACTAAACTACACTTCCATGTTGTTGTCAAATAACCTTTATTTATATTGCATTTATGATATTAGTACAACCCAGATTTCTCTTTCTTTTCTAATCCAACAATTTTATTATTATATTTCCCTATGGTTGACTTAACAACTCTTACATAATCAATATTCTTTCACTGTTCAAACAACATTCAACACTACCTACCAAATTAGTACAAGATTACAACATGGTCAAACTATCACCACTTAAAACTCACCCCAACAATCTTATTCTAGCTCTCATTTAATTTATAGTTTTTTATAACAGTTCAAAACTATAATATTTATGTGTTGTCTAAAATAACACTAAACTATACTTCTATATTGTTGTCAAATAACCTTTATTTATATTGCATTTATGATATTAGTACAACCCAGATTTCTCTTTTTTTTCTAATCCAATAGTTTTATTATTATATTTCCCTATGGTTGACTCAACAACCCTTACATAATCAATATTCTTTCACTGTTCAAACAACATTCAACATTACCTACCAAATTAGTACAAGATTATAACAACCTCTCATTAATTAACAGTCCACAAGATCTATTGTAAGATGACTAAATAGTTTGTACACACACACACACACACACACACACACAAATACTTCATCTCATTATCAAAACAATCCCTCTTTTTTCTTTTTATTACTTGGCCTCATGCCACTAAAATAGTCATCATATCTATATAACTTATTATTAGTACAGTTAATTCTCAACCCTCTAGTCTCATTATGATTATATTGGCTAACATAACCTCCACTCTCTATTACCCAACGATCCCAAGGAATCCTTTCACTAACATAGTTTCTGTATATAATTTTTGCTTCAATCCTCATGTATGCCAATCGCATCACCCTTTTAACTTTTTTGTCTTTTTTCTTTTATAAGGTTGGTCACCTTTTCCTCTAGGGAAGTTCCATATGTCATTCCTTTTTATCAATTTTTGAATTCAACTCCAATCTCATCCTTATTACATATAATCACTAATGCATTTCTAATATTAATTCTTCTGAGATTCTTAGTCTCCACCATGGTAATTGACTAATCAACTAATCCATGTCTTTGTTTTCCAATTGTCATCACTAGTTTTTTTATCACTTGACGACTCATAACAACTTTGAATGATGATATATTGAACCTTTTATGATGCCTGCAAATCCATTTAAGGTAATCTTATTTTAACTATTATTCTAAGAAATAAATCTTTTTTAATGATCATTTTCTTTTCGCATCCTTGACAGTCAAATCTTTAACTTCCAACCATATGGGCAACATAATAATATTGATATCAACTATACTGATATTATTAACCTTTATTTATATGGATGACTAATCTAGATAATGTTGATATTGATTCAAATTGATATCATTGGCAATTAATCAAGATCATGTCGATACTAATCATATTGGTATCATTATCTTCCATATCCTTAGACGACTAATCAAGTTCAATTTATCTATTTCCTTTTCATTTCATTCAAGTCAATTTCAATACCAGTGTAACTACAATGATATCATTAGCCTCTATAACTTGGCACAGGTCATCAAGTTCAATTCAATATATTTCCTTTCCTGTAATTTTGATACGATTTTAACCATAATAACATTAGTAGCCTCCATTATCTAGAATGAATAATCAAGTTCAAGAACATGTCGACACAAATATAACCATAATGATATCATTAGCTTATAATACCTAGATTGCTAATTAAGTTCTTTTTAACTTATCTCTTTATTTATTGGGCTAACATCGATATCATCATAACTAATATCATTAGCCTTCATTGCATGGACAACTAATCAAATAATTATTTTCTTTATTTTTCATTTTTCCTCATCATTCTTACTACAGTAATAAGAAAAATATAAATTAAACTATCAATTATACCAACGTTAGGATTATTCGGGGTTTGGAATTTTTTCCAATGTCAGAGTTGGAATTATTCGAGATCGAATATTCACTGGCGCTAGAGTCAGGAATATTATAAACAAATCATCATAGCATAAGCGAATGAATGTTTAGCAATTTAAGGCAAAACCAGTAATGCAGTCTGCCTTAGACAGAACGTTTAAGGGGTGATAATATCTTTCTTTTTACGTAACCAGTCCCGTATCATAGAATCTCTGTTGACCAGTTAGGGTTCCTAGTGACCATAATACTAGGCGGAGACTCCTCAAATAAAATATTTTTCCAAAAAGAATAAGATGCTAGAAACTTGTTCTTTTTCCACAATAATAGAGAATTATTTTTAGGGCCGCCGCAATGTCGAGTGCGACAGAATGGCGACTCCACTGGGGATCTTAGGATTACGCTTTGTCTTTTGTCTTATCATTGCTATTTTGTTTGTTGTGTTTATTTGTTTATTTATTTTTCCTGCATTTACTGCTTTAGGATGCATCCTTGTTTATATTGTCATGCATTACTTTGAGAGCACACACTTTACAACCTAGGATAAGTGGGGGGAGTAACGGTACCCCAATGGCTTTAGCCTGGGTAAGACTCGTGAAACCATCCAACTCTCATTTGATTGTTTACTTGGAAGTGGTTGATATGTCAAACTGATATTACTCAGGGCCTCTATCTTCACACTACTTGTAAGCCTCATATCGACCTTTCATGGACGATCACTGAGCATGCGAGAGACCTTTTAAAACTAGATAATGATCAACCCTTTGATGCACTCACAATTAGAATCTTCCTATTAGGTTGTCATCCCATAAAGGGCGAGTCCACATTTCATACGTATTTTTTTTAATCAATATTTTTGCATAAATTGCATGATTAACATTTAGCAGGTTGGAATATAGGTTCCCCATTGAAACTCATCTATAACACTCGTTCGGGAAAAAGACAAATGAAAAACAAAGAAAGAGCTTAGTTGGAAGCCCAACATCAAAAAGAGGTGGACAATCTTAAGAAAGAAGTCGCAAGGCTTACTAGTCTACTCGAGCAGGCCTTGAGAGATAAATTCAAAAAAACAACACTTATAGCTCAGCTTGAACCTATGCTCATAAATCCCTTCAATCCACAGAATCTGGGGGCAAATGGATTGTCATCTGATTTTCAACAAGCCATGCTTTTTCAACTAGCATACCCCACGAGAATGGTGTTTACCATTGATTCTATAGAAAAGGAATCTCAAAAGGGCAAGAGGATAAAAGAAGAGGGTATGAACAAATTAGTTGCCCTAGAGCAAAGGTTGAGAGCATTGGAGGGAATCCGCCTATATGATCCTATAAAGGCTGTTGAGATGTGTTTGGTGCCCAAAATTATCATTCCAAAAAAGTTTAGAGTGCCAGAATTTGTCAAATATACGGGAACTCAATGCCCTATAACGCATCTTAAAGCATACTGCAACAAAATGGTCAAGGTGGTTGATAATGAGAAACTGCTGATTCATTTCTTTCAAGACAGCTTGAGTGATGCTGTCTTCACTTGGTATATGCGGTTGGACAATACCAAGGTTAAAAAATGAAAGGACTTAGTTGATGCCTTCATGAGACAATATAAGTTCAATATAGACATGGGCCCTGATCGGTTAAGCTTGCAAGCTATGAAGAAGAAGAACAAGGAGTTCATAAGAGAATACGCCCGGAGATGGAGTGAGGCAACTTCACAAGTTAATCCTCCCATGTTGGAAAAAGAGATGATCGGTTTATTTTCCAACACTTTTAAAGCTCCGTACTTTGAATATTTGGTTAGGAGCTCTGCATAGCATTTCACTGACCTGGTTGTTATAGCTGAGAGGATTGAACAAGCTATTGGGTTAGGTAAGATTGCTAACCCAACCGAGAAGAACGGTTTCATAGAAGGTGGTTGCCAAGGCACTTACCGTTCCTATTGTTAATTTCTTCGCACCGACTCCCAGATATCAACTGTTTTAAAGATAAAGCTATGGTGATAGTAGGTTGAGAATGGTCTGCATGTGATTGCAACTAAGTGTTGAAAAGATGCCTTTGTCGAGAAGAATGAATGATTGAAAGATTTCAAAAATTCCAATGAATGATCACTAAATGTTTAGCCCTTTTTGTGTTATTATGCCAGTATTCATGTTGGTATAAGTTCTTTGTTGTTGAACTTATTTTCCTAAGCTTCAATGAAATAATGAGTTTGTCATTCAATCATGTTCACGACCAAGCATTATTCATCTTCTTAAAAGAGTTTTCTTATAAGAACTCACGAATACACCTTTGAAGTCTCGCGTGATCTCATAGACGCAATTCATATCTTGTACCAAAATCCATTTTCCTATTAGGGTTTTGAAAAATTGATCTGGTATTTTGATTTCAAAAATAATTTGATGTTCATTCAAAAATGATATTTTTGACATTCTACTTGTAGAATGACAATTGAATCAAACAACTCCATCATTGAGGTGACTAAATTATAAACCAAAAAAAAATTATGAAAAAGAAAAGAAAAGAAAAAAAGAAATGGATAAATACCCTTACCCCATGACTTTTGAATCATGTGTTTTTAAATATATGAATAATGGTATATAATGAACTTGTTGCTCATAACTCATGAAATGTATCTTTGTAAAGACTAAACCATCACACTAGATGAGATCAAAGTTTATTGATCATAGCTGCTTGCGCTTGAAATGAGGAAAGGCCATCTTTGTTATTCCTTTCACGTTCTGAAATAAGTACATCCCCTGCAATTCCTTTTTGAGCCTGAATAATTTTTCTTTCATGAAAAAAAATCCCGACTAGGATCATACCCCACACTGGGGGCAAGAGAAATTTCAACGATTAAGAAAGATGATAAAGCCGTGAGAAAGCCAAAAGGCAAAAGAGCCCAAGAAATTCAAATGCTAGGGGGCATGCCCAAATCACTAGAAAAAGTGACATCTAAGATAAAATTAGTATGCCCTAGCAAATTAATAATAAAAAAGAAGAAGCAGCAAATCAAAGAAGAGCGATAAAAGAAAATATAGATGACATCAAGAGTCAAACTATTGATAGTGATCCCCAATCTTTAAAACCCTGAAATACTCTTTGAGCCTTATGAATCATTTTCTTTCATAACCAAGAACCACAGCCTACGTTACGTACTTGTAGAAGTCCTTTCTAATCAAGCAAGGAAGCAACCTAGAACAATAAACAATGCTCTCAAAATGCAAAGAATACTTTTTCATAAGATTCATGACATCAAGAATAAACTATTCATTATTATTCATGCTGATAAAAATGAATGTTCAAAAAGATATAAATTTTTCTCATACAAAACCTCTAGTTTTTTTCTCGAGCCCTTCACTTTGAAATAAAAGGTCATCTCATGACATTTTTCACCGAAGACCTCATTGTCAAACACAAAAGCAAATAATCTCTTTTTCAAGAAAGAAAATACTAAGGAGTTGCAAGATTTCAAAAGCAAATTGTTTTAGACTCATATCAAAATAATTTTTGTTTTCAAAATGCAAGATCAAGATTTCAAGATTCATTCTAGACCTATATATCCTTCACCAAACTGAAAAGGAAAGAATTGAGAGAATGGCCTCTTAAAACCATTATTTGTTCGAGTCACTGATGGAGCACACTTAGAGGCGATGACCAATACAAGGGGGCAACATTGTGCTTAGAAGGAAAAATTCAAGAAAATAAGATAGTAATTTCCTTCAACTAGATAAGGGGGCATTTTGGTTTACAAAAGACAGCTTGATCCTTTCAGCAAGTGATACTGAATGTTTTTAGCAGTGAGACGAGGGATAATGAATGATCCTCTCAAATTATTTGACGAGTTAAAAAAATCTTTAGCAAGCAAGTGGGTCACGATGGGCACCACAAAGGCTGAGTTGTGCAAACAAATCTGGAAAAAGACTTATATGGGCTAACTCGAGTGGGCTAGAAAGCCAAACGATAAAGATGACTTAAATCAGATAGCAAGATCTCACCAACCAAGCAACGAGAAGACTAAGAAGAAATGGGGGGCCTATATTTCAAATCAGGTAAAGATACATGCATATCATCTAAACTTTGAGACATTGGACAATGAGTTTTGCAAATTTCATATGAGAAAATTCCAACGAAATCCATCAAGTGGAAGGCCAACTTGAAATGGCCGAAGATCAAAATTACTGTTGAAAATTTTTCATTTTTGAGAATTTTTCAACCTGGGCAGGCCGCCTATGAGAATTAGACCACCAGAAAAATCTCTGTATTTTTCCACCACCTTTCATTTTTCATTCTTGAAGTAGTGCGTTTCCTAACCATACCTCCTTTTGAGTGCGCCTTCGAACCCTTATCTCATTTCTTTTCAAGCGCGCCTTCGAGCCCTCGACCATCAAAGGTAGTGCATTTCCTATCCTACCTCCTTTTGAGTGCACTTTCAAACCTCATCTCATTTCTTTTCGAGCGTGCATTCGAGCCCTCGACCATCAAAGATAGTGCATTTCCTATCATGCCTCCTTTTGAGTGCGTCTTCGAGCCCTCAACTCATTTCTTTTCAAGCGCGCATTCGAGCCCTCAGCCATCAAAGCTAGTGCGTTCCCAACCTTACCTCCTTTTAAGTGCGTCTTTGAGCCCTTACCTTATTTATTTTCTAGTGCGCCTTTGAGCCCTCGACCATCAAAGGTAGTGCATTTCCTATCCTACCTTCTTTTGAGTGCGCCTTCGAGCCCTCATCTCCTTCGAGCTTCCATCTCTTGAATAGTGCGCCTTCGAGCCCTATCATACCATCTTTGAAAAATCCTCGTATTTTTCTCTCTGGGCAGGTAACCCATTACAATGTGACAATTTTTGAAAAATCTTCGTATTTTTCTCCTTGGACCGGTAACCCATTACAATGTGACCACTTTTGAAAAATCATCGTATTTTTCTCCCTGAACAGGTAACCCATTACAATATGACCATTTTTTGAAAAATCATCGTATTTTTCTCCTTGGGCAGGTAACCCATTACAATGTGATCACTTTTGAAAAATCCTCGTATTTTTCCACTGGGCAGGTAACCCATTACAATGTGACCATTTTTGAAAAATCATCAGATTTTTCTCCCCGGGCCGGTAACCCATTACAATGTGACTACTTTTGAAAAATCCTCGTATTTTTCTCCTTGGATAGGTAACCCATTACAATGTGACCACTTTTAAAAAATCCTCGTATTTTTCCATTGAGCAGGTAACCCATTACAATGTGACCACCTTTGAAAAATCCTCGTATTTTTCTCCCTATATAGGTAACCCATTATAATGTGACCACTTTTAAAAAATCCTCGTATTTTTTCATTGGGCAGGTAACCCATTACAATGTGACCACCTTTGAAAAATCCTCGTATTTTTCTCCCTGGGCAGGTAACCCATTACAATGTGACCAACCCATTACAATGTGACTACTTTTGAAAAATCCTCGTATTTTTCTCCCTGGGTAGGTAACCTATTAAAATGTGATCATTTTTTAAAAAAAAATGCTCTTTTTTTTTTCCTGAGCAGGTAACCCATTACAATGTGACCATCTGGGCAGGTAACTCAATACAATGTGACCATTTTTGAGAAATCCATGTATTTTTCAAACATCGGGCAGGTCGCTTGGAGCAATTAGACCACTCGCGAAATTCTTCGCATTCTTTTATCATTGGGCAGGTTGCCCAAAACAATTTGATCCATTTCTAAAAATAAAAAAACAACAAAAAAACAAAAACAAAAAAAAAGGATCGCCTTCCAAATGACTTGTTTCTTGATTTCTACATCTCTCTGTAAAGGTTGTGTGTCAATCTACTATTTTTGAAGTTTTCAAGACTAAAAAAAAAAGGGTTCTTTCTTTATCTACTTTTCTTTATAAATTTACTACACAAAGCTAAAAGAAAATGAAATTTTCCAATATCTTTGCATTGTAAATATTATAAAGAGGGGGCAACTGTCATAACCCAATTTTGACCATTTTTATTTTAATTATTATTATTATTTTATTTACTGAAAATGATAAAAAAAAATAATAATGATGAAAAACAAGTAAAATAAAGAATGAATTAAAATTTGGGTTAAGGGCAACATGATTGGAAGTTTTGGGGTTTAATTAAACTTTGAAATTAATCTAATTAATCCAATTAAGGGCGTAATTGGAGAATGGATAAGTTTTGAGACTTAATTGACATTGAAATTAATTTAACTAATCCAATCAAGGTTTTAATTGGAGAATTGATAAGTTTTGAGACTTAATTGAGCTTGCAATTAATTTAACTAATCCAATCAAGGTTTTAATTGGAGAATTGATAAGTTTTGAGATTTAATTGGGTTTGAAATTAATTGAATTAATGAAATCAGGGACTTAATTGAAGAATTAACAAATTTTGGGGTTTTTTGGGGTCAAAATTGCGCTAGATTAGAGTCCAAGGACTGTTTTGTAAAATACGCTGAAATGCTGAGGTCCAATTAAAGTTTATCCAGGGGCTTATTTACAAAAATTTCAAAACTTCAAGGCCCGGATCATAAATAGCAGTTGATGGGAAAACGGAGCCGTTTCTTGGACGAAACTGTTCACTGTCTTCTTCCTCCGTTTCATCAGTTTCCAGCCAACGCTTGAGTTTCATAATTGAAGGCAACCAGTTACAGGGCATTTAAGAGGCGACCGTTACAGCGCCGCTCGATCTCTAGCCGTATAAAAGCTGGGCAAAGGCAACCTCAGAAGAAAAAAGAAAAGAAAAAAGGCAACCAGGGGAGAGGAATTAAAGGGAGCCGAAAATCAAAAAAAAAAAAAAAAACCTGAATAACAGGGGAGCAGAGCACGAACAGGGGAAGCACAAACCGAAAACCAGAGGAGAGAACTAGAGCAGAACCCATAGAAAAACCCAGAAAACAGGGGAATAACAGAGCAGCATACGAAGAAACAGAACGATTCACGAGGGAGACGGGACCGAGAGAGGAGGAAGAGGGGAAGAAAAACCAGAGAAAAAGCCAGCGTACCCCAGCTTCGCCTTCGCCTTCGTCTTCAGGGGACAAATTCACAGACCGAGAGAAAAACAGGAGCCAAGCACAAAGACAGAAAAACAAACAAGACAGAAGAGGACCAGGGGAAGCACAAACCGAAAACCATAACTAAAAAAAACTTAGCAACAATAGAATAGAGGGGAAGAGACTGAGAGGAGGAGGAAGGGAGAATTCTCCAGGAGTACTCGAATTGTTGCTGTCGCCTGCGCCTTCGAATCACCAGGTAAGGTTTTCCTTTTATCTTTGTTTTCTGCATTTTTTTTGTTTAAAGAGAGGAGAACGAGGTGAAGGTAATTAACCTGTGCAGCGCACGCGTAGTTTGAACCACGCGTGCCTGCAGCCCAGCTGGGCCACAAGCTTGGGCCCAGCCCGCCCATATGGGCTGAGCTGGGTCCAGCCCAAAAAATATATATGCTGAGCTGGGCCGGGCCCAGTCCAGCCCAATATATAAAAAAAAAAACCCAAAACAAAAAAAAAATATAAATAATAATAATAATAATAATAATAAATAGAAAGTGTAGAAATAAACATTTTGCATGTCTTAGAAAAATTTATTTTTGTCAATTTATTCACTAATATCAGGATCAGGAATAAAAATAAAAAGAAAAAAATATACTGATTTTTTTTGTAGCTACGAATTTTTACCAACGCCAGAGCTAGAATTATTCATGGTGGAATTCTTACCGACGCCAGAGTTGGGATTATTCGGGGTTTGGAATTTTTACCAACGTCAGAGTTGGAATTATTCGAGATCGAATATTCACTGGCGCCAGAGTCAGAAATATTATAAACAAATCATCATAGCATAAGCGAATGAATGTTTAGCAATTTAAGGCAAAATCAGCAATGCAGTCTGTCTTAGACAGAACGTTTAAGGGGTGGTAATATCTTTCCTTTTACGTAACCAGTCTCATACCATAAAATCTTTGTTGACCAGTTAGGGTTCCTAGTGACCATAATATTAGGTGGCGACTCCTCAAATAAAACATTTTTTCTAAAAGAACAAGATGTCAGAAACCTGTTCTTTTTCCACAATCAAGAGAATTACTTTTACCTGTCCTTAGGTTGAATCTCACTTTTAAAAAAGAGATGTATTTTTTTTTTCAATTCTCACATTACCCACTCATATTTCATACCCAAAAACATAGCTTTAACACAACATAATAAATTCAATAAACAAGTCATTCAAACTTAACATTCCATAATGTGTTCATCATATAAAAATATATCAATTCATAGCACAAACTTAAACAAAGCTTTAAACAAGCTTTTTTTACGTCTTAATCATAAGAAATAATAAAGAATTGAACAAAGAAACCGAGCTTTTTCTTCGCCTCCTCTTTTTCCTCACTCCAACCTTCAAAACTTCCATTTTCGAGTTTAATAATCCATCTAAAGTTTGAAATTGCTGTTTCAATCCCTTAAAACCTCCTTTTGAACCCTTAATCTAAAGTTTAAGTGATTTAGATAAGAAATTCAAAAAAATATTTTTATTTGATCTTTTTATCATCTGTTTCTTTTACAAACTTATTACTGTCTCATAATAATATTACTGATTGTTAATTGGTGCTTACATCATCACTTTTTTATTTTATATCATTCTTTCTCATCGTTTATTTCTTATTAGAATATTAATTCCTTAGGACCTTTTTCTCTCCTTTTTTTTTCTTATTATATTTGCTGGTTTTTCTAACATTATAAATTTTAATCTAAAACTCATGACCCTCATTTCAACCTCAATTACACTTTAAATTTATTTATGAAGATCATCCTCTCTTTTCTATGTCATATTTATTATTGTTTTTGTCATGTATTCATTTCTTTTCATCCTAAGTTTTCATTACTCATTGAGTTTTCGTTCTCATTGGCTTTGATTATATGTTTATGCAGGGGTTATACATAATTTAAGAATATTTTATTTAAAATTATTTGACCTATCTAAGTTCAGTTACTTTGTGTTTTTAAAACAATATTTTATTTAATTATATGATATTAAATATAATTGCTTGTAGAAAAAGCAACCAAATATTTTTCTTTAAAAAATATGATGGTTTGTAAAAAAAGAACGTTTGCCAAATTGTTTTTGTTTTTGTTTTTTTTTTAAAAAAAGATAGTTATAATTTTATCCAAAACAAACTTAAATTTTAATGGTATTTTTAAAAATAATACCGGGAAATATATTTTGAATTAATTTAAAAAATTAATAAAAATATATATACAATATACATTTAGTTATCTAATTTCACATCAAATAAACTTTATTTTTTCATATGAAAACACATGGGAAACAACCCATAAACATCAACGGACCATATCTAACCTTAAAACAATGTTTAATTAGTAAATAAAATAAAATTTATCCTCATTTAAAAAACATTCTCGAAGTTCGATTTACCTTCCTAGCATATTGAGGAGTTAAAACACCTCAATGATATTTTTTTATGAAATGAAATCTATTGACACCAACAATAACTTTTTCGAAAATGATTAATGATTACTTTCTCTCTCCTTTACTGTAATTCGATGTGTCCTTCTCTCTTAAATCCAAGGATTGAAATGTGAATAAAATGAAATTTTAGATCAAATCGTGTAATTTTTTAACTAAAAGGATCTAAGCAATTTTGGACAAGCATTGACACAATTTTCTTAAAAAAGGTTACCAATTCACCTAACTTTTAACTTTAGTCCTCTTATTTTTTATTCATCTCAAACAACAAAATTGAATCTTTTTTTTTTTTTCAAATTTAAGAACCTAGTGTCAAGATTTTTTAAAAGATTATAATAACCTAAAAAAAATAAAAGCAATACGAACCAAAATCATGAAATCAAATCACCAATTAATGCAACGTGAAAGGGTGAATTTGAAAAAAAAAAAAAAAAAAGCTTGATAGGAAAATTGGAAAAGTAAGATAAAAAATTAAAATATCATCTTTTCAAATAAATAGTTTTCATTTCACCTAACTTTTGATTTTTATCCTTTCATTTATAACGCTTGGCAAACAATCAAATCAAATTATTTCTTGTAATGTTAAGATTCAACTCAATGTTGGGAATGTTTGTTGAGACAATAAAAACTTGAAAGAAAGAAGCATAAAAAAAATCATGAAAGTTAACTTTAAATTAATAAAATAATTATTATTATATGACCATAAAACACAAAGGACAGAAAGAAAGTATCAATGCGCGAATCCAGAACAATTTTTTTCCCCAAAAGACACTGTTTTAATAAGCCATCTAAATTTATTTCTTTTAATTTTAATTATAATTAGAATTAGAATATTTGTGATTATAATATTATTCCCCAAGATTACTAGAACCTCTACAGGCATTCACTAGATAATGAAGAAATTTTTCCATCTCTAGGTTGACGCCGTTGACTTGCGGACATTACAGTTAGGTAGCGTTTGACAGCGAGAAAGTTCGTTAGGAGTGGGAGTTGGAGACCTCTCATGGCTTGCCCTAGTTACTGTTCCAACACAAAAATTGCATCTCTATTCATTGCTGAGTATACTGTTAGTCTGTCAATGTCTGCCACTGCCATGATAAACAAAAGTTGAGTTTCCTGGGTGAGAAAAATGCTCTAAGAACTGCGTTTCAAGCAAGAAATATAAATTTTGGACTTGGCTTAGATCAGCTTCCTGAGCTGCCGTCCCTGTTACTTTCTGGGCTTTAAAACCTACTGGTCTTTTCCCTTTAGATCAACAAAGAATGGTTCATCGATCATGCAAGTGATTGTTTAAGTAACTCCTCATTTTCTGTGGGAAGCGATGGATTTTGCCGTAAGGTCTCACTGGGAGACAAGACCATACTTGAGATTTAACATCTAACAACAGCCAAAGCCATTAAATTCCTGTACTGGTAGAAAAGTAATTTCATGTTCATTTTTTATTGCTTTGGCACTTGGATTCCACAACATGTAAATAGAAAATGGTGGATTGGTGTTTCATTGATTACAAGACATGTGAGGGGCTGCAAATAACAATCTGTTAAGCTTTGAATTGCTAAGATTGCTTTGTATTTCTTCTGATATGATTCTACTTGTTCCTGCTGACAATAGACCTTGTATCTTCAGCTCATTTTCAAGTTGAATGGCTTCATCCAACCTTTGTACCACTCTTTCAAAGCAAAGATATCGTCCGTAAGCTCCATTATCCATAGCTTCATAAACACGGACATGTGCTTCTGCCACCTTCCCTACATCTGCTAAAGCTAGCAGACCTTGTCGTAGCATGATTGAACCACCTATCCATGAGTTTTAAACGTTAAGTTTGGTATAGTGAACAAAATCCAATTACATACTATGAAGAGCAAGAGCTATTAATGCTCGATGCTCTAGATGTTCCTTCTTTTTAGAATCTTTGTTTCAAACTTAAGCTCAGTGGAAAAAAAAATTAAGAATTAAATGTTGTTCTAACCTTTAAGATATGGAAAAGAGGTTTCTTTGTGATCATGGGGGAACGATGAATCTATGAGAAGGCCAGGGCAAACAGTTACAAGTTTCACTTTCATTTCTTTTGACTTCCTCCAAGCAATCTTTTCCGCTCTCATCTTACCTAATGCATGCCAAAGCTGTTTTCCATTTTGAAAATCCATAGAGATTGAATAACTCACTTTTTGATCAATTAACA
Source organism: Populus tomentosa (assembly GCA_018804465.1). Taxonomy (NCBI): domain Eukaryota; kingdom Viridiplantae; phylum Streptophyta; class Magnoliopsida; order Malpighiales; family Salicaceae; genus Populus; species Populus tomentosa. The sequence continues at coordinate 8,722,889 of CM031975.1, forward strand.
TCAATGGTATCAATGGTCTTGTCAAGGAACTTTCTGATATATTGCCATGAACAATATATAGCAGAACAGGAAACTTTTGTATGCAATGAATTTGAGTACCTTGTTTTCTCTGCAAAATTCCTCACTGCTCCAACAACTCTCGTCAATAACCCTGTCTAAATTGGAAGAAGTCCAAATGGAAGCAAGAAGAGAAGAAGTGAAGATACATCTTCTTCTGTATGCTGCCCTGCCACATGCTTCAATAACATTCCTTGCACCCTCAGTTTCAAGAAATGCCATTTGTTCCTGCAAAGTAGTAAGCAAAAAGTAAACAATTGTGAGAAATAATGGCTAGCATTTGGAGTCCGAAATTATTCTAATTTTACTAAGTCTTAAAAGCTTTTGGAGTTTAACATTTAATTTTCCTTCAAAGTTCATAAATCACATGCAAGAACTTCAAATTTCAAGCAAGGTTGACATTAAAACTTGTTTGTGTTACTGTAGTAGCTTACTGAGTAACCTGAGATCCCATGTGGATCGATGAAGGAGGAGGTGTGGAAAACTGCATGACAACCACTAAAAGCATCACAAAGACTGTCCAGATCTTTCATCTTTGCTACAACAACACTCTCTAGTTTACTCATGTCTTCTTCTTTGATCAGCCCTTTCAAGTCCTCAAAATCCACTGCTAATTAATAAAAAACCAACCATGGTTAAAACATACACAGTTAGTACTAATTAGTGGAAAACTGCAAGCCAGGCTGCTGATCCAACTGAATCCGTTTCAGCTGTGACATGTAAAGAAGAAAATGCTCTTCTACAATCCATTTCTGTATGAGTGCAGATAAATTTTCCCTAGAAACTGTGTACTTAGTACTGACCTTGGTTATGAACGGTGACTCGAACAAGGTGGCCACGAGAAAGGAGCTCTTTGACTATATGAGAACCCAAGAATGAATTCCCATCTGTCACACAAACCAGTTTATTCTCTCCTGCTTTCAAGCTAGAGATGATTTTTTTCCCAGAACAAGGCTTTCCTTCCTCCCAGCAGAAGGCTGGCACCAGTGAAGGTTTTGACAACAACATTTCTTCCATCCTTCTCCCTCCCTCCCTCCCTCTCTCTCTAGATATCTTCCGTGTTCATGGGCATGTCAGCAAGAGGGCTGGTAGCTGGTTATGAAAATGCTTGGACGGGGTAGTTGGCAATACACGAGCCACGAGGGTAGATAGTCTTTCTGTCTCAAAGCACACCAATTTTTATGTTATTCTATGAAGCGAAGACTACAGATGGCACCATCCAGCAGGCCAAAAAGCCAGATACTGCCAAGCTCCAAGGTCATTCATGAATTATCATGGAAGAAAATTATACAGGAAGTGTGATTATGAAGGGTTGAAAATGGCTTCATTGTTCAAATAATGACCTTCTTCTAACAGGAATTTATATCCTGTTAATGCCAGTTAAGGACATGGTTGGAAGTGTCTTTTAAAAATATTTTTGAAAAAATTTAAAAAATTTTTATTTTTTATTTTTATTTTAAATTAATATATTTTTAATATTTTCAAATCATTTTGATATGTTGATCTCAAAAATAATTTTTAAAAAATAAAAAAATATTATTGACATGTTTTTTTAAGTGAAAAGCAATAGAAACCACACTCCCAAACACCCTCTAAGTGTGAACATCACTTGACATCCCCGGGCATTAATAGATACCAAGCCCATGCTATGCTGCGAATTTATATTTTATTGTGTGTTCATAAAAAAATTATTACAATTTACAATATCTTAAAAAAAACTATAAAATTAAATTATCAATCAGCTCAATATTAAAAAAAGAAAATCAATAAAGATAGTTTTAAAAAAAATCAGAAAAAAAACCAAGCAGGAAAACACTGTAACAATCTATAGTCTTTCATAAGGAATTCTAGAGTTGTGATTATCAACTAGTTTAATATTAAAAATAATAAAAATGAGAAATATAATTTTAAAAAAAATCATAAAAAAATTATGTAAGGGAATACTGTAGCAATCCACAATGTTTAAAAAAAAAAAACTACAAAGTTAAATTCTCAACCAGCTCAATATTAAAAAAATAAAATCGACGAAGACAATTCTAGAAACAAAATCATAAAAAAGAAAAAAAAAACTATATGGGAAAACACTATAGCAATCCATAATATTTTAAAGAAAACATTACAAAGCTAAATTCTCAACCAGCTTAATATTAAAAAAATAAAATCGATAAAAACAATTTTGAAAAAAACAACACAAAAAAAGAAAAAAAGAACAAAATTTTGGGGGGGAAAAAAACAAATTAAAAAATGGCAAAAAAACATGTGAGGAAAATTAAAGCTAAATTCTCAACCAGTTCAATATTAAAATCTTTAGAAAAACACTGTAGCAATCTATAGTGTTTTATGAAAAAATATACAATTATAATTCTCAACCAGCTCAATATTAAAAAAAAATTAGATCAATAAAGATAATTTTAAAAAATATCACAAAAAAAACAAAAATTATTCAGAAAAACACTGTAGCAATCTATAGTGTTTTATGAGGAAATCTACAGTTGTAATTTTCAACTAGCTCAATATTAAAAACAATAAAATTGATAAAGATAATTTTAAAAAAAAATCATAACAAAAAAATCATGTGGAGAAAAATTATAGCAATCAACAGTGTTTTAAAGAAAAAAATTACAAAGTTAAATTTTCAACCAGCTCAATATAAAAAAAATAAATTCAATAAATACAATTTAAAAAAAATTGATTAAAAAAAATAAGTGAGGAAACACTTTAGCAAGGCAAAAATCATGCAGGAAACACTGTAGCAATTTACAGTATTTTAAAGAACTACAAAGCTAAAATCTCAATTAGCTCAATATGAAAAAAAAAAATCAACAAAAATAATTCTGAAAAAAAAACAAAAAAATTATTAAAAAAACCATGTAGAGAAATATTATAGCAATCCACAATGTTTTTTTTAAAAAAACTAAAAATACAAATTCTTAATCAACTCAATAGTAGCAATCAATAGTGTTTTTTTAAAAAAAAAAAAAAACTACAAAGCTAAATTTGTAATTAGCTCAGTATGAAAAAAAAAAATGAAAACTAAAAATATAAAATTAACGAAAACAATTCAAAAAAAAGGAAAATAAAAAAAATAATTTTAGAAAAAAAAATATTTGAGGAGAGCTAAAACTCAATTCTTAATCAGTTTAATATTGAAAAAACAAATTTAACAAAGATAATTAAAATAAAATATGAGTAAACATTACAGGAAAACAAAAACCATATGAAAAAAATATTATAGCAAAACAATCCACAATGTTATTTTTAAAAATATTTTGAAGTTAAATTCTAAACTAGTTCAATATGAAAAAAAAAAATTCAATAAAGATTAGTTTAAAAAAAATCATAAAAATAAATAAAAACAAAAAGTAGGGGTACAGGCTGCGCGCCTGCATGACTCAGCTGGAGTGGAAAGGGGATTTTCACTGCTCTAATATATATAAAAACCAATATGGACTCTATAAATGAATTTAAACCATAAAGAATACAGAATGAGGCAGCCATAGAGGCGAAATCGTGTTAGTTAACAAGGAAAACAATACTACTAGTAAATGGAAGATATTGTACATGAACAGGCAGTAGCAACTCTAGCTAAAATTGAGTGAGATCTCAATCAAGGGTCTCAAAATCCAAGACCGAGTGCTGTCTCTCTTTCCAAATCAGCTGTTACCAAATCCCATGTCATGGAATGGAAATGTAGGATGAACATGATGAGTTTCCACACGGCAAAGAATTTGAGGATTAAACAGAATCCCCATGATCTCTACTCCTCCAGCTACTCTGAGTGCGATCAAAAAATTCTGAACTATTATACTCTTGGCTACCAAATGCCAACCTCTGAAACATTCTGATTTGCGCAGAGTGTTGTCTTGAATCAAATATTTCACTTTGACCAGGTTTCATACCATTAGATAGATCCGATGACTCGTCTAACAAGTCCAAGGCTCTCACCACCTAAAATGGCAAAAACAAACACCAACACTTTTAGCTAGGCTTGTCCAGTATGGTGAAGGAAAAAGGAAAATATAGAGCACAAATACATGATTACCTGACTCATCCGCGGCCTTTTTGCAGCCGAATGACGCACACAAGCTGCGGCTGCCTCAATCATCCGAAACATTTGACTTGGAACATAGTTCTTCTCCAGCCCTGAATCAGCCAATGCTTCAAAGTCTTCATTTTCAATTGCATCGGTAAGCAATGGTCGAGCCTGAAAACAAGTTTGAATTTGGATTATTCAACTAAAAGCTTACCAGGTAGTTAATGACACAAATGACACTATTCATCAGGTCAAACGTTTCCACGTCTCATAGATGACAGAACCCTGCCAAGCTGAAATAAAGCACCCATGAACACAACCTGCAGACTTGTAGTAGCCGATGAGCATGCTACAAGTTGTCAATATTTTGCACGGTTCTAACACTTCTGGATTACAAGAAATTATGTGCCCTAAAAAGCATTCTCGTAGCTGGAAGTTAAATTTTTGAAGCAAGATGAGTTTGAAAAACTTTGAAGCCGGATTACAGCTCACAGGCAGTTAAAGCTCACATCAATACTTCGAAATTAGACACGGCAAAATTGCAAACATGGTTGAGTATATGAAATTTTGATCTTGTGCCACTGCAGAAATTATAAGCTTGTACAATACTTTACTAATTAAAAGATGAAAAATGACGTTCCAAGAAATGTCTACTAGGAAAGAAAGTTCTAGAGAAAGAATTGAACGTCCCCAACATTTTACCAACCAAAAGAAACCATTAAATATCTGTACATCTCAAACATATAGTATCAAGTAGATAATGAGTTGGGATGGTTATCGAACTTACCCATTCAACGAGGCTTTCATCACCCAGTGGCTGAGAGGCATCTACAGGCTTACGGCCTGTAATTAGCTCCAATAGCACAACCCCATAGGAATAAACATCAGATTTTTCAGTCAACTTTCCACTTGTTGCATACTCTGGAGCCATGTACCTGGACAAACAATGTTCCATTCAAAAGAGTAAATAAAATAAGAAAGTTGGGGCACACATTAACAAGACATCAAAATTACAAATTTCACATGTGCTATGCCACTAACAAAATATGTCGTTACAAAATTGTCATCTAAACTCCAAGCATGCACAGCTTACAACCACCCTTTGCTACAAATGAAATCATACAGGTAAGAGAAAATAACGCTACTCGCCATTTAAGTAAAGTTAGCTTCCTTTCACTCAAAAGAAAAACACATTATATTTAGCTCTCTTTTCTTACCAAATTGCTTTCCATGACACTAGCTTTACCATTATACATAAGCATCACAAAAATGTTAAAGAAATGAGTACTTGGGGCACCTACCCAAAGGTTCCCATCACACGTGTGGATACATGAGTATTTGAATCCAGTTCCAGCGCTATCTTAGCAAGCCCAAAATCTGAAACCTGATAGAAAAAAACTGCTTGATAAAGAGATTGATATTTGAAGAATGTAGCATAGAAACAGAAGAAACAAAAACATGTTACAAGTACAATAATGCGAAGAAGATTGTTTACTTGACAAAGGAATAAAATATTCCATAAGCATTGTCATGGCATAAGTAATTGGCCATAGGGGCACTTTCCCTAGAGTAAAACACGGTTCTTAGTGATATTAGGATTTACAGAAACAGACATACCTGAGCTTCAAAATTTTCATCAAGAAGGATGTTAGATGACTTGATATCCCTGTGAATAATGCGTGGATGGCCTGATACACACCACAAAAGAAATGAGATCAAAATGTTCAATATATGTTGCAAACATGCAAATAGAAACAGATGTGAGATAGTGAGGAGAACCTAGTGAAGGAGTGGCACATTTTTGCAAGTATGAGTGCTATGTAACTTGTGTGATGAAGACAGTACATGCTACAATATTTCCTGGTTGAAGCATGGATGTTGTCAATATGTTAATTCTGCTTCTTATTCAAATTACTCAAGAAGGTTGTTTGCATATTATCAAATTGTTCTAGAATGCATCTTGGATTTACACTTGATTAACTAACGGGGAAGAACTTATAACTGGCACCTATATGTCAAAATTTGAAAAGAAAGATAAAGTCTCCAGTTCCAGGACTCAAATCATTTATGTCAGTTGTCAATGCAATGTGCTAAAAAAGGTTTGGAAGTATAAATTGTTAAGTCCAAGAAAAATGGGAAAATTACAATCTTCATGCAGATAAGCTATGCCACGAGCTGCACCAGCAGCAACCCTGACCCTTGTTGCCCAATCCATAAATGGTCTGCCTTCACCTGCAAGGATCGATAAGAATTCAGGAAATACAAGGCATTGCCAATTTTACAAGGGAGCTATTTGCAGTGTAACTTCAAACATGAAGAATGGTGATGTTGCAAGAACAGAAAAGGAAAAGCCAGAAATAATTAAAATGAAACTTGTACTATCATTGATGGACTATGATAAAGAGAAACAAATTAGCAAATATCAATAGATTGGTAATAGTCCAAGCCAGCAAAAAAAATATAAAACCAACTTCTTGTCCATATCTTAATTTAAATGGATAAAGCACAGTAATTATACTAGCCTGTTGCAACCAAAACAGCAATATCTCACATAACCGTTTCTGTAAAACCTATTTACGGCTATTATACTTTGATCACCACCAGAATCATAATTCAGCAGCTGATTAAAATAAAACTTTGAAGGCATAGGCATATTTTAAAAGATATGCAGTGAAAAGTCCAATATGATTGGATAAATTAGATAAAATATGTGTCATGTCATATGTGAGAAGATAAAGCATTCATGGAGGACACTAGCAAAAGTGAATTTCTCATATTCTAAACTACAAACTTACCGTGCAAATGGTAATAAAGAGTATCATTGGGAAGGTAATCATAGACAAGCAGTCTTTGATGCTCAGATATACAGTAACCCACCAATGAAACCAAATGTCGATGATGCACTCTACTAATAATCTCAACCTCTGCTCTGAATTCACGCTCCCCCTGAGAACCACCAATCTTTAATTGTTTTACAGCAACATCTCTTCCATCTACAAGGACACCTTTGTATACACAACCAAATCCACCTTCACCTAGACGATTCTGTGCCGAAAACCCATTTGTGGCTTGGACTAGTTCTTCATATGTGAACCATGACCTTGAATTATTTACTACACCTGCCTCCGATGGTGAATACATGAAATCACTGCCAGAAGGACCGCCAACCAGGGGAGCTGGAGGATAAGGTTTTAGAAATACTGAATCTGTAAAGCAAAACTTTCATTAATTCCAGTCACATCTCAATCAGCATTTAAATATTCCTGTTGGACAGCTTAAGAGCATAGCCTCGGAATGTCATTCAATGAGAAAAGAAAATTCAAAAATTTGAAGAAAATAAAGTTGAAAAGGATATTTGACATAGACACTCATTTGAAAACAGAAGATAAAAAGAAACGAAATGACATATTATGCTCCAATCTGTAAACTAAATCATCAATAGGATAGGGAAACCAGAAAATGAACTAGTAGATTGTTCTGGATCAAGTGAACACGCTCCAAAAAGACAAGCCAGTCATCAGAAAAAATAGATATATGAGAAGAAGAAACCAAGACCATGAAAGAAAAAGTGACTATGGTTCAAATGTGACGCTGTCTAAATGATCAGAAGAAAAGCAATTGTGAAGCTAATCCAGATGGCTTGGATACAATCCAGCATCCAGGACTCGTTTTATGGCCCCATAGTACTTTGCATAGGCCATATAAAATTTACTTGAGTTGTTAAATTGCTTGATGTCAACAGCATTGATCAACGCATTAGAAGTGCTATCAATCACCAATTAAGTATCTACTATCAATTCATATCTCTAAACAGGGGAACCTATGACAGTAGATTTCTAAAATGCCTTCCAAAGGGATTGTGTTAACAGAGAAGTATCAACTTTTTACACTGATTGACACATATCCTATCACAAGGCTTTACCACTCCAACCAAAAAGATTTTACTTCATTTTAAGATCCAGATTCTGCATCCAGTAACCATGATCCATATTCTCATTTGTAAAACAATTACTAACTCTAAGGGCTTTTAGAAACAACACCATAGCTGCTTCAGCAATGAAAAATTCAGAGAATCAGTACTGCAAGACCGATTACAATAGAGCAATATTCAATAAATTACCTGAATTTTGTGAGGAGGCAAATGGCGAAGGGATAGTGTAACCAACATTTTCTCCTCGTCTTCTCTTTCGCTTTTGTGCAAACCATACAGCCACAACTAGAAGACTGAGTGCTACAAACCCAGCCACAATGCCTATTGTGACTGCACCTCCATTGTTTAATCCCCCTGGACCAGTGGATGAGGTATTTGCGGAGACATCAGTTCCATTGGTTGCTCTTGCAGTTGGTTTCTCTGTTGGAATAGCAGGAAAGGGTGGGGTAGGACTTACCGTCACTGATGAATTAACTGGAGGAGCAGGAGGAGATATTGCCGGAGGTGTTGATGAGGTCGAGGGAACTGATGGGGGCGGCGATTGCAATGTGGATATTGGAGGAGGAGGAGAGTTTGTTGTAGGTGGAGGACTATCAGATTGAGAACTAGGTGGTGGTGGAGGAACTGTTGGAAGTGCAGGGGGGCTTTCTGGCGGCTTTTCTGTTGGAGGAGGAGGCGAATTAGTGGCAGGGGATATAGGGTCATTTGCAGGAGGAGGTGGAGAAGGGGAGACAGCTTGAGGGGGAGGTGGGGAGGTTACAGGAGTCGTTGGAGAGGCACGTGGAGGAGGGGGGGTGCTTATCGGTTGTGGAGGGGGTGGTTCAATGGTAGAAGCTGGGGGAGGCGCGGCAGGTGGTGATGGAGGGGTTAAAGCTGGAGGGGCTGGTGGTGGAGATGCTGGAGGGGCTGGTGGTGGAGATGCTGGGGTTGGTGGTGGCGGGGCGGATGGTGGAGGTGTTGAGGAAATTATTGGTGATGGTGGTGGCGGAGCTGGCGGGGAAGCAGCGGGTGGTGCTGGTGGTGGGGATTGAGGAGGTGGGGTGGCAGGGTTAGATGGTGTTGAAGGTAATGGGGGGTCAGTGGTCTGATCAGGCTGAGATATTGAGGGAGGGGGTGAATTGGTGGTGGAATCTGGTGTTGATGGTGGAGATGGTGTTAAAGTGGAGATTGGTGTTAGAGAGGGGGGAGAGTCTGGTGAAGGTGTTAGGGAAGCCATGTTTGTATCTAACAATATGCCTAAATCTCTTACAAATCCATATCTAATAACTGAAACCTATATCTCAAACTGCTCATCACACAAACATCGACTGTTAGATACAATACTCCAAAATATACAAAAGACTCGAGCTTTGTCAACTCTTCCACTGCCAAATGCCCAGACTCTTCAGCAAATGACAAACATATACAAAACCAGATACAAAAATTCAAGCAAAAGTCTTCTTTACTGGGAACACCCAAATCCTCTAAATCCCAGACACAGCTCAAAGAACCTAATAAATTTGCAAAAAGCAAGCAAAACCCAGTTCTCAAAGGTCCTCAATGAGCAAACCCCAGATATAAAAAAACTACAAGTCTTGAACAGAAAATGAGATCAACTAGGCCATTTAGGCTCCAAAACTATTATTTTCTTCCTGTTTTAATGGGAAAATGAAGCATTACCCAGGTCACCAAAGCGACAAGAAAGAAGACCCAGAAGAGAAAAGCGAAAAGCTAAAGAATGTCTTACCTATCTCTTTCGAAAGGAAGATTTTCTATGGCACTTTTGTTTCTTCCAAGTTGCAAACTTTGAATTCTAGTGGTGTTTTTTTCAGGGCAGTGCTATCTCTCTGTCTCTCTCTTCTTTTCTTGTAAATGGAGGTGTGTCTGCCCACAAATTATGCATAGAACGTGGGGGCAACTCTAGAAGAGCAGTCGTCTTTCTTTGCTTCACATGGAGTCCGAAGGAATGAAGGATGGATAGATAGAATAGTTTTCATTTTCTTTTTGAATTTAAAGCTTAAAAAAAAATCAAAAATTAAAAACAAGAGTTTATTTTTTGTCAAAGAGACGAATTTTTCTCTCAGGTAAATCAACCAAAGCGTGTTCTGAAACCTGGACCCGTTACCATCTTAGCTGTTCATAGTAATGGTGGTGATAAACAAAAATAAATAAATAAATATAGCCAGTGTGATTCATAAGGAAAGAAAAAATAAATTAATATAATTGGACGCGCAAATAAGGCAGATTTAATTAAGCAATTATTCAATTATTACAGCAATGTGAATTGTAATAATTGATCCTCGTGTGCATGTCCAAAATAATGCACAAGAACATAGAAGTGGTTACAGTTGGCTTTGAAAACTAAAAAATAAAATAAAAAATATTACAAGTAGAAGGTAGCATTCAGAACATAGATACCAATGGAGTAATTTAAAAAACAAGTCAGCCCTCAACGCCATATCATATTAACATGCACAGGACAGTTTATTTCTAGAGTTTTTTTATCTTTCAATTCTTGCCAGATCTCTTTCTCCCTGTCAGAATTCAACAACCTAGCTGCCAGGTTGTATGAATGTGGGTTTTTCTAATCCAGAATCATATAAACAACTCTTTGTAATTGTTATAGCTGTAAAACCTATCATGGCTTGTCGGATTGAACCGGGATTGGCCAACCCAATCTTTAATATGAACTAAATTAAAAAAAATTAATCTAAAATTGACTTGGCTGACTCCTTAAAATCCGGTTAGATTTTAAAAAGAATTTAAATTATTTTTATATATATAAAAAAAATTAAAACAAGTTAATTTAAGTTACTTTCTAGACTTGAATTGAGTTATGAGGAGTGTTTAAGAATATAATAATAATTGTTTTTAATAGTTTTTTTTCCTCTAAAATATATCAAAATAATATTTTACTAGTTTTTAAAAATTATTTTTGATATTAATGTATTAAAATGATTTGAAAACATTAAAAAAATTAATTTTAAAATAAACGAAAAATATAAAAAATTATTTTAAAAATAAATATTTTAAAAATACAAAAACTAATTATACGATGAAAAAACTAAGCTAGCTAGATAGAGTGTGTGATTATCTCGATCTTGGTAGTTTTTTTTCTTTTGGTGTTGTTTATGGTGGTATCTTCAAAACTAAGATTTGTAAGTTGGTGAGCTAATGATAAAAGCTTTGGCTTCTGGATTTTTTATTTATTTTTTTATTTTTTTGTTCTTGCTTGTAGTTTCAAGCAAAGATAGGCCAGGATCATGGTTCCCACCCCAACAAAGAAAATTTGTAAAATTGGAGTGTGTTCGTGTGTGTTTGGGGTTTTTTTTTCTTTGGTATTTAAAAAAATTTAAATATATGTAAACAAAACATCGCTTGATTCAATCAATGACGCTTATATTTAAAGATCGGGGAGGTTTGCCCTTTTGAATGTCATGGTATTATTGTCTTGGAATTTTAAGTATTGGTGTTTTGTTTGTTTTTATGTTTTAAAAATATTTTAAAAAAAATTTAAATTTTTTTATTTTTTTAAAATTAATTATTTTATATTTTTTAATTATTTTGATGTGTTGATATTAAAAATAATTTTTTAAAAATAAAAAAAATTATTTTGATATATTTTTGAATAAAAAATATTTTAAAAAACAACCAGAATTATATTTTCCAAATAAGAAAAAATAGATTTGTTTTCATATTATATAAGATTTGAATTTTGAAAATGTTAAAAAGATAAAAAAAAAAAAAAAAAAAGAATTTTCTTGTAAATATATTAATTTAAACGTAAAATATCTATTTAACACTTTACTTGAAAAAACCTGTTATTTATTTGCAAAAAGTGACTCAAGAGCACGTAAAAGTTAAAATTAGAAAATATCAACTTTATAAGGGAAAACCAAGAATTTCTTTGTTTTATACAAAGTTTATAGTAATTTAAATCATTTTTCATCAATTTAGTAGTAAGATTATGATGAATAATAATAAAATTTGTTATAAAACAAAACACTAAAAAATCAATGATATTTTAAAATATCTTACATTGGATTTTTTTTAAAAAAAAAACAAATCATATTTTTTTTATTATCATTTTATTTTTTTATCTTTTTATTTTTTTTACTCATCAAGTTAATTATTTTTTATTAAAACAATTCCAAACTATTTAATTTGAAATCTATAAATTAAAAAATGAGTTGAGTTAAGAATTTTTAAAATTTAAACCACTAGTAACATTACTAAAAATTCTCCGCAACAAACCATCTAGTAAGTGACTCAATGGTAAAAGTTTGAAACTAAAAAATTTACTCTTCTTGTGATTTTAAATTCGAGTTATGTGGCTACTAATATGATAACTACTTGAAACTTATAAGGTTGTTAACTTTAGGATACATGAGATTAGTCAAAATACATACAAGCTGATTCAAATATCCATGTTAATAATAAAAAAAAATCCCTGCAACATTATATTATTTTCTTACATTTAAAATAATTTTAATCTGACCTACAGTATAATTTTACATATTTGGACATCCAAGTTACACTGTTTTACACGGAGCGTTTTTTTTTTTTTTTGTTCTCTCCAATTTGATCTATGCCTTATCGTTTCCTTTGCTTCAGCATTTCTGCATGTGCCTGTGCCTTGGCGTGTGCGCGTGTTTGTGAGCCCCTGTGCTCAAATGGATGCGGAAAAACAAAAGAAAGCACTTATATATATATATATATATATATATATATAAAAAAAAAAAACTGGACTAGCTATTTGAGATGCGGATCATATATTTAAAAAAAAAGAGAGAGAGAAATTATATATACTTGTATTTCTAACACATTTTTGTACATAAAAAAATTATAAATATAAATCAATATATATATAATCAAATAAATCAAGAAATATTTGTCAAAAAATTAAAAAATTAAAGTTATTGATTATAAATAAAGATGAAAAAAAAATCATATATAGATCAAGATATTTAACTTTGCAACATGAGTCTTTGATCCAGTTATGTTAAATGACTTTATTTATTAAAATTATTTTTTATTAATCAAACAATAACAAAAATAGAAACACATGAAATTGATTAAATAAAATAAAAAAAATAAAATTATGTAAGATTACACTTATTAGAAATATTATTTAAAAATAGATATTTTTTATTTATATAAAACATAAAAAATTATAGATAAATTAGAAAAAAATATTTTAAAAACTAAATCATACAAAATAACCAAAAAATAGCCACAGCTTAAGAGAGACTATATAAATAAAATACAAGAAAGAAGGGGCATTAATTTATATATAAATAAAAAAAATATTTCAAAAAATACATATAAAAAAATATCAATTAAAAAAATCAAATTTTGAAAAAAAAAAAACAAGAAGAAGAAGAAATAACTAGATATTTTTTTAAAAAAAACTTAATGCTCATGGTCAATGTTCTATTATAACTAAATATGAATTAGAGCTCTTAAAACTAATGTATATTATGTTTATTTTTTTATGAAAGAAAGTAATTGTTCTCGTAAATTGAGATATAAGAGATATCTGAAACTAATATGCAAATGTTTGTTAAATGACATACATTAAACTGACCTGTAAGAGAATTCTATATAGAAAAATCATTTACTATGAAAAGGCTCATGTAATAATTGTGAAAGTGATTTTTAAACTTGAGATCACTAAATTATTTTATATAGGAAGTGTTAAGTTTTAATCCAAATACATTGTTCTAATGAAGAGTAACAAATGAGTAGATATTGAGTATAACATAAACAACATTCATCACAAAAATGTAGTGATTGTGAAATTTTTTGCTAATATAGAATGAGTTTTGAAAAGAATTTTAAAATTATATTCAAATAATTAATGGCTACACTGTTGAAAACTATAATGATTTAATAAAGCAAAAATACACCATGTTATAATGTTTAAATCGAAACACTCTTGATAAATGAATAATAATTATACTGAAAAACTTGTCACTAAAAAGTTAAATCAAACCACATATGATTTTTTTAATATTTAGAGGATTATGACAGGTTATTAGATATTATACTTGATCTTTAAATATAAATCAATCGATTATTGAATTGATAATTATTTAATTTATTTAATCTTATTTTATAAACAAAATGATTAATCAAGTGAGACTTGATTGTGAATAAATTTTAAAAATTAAGGACTAGAACACAACTATATAAAAGATTGCAATTTTAGATCTAGAAACAATCAAGTAGGGACTTAATAAATTTATAAAATTAACCTAAAAGAATATTTGTGATATTATTTAAGGGCAAATTAATATTTAACTATTTATAGGGTTTTTATATTTTCTTATAAATAAAATGTTATGTTTTTTTATTTCTTATGAGAATATGAGAAGAGTACAATACAGAAACATCTAAAACACAAAAGAAAAGAGCTAGCATTCTAAGGTATAATAATTATTCTTTTCTAAAAGGTTTTTGAAAAATTTCTCACTGTTAGTTCGTGTGAATTACTATTAAAAATTAAATGTTTAAATGACTTATAGTTTGCGGCAACCTAACCTTAAAGCAAGTATTTAAAGTAAAAAATAACATATAATTTTTAGATAATCTTCATATAAACAATAAATAACTCTAAATCTGTTTAATAAGATCCTTGAAACTCTTAAAAAAAATTAAATTTACTATTTCCACTGCATTTATATATTTCACTGCATTTATATATTTCAGAAAACTCAACATTATCTTCATCGACACCCTTGCTAATATCCTATGTTAGTCACCGCTTAATACACCAAGTCAAAATCCACCCAAATAAAAATTACAAGAGATGTGGGAGATTGTAATTGGTGTTTGGTAGTGTCGACTGAGTTAAGGATATATAAACGTGGGCCTTTCATCTAAGATCCATGTCAAACTTCCCAATTCTCAAAAATGTGGAATAATATATAGTGTAATAGAACAATATTTCATTTGATTTATAGGATAATTTAATATTTGAATTTGATAAACTAGCAATAATTTTCGGTCTTTGCTTTAATGGTTATTAGGCATCCAAAAC
This sequence comes from Populus tomentosa, assembly GCA_018804465.1. Taxonomy (NCBI): domain Eukaryota; kingdom Viridiplantae; phylum Streptophyta; class Magnoliopsida; order Malpighiales; family Salicaceae; genus Populus; species Populus tomentosa. The sequence continues at coordinate 8,737,931 of CM031975.1, forward strand.
TCAATTAATGAATATGGAAATCAGCCCCATTTGCTGCTGGCTACAAGGACATTTCAGATTATCCTTATGTACTAAAATAATGAGAAACTTTATAGAGCTCCATGTTCGTATATGAACAGTGAAGTTTTTTTTTTAAAATTTCCTAAGTTTTTTTCTTATCAATTACATCCTAGATTTTTCTTTTCTTTTCTAGTTATTTAACTATTTTTCTCTTTCAATTATATTTTTATGTAGCCTAATTAGATAAAATTAGGTTTGGAATGATAGTAACGTTACTAAATTATACATTAAAAAACTAAAAAATAAAACATGCTAACTCAAAATATTTATTTTGGTACAAAAATTTATTATGTTCATTTTTAATTCATAGCCAAGCTTAGTATCATAGAGTTCCATTCGACAACTTAAGTTTAATGGTTGTGACTTTTTTCTCTTAACATAGTGGGATAGGTAGATTCAGTTTGATTTTTAGAATTTAATTGATTTTTATTTTTTGAGATATTTTTGGTTGTTTTGGAGTTGTTAGGTGGTTTATATTATTTTTATGGTGTGTTTTGAGGTGCTTTCAAATAAAAATAGGTTGAAAAATAAATTTTCAATCCAATAACCAAACCCTAATTTTACGATCACTATAATGAAGGTCAGATTCTAAATTGTCTCCAAGTGGACAATGCCCCTTAAAAAAATAAAAATTGCTCAAACGAGTAGGGTTGTTCTAGGCCCACACTCCTATGTTTTTCTTAAGAGACCTACGATTCGCCTGACCTTTTTCTTATATTGATTTTTTATTGGATTGTTTTTTTTTTTTTAAATATCATCATTTGATATTTGATTCATTTTGAATTGATCTTCATATTTTTTATTATATAATTAAAGAACAAAAATGTTATTAAACCCAGTTGATTCTATAACCTGCACAACAAGTTTAACGAATTAATTTAGAATTACTTGAGTTGACCTAATATATCAACTTCTAAATGTTTTAAAAGAATCTTACATTGATTTTTTTAAAAGTCAACTAAGTTATTTTATCATTTTATTTTTTTATCTTTTAATTTTTATTTTGAATTTATCAAGTTAATTGTGTCACATTAAAATAACTCTTATACTATTTAATTTAAAATAAGTCAAGAGTTTTTAAAATTTAACTGGTTTCATGAAAATACTAAAAAATCCCCCTCAATGAAGATATTATTTGTTTTACATTCAATTTGGTTTTTGATCTGTAAACGTAATAACTTGGTATTTTCTAATAAGGTTGCTAAAGGACACTTCAGAATTCAACACCATTTTTCTTTTTCCTTTATCATTTTCTTCACAAATAAATAATATTTTTACTTTTCATACTGAATTATAAGAAAAGGACACTGCTAGGAAAGTGAACAAGAAAATATCACATTTGGTTCAATCCACTAAACATGAAAACTTTTTGCCAAACTTTGTTTGGAGTTAAAATATATCAGACATTCTCAAGCCAGAAGATATCCGATATATGTCATCAACCCACGAAGTCAATGACAAATTCAATTGTAAAACAAGAAAATTGATGTAAGCTTATTGTTTTTTCAACAATTTCGCTTCCTTGTTTATGCTTAATTGCAAAGCCAGGTTCCCACCCTGCCTTCCCCTTGCTGACACTAGGAGAAGGACACGATCCCTTCAATGAATAGAGCTTTAACACGGTTTTAAGAGGTTAATATACCAAATAACACAGCAATGGAATTTTTGAAAATGTCAATTTCAATTTGGATATTGAGAAAGTAACTTGGTTTCTACAAACATGTGGATTCAAGGTGATCCCAGCTCATCACTCCTGCAATATCTTGTTTCAAAGGCAACCCTGCAAGCTAACATTTGCGTGAACATGGACCAGGACATGCATTACTTCCTGCACAGTTATGCATGCGTGTGTGTTTGTGCAACCATCCTCCCAGTTTAATCCAGAAACTTATTCACAACTTTGCGGGGAATAAAAGATTCCAGATGACAACAAGCAAACAGGTTAAGTATCCGAAAAAAAGAAGATAAGAGATTAAAGATAAAGACTGGATTATAGATACCGCAGTGGATTCGAATATTTTTAGCAATCTGAACAGTAGAAAATAAAAGATCAAGTATAAGCATGCCTGGACAAGCCTAAAGGTTATATATCACTTGGTAGATCAGGACAGTGATTAAGAAGTTTCCAAAGCCACCAACTCCATGTATCAAGATCAAGCTAAAAATGGCAGTGGAATGGGTGCACGTTTGCATGATTTGGCAGAACAAAGGAATAAGGAAAGCTAAAGGAGACCAATTGCGTTGCTTAAAATGATTGTTGATCACATGTAACCGATTGATATACTGGCAAAAAAGCTTAATGAAATGCTTAAATCACTGAAACAAAAACTAGTATAGTAATCATCAACTAGTAGCATCTAGGTTATATCATGGACACGATTCTGACAAGCAAATATGAAAGAACAAGTGCAATGCCAAAGCATGCAAATGGTTACACTCTCTCTCCCGAAAAAAGGAAAACAGAAAAAGAAAGAGAAGTATGCCACGGCCTGCCATTAACAAGTGCAGTTAAAATAATTTCGGTCATGGAAAAACATTCAATGGCCTCAAAATTCTTCAGTCGTTCTAGTTCTCTAAAAATTTCAGTAGAAGAGAAAAGTGTGAGTATAATTAAGTTAATAAGTCATCAACTCATATAGCATTTGAATGATATAACAAATATTAAACCATGGACTCCATGATATCAGACAAGAAGATCACATGAAAGTCTTTGGAAGCAGGGGATCTTCTAACAAGAAGCTCAATATTATCAGATTGAAAGAAATGTATAATCCATTTCAACCTTTGTATTTGTATAGATTAATAAAAAAAACACAGAAAGCAATCATAAAAAAGATCGGCCCTATAAGGAAATCACCTCAGATACTCTCATTGTTGACTCCAATCTTCCCTTCATATCCGCACAACAGGTATAAGGAAACAAATTCAGTGACAATAGTAACCAAACCAGCTGAATTTCCCACCTGCTTCCCACCCCACTTCCTCTTCATCACCTCTGCTGTGAATCCACCATAACAGATTAGTAAGTGTGTTGCCATCATCATGATCATTCAAGTTCTTAATCTTCTCCAAAGCAATTTCTTTGTCATAAATGCCTTCCATGGCATAAACAAATCCTTTCCATCCTTCTCCAACTCCTTCTCTCCCCAAAGCTGGTAATGTCCAATTCACTAGCTTCCTTACAAATCCAACATCAGAGAATAAAACTTCGCTAATAGGCAACAAGGGTAGCAACTGAATGCCGAGCCTACACTCTTTCCACTCAGGAGGAGCAAACCAGAGCCCGCTATCCCTCTTGCTAGCCCACAAAACACCCACCAACCTGTTCTCCCCAGTGAAATCTTCTGTGTACAGCTTATCGCCCTCTTTTACATGCCACCATGTTTGTGCTGCGTGAATCTCCAACGCAGCAAGCATTGATCCCGTGGCAACAAGATGGGTGTCTCCATATGCTAAACCCATTAAAGCCGCTGAATAGTATGCATTCACTGCCTCACTTGTACTCTCTTGGTTCCGCCCATCAGCAAATTCAGTCAGCCCTCCAGCCCAAGAATGCAATTTATACAAATCAAAGCACCTCAAGCGCGTATAATTTGAATTTGATCGCCTTCCCAAGTTCATAAAATCAGCCATAAGTGAATAAGCTTGTGACCTGTATTTCCTACCCCATGCTGGATCAACTTTTGCAAGAACAGCAATGCCATACAGAAAGTAACCCAAATGATAGTGATGGTCATTATAAATCCCAAACCCAAAATCAGCACCCGAATCTGTTAGCCCTTGTTTGGTGACAATCCCACCCCATTTATCATCATGTAAGAAACCATTCCCACCAAAAGTCCCTTCCAACCATGGACCAATTGTTTCCTTCAAGAACTTTCTTATAGTTGGAATCACATCAAGAAAATTCACCTCCTCAGCTATCAAAGCCAACCTTGCTGCTCTTGCAATCAGTTTACCATAAAAATAAGATGATGTTGTTGTTATAGCTGATGAATCTAAGCCCCCAACATCCTTAACAAGTGCATCAACAATTTCACCATAAGATTCCTCTTTGATACCCTTAATTGAGTGCCAAGTTACTGAAACAGGATCAGTTTTCAACACCCAAGAATCTCCAACAACACCAACAAGTTCACCATCAATACTATTATACTTGAAATCATCTAAAACAGTAACATCAGAATCCTTACTAGATAAAAGCCTTAAATGCAAAGGATGTGCAAGCATAAGCAAATCACCCCAACCTTTCTTTTCCCATTTATACTCTAAACAAAATGGTTTTGTGAAAGATGCATCGCCTGATATGGGATAGCAAGAACTGAACCTATCAAGAATTGCTTCATATTTAGGATCAGAATCCGGCAATACAGCAATCCTTATAATCCCTGAAAACCCTTCAGAAGTGATAGAAGAAAGATCGTGACTAAAATTTATAGGAGAAGATGAATATATGAGCCATGTTTGATTGTTGTTGAGCTTGACAGTGTACTTGGTGAGCGAATTACTTGAAGAGAACGAGAGAATGGCGTGGATCGTTGAAATGGTAATTTCAGTATTGCCAGTGATCAAACAAGTCAAGAAAGGGCTTCCTCTAACAAGAAAAAACCGAAAATTCGAAGAGGGCATATCCAAAGTGACGCTAAGATCACTATAAGACGAGATAACATGGCTTTTCCCTGGATTTGGGTCAGTTTTATTTGTTGCAGAGATGGTTAAATCAACGACAAAAACCTGGTAAATGAAAGAAGAGTTGTGAAACTGAGATGGGTAGGAAACAGAAAGGGAAGAAAGAGAGGATTTTATGAGATATGGATGGATATATTCAGGTTGATCTCCATTTTTAAGAGTAAAGTTTTGAAAGAAAGAATTGGTGGGCAATGGAGAGGAGAGGAGAGAAGGGGAAAGGAAAAGGGATGGATCAGGGAGGACTGTGGATTGAGCTTTAGGGAAGAGAAATGGAAAATTTGGTGGCCTGTGATGAGAATGTTGAGGCATGGTTGGAGGTTGCGGAGGAGAAGGAGACTGCGGGGGTGGGGATGGAGATGGACTTGGAGAAGGAGGTTTATAAGGCATTCGCTTGCGAGGTTTTCTGAAGGACTTGCGTATTGAGGTGAGGACTCGTCTCTTCAGTTTTTTCAACATCTTCTTGGAAGTGGGGTCTTTGGTAATTTACTGAAGTTGCCCAGAGGAGATGGATGGAGGGATAGATTTGATTTGATTTGATTAGGTGGGATTTGATAAGACAGACAAAAGGGGATTGACTTGTTTGTTTTCTAGTTATGAGAGTTTTGCCTTAACATAGGCGTGTTGTATGCTGGCGTGGGGCATATGAGAGGTTTTATAGAAGAAATGGAGATGGAGGAGAATGAAGATGAAGATGAAGAATGTTGAATTGGAAGTGAAGTTGGAGGGGTCAAGACATGTAAGGATTGCAAGGCATTCAAAGGTATATGTATTTTAAAAATTATAAGTGTGGAAACACGTAATAATTATTTGTTAATATATTTTTTTATTTGAAAATATATTAAAATAATATTTTATTTTTTAAAAAAATATTTTTAACATCAACGAATCAATATAAAAACATATAAAAATTTAATTTATAATAAATAAAAATAAAAATATTTTTAAAATATAAAAATAAACCAGCATTTGATTTGTACAGGTGAAATTGATAGAGTAAAGGAAGGTATAAGGAATTGGGGCTTTGGAAAGCTTAAGAAGAGAGGAAGTCACCGGAATAGTTTAAGGTATCGGGGGAGTTTGGATTAATCTGATCAACGCAATTCTAAACTTTAAATTGAAGTTATCAATTAGGTTTTTTAATTTCCCAATTGCATATAGGAAATTTCCTTTATTGGAAATTATGTGGCTTCCAAGTTTCCCTTATTAATCACCGTATTAGAAGTACGACAATTATGATTTCTCAAAGGAAGTATCATTCTCATTATTATTTTTAATAAAATCCAAACTAAGAAATCAAACCTTCTAGATGGTTAAAAATGATTTTAAGTATTTTTTTTATTTAGAAATATATATTTTACGTCATTGATCATTCTACAACAATTCTGTTGATAAGCTTGTAGAAAACCATTGTTTAGTTTAATTTTCACAAGCTGGATACATGATTCGAGATCAACAACGCAATAGGAAGGTGATCGGGAAGGGGTGTAGACATGGATGTTATTTGACTTTATTGCTGAGGATTTGCCTAGTTTGATTGCCCTTTCAGTTTCTAGTAGAACTTGGGATTTGTGCTGCCGTCGTCTCGGTCACCCGCATCCTGATAGGTCATGAATAGTCAAAGCTGTGCTTTCTTGAAAGTTTCACAATTTATACTTCATCTTTTTTTGTTTTCTTAAGTAGGAATGTTCAGATTAGTTTATAAATATGTTTAGTAATATGATAGCGGTTGTTTTTTAAATAGTTTTTTGTGTCGAAATATATACTAATAATATTTTTTTATTTTTTAAAAATCATTTTTGATATCAGCACATCAAAACGATCCAAAAAGTACAAACCGAATTCAATTTTAACAAAAAAAAATAAAATAAATTTGAGCAAAACACTGTTTAGAACGCAATGCCAAATAATATCTATATCTATTATAATTAATTCTTGATTTATTAAATATTTTATAAATTTAATAAATAAATAAAATACCACATTGATGAGGGATATATAAACTGAGACTTGAACCCAAAATAGAAAGATAAGAAAATTCTTATCACCGCGCCTCGATATATTTATACTTCATCTTTTGACTTGGTACATGGTGGTGTTTGAGGTCCATCACCTGTAGTATATAATATCTCGCTTGGGTTATAAATAACTTCATCCTTTTCACTAGATATACTTGGATAAATGTTATGTGTGCTAAGCCTGATGTCTGTTACAGTGTGAAATCCTTTATGAACATGATTGAGACACAATTTGCTATCTCGCATTAAACTTTTTCGATCAGATTCAGGGGGGACCGAGAGTACTGTTGCAATTCTAGTTTACAAAACTTTTCCGGTCAGATTCTATGCTGCCAGAGCTAATTGCGACCAAGAAACCCAGCCAAAACGCTTCAGCTGAGAAAGAAATCACTGGAATGGCCATAAAACAAGCAGCCAGTAACGACAATAAACCAGTTGCATCTGCAAAACCGCGGCTGCCTTTGATAGCTGTTAGTAACCCATGTAAGGGTGAGTTTGTTTAGTAGCTATCACAATATTAAACATAATTATAACAGTTATTATATTATCAAATATATTTTATAAAATATATTTTATAATTTTTTTTTAAAACTATAATCATAGTAGCTATTACAATACCAAATAAATTTTAGTGTGTTATAAAACAACTTTTTGACTAGGTCCGCATTCTGCTTTAAACCCATTGTAGCCAGCTTGTTATGTCTCTCAAACAGCAAAAAGCTTTAGCTGACAGTTCCAAGAAACAAGAACCAGAGTCTACGTTGGGACTGCATTAGGACGACGCATTATAATATTACACATTCCTTTTGTACAGATGAAAACACATCATTTACAGCGACAAGATATTCAATCGGTATGAATAATTTTTCTGGTTGTGATGATTTGATATAATGCACAAGCAAGCAAGGTAGTTGAACACAAACTTATAAAAAGAAAATCCATCAATTTAATAAGAATATGTTTATAACATAACAATAACAAGTATATAGCAAAAACCAGGGTGGTCAAAACCAAGACATCAAGAACAAAGACAAACAAATATTTGACGAGGAAAACCACAATAAATGTTAATCAATCATGTGACATAAGTAATGTTCAACCACCAGATTTTAATCGCAATGGAAATACCCCTCCATTTTGATTACAATTTGTCGGAAGCAGCTCCATGGCCAAGTTGGGGTCTCTGTTACTGTCAGATAGCAGTTTGGGGTAGTGTTTTTTTGTTCTTTTTTCTTGAAAAGCAAAGACAGTTCATGTCAGCTTGGACAGAGATGAGCAACATGAATATGATGGTTGAACAGGGTTGACACCTGCACGCAGGGTCGAAACTAGAATTTCTAGGTTTGAGGACCTTAAATTAGGAAATGGCTGATAGGCAAATAACAATGTAAATGTAAAGATTAAATTATCCTTCCCAAAAAAACTAGCTTACATTTAACATTAAAAGAATGATGAGGAATAAAATTATTTGTTTATTTTTTTTTCTATAATATAAATATATATTTGTTATAAATTTTTAACCTTTGGGTGGGAGATTCTTTTACCTTTTATTTTTTAAAAAAATAAATAGTGAAGTTACCGTCATGCCTTTAAAAGGAAACAAAAATGTATGTATGGAGGGCTTTTTCATCCCTTTATATATATATATATATATATATATATATATATATATATATATATAAAACAGTGAAAATACAAGATTAACCTTGGATTTTAAAAAATATAAGGCTACACATGTAGAGGTATTTTAATCATCTTAATATGATTTTGTTGTAGATATCATATGGGGTCAGGGATACTTAAATATTTTTATGTATATAAGTTGTTATTTGTATTAAAAAATAGCTGACATGTGCTAGGTACACACTAACAGATGGGCATCGCCTGTATTAATGAGGTTGCGTGTGCGGTGTCGAAACAACACCAAACATCACCTTCTGGGGTGGCGTTCGAAGTGGCTCGCCACTGCAAGCATGGTGGCGAGGTGCATGTGCCAAGGCAGCGCGAGGAGGAGCTCCGACTAATGGGTTTTCCCTCCCTCTTTTCTCTCAAAAATTGTGCTACCAATTGAAAAAAAAATCTGGTTATTTGTTTGTTAAGTTATATTAGGTGCTTATTTTTTTGATTGTGATATATTTGGCTTTGGATTATTTATTGAGTTTTTTTTCAATTTAATCCATTCACAATTGATTTTTATATCAAATTTGATCATTATATTTTTTTAATTGTAGTGCATCTGGTCTTAAATTATTTATTAAGTTATATATTTTTTTTCAAATTCATTCCTTTGCACTTGATTCTTATATTAGATTTGGTCTTCATTCTCTTAATTTTGATGTATTTAATCTTGAATCCTTTATTGAACTGATTTGTCTTTGAATTTCATTCATTGACATTTTATTTTTATATCAAATATGATTATTTTTTTTAGATCGTTATTTTTAGTTGTTTTTATCATTTTCTAGATTGAAATTATTTTTTAATTTAATCTCTTATGATTTGATTTTATTTTTGTGTCAAATTTATTTATCTTTCTTTTTAAATTTATATTTTTGAAATCACTTCTTTTTTTAATTTATTTTTTTAAGTTTATCCGTAATATATTTTGGTTGGTTATGAAATTTTATATTGATATTTTTTCAGGTTAGACTTTTATGTTGTGATCCAGTCTCATGATATTTGTTATAAGATTCTAAGGGTTGGATCGGGTTAACTTCAGTTATTTTTCATTATTTTTTAAAAATTTATTTGTTAATTGTTTTTTAATTTTATTTTTCAATTCAAGATTTTTTTTGTCCTCTCAATTTTTTTTAAATGCGGTCCTTATTTTCTTAATTACGATTTCTTTGTCCTTTAATTTTTTTTTATTTCATCATTTAATATTTAATATTTTAATTATTGGGATTAGATCTTCTAGGTTTTTCTCATTATTTATAAGCCTTAGTTAAACAAAGACAATGATCAAATCACGGGTCGACTAAATTAGCTTGAGTTAATCTAAGCCAATCAAAGTTTTTATAAAAAAATTAAAATAATATTAATTTTTTTAAAAAATAATCAATAAATTTTAACTGAATTTTTCTCGACCTAATTAAAGCATGCGGGTAGCCTGAGTTTTTGACTACTTTATACCTAATCAATTCTCTTTCAATTTTTATTTGAAGCTCGGCTCAATTATGGGTCAAATCATGGAGTCCAGCCAAATTATTCCATAGTTTTTACTGAAAGCCCAATAAAAAATGAAAATCTAGGCTCATAAGCCATTCAGCTTTGTCTTCCTAAAATCAGCCCACGCCAATCTCCTCCTCCCTTCTTCTTCTTCAATTTCCAGTATTTTCTTTTCGCTGAGACATTACAGTTTTTTAGTGATTTTTGTACTGGAATACAGACATGGCGGGATTGCTGGCGTGGGCAGCAGATGTAGTAGGAGCCCATGGAAACAACCATGAATTATCAGAAGATAGAATCCCAATTGTGTTTACCGAAGATCAACAAAAGTATGTTCAAGAATTAGATTCAAAGGCTTCATCTTTGAGCCGTTCGATCCAAGGTCTACGGCTTAGATTGCCTTCACCTGATATCTCTCAACGTCTACCCCACATTCTTGCTCATTCTCTTGCCTCCAATGCTGCTCTTGCTCTCCAGTTGAATGCTCATTCTGCTACTAAAGAGCAGGTAAAGATGCAATCATTTGGGTAATTTAGGGTTTATTGGTATCTGGGCTGTTGTTTTTTTTGGTTGTTTGTGATGGGTTTGTTGTTGAGTTGAGTGGTTTTTAGTTTGTGTTTCTGGGTTTTGGCATCTGGGTCTTTTGTGTTTTTGGATATGGTTGAAGCAATTGTTTTGTTATCTGAGGTTTTTGAATTATGGCTTGCAAAAATTATCTGTTGGTGTTTTTGTCTTGCTTTTACGTCTTAGGTTAGATTTTTACTTGTTTTTCTAATTTGGGATTTTAACATTGGTCTTAGTTTTTATGGATAGTTCTTTTGATAAATATAGAAATTTGTTGTACAAATACGATCATGCTCAGGTGTTTCTCATTGTATTGCAATTTGCAATGCTTAGGGGTCATTGTATATTAGCTTATGTATTGCTATCGATCTCTTCAAGTGAAGGTTTTGAATCTTATATGCCTAAGATTTTCGATATAGTTGTTTTGGATTATATGAATTTATGATTTATACCAAAGAGATTTTGTTACATTTACTTTGTAACGAAATAGGTGATCAATCTTTGTACTTTGTTTTGGGGGCTGGGGAGTCTACATAGGGATACACTAGTTTTGTTCTCCTGCTCTTCGATGCGGGTATGGATTCAAGGTGCCAGGATCATTCTTGTCAGTGTTTTTCTTAAACAACTAGTGTAAACTCATAACATATCAAATTTACCTAGTCGAAACTTGATCTGACTAAAAAAACATAAGACGAAGTTGTCCAAACTCCTTTTTTAATTTTTTTTTCTAAGTGATGTTTTCTTGAACGTAAAAAAAATTGAGTAGGTCATGGAAAACTCTTTGATTGTGTCACTAAACTCGACTCATCATGTCAATCTTGACACCTCTCGACTTGATTACTTGTCTAGCCCCAGTTTTAAGTTAAGATGTAAGGGAATTGTCACGATGTGACCCATTTGATCTGGCAGGTCCAAAAGTATCCCAAACGACTGGTAAAAACATAGGTCAACTTAAAAAAAAATCAAGATGATATATATATTTTTGTTTAATATTGAGACGATGATATATTGGATTACACTCGGTCAACTAGGGTCAACTATTAAATTCCTGACTCGGGTCATGGACATGACTAAAATGCACTAACTTCTCATTTTTTTCCCTTCCTTTATTCTCTCCATGATCAAACCTTCTTGGGGTGTAGGTTGGATGAAATTTAATATTATATTGAAGAGTTATTAGAGAGCTGGGGGATAAATTAAAAGAAGAGGGCTTGGGCTTGGGTGAAATGAGATTCAGGACTCAATTGAAGATTTATTATAGATTAATAGACTAAATTGAACAAAGGGGGCAAAAAAAAGTCTAGCACTTGCAATTCACGTGAGGAGAGCCACCGGATTGGGGCAATGCGTGCGACTTCCTTTAGCCTTGAAAGGTGGTCTTTATTGATGTCTCTGGAATCTTCTTGGTGAGGCCTTCCCCCATGGCGGCGTGTGGTGGCTACCTCGCCACAACGTGGCGTTGAAAACTATTTTTTCTTCTCTTTTTTTTTCTCCTCTCTCCTCCCCTTGGATTTTGCAACTGAATTTTCTGCTCTTCTCTTAATGGCTGCCTTTTCCTCATTGTCAATTACAGTCCCTCCAGTCTTGATCTCTTAGAAAACAGAAAATCCTAACAATTTTTCACAAGATTGATCATAGCAAGAAAACAAAAACTAAATATCAAGGCCTTGAGTGTGGAGCTACAACAATTGAAACAATTAACTGCCTAACTCTTTAGTTTTTATGTTAATGTTAATTGGTTTACTACCTGCACTTACTTTATTTGGTATTAACAGAGATTGAGATCCATGATGAGAAATTGTTCGGGATCAGTGAAGTTGGTGGTGGGATTAATCTGCATGCTCAAAGACAAAGTGTAATCTCCAGCACATGTAAATTCTTTTGGGTTGGGGTGAAGGAGTTGCTGCTACTCTAATCGATTAAGTAGTGGCAGTGTTGGAGAGAGAGTTTCCAACTGCTAGGTGGCTTCTGAAGTAAAATGTGAATATGCAGCATGTGCAAATTAGTTTTGCATGATAAATGATAATTGGACATGCAAAGTTCCACTACTACGTGAATAAGTGCTCAAGTTGTGCTCAATTTTTTTGCAATTGAAAGCCACACATTCAGTTGACTCTTGGCTTTTTTTTTTTTTGTTTTTGTTTTTTAATCTATCTAGACCAAGTTCAATTGGAAGTATCTCTCATAAGACGTCATTAGAGCTTAGTTCTTTTATTTAGAAGAAGTGCAATTAGAAGGAGGCATCAGTGGCGAGACAATAGGAAATTTTGATGTCCATTGCATGATGGAATCATAAAAGTCTTGGGCTTGTTTAATAAGAGTGCATTCATCCATGCAAAGAAAGGACATTGGTAGGATAGTCTTCAAATTCTCTTTCACAATAATCTAATCTAGTGAGACCATAACTGGGTAATGTCCTTAATATTGCACGACATTTTTTTTTTTCAAATGGTTAATTGTAAAAGAATTTTGTTAATTTAAGCATTATCATTTGCTGAATATCCGTGAACACAGAGAGTTTGCTACTTTTTTCAATTCTATTTGTTACCTCTATGATTTCTACTTGACAAGACCAATCTATGTAGAAGCAGCATAAAATTTTAAAAAGAAATTTCCTTTTTAGTGTAATGTTAATTTGTGATGGTGAGTCCGTGATTTCTAATTCATTTCTGGGAACATGGACGAGTTCTGATCTGAAGGCTGATCTAATTTCTATTAAATAACATTATATGATTATTACCTTTTCACCAACTAGTACTTGAAATCTATATTTTTGACAGGCTCAATTAAGAAAGGTGACCCTCCAGGAAGAGAATGCTGCATATGAAAAGGCTATTTTAAATTGTGAAAATAAACTACAGGAGCGAAAGCAGGAAACAGATTTACTTCTTCAGAAGCTACAGGTCAGGCTTTACTTCCACATCTAATGCTACTCTGATCCGTAATGTGTTTTTTTTTTCCCCTGTCATTGCTTCAGTCACTGTCATAACCACATATCTTATAGGAGTCCTAGGATATTTCTGTAAGCAATGGTCTCTTGTCGTGTATTTTCTGTTTCAAGAAAGAGACCTGGTTCTCCATTCACTTCCTATGTTTGCTGTGCAATTTGATGTTTGTTTTTATGAATTAATGTTAGGAAATGGATGAGACTGAGCAAACTTTGATGGAGGAGCTGGAAAATGCAGAAACTGCATTGGATGCCAGGCAAAGTGGAAAGTCTTTTGAATCAGTTGTTGCATCTGAAACGAAAGCTGAAGCTGGACCCGATGCGGAGGCTGAGAAGTCTGCTATATTAGAGAAGTTGGATAACAAGAAAAAAGAATTGGTAGATTTGCTTTTCTTTGCCTCTTTCAAGCTTTCTTCCTCAACCCGGCTCCTTTTGTTATTTGGTCTTGAAAATCTGCCTAATTCTCTCAGAGTTCAATGGAAGAAATTGTTCAAGATTTAGAGAAAAGGTGGGTGCAAGTTCAAGAGAATGAACTGAAGCAGCCTACTCCAGGTTTCTAATATTATCAATCTTCTTAAAGTTTGAGTTTCTTTCTTTCTTCATTTTTTTTTCCTTTTCTTTTTGTTTTTTTGGGCGGGTCAAAGTAAAAGAGGGAACTGAGATTAGATTTTAGTTTACATTTCTTTCCTTGCTTTCTAGAAGGTTGTCAAAGGGACAAACTTGAGTTTGTTTTTCAGGTGTCAGTCATTGAGAACGTATATTAAATGCTAGGCTTTCACTGGAATGGGATTACGACACTTGGGAAAGAGTTATGTATGTGAGGCTGCAGGGAGGATTACACCTTGCTGGTGGGGTTAGATTATTTGTCTACAGTAGATGTTCCATGATGAGCTCTTGAGTTGGTGGTTGAATGGTCTTTCTTCCAATAACTCTCCTAGCAGAGTTTTGTTAATTTTCAATGGTTAAACATATACCTTGTTGTAACCAGTGAGAAGAAAACCTTTATAACCAGTATTTAGTTGAAAAATTCCCTCTCTTGAAGTAGTCACTTGCTCAACGGAATTTGACATGAAAGTAATTTTGCCACAGCTCAGAGAGAGAAGTTATTGGATAAACAGCTTCATAGTCTAATGGAGCAACTAGCTGCAAAACAGGTGGATTTTACAATTTATTACAAATTGACTGCTACTTGTGACTTCTGGATCAATGTGGAGTGGATATCTCATGGCATAAACACCAACTTTTCTAAATGCTGTCTTGTTTGTAGGCACAAGCAGAAGGCCTGGTCGGTGAAATTCATTTGAAAGAGATGGAGCTAGAAAGGTTGAAAGGATTGTGGAGGATGATTGAGAGTAGCAATGTAGAGGGCAATACCGCCAGGAATCGGTTTGGAAGAAGCACCTCAGAGAAGGGTTCTGCTTCTACAGACTATATGGTTGACAAGCTACCTTATTCCACTGGTGGCCGAACTGAGCACCAACAAAGACTCATGCTTCTGCGGTCAGCTTTTGTTATGTACATTTTATTCTTGAACATTGTGGTCTTAATCAAACTTTCATTTTGAGAATCATCAAGAGAAACTGTTGGTCGTCTTCATAAAATAACTTTTTTTGGTGAACGTGAGATAATTTTGTTGTATATCTTCATAATTTGTAAAGAAACAAATAATATAATACTGTAGGTTGTATGGAATAAATTCTCAAAATATATATACAATGAAGCTTACCACTTCCAAAGTTCATGATTCTGCTAATTGCTGAATTCAGTGGCTCTAAAGAATATACTTGTTGAAAATGTTAGGGTAAGAGATAAAACTATCTAGTAAAGAGAGGGTACAGCACACCTGGACAAGGACAAGAAAGTAATGAGCAGTGGGTGGACCATTGAGGGGAAAGGATGAGACAATGGCATTACAGGGAGGAAACAACAACGTTATAGCTGCGATGCGTAGAGTTCTTGATGTTCTCAAATTGAGATTGACCTACGAGATGCAAAACGTTGTTGGATGTGAACTTCATGAATCATGACAGTCATCCAATTCCAAAACATTCATCATTATCTCAAGTAGAGAGACATAATCAGTGAAGTACAGTGGATAAAACATGAAGAAGAGGATTAACGGGTCCGGGTCAAGGAATAAAGATCTTGATTCTAGCAAAATTAGTTTCTCATTTGTACTCTGTTCTTAAGTTAAAAACCAAACTCAAAAGGTTTAGAAGCCTGTGCTTTTCAATTGTTTGCAAAATATGCTGGTCCATGGCTTCTCAAAATGCAGTTACTTGACAGTGTCAGGTGCTTCTCCGAGTCCGATTGATGTGACTATTCTTCTGAGTAATGTGAGGGAACTTAACAACTTCATTTACTTGTAAATGATAAATAATTACAGAAACAAAGATTACAAAGAATAATAAATGGATGGTGTTGATAATATACCATTGCATTCATATTTTTCGTGAAATATTTTTCTGTAGCTTCTCATTGAAAGATCCCCGAGCTTCCCTCCTCATCATATAAAGCAAGAACTCATTCCAAGTGTCAATGGGGCCTGGCAGGCACCAGTGAACACAGTCAGCTACAGTCACATTGCTATGAGGTGAGCGCCCATAATGGTTTGGGTGCCCATCTGGCCTCAGCAGCATTGCTTCAGTTGTAGCTAGTAGCTCAAATTTCAACCCGCTCTTCCTCCCTTCTTTCTGTGCTTTCCTTAGTTCTTCAACTTGTGTCAGGTAGAATTCCAATTCATAACCATCAAGCTTCTTTTCCTCGGTTGTAAAGGGCATTGTCCTGATACAATTCCCTCCTTCATTCCATGCTCCATTTTCGAAGTGTGAAGGAGAAAACGTCCTTAAGAATGTAATGCCCTTGTAGTTCTCCAGGCTTTGAAGGGTCTTAAAGGCAGTTCGAAATGCCATTCTGTAGCCGAAGTACTTTGTAATAGCAGTAACGTTGTCCATGTAGCAGTTATGACAACCCACAACCTGACCATTCATGTAGTATATCAGAGGACGGAAGAACCAGTGTCCAGCTGAGATGATCACATAGTCGAAATTTCCAATCTCGCTAGCCCATGCCTCATCAGCTTGGTCTAAGTCAAGGCCCATCAGGCTGTTGAGGGAATGACCACTGGGGTCTGCATCACGGGACTTAACCAAGAATGGAGACCAAAGAGTCGCCAGGGTAAACCTGTAATCAGCGTAGAACCAGCGTTTGAAATATGCCGTGTCTACTGCATATCTATGAGAAATATCCTCGGAATGGGTCACCTGAAAGATGAAGATCAGGAATGAGAATCAAATTTATATTAGAAAAGCTGCTCAATTTTGTGCCTCTAATTTGGCTTGTAGAGTTCTTGATACTGATTGTCTGGTAAATAAAATAATTACATCCTAGCAAATTCTGGTTTAATTTTAAGATATTTAAGTTTAATGGTGTCGGTTATTACAACATGGAGTTTATAACTCGAGTTTCTTGGTGATTCAATCCTTATCTATGGATATATGCTATGAGCAGTGATTGAGCACTTACACTGGCTAAGAGACACAGCAATGATTGCATTTGGTTCCTACCTACGGAGTCTCCGACGAAGGCCATCTTCTTCCCTTTAACAAGTTCCAAGAACAGCTTTGCATTAAAGAACGGTAGCTCACATTCGTCTGGTCTCCACCTCCATTTCATGAACTCTGTATCAGGTCTCCCAGACTTCACGCAATTGTGCTGGTCGATGATTAGGCTACAAGTTGCATCAGTGTAGTAAGGCCCTTTAGGATGAGGAATCCATTTTCCACTAAAGATGTCACATTCCTTCACCATTCCTATGCTTCTCAAATCACCGACATCAATCTTAGGAGATGAAAGTGGAGAATGTGAAGTTGAAAACAGGTAGAGAGGGATTATAGTGAGGAAAAGTAGACTGAAGGCTAGCAGCAGCAACTTTTTGGAGGTGCCGTGCTGTGAGTTCTTTCCCTTGGAAAACTCATCGTCATTAAACTTCATGGTGAAGTGAAACAAGTAACTTCGCATTTAGGGAATACCATATAGGAGCAATTGTTATGGGTTTTATAATGTTTCTGGACATGTATCAAACGTTGACCAATTATTAGTTGTAACAGCTGTTAGAGCTGAGGTTGGAGAGTTCTTGCTGGTTCACAGTTAGCACACCTTTTGTCTTTGGTGTAGCATCATTATCTACAATGAATACTAGCTTTGGAAATTCCTAAACTTTTCGTTTTCCAATCAATTCTGTCATTACCAACCTTAATACAGCTGAAGTTTGAGTATTAAATCACAAACGTGATGTAAATGCCCTTTATTTTGGTTAACCATCGTGATAATAATTGAGCACTACTTTTCTCTGTCATATTATATTTTTCCAGCAGCCTTCTTTGCACCTAAAAATGATAGCATCATGATACTGATAATATTGCCTGGACAGACTTCATTACTAGTTTGTTTGTCTAATAAACGTGCCCTAATCGTATTTACCAGCAGTAACTGTAATGGAAATCAAAGCCATGTCTATTAAATTTGCTATGACACACTTTTGATGAACTTGGAAGCTGGAAATGACTCAAGCCAAGTTTTGAAATAGAGGTGGAAATGGACTGCATTCCTTTCTGCAGCTGCTCTCATTCCTTATTTTCTAGGATTATAGGAATGCAACAGAATTATAACATGATCAAACAGTAATCACATTTTATAGTAAAAAATTCCCTGCAATCATAAGGCTCATGGATACACTGTGCCACCTCATGGTGTTTAGCTTTGCAGGTATCTTCAAATACAAGTACAGGAATGCTCTGTTGGTTGTATTCAGTGCCAAGGGACACAGGCGTTGCTTAGGAGGAAAGTTATCGATGATTGCAAATCGCATTTCTGTGAGATTGGGCACATTTCAACACATTTTTCTTGGAGGAAAGGTAAGCGCATCTTCTGCTTTGATAGTCGACTGCTACCTACATCTTTCTGAACTAAAATATCAGCTGGGACCCTATTACACGCCCCCACCTAGTGTGACAACCAAGATTGGTGGGACTTCGGAGGCTTCTGGGTTATTCTATATGCTTTCCTTTATGTGATTTAAAATATTTTTCCCATTTAAATTGATTTGAGAAGAAGGAACTAGCAGTTGGAATTTAGAAGGAATAGTTGTCTGACCACACCAGAATCCTTATAAACGTGTAAAAACTCACAATTGGGATCATGATCTCTCTTTTTTCTTCCCTTGATTTTTTCATTTCAGACAATTCTTGCTATTATGATTCCACTTCAAGGTCCAGAACAGGTTTCAGATTGGAAGTTCAAGCTCGGGTAGGAGGCTAGGGAGGCTATTAAGGCAAGACTTGGCTGCATTTTTCAAGTCCAAGACTTGGCTGCATTATTTAAGGCCAAGACTTGACTGCATTTATTTATCTAGTGATGACCTGGACAGAAACATTTTAGCAGCAAGGAAAATGTTAAGAAGATTAATTATCTGGGTTATTTAAGAAGAACAATAATTTAGGTCAAAAGGTGATGATGGAGTAGGGTTACATGTCTGGCATTATCTAGGATTAGCGGTGGGGTTACTGGGGTATGCTAAGAACCTTTGATTATCACTGCTAGGGTTGCTCTTATACCACGATATTTTAAGATCTAATACATGAAACTGCTTTTCCTTTTCTATAATGATTTCTAAGGTAGTAAGTGACCAAGGGCAGAACTAGAAGAAGAATCCTGCTCCTCTTCCCCTGCTTCCGGGAAACGTTGCTCACTGCTAAAATATGAAGACATTTTATAGAGATAATAGTTAAACATCTTCATTGTGAAAATACAATGCTCCTGGTGATTCATTAGTGCCTAGTTTCTTTGTTTTTTTCTATCTTCTCTGCACTTGAACAGGGAGTTTAGAACTAGAACTAGAAACAACACCATCCCGATTGAGATGGTTGATCGCACTTGGGCGTAGAATCCCTTTAACAGATTCTAATGATGCTTTTATAATTTTTACCGTCCGTCTCTCAGGAGTATGGACCATAACCAAATGGAAGATATTGACTCCGAGACGACTGGCAACTTGAAATAAATAATAAACAACAAAAACTGGAAATCAGAAACCATGCCTTTTCACACTCCCCCAACCATTTGCCTGATCCAAACCCATCAGATTGCATTGAGCTGAATATTTTGTAGTCTGCTACTGAATGGTTCTTCAGTGCCTTTCCCGCTTCAGCATCTGAAGCAAGAGCTCGTTCCAAGTATCAATGGGGCCTGGTAAGCACCAATGAACACAATCGGCAATAGTCACATTCTCATGTGGCCAGTGTCCATAATGGTTTGGGTGTCCATCTGGCCTCACAACCATTGATGCACTTATGTCTAGCAACCTGAAATCTAAGCCCCTCCGTTTTCCTTCCCTTTTTGCTCTTCTGAACTCCTTTACTTGAGTCAAGTATAGCTCCAAATCACCCCCTTCCAATTTCATTTCTCCATTAGAAACGGGCTGCGTCCTGACACAATTGCCTCCTTTATTCCATTCCCCGTTCTCAAAATGTGCCGGTGACAAGGTCCTCAAAAATGTTACCCCACTGAACCTTGTAAGGCTGAGCAGGGTCTTGAAAGAAGTTCTAAAAGCCTTCCTGTATCCATAGAACATTGTGAGGTTCTTGATTGTGTTCTTAAGACATCGATGGCATCCAACAACCTTGCCATTCTCATAAAACACTTGTGGTCCATAGAACCATCTTCCAGCCGAGATGATCACGTAGTCATACGTCTCAATTTGAGCTGCCCAGGCATCGTCGGCCTCATCCAAGTAAAGATTCAAAAGGCGGTTATTGGTCGGGCCATTAGGATCCGTGTCAATGGTTCGAACCAAGTGGGGTGCCCAAGACGATGCTAGTGTGAAGTTGTAGTTAACATAGAACCATCTCTTGAATCTTTTATCTTCTGTGTAAGAAATAATGTCTTCAGGATAGACCACCTGTGAGTACAGAAGTGAATTTATCATGCAAAAAAACACTTGCTTCAATGATCAGCTACTTATGTTTTACTAATTCTGAACACTTACTCTGGCTAAGAGACACTGCAGTGACTGCATTTGGTTTCTTCCTAAGGAGTCTCCAACGAATGCCATTGACTTCCCTCTTACATGCTCCAAAAACTGCTCCGCATCGAAGCGAGGCAGCTCACACTCGTCTGGTTTCCACTTCCATTTCATGAAATCAGTATCTGGTCTGCCAAACTTCATGCAGTTTTGTTGATCAAAGATTTCTCGACATGTTGCATTATTATAGTATGGCATATTCTGATACGAAATCCATGTCCCACGGAATATGTCACATTTTCTGCTCTCAGAGCTCTTAGAAGGCAGCCATATTGGTGATGAGATATTCAGGATGTAGAGAGGAATCATGGGGGCAAGAATTATTAGAACAAGGGTTATGAGAAGTTTGGTCATGCCATTGTCTAAAAAGTTTTTGCCAAGGTGAAATTCAGGTACATGAATCATACTTAGAGAGAAAACGGAGAGTTTTTTTTTTTTTTTTTTTTTTTATGTATCAGTTCATTTTATATGCCTGGAAGCTGAAAACAAATATTATAATGAATCAACAGTTGCGAATCTTCCCTTTCACACAGCTTAATCATGTCTCTGAAGGTTAAATGTATGCCCAATATTTCCCTTTCTTTGTATTAAATGGTGAAAAGGAAAAAAGAGTATGACACAAGTCATGCAAGGCTGGAAAGTTTCAATTAGGAGTCTTGAATTTATAGCCGTGAAAGAAAGGTGAAGGCTTCTTGATGTGTGTGATGTGTGATGGATCAAGATGTTCCACCAAACCTCACAAGGTATACTGTTTCCTTTTCTCCAAGATCCAATAATCTTCCTAGCTACTTCCTTGAATTTGAATAATTGGTGATAACTCCTTATGTTTTAATTTACACTTTAAGGACTAAATCGAAATGCAGATCCTAGTTAAGGGATTACTTAAATATTTTCCCTCAAAATTCTGTTAGGGTGGTGCTATTTGTCTTATTCCCACCCTATTTTATTTATTATTATTCTTGCTCCATTATTTATTATAGAGATGAAAATAAAGAATTTTAAGATTCTTTGTAATTAATTATTGAAAAAAAAAATCAACAACCCTGGATTTGCATAGATTTTCTCAATAAAATACTTGATTTGCATGATCAATCATGCTTCAATGTTGACATTGTTTTCTTTATTTGGCTGTCCATATAGATTCAAGCAACCTTACCTCTCTTGGTAGACCTCATAATGATGTTCTTTGTACAAATTATGTTGTTAAGAGAATTTTATTTAAAAGAACCAAGATGAATGAGATTTGTTTGAATATTAATCTCTTCTATTTTTTTTATTGGTGAAAGATAAAAAAAAAATTAATATGCTTAAGAATTTCTAATTTTAATTTGTAAAACTTATCTCTATTTGTGGTTTTTGCTAATTCAATCTTTCAATTTAAGTATTATTAACTCAACAAATTCATATAAATTCTGAATTTATAAATTTAAATGGGTAAGAAATGCCAAAACTCCAATCATTGTTTTTTTTTAAAAAAAAATTTTTGAAAATCTAAAAAGGATTCCAAATTGTAAAGTTTCTTTATGCTTTGAAGTCTTTACAAGAAATAATGGTTTAGTACAATATCTTATTATCTACTCTAGAGTTTTTCTAATTAAAAAAAGAGAGAGACTAGTTTCCTATCTCAATACATATATCTTATCAACAAGTAATTTGAATATTTGAAAGGCTATTTGTTAACATCCTAAAGTATTGGAATCTGCTGTTGAGGTTTATTTGCAAGTTAGAGGAATTTGAGGTGTCATAGGTTGATTCTTCAACACACCCCCACAATCAAAAGGGTAAGGAACGAACCCTAAAATTGTCATGGAGAAGCTGAAATTGGACAGAAGGTAGAGGCTTGATAAGAGCATCAGCATACTAATCTTTGGTGGAGATAAATTTCACAAGAAGCTAACCACGTATAACTTGATCTCTGACAAAGTGAAAGTCTATTTCAATGTGCTTTGTATAAGCATAAAACAATGGATTGCTGGATAAATACGTGGCCCCAATGTTATCACACCATAGAATTAGAGGAGTAATTAAAACATGAAGATCACTCAACAAAGACTTTAGCCATTGAGTTTCTGCAGCAACGTTAGCGAGAGCTTTGTATTATGCCTCTGTGCTTCTTCGAGTTATTGTGTGTTGTTGTTTGAAACTCCAAGAAATCAAGTTAGAGCCTAAATAGACATAGTAAACTCCAATGGATCATCTATTGTTATGATCAGTTGCCCAATTAGCATCATTAAAGGTCTTAAGCTGAAAAGTATATAATGGTTACAAAGCATGGTGTATAATGTGTTTTAAATAACATAGGATTCGTTTGACTGCAGTCTAATGCATTTCCATAGGATGACGCATGTATTTTTCTCACTTTGTGGATAATAAAGGCAAGATCATGTTAGGTAAATGACAAGTACTATAGGCTACCAATAGCATTACAATACAATTATAGGTCATGAAATGAAGTGCTGGCAAAAATGATGACAAATTGTGATGGGGATATTGGGGGTAATACAAGGCTTTGCCTTATCTATTTTGCTGTGGACAAGAATATCCAATATATAATGTCGTTGAGATAAGAATAGGTCATGATCCTCTTGTATGGCTTTAATGCCTAGGAAGAAACCCAGTGCACCCATATCTTTGACAACAAAATATTTCTATAATAAATGAATAACACTGCCAATGGAATGAACACTAGAGCCAACTAAGATTATATCATCAACATAGATTAATAAATAGATGGTGATAGATCCATGATGATAAACATGAAGTGAATGATCATGTCTATAGAAAGACTTATTTAATTTGCAAACATGATTAGATAGCTGAGGGTTAGTGAAACCCCAAGGAAAAAACCAAATGGACTATTATTGGTTTGACAATAGGGATGAAAGCCTCCCCAAAATCAATGCCCTCTTGTTGATGAAACCCTTTAGCAACCAACCTGGCCTTGCACTTGTTGATTATGCCATCAACTTTATGTTTAATTTTATACAACCACTTGCAGCTAATGATATTGGCAATAGGTGGTTTGGAAACCAAAATCCAAGTGTCGTTAGATAACAAGGCATCAAATTACTTGTCTATAGCCTCTCGCTAATATGGATATTTGACAGCTTTAAAGTGGTAGGAAGGTTCTAAGTCATTAGACTGAAATGTAGCCATAAGAGCTTTGGGAAAAGGATAGCAAACGTGGGAGTCAGAAATCAATTTAGATTTGTGAATGTAGTTTTTTTTTTAGTGATCATAAGATGAAAATTGTGAGTCGTTTAAAGTGAGGAGATGGATAATGGAAGTGAAGGTTGATCTTCGGATTATATAGCTATAGCAACATTTCTGATGGGCGAAACAATAGCAATATGAATAAAATCGTTAGGACATGATGACAGATTCATAAGAAAAGGATGAAGATGTTGCGGGAGGTGTGGTACCTATAAAAGGTGCAACACTGGTCCATGACAGATTTAATTAATGATGAGGAGGAGATTGAACTAGTGTATGAGTTTGGTAAGGAATAATAGATTCATCAAAGACAACATAACAAGAGACATACACTTTGCCAGTAGAAACATTAAGACATTTGTAATTGCGATGACCAATGCTATAACCAATAAATATGCAATTTTTTAAACTAAAATCCATTTTGTATTGATTATAAAGACGCAAATAAAGCCAACATGCACATTAAAAAGCACTTAAAAATTGTAATATGGTTTACGATGATGAACCATTTTAAAAGGAGATTTATTATGAAGGATTGAGGTTGGCAATTTGTTAATGATAAAAACAACAACATGAAATGCATCTTCCCAAAATATTTGGGGTAGATGGACAATTTGTTTGTTTGTCTTTCAATGACACCAGCTTCTTGGTGTGTATAAGGATAAGTGATTTTATGTTGAATGTCTTGGTGGTATAAATATGTGCTAAGGCTGCAGAATTCACCACCCAAATAGATTGGAGTGCTTTAATTTTTCTATTAAATTGACATTCCATAACTATTTGAAAACGAATAAATGTCTGATGGGCTTCAAACTTGAGTTTTAAAGGAAATAACAATAGAAACTTGGTAGCATTATTTAAAATGCTAATGTAATAATATGCACTAGAAGTAGATGAGAGAGAGGTTGGTTCCCAAACATTAGAATAAATTAACTTCAAAGATTTTGAAACAGACACGTGTATAAGTTTAAAAGGTAAAGAATGGCTCTTGGCTAATTGACAATCAAAACAAATGGAAAAATTGCTATTTTTTTACAAATAAAGAAACAACTTTATTAATGATAGGAAGATAGGTATGACTAAGACGATGATGCTAAAGAGAAACAGACACGCAAACACTAAAAAAAGCTTATGGCTGAAGATGTGCAAGGAAAGCAAAGAAATTGTAAATACCATCACTGAGTGGTCCACGATGCAGGACGTTTCTCAAGTAATCCTTTACATGGAATAAAGAAGTATGCAGTTCTTCCAAAACATTATTGTCAAGAAAAAATGATGAGCGAAAAAAAGATTTTTATGAATTTCATGCACAATAAGTAGTTAGTTAAGAATAAAAGATTTGGAAGGAGAAGAAAGAGTAGAATTCAACGAGGAGATTGGAGTCTTGGGAGACACAAGTTAATAAATAAACAAATAATTATGATGATTTACCATATTTATTGAGATATAAAATACTTGCAACTGCTATAATGCTTTTAAAAAAAAATAGAACACGTAAAGCTGCTCCTTCTCTAAATTTACATCCAAAATCATGGAAAAAAAATTATTTATAAAGTATTCCTTAAGATTTATTATATGCATAATCATGATGGGTTAAGTCATTGTCATGGGCTACACTAAGCTAATTTATCATTCAAAGGGGATGCCAATACACCAAGAAAAATGGAAAAGAAATCCATGTTCCTAATATATAGTCAAAAGATTGAAAAATCAAGAATTAAGTTGTGTTTAACCGATAGTTTAGAAGGTATTTTTAAACTTATATGAACATGAAATTAAAAAAAAAAAGGCATCGATAAAGTCTTATATATAAACCAATGCACAACTCCAATAATACAATAAAGAAGCTATGAACACAAAGGGCGATTGGACTGATTTTCTGTTTGGGAGAAGAATAGAAATGAATTTATCTTAACTTCATTTTTCTATCACTTAAATCAAGCTTCTCCTCGTATGATCTCACACCCTCCATCTTCAACATTTCCAACAAGAAATCATTCCATGTATCAATTGGGCCAGGCAAGCACCAATGCACACAATCATTGTACAAGGTCACGTTTTCATGAGGCCAATGCCCATATATGCTAGGGTGACCATCTGGCCTCAACAACATAGCTTGTGTGGTGTCTAATAACCTAAATCTCAAACCCCTCCTTTTCCCTTCCTTCTCAGCAAGCTTAAACTCCTCCAATTGTGTCATGTAAAGCTCGAAATTTACACCCTCCAAACTCGTCTCATTGCTTCTAAAAGGCCTTCTTCTCACACAATCCCCACCTTTATTCCATTCCCCATTCTCGAAGTGTGATGGTGCAAATGTCCTAAGAAATGTTATACCCTTATAATTTTCTAGGCTATTAAGGGCTCTAAAAGCTGTCCTGAACGCTTTTCTGTACCCAAAATACATAGGCAAATCTGTCACATTTTCTAGGAGGCAAAATCGACAACCAACTACTTGGCGATTTTCATAATAAACGCATGGACGATAGAACCAATGCCCTGCATTGATGATCACATAATCAAACTCCTCGATTTGGGTTGTCCATCCTTCATCAAACTCATCAAGGTAGAGATTGAAGAGGCCAGTGTGAGTCGGTCCATAGGCATCTGCTTCTTCAGCCTTGACTAAATGGGGTGTCCAAAACGTTGCGATGGTGAAATTGTACGACGGATACCTCCACCGTTTGAAGTTTTCATCTGGTGTATATGAAACATCGATGGGATATTCCACCTGAAATAAATCATTGGAGATTACCATCAAATAAATAATTAAAAAAAATAATTGGCATGAGATGACCCCGAGGGCTCGAAGATCCCTTGAGGCAAAATTATTGGGGCAATCTTCATGCAATATTCTAGATGGCTTTTTTAAATGAAATATATATATATATATATATATATATATATATATATATATATATATATATAATAGCACATCGATCATTATGGTAGGTACAAAGTTCAGTAGCCACTAGATAGATCATATATCCAGATAATTATCAAGTATTTATTTAATTGATTTGTTTTGAAAATGACCTAATTGGCCCATATTGATAGTCTATCTAAGATTAGGAGGAGCTTCTCGTTGCCAAGTCAAACTTGGATTCATGTTCTAAATAGTAGGTTTAATTTTGAGTGTAATAAGATGATGATTTAGTGCTAATCATAATTAGTTAACACATCCACTTCATGAAGATTGGTTGGATGTCAAGTTATCTCTTTCGTGATCTTTAATGTCTCGAATAGAAAGATAGAGACCTCTAAGTTATTCTTTATTCTAATAACAAGGCATCTGAGATTACTTCTTTTCAACAGATAATTATTCTAATCAAACACTAAGTACTGAGGGTTAAAGCAAGAACCCTTCTGAAAAAGAAAATTCCTTCTACAAGTAAGTTTGACGACGCTTCATCAAGACACATTCCCCCTTCGATGGTTCCTTGAAAGAAGAAATTGGAGGAGTAAATTTAAAATGGTAAGCAAACAAACCAAGCTACTAGCCATTGGTTTACTTGATTTCTCAAGTACTATATCACGCCACCCAGCCCACAGTGTGTTTTTCTCTTGATTCTATATTATAATGAGTTGCTGGTCACTTTCTTGGCTAAAACTGGCTAAAGGACGGCTTTTGTAGGCAAATTATTAGATTACGTGAGAGCTTAAGTCTCCAAGGGAAAAAGTAGCTTACTTAAAAACGTATTTCCTTCTCCCTTTCTATACAATGTTTATAATAAAATGAACTCCAATAATCTTTAATTTTATATATAAAAAAGCATGATTAATTTATTAAGGGACATTAGGTTGCCGAAATTCAAGAGATATGATATGTTGGGGCCTAGAGGCATCCTTTTTACCAAATCTTTGATACATAATGCCTTAGGTCAACTAACTCGTTGGTAATTCAAACATGATTAGTTAAACTGAACTGTGTCAAACTTTTTATTGGCACAACGTAAGTAGTTAATTTGTTCTATTTTTTCTTCGAATCACCACTTCCAATAAAATGTAATCTCTTGTACTAACCAGCAATTAATGTAAGCACAATGCTCCGTGACTTACTGTTGTAGTGATTATCATGTGAATTTAGCGAAATTGTACCTCAACTAGTAATAGTATTCTCTGAATTAATATTTATTTATTTTTGTATTTTAAAAGTATTTTAAAAAAAATTTAATTTTTTTTCTTTACATAAAATTAATTTTTTTTTATTTTTAAAATATTTTGATGTACTAATTTCAAAAATAATCTTTAAAAATATATATATATATATATATATATATATATATTAACAAAAAATACTTTGAAAAGCAACTACTACAATATTCTTAAACATTAAAAAACTTGAAACTACAAATAATAAAATAAAATAGAATGAGAAACAATTTGTAAAAATTCAAAATAATATTTAATTGTAGTATTAATTAACATGCGGGGAAAAAGAAAAGAAAAGTGGCGTACCCTGGATAGAAGGCATATCAAGGACTGCATTTGGTTTCTACCCACAGAGTCTCCAACAAAAGCCATAGACTTGCCTCTAACAATTTCAAGGAACTGAGCAGGATTAAAAACAGGTAGCTCACATCCATCTGGTCGCCATCTCCATTTCATGAACCCAGTATCGGGTCTTCCATATTTCATGCAATTTTGATGCTCATGTATTGCCCAGCATGTTGTGTTTGTGTAATACGGTGCATGAGGATTTGGTATCCATTCTCCTGTGAATATGTCACATTTCTGCTCACTTTCATTCTCATATATTGAGCCATACTTCACAGCAACATAAGATGATATTGAGATTTGTGACTTGGAAAAGCTTTTCAACAAATATAGAGGGTACCCTAGCAAAGGGTAACATAGAGGAAAAACTGTGAAAAGAACCAGGGTAAGGGTTACTGTTAGGGCTATTGCTGGTGTGTTTTTTCGTAGAGCATGGTGCTTGCTGCCAAAGGGAAGCTGATTCATGGCATAAACCTTCATTTTAGTGAGAGAAAAGGAGAAAGAGGGTGGGAGGTAATGGGATTGCAAGGGTTTGGAAAGAGACTGGCTTGCTCACCTATTTATTCATATTGTGGCTACCTAGTTTAAACAAGTACAGCTATAAATGTTCTTGTAAATTAATTCAATAATATTTAAGGAAAATTACCTTTTTAATCCCTGGAAGGATCTTATAGCATGTATGATATGCATGTTGTCGAGTAAAATATTAGCAATTGATAACTAAAATTAATGCATCTTCTAGGAAATTTTATTTTGTACCGTTCAATTTCTGGTGTGTTTTATATCCACATGAACTCTTTCTTTCTTTATTATCATTATTATTATTAAATTGATAATTACGTTAAAGGGGTGTCCCCCTTCAAGCTAGCAAGGAAAAAAAAAGGTTATAAATGATAATTAGGTAATTGACAGTGAGCATTAGGTAAAACACCTTGTGGATCAAAATTCAAGCCCACAACATTATGCTGTGGCTAGCCTTGTTGGGAGTGCTTAACTTCCTTAATCATCAAATTATAAGATGATAATTATAAGTTCAAAATGAACAAATAAAAGAAAACAAATCTATAGTTTGCTGGTGGGTCTTTGTTGTACTCTTTGACTTGTTTTATTTCTTAAAGAGATTAAAATCTTGAATCCCAAGTTTCAAGTGACCTCTCTGAAGGAAAATGATCAGATGCAGCATACATGCGAGTGAGCAAGTGACGGGCAAGTCAGAATTTATCAAATTGTTGAGGAGGTTCCTGATTCCTAAACATCACCAAATCCTGACTAGCTAATTAGGGCTTTGTTTTTTTCAAAAAGCAATGACTAGGCAGGACAGTTGAGACCAAAACTAGAAAAGGGGAGTGGGAGTGGTTCTTTTAAGGATAACTAAGTTATATCTTCCGACCAGTAAAACCTCAAATTCTTACAAATAACCATCCATGAAACAGTATATATATATATATATATATTCACTCGAGATTGGATCATACCATGCTGGTTAATTCTGAGCATCATCAAAAAGATCTACGCCGTTAACGTGTAGCATTGCCATTTGGAGGAGAGCTTAATACCAGGCTGGCAAGGACCAGATTCAAGTGATGGACTGTGCGATTAGGTAATTTATGCTACCTTGGGATGGTTATTTATCTTTCGTTTGATTAATATTTGGGTTAGGTATCAATCTAATTATTATACATTTTCAGTGTCATTCACTTTAGATTGTGTGGAGTGGGGCTAAGCAATAATAATTAAGCTCAACAGGTGAGTATACAACTTTTTCTTTCTTTCTTTTTTCGTGCAAATGATGATATAGAAAGAATAGCTCTATCAGCTTCAAGAATAGCTCTCACGGCAGGAGAAGGGGCCAGCCACATCTGGAACTTGTGAGGTTGAAAAGAGCCAATATAGCCGTGTATTTCATTTGCTTTCTGTTCATCGAATGAGCTTTTCTACAAGACAAGAAATGATATACTAATATTTTCTTTATTCAATTTGAAGGCCCAATAGTTTAAGACGTAGGTAGCGGTTTGATAGGATGAACTCGGTATTTTAAAAAGAAACAGTGTTGTTTTAATAAAAACAATTGATTGAAAATGAAATTTAGTCTAAATCATGATTTGAATTGATGGGTCACCAAATACATTCTACTAAGTTTTATAGCTCTTATTTACATTAAAAATTACCCTAGTTATACAAATTTATTACTAAGAATGACAAAAAGATAGCATGTTTATGATAAATATGTCATATTCCATCAATTTATTTTTATCTTCTCAATATTGTTGTATGGTTTTGTTAATTATATAATTATTTCCATGCCCTCAACTACTACTTTTAACATCTACTATGTTATGTACTTTAAAGAATATTTGGTATTATGATAGTTTAAATAACATACTTAATTTTTATTTATGAATATCTACTTTAAATTTATTTTGTATATAAAAATCTATTTTACTATCATTTAAAAAAAAAAACATACATTTTTTAAAACTTATTTTTTAAAACCAAAACATAAAAGCTATATCAATACCAAAAACACATTTAATTATATTAGGGTACTTATTTGGAAAATGGTCTTTCATTACCTCCTAAAACAATTTACCCTCTTTAATTTATTTATTTTTTCCTTTTCGAATAGATATGTTGGGATTTGGGAGTTATGGATATTATGCAAAAAGGATTTTAGACCGTGAATTATGTAAATAGATAATTAAACTATGATAAGATTTGATCACCTACCAGCACACTCAATGTTTTTTATTTAATGAAAAAAAAAAATCAAAGACACCTTAGAAAGGATTTTAGACCGTGTCTTTTTTTTCTTTCTTTCTTAAACTCTTATTTTTTTTTTGTAAGTCTTGAAGTAGTAAGGATATATGGATACGATTCAAAGTCGAGTCCATCCTTCTCCATTCTTTTTGCATAGAAACCAAGCAAATACAATAAAAAAAAAATTAGGTAGAAAAATAGGTGTCAATGGAGGCAGATTTTGTACACAAATACATTATATACTCAAAATTCGTCTCTATACAAATCATCATGTCACTAGTTGGTATTACATGCCAATCATACTTGATGATTTTGACCTAATATTAATCCAAGAAGTGTAGTTGGGTTTTCATTTTCATAATCACTGTGACGTTCGTCGGCCGATTATCTAGCCAGACCATTGTCCAGCTCCATCTGTCAGGCTGTCAGCTTAACAACAAGGAAATGAAGTGAGATTTCGAATCTTACATGAATTCATCATATCTTTATTCTCTAGCTTTTTCTCTGATGGGTTCTTACTCCTAATAATAGAGTTCTTTTGGCCCTCGTCTTCCAGTCGATACCCCTTGGCATCTCTGCTGTCTAGTTTAGGGGATATGGTTTTTTTTTTTGTAGTTATTTGATTTTTTATATCATTTTGTATACCTAGGCTCAGTATTTAATGACCCAATAAAAAGTTCTCAATGCACGTCATAAGATGCTTAACATGTTTGAAAATACAATTTTTTTTTTTAATTTTAAGAAATATTGCTTAAAAATAATTTTTTTATATTTTTAAATTGTTTTAATATGATAATATTAAAAATAATTTTTTAAAAATTAAAAATTTTATCTTAATTTATTTTTAAACAAAAAATACTTATTATAATCACCATCCTCCTCCTCTTAAAGTCAACAAAAACATATTTAATTTTCAAAACACTTGTTAGCATTGCATACTAGGCTCTAAGGGCTAGATTACCGAAATTAGGTCTAATGATAATGATGATCCAAATCCAAAGAATTTGGATTAAATAGGAAGCCTAAAATGTGAGATAATAGTAGGGCCTCGGTTTCCTACTATTTCTGCGAATCCAAGAACCACAGCAATACAAGCTTCAGCTCATGGCATCTTTCTCGGACCCAAATTCTTGTTGAAAAATTATGATTATACGAAATTGATGTTGAAAAAAATCCTTTGTCATGGAACTCAAAAGGAATCCCTTGAGTTGTCCGGGTCGTTTTGCAATGTTCACTTCAACAAAGATTTGCAATAATTTATGTTGTCATATTAGCCTGCCTTTATGTGTGGATAGGCCATCCCGTGATGTCTTTATTAACAAGAAAATGAATGCAAGCATTGCATGGAATCCTACGGAAAAAAGCTATATCATTTCCATCACTTTAGATTAAAGTATTGGCAAATTGCAGCAATGATCTTCACCAAAATCTCCATTAAATAGACTTTTGTGGCCTTCTAATAGTTTTTCTTTGAGAAAAGAAACCTGTGCATGTATTCCACCTCTAGCCTCTGCATATGGTCCTCTTGAAGAGAAAGTTTAGGCTTCTGTTAAGGAAGTAGTTAGGATCTGTATTTAATCTTAATAAGTCTTAGTCTATAGGATAGTTAGTTTATATTTTGCATGATTTTTTATGTGAATATCTCCTCTGCTGAGATTATGTAAGGCTGTATAAAGCTAACCTTCTACTTCAATAAAAATCATTGATTCTGATCCTGTATTATTGTCACTTTCCATAACATTATGGTATCAAAGCCTCTCTAATTAAATCAAAGCAGTCGTCGTTAAGTCTTCTTTGCAGCAGCAAAGAAATATGACACCTGAAAGAAATTTTGTGCAGCTAGCCATTCCTCATTTTGATGGCTATTATGTCCACTGGAGCATGTTGATGGAGAATTTCCTACACTTTAAGGAATATTAGGGGTTGATAGAAAATGACTATGTTGAGGCTAAAAGTGGCATAAAGTAGACAGAAATGCAACGAAAGAGGATTGATGAGTTAAAGCTGAAAGACATGAAGATGAAAAATTATCTTTTTCAAGTCATAGATCGGACGATATTGGAAACCATCCTTGTAAAGGATACTTCCAAACAAATTTGGGAATCAATGAAAAAGAAGTATGAAGGAAGCCTTTGAACTCGGGTGTATAATCTTTGAACTCATACAAGAGTACTGAAACATAAGAAAAATCCCAAAACATGATGGAACAAAAGGTAAAGCAACTAAACTTGAGAGCAAATTATCAAGCAAAAAAAGGTATTAAAATATGGTACGGTCCATTTTCTTGTTGGCAAGATGAATCTAACTATCGATATTTCTTGTAAATGTCCTTTTCAAATAATAAAAAATAAACCATAATCCGAAATTTAAAAGAAATTCTTGTAAATGTTCCAAATAATCATAAATAAATCTAGATTAAAAAAAAAAAACTAGAATTGCGAGAATTATTTAACATTTAGAACTTTTTAATTAAAGAAACATAATTTAGGAATAAATTCTTAAATAATTATTGATAGATCATCACATGTAATATACAGGTTTTCATTAAAATCAAGAAAATTAAGAATAATTCAAGCTTTCATAATAATGGGACAATGATATATAATATGGTGGCATCCGAGTTCATGCACATTATATAGAGGTCTCATATTTATTAAAAAACATTAACACAAGTTTTAATTTCCTCCAACAACTCTACAATAGGAAAATTAGGAAGCCAAAGAAAGGCATCGGTGTTCTTCTCAAACCCTTCCATTTCTTTTTTCCCGCAACTCTCCTGATCTAATCCCTCTGATCAACAACTTTTAATTCTTATTGTTCAACCATATATTCACTCTCATAATTTCTTCAGCTTTGTGTTAGTCCCATTTTATAATGATTCTAAATTATTGTTTCTTAAGATGAGAATTAAAAAACAAGAATTGATGAGATATCTATATTGAAACTGAAACAATTGAAATAGAAAGCATTGTGTTTGAAAGAACAGAATTATAACAAACAAATTGGGATAATAAACCCTAAACTAGATTTTTCAGGCAGATTTGAGGCAGCCCGAGCCTCCTTAAGTGAATTTGATTTGCTTTAAAGGAATTTTCTGGCTCTCTGCTAATCCTCCCCTCCTATTTATTAACTAAATCTTACAAGTTGAATTTGAATTCAAAAAGAAAATTGTCTAACATGAATCTTGGGCTGATTTGTATGTTGATCACTTTTTCTATATAAACGATGTCGTTGCCTATAACTAATGCTTCATTATTTGAGGGAAATAAAATACCATTGTCACATGTCAACCAGTGATGAAAGAGTCTATTCCAGCATTCCATATATGTCTCCAGTTCCATTCACGCATCCAGACCATACACGTGTTAATCTCTTTTATTTTTTACAGGTTCTCTTGTCTCTCTACCACTATGTCTTCTTCATTTTCAAAGCAAACTCTTCATTGTACCTCTTTTGACAAAACAAAAGAAATTGATCACAAATACAAGGTACCTTGAACCACTGCAACGCCCCTCCCTTTAAAAAACCTTCCCCAAGGTGAGGGTAAGCACTTTTTAGCCAGGATTCCTCAACCCATACTACATCTTTTTTAGGTTGTACCTCTCACCTTAACAGCACCTCTTCTCTTACCTTCCTCCTTAAGATTTGGCTTCTTTTGTCAAGGATCTTCACAAGTTCAGGTTAAGTCTTTTGCTTGGAATAAAAAATGGGTAGCCTTGGTTCAGGAGTGGTACCCTTCCCAACCTATTTCTTTAGTAGTGAGATATGGAACATACTACGAATACAAGCTTCTTCTGGAAGATCTAACTGGTAAACTACCTCTCCTACTTTTTTCAAGATTTTAAATAGCCTAAAATATTTATATGCTAATTTTTTATTCTCGCTTCTTGGTATGTAGGATTGTCTTAATGGCTGGAGTCAGAGGTAAACCCATTCGCCCTCTTTAAATTGGATCTCTTTTCTTCCCTTGTTTGCCTGTATTTTTTGCCTTTCTTGTGCTTTGGCTAAACTGAACTTGATTTCTGCAATTTATTTTGTCATATGTTGCAATTGTTCCTCTGCAACTTGATTATTAGTAGACCCTGGAATATAATCCATAAGGCTTGGGGGGGTAGCCATAGGTTGCTTAAAATGGAGTGGTTCTAATGGAAGTATGATAACTAGTATTATAGCAGTGCCCGACTACGGTCAACCAGTTTGACCAAGTCTTGGGATTACCCCCCACACAACACCTCAAATATCCTTTCAGGGTTTGTTTAGTACCTTTGACTAACCATTAATTTGTGGGTGGTACGTCGTAGACATTAATAGCTTAACCCCTTGATCTTGGAACAACTCTCCCTATAATTTACTAGTGAAAGTAGGATCCTTGTCAGATACTATACTATCTAGTAATCCATGAAGCTTTATTACATGTTGTGAAAACAAATTGGCTATTTTCATAGCACTATAAGGATGAGACACTGGAATAAAGTGAGCATATTTGGTAACCCTATCCACATCCACCAAAATTATTAAATGTTGGTTAGATTTTGGTAAACCTTCTGTGAAATCCATGGATGTGAATGACCATGATATTTTATTTCCCTCAAACAACGAAGCATCAATTATAGGTAATGACATTGTTTATATAGGAGAAGTGGTCAACATACAAATTAATCTAGAATTCTCGCCAGACAGTTTCCTTCTTGAATTCTAATTCTAATTCTAAGATTTAGTTAATAAATAGGAGGTGAGGATTAGTAGAGGCAAGAAATTGCTTCAAAGCAAATCACGTTCACCCAAGGAGGCTCGGGCTACCTCGAATCTAACCAGAAAATTTAGTTTAGGGATTATTATCTCAATTTTTTCTTTCTAATTATGTTATTTCAAACTCAGTACTTTCTATTTTAATTGTTTCAGATTCAATAAACACTACCAAAATTCTTATATTTATCGATGGAATTTTCCATCGGTATTTATATTATTATTTTGTTGGTAATTAATTTACCAACAGGATCATAAACAAAAATGCTCAATCAATGAATCATTTGTTGGTTATAAAAAAATTATTATTACTGATGGATTTACTGACAGAAAAAACGCACTAAAAAAATTGATAAGAGTAAGAGCATGAGAGTTGAGATAAGAAGAAAGAAGGCCAAGAAACTCATTGAAGAGACATTCAAGATTGCAGATTCACCAAAGACCAAACTTATACTTTTTTAGTGCTTCTACTGGTCGTTATCATCATCTCAAATGTATAGTTGCGCTACAAGTAATTAAAGGCATGTAAGTAGTGTAAATCTTGTTTTGATGTTTAATTTTGGTGTTAATTAATTTGGTTCTACAAGTAATTTATGGACTAAATTTTCAGATAGTCAAATTTGAAACCTCTTAACCATACTCTTTCCCTAGCTCGACCTTCAAATTAAACTATATAAAAGTTGCTTCAACATAAACCACTCGACTTGGTGGGTTAAATAAAATTTAGATGACTAGTAAAAACATGGTTTATCTTTAAAAATATTTCAAAAGGACATCTTTTCTTAAAAAAAATATTGAGATAAAGACGCATTAGATCAACCATTGTCAACCTAAGTTAACCCATTAAACTCACGACCTAGATCATGAACTTCATTGAGTTTAATAACTTTATATTTTTTTTCTTAACTATTTATATTTATTATATGATGAAAAAAAATAGACGGTTGTAAAACCGAACACCAACTCAATACTTGGATATTTTTATGAGATTATAATAACCCCACGAAAAATAAATTGAAATAAATCATGAGGTCTAATTGTTAATAATTATGTTTTTTTCTAAAATTATTTTTTATTTAATAATATGATAAAAAAAATAGATGCTAAAAAAACTAAGCACCAACCGAATGTCGATATATTTTTCTAAGATTGCGATAACCACATAGAAAGTCAATCAAAATAAATCATGAAATCCAATTCATAATACTTCCACTTTTAAACCATTTTTTTCAATATGTTAGACCATTTTTTATTTAATAATCTAATAAGAAAAAGGTAGATAATCTTAAATAAATAGAAATTTTTAATTTTTAATAAATCCAATATGGAAATATGTAAATAACAAAATATATAAAAGAAATAAAAAGCAAAAGCAAAAGCAAAAAGAAAAAGAAAAAGAAAAAGAAACATGTTATTATTCCAATGAACGTTAACATGTGAGGAGAGGACAATAATTTCCCCACCTCAATTAATTTTTTTTTAAAATTATTTTTTATTTAATAGTATGTTAGACCATTTTTTATTTAATAATATGGTAGAAAAAGTAGATAATTATAAATTGAGCATTAACCAAATATCATGATATTTTTCTGAAACCATGATAACTGTCTAATAAAATAAAATAAATAGCAAAGTTCAATTCTCAATAAATCCAATATGAAAATAAAAAAAATATAAAAGAAAAAGAAAAGGCAAAAGCAAAAAGATAAAAAAACATGTTATTGTTCCAATAAACAGTAACATGTGAGGAGAGCACAGTAATCTCCCCTCCTAAATGAATTCTTTTTTAAAATTATTTTTAATTTAATAGTATTTTAGATTATTTTTTATTTGATAATATGGTAGAAAAAATAGATGATCGTAAAACTAAGAATCAACCATATATCAGGAAGTTTTTCTGAAATCAGGATACCCCCAGTATAAAAATAAAATAAAATAAATAACAAAGTTCAATTTTCAATAAACTTAATATAAAAAAATAAAAATATAAAAAATATAAAAGAAAGAAAAGGAAAAAGCAAAAGTAAAAAGAAAAAAAACATGTTACTGCTCTAATGAATAGTAACATGTGAGGAGGGAAACAATAATTTTCCCCTCCTCAATTAATTTTTTTTTTAATTATTTTTTATTTAACAATATGTTAGATTATTTTTTATTTAAGAATCTGATAGAAAAAAGTAGATGATTGTAAATCTAAATACAACTAAATACCAAAATACTTTTTCAAGATCATGATAACTCTATATAAAAAAAATAACAAAGTTCAATTTTCAATAAATTCAATATAAAAATATATATAAAAAAAAAATGTCAGTTCTATAATGAATAGGAACATGTGAGGAGGGAAACAATAATTTCCCCTCCTCAATTAATTCTTTTTAAAAAAAAAAAAAAAACCATCAAGCTAATGGCATGCCTCCATTAGCAAACACCCTGTGGAGGTCAAACCGAATGATTTTACCTTTTTACTCTTTAGAACTTGAAATTTCATTGTCTTGGCTTTGCACATTAATGATTAGGCCGTCCCTTCCGCCATGCTCATGCCTAATTTTTAGTACGAAAATACACACCCCATTAAGGCTGTATTTTTACTTTTAATTTTTAAAAAAGGTATTTTTCATATTTTTTTAATTATTTTTTAATAATTTTAAATCATTGTAATATTCTAATATAAAAATAAATTTTAAAAATTAAAATAAAAAATATTATTTTAATATATTTTTAAATAAAAAATACTTCTCGCAAACTCAATTAAATAAATGTCACGCATTATAAATGATTTATAGACAAAATAAATTTCATATTATTTCCGTACAAATATGAAGTACCAATTTGTAAATGATAAGCATGAGTCCCATAAATTTTAAACGATAGGCTTCCCATGAAAGAAGTAATTGCCAAATATAAGAATTTGAATAGATATTCATTTAGTTCCTTTATTTTTAGCAAATTAATTAGCTAGCCATTCTCATTTAAGTATTTAACTATATTGCATTCCAATTATTATTTTTTAATTTCTGTTTAATAACTTATTTCTTTCAGTAAATGTTTGTTAACAGGATGGTGAGCTGCAAGCAATTTAATTATTATTTCTTCAAAATACCCTTTAATTGGACTATATATTTATATATAAAAACTGAAAGAGAAGAAGCCTGGAGCTAGTTTGATCATTTCCTAAAAAACTAATTAACAGAGCTTTAAAAGATGTATCCGGTATAAGAAATCAAGGAGTTAAGTCTGAGATTAGAGGACCTAAGTTATCAATCACTGAAACTATAGGGACTAAAATTAAACGTATAGGAATTTGGCTATTTAAGTATTTGGAATTGTGGTGTTGTGTCTCCGCCAGTTACATGCATCACTCTCACTTTTGTCGTCTCCTTCACTCCCACTAATTAGCCCCTCTCTCAAGAGCCGCCACCATTCACTCCTTGACTTTAGTCCTTCCCTCGCAATAGAATTTTCTGCTAATTTCTTGATTTTCCTACCTAATTAACTTGCCTACAAGTTATATATATATGTTCTTGCTAGTAATTCCTCAAGGTAGTCTGTCTCCTTGCATTTTTGTGCTTATTGATCCTTTTCGTTCTTTAGTAATTAACAGGAAGTTTTAAGTAGCTAGCTAGCACGGTGGCCATGGTGATGATGGGACTAAGGAGGCTGGTGATGATCTTGAATTCCAAGATAAGGTTCTTGAAGATGAAGAAGGGTTATGATAAGATTGAGAAGAGTGAGAGCATGAGAGTTGAGGTCAGAAGCAGGAAGGCCAGGAAGCTCATTGAGGAGACATTAAAAATTGCTGATTCGCCAAACACCAAGACTTATGCTTTTTGATGATCACTACTGTTCTTGAGTTTCTCTTCTCATGTGTTGAATTGCTACAATGTGTGTGTGTGTGTGTGTGTGTCATGGTTTTGTTTCTTAATTGTTAATTAAGCATGTTTTTATTGAAAATATTTAATTAGTTGTCACATAATTACCTCCTTTTGTCCTCTTTATTTCCATGGCTAAGCTGCTAGGTCATGGATACAATACCATAACTTCATTCCCTTAATCTTCCTAGTGTCGAGCATGCTTTCTATTTACATCATTTTTTACCTTATCGAATAATGAAGTTACGGCTTAATCAATTAAAATTGTTGATAATGATTGTGGTGTTACTTTTTCCTAGCAACTCTGAAATTGCATTTACTTGTAACAATACACGATGATATACATGCGAATAATTATTAAACTCAATTTAATTATTAACCCAACACAAAGTTGAGTAACAAATCGAGTTGGTTAATTTAAATTAACATAAAAAAAAATTAAAAACAGTAATAAAAACATCATTTTAAAAAACTATATGTTATTTTTAAAAAAAAATCACTAACTTTTAACCGAATCATGAATCAATTTAGATTTATAAAACACAACTCACGTCAATTATTAGATTAACCAGCTAAGACATCCCAGGTTTGATAGCTGTGTGTGTATGTGTGTGTGTGTGTATGTGTGTGTGTGTCTGTATATTGTTGGGTATACGACCAAAGTCCCACATTGGCTAGAAATGGGGAGGATCAAGGGTATATAAGGATGGACAAATATCTCCATTGGTATGAGGCCTTTTGGGGTATAGCCCAAGAGCAAATCCATGAGGGCTTAGGCCCAAAGTGGACAATATCATACCAATGTGGAGATAGGTGGTGTCCATAGTCCCTAACAGTGGTATCAGAGCCTTGCCCCAGAGTTAGCCATGATGGATGAATCCTCGGAATGCCGAACAAAAGGTGGTGGGCCCCCAAGCAAATCACGATGTAATCTGTGGATCAACTCTATTGGATAAGACGGTGTGCTCCAGATGCTTCACGGACGTGTCCTGGCTCCAACACGGTGAAGAGGAGTTGACCTAGAAAGAGCAAACTCTCAAGTCAGGTAGTGCTCTCCGGATGCTTCATGGACGTGTCTTGACCCCAACACGGTGAAGTGGAGAATGAAGAATCATGGTTGATAGAGAATGGACGGATGAATGATCGTTTGAGGGGAGGCTCGGTGGTCCTTTGTTCGAGGGGAGGATTGTTGGGTATACGACCAAAGTCCCACATTGGCTAGAAATGGGGAGGATCAAGGGTATATAAGGATGGACAAATATCTCCATTGGTATGAGGCCTTTTGGGGTATAGCCCAAGAGCAAATCCATGAGGGCTTAGGCCCAAAGTGGACAATATCATACCAATGTGGAGATAGGTGGTATCCATAGTCCCTAACATATATGATGTATATATGTAGTGATCTATTAATGATCTAAACATTTAAAGACTAGTTTTCTTTCATTTTGGAGTAATTTCTTTGCCTGAATTTTGCTTTGAAATAACAGATTATTATAGGGGCACAAAGTAAGAACCCATTGAAGTAGAATATGCTTCCAATACTTGCTTGTCCGAAGCAAAATTATCCTCTGAAAGGGTTACATAATCCTCAAGTGTTCAGTTTTATCAAATTAATTAAAATTGCCTTTTGTTTATCAGTTTTATGGCTCGAGATATAACAAGAAATAACAAGAAGAAAGATTTTCAATCATGATTTTAAAGTGGAACACAATGATGAATTTCATTGACATTTACTCGTGTTTTTTAAAGCTTTTTTAATGATGTTTTTTCTAATATTTAACATCTCTCATCCTTAATTTAGTAATTCGCACAATAAAAAAACTATATCTAATTCTCCACA
This sequence comes from Populus tomentosa, assembly GCA_018804465.1. NCBI lineage: Eukaryota > Viridiplantae > Streptophyta > Magnoliopsida > Malpighiales > Salicaceae > Populus > Populus tomentosa. The sequence goes on from CM031975.1 coordinate 8,779,377, forward strand.
GAGCGATTAAAGATACATATTCATGAGAAGATTATATCTCATCAATTTACTTGAGGTTATAGCCCTAAAGTGATTAATTAAAAATACGCTAGCTCTGTATGATCAATTTCAGTCCTGCTAATTAATTGAGTGTTTGGAAATATGATGTAATTTATGTTTTTAAAAATTTTAAAAACAAATTGTGTAACATATATATATATATATATATATATATATATATATATGTTTTTATATCATTTTGATGTGATAATGTTAAAAATAATTTTTAAAAAATAAAAAAACTTTATTTTAATATATTTTTAAACAAAAAAACACTTTAAACCACCATTGCTACCACAATTCCAAATAAACAATAAACCTAACGTCATCTAACGGGTCAAGGGCTTGACTGAGGTTAAATTTCTCAATAAATATAGGAGAATTAAGTTATTAAAAAAATTATTTGATTTTTTTAAAGACAAAAATTCAAAACCATATTATTTAGACATTTAAAAAAACAATTGACCTGTTTAACTCAATTATATCAAGTTTAATAACCATGATTTCAATTCACAAATAGCAACTTAAATTACTCTTAGATCTATCATCTCAATGATAAAAATAGTAAAATAATCTCAATGATATAAATTCCCAAATCCCCTAGAGGAACTTTTATTTTATTGCAGGAATATTAAAACAAGCTACATGTAAAAGGATTTAAAAAAATTACCATCTAACTGGAAACTCGAACTGATATTTAAAAGTTAAAAATAAAAATAAAATATCGGTTACATAATTTAAAAGTTATGGAATTAATACTAGCATACCACCAGGTTAGGAAAAAGATCTAAGCCAGATGTCGTGCAAGCACGCAGGAAAAAACTGATAGACAACTGACATGGTCACAAGGTATATTAGTATTGGATGTATTATAAATTGTATGTTAATGAAATTGTTTTATATATTCTTCCAAAATATGATAGAAGGGATGTCATGGACTGAGTTTTTCTTGAAAAGCATATAGTATTGGTGACTAATATAATATTATTTATCTAAATAGAACATGGACCCAGATAAGCTAAGGTCCTCTATATACTGATACGCGCACCTCTCAAGTTTAATGGTTTTCAAGAAAGAAACCCTTTGTCCTGTTTGAGTTTCAAAACACAGTGGGATGGTATCTGGACTTGGTATGGGATCATTTCACAACTACAATATTCTTTCAAGGGGCTGTCAATAGTATATGTAAAAATCTTGCAACCAAAAAATCTATATCTGGAATTCGCCTTCTGTTCGGACAAAAAAGTATATGCAGAAAAAACATACAAGACAGGGACCTTTGGCTGCGAAGATGTTCTTTCAAGCATTTGTTTACGAGGCTGGGGCAAACAACCGTATTTTTCAAGGACTTTTATATCTAATAAATTCTCAATACTTTTACTAAACTGTGTGTTAGTTTGGTAAAATATCCATGATATATCTTATAAGCTTAATAATAAAGTTATTAAACTTGGTTTGAACATGTAACTCAAACCGGGTTTTACTTCCAGCTATTTTGAACATTAACTTAAATAAACTTGAGATGCATAACGAGTTGATATACAACCAAATCTAAATATAATCTAATCGAGTCAACTTCAAAAACTTAAAAACAAAAAAAATAAAACAAGGTTACTTTTTAATAAAATAATAGACCTAATGAGCTGCAAGTTAACTTAAGAACATGGTGACTCATGCCCTAAACGAAATCTAATCTCGAGCATTTTCTAACAACTAAAGCCTAACAACATTCAAACGAGACAAAACATGGAAAGTTGGTGGTGGTGTGGAACTTGTTCGGGCATTATAATCAAGAATTGGAGGTGGATGCATCATGCATTTAAGGATCACATTATTGAAAATTTATCTTCAAAAGTCATTCATTTTCATTTTCCACTAAATTTAGAAAGAAAAGAATGTCCACATTAAATGGTTTATGGGACTGCAAAAGGGTTTGGAAAACAAATTAGGTGTTTTAACAAAATCCAATGGTTTTGCTCATTTGGTGTCTCTCTTGACACGGTGGTTAGAATATTCTTCATGCATTATATAATTAGACAAAGTGAACAAGAACAAAATTACATTTGTCACGTATTGTTATGAGCAAGAAAAGTGTGTGATGTTGTAAATTCGAAAGAAATATTATGCGATGAAGCATGAGGTGATGAATTGTATTTTACTATTTTATTCTCTTTCTTTAGCCACAAATACTCTTCTGCTTTTTTCTAGGCGAATTATATGTACTTGAGAGATGGAAAGATTGACTTAAGATGTACTCAGTTTTAAGTAACGAAAAACTAACCTTAAAAAAAAGCACCATGCCTCAGTAAATGTATTTGGAATGAAGTGAATTGAACATACACTTCACCAAGTTTCCTTTATGATTAGTTTCTATGTGTGTGTATACAAGTATATATTATATTTCAGAAACTGGGCATGGAACAAGAAAATATAATATTACCTCGTAATTCCATTATCCCGCCTATCCATCCAGTGCAAGGTTGTCGGAGCTAGGGATATACTTGCCTTTCAAATGTTTCCATTGTATACAATAAGGGAGGTGAAGGTGAAGATTTCTGCAATGACTAATTAGTTTGGACTGGATAGGGTTTCCCATGAACATGATGTGTTAGAGAATCATCCCACTCGAAGAGCATCGCCACAGAGAAGAGGCAATAATTCATCTTGATGTCACTCCCTTGCTTCGAGATCCAGAATTGAGGTTTTGGTTGGGATCCGAAATCATCATCAGACCATCCAGGAAGGTAACATGACATTAGTTACAGAGAAGGAAACATTTTTTGTGGCACGATGATGAATGGTAACGACATGCCAGACCCTGAGGTTGTCAATTAGATGTCAAGAATTTGTATTAGTGTAGACGTACCCTCCAAGAAGTTTCTGGTGAGTGTAAACACAATGCTGAAGAGAAGCATATTAACGGTTGTGATGATAAAGCATTTGAAGATCCTTGCAGTGAGTGCATATCCACGGTGACAAAGGAGGGTCCAGGCAGTAGGAATGGATACATCGAGTCTCGCACAGATGACATCTAATGAGTAGATCCTCAGGTTCCCGACTACGGCATTCACAACACACTGATCCAAATGAGGGCTGTTCAAAAATTAAAAACTAACAATTGTGAATCATATCCAAACAAGAATTCGTCTAAGAACGAAAATGAATACCTACAAAATCTTCAGAAGACTAAGATGTTCAAGACCTAATAAACAGATACTTCTACAATAGAACCCTGTTCATGCAGAACACTAACAACTGTTGCCTAAACGTTTAATCATTCTACACAACTAAACTTCGAAAAGTTTTTCTTTCACTTCCAGTATAGATATTGTAAAGAAAAATTCAACAAATGGAGATTCTTAAATGCAGAGCCTTGGTGACGGTTTCAATCAGAGTACACATTGCTCTATATACAAGTCTTTCATTTTCTCATGTACAAGATATGGTAATACAAATTCAGTATGATAAAAAAGAGTTGATGCGACAATTATCAAAAACTTGGTGTATAATAGACTAATAGGCATTCATAGAGTCTATGTATTTTTAATCTCCATTTCACTTGACGATGAATTATCAAATCTTACACACTTGCGATTCATAAGAGTTTAAATTTCTGAAAATCATCAGGCTCTGAAGGCAACATCATTTTATCTACCGCAAAGCTAAAGTTTCTCTTTGATTATCATGGAAAAAATTCGACATGATTAAGCATCTACACTCATGAACCCAAGGAAATGAAATGAGAATTCAGCGTTTTAATTTTTAACAGCTTAGATGATTTATCTAGGCTTAACCCCCATTCGGCACTATGGAGTAAGAGGGTTTAGGAATCTGACACAGCCTGGCTGTATTTTAGTCCAGTAAGCGTGGAATTACGACGCTAAAATGCAAGAAATTTGTGATGCTTCAGTATTAACAACGGCAACTGATTGGAGTATTGAGACATGTATGTCATCATGACCAAGTACAACAGCATAGTAATTATCCTGATTAAGAATTGACTAGTAAGCTGAACGTCAAACATACAAACACTTACCTCAGCACCAAATTTATTTTGTTCTTGAAGCATACTAAAGAAAACATCTACTGTTGATGAGGCACGCGGTATAGTTTGAGAATAAATTTTTTGATCAGAGGGGGCTGCATCCTCCACCTTTGTTATGATTGAAAAACCAGCCTTGCACAGAGGACAGGTTGAAATTCTTCTCCTGGAAGCCTAAATGAAACATCACCATCAGCAGCAGAAGTAAACTTTTCAACCATAATCCTCCGAAGGGTAAAGACAAACACATCAAGGTAGAGAAATGGAAAAGTTATCAATTGGCACCTGAATTCTAACAATCCAAAAAATCTCACTGCAAAGAGCAAAATTCACTATCCTTTTCATTTCAGGGGGAAATTATTAATTTGGGCAACCTATACTTCCAGATGACAAAGGCAACCCTTCAAAAGCAACTAGCAAGAAGAATGTGTGAAAATTGGATTTGGCAAGAAAATTGATAAGGTACAAACTACAAACATGACAGGATAGCAAAGTGTTTGGTCCATTATAAATGTCACAAATCACAACTCAATGAATCAAATGTTTTTATACGACATTTAAACAAGTTTATCAATGGAAACAGAATGTAGTAAATAGACAGGAAGAAAATGCATACCATGTGATCAGCCCATTCTTGAATGCATGAATAACAAAATCGATGACCACATGGCAACACACCTCTGGTTGAACTAAATTCTGTCCAACATATAACACATGATAACTCTGCTGGAGCAGGTAATCTGGCTACATATTCAAACTGATCCACATCTTTAACCTTTGCATTTAAATTCTCAGCAGCAGAGCCAGAGCTATCTGCTATTTCTGATGCAGTCAGTGCACCCCCAGGACATGAATTTGAATACTCAGAAACAGGTAAGTGATTCCAATGTATTCCCTCTTCAATGTCATCCAAAGACTCAACTGCTGAGCCCCTATTATTAATCACAGAAACATCAGATGTTACTGCAGCTTCAAATATATCAAGTTTCCTTTTGCAACCTGTACGTTTAGCTGTTGATTTACTGTTATTGTTCTTATAAAGTCTAACTGGATGCCACTCTTGGTCAGAATCAGAAAGCACAGTTTCCAAATTGTCTCTGGCAACATTTTTCTTGATAAGCCTTCGACCTTTACGAGAAGGTTCAGCCAAAGCGCTTCCAGTATTGCTAAAAGTGTTCCTCCTTCCTCTCACGAAATGCATTTTAGGCACAATATCTGACTCTTCATGTCTTGAAGAATTATAACTTGAACCTCCAAGCTATTAAAACGAAAAACGAGAGAAATTTTTGTTCAGTAAATCAAATGTTTCCTTTTGATAGAGGAACAATCAAACAAATAGTCTAACAGAAAAAAGCTCATAAAAACATATAAATTGCTTTCCATACAATAAAATCATTAAAAAAAACAAAACAAACAATGATCCTTAGCAGACAAAAAGAGAACGTGACTGTGGACTTCATGCAGGAACAGGAAATAACAGGCATATGCTTACAGAAGACAAGGTGCATAGACAATGAAGAAAGCTACATTGTCCAACATAAAACCAACAAGACTGTCCATGCCGCATGTAGTCCGGACCATAAGACAGGATTTTAAAGTTTTTCTAGATAGACTTCTAATCTTGCAGAATTTGATTAAGCCCTGAATGACACCCTATTCTAAAAGCAGTTGGCTTCAGATCAACAAGATTACTTTAGTGTCTGGCTACCTCATTTTTCAGTTGATCGATTTAAGCTTACAATGTTCTACTTGATCTCTATATGGATCATTTTTTCATTCCTCTTTATCACTTAAATCATGTACAATTTGTTTTGGGAAAAAAAGAGATATTAATGCCCTAGGGCATAGAGTTTAGAAGTTTCCAAGGCCAGAATTTCATATTCAGCTCAATTACACAAAATTGTCAGGACATAACGGAAAAGAGAGCCAAGCACATCAAGAAAACTACAGCAATAGGAACAAGTTCAACGGATGGATCTGGATGTGTACATGAAGCAGGGAGAATTTTGATTGAATTCATTACCTCCAACCCAACTAGCCCAGAAAAAGTAGGGTCCTGAAAACAGCATCTGCTACTTGAACAGTTTTCCTGCTTCGAAGGTTTTTTTGCCTTTTTGAGCTTTGATTTATATAAATTACTGTTGTTTTTCCCAACATCAGGAACCAAACTCTGCAGTTAAATTACCATGTAGTAAATCAGTGCTGATTGTTTGATTCTCAAATCACTAAATAGACCTACCCAAATCATTCACTGAAAAATAAAGGCTTGTATTAATGCATTGGAAGTTAGAAGAATGGATAATATTCTCAAGTGTGTGCTATCTATAAATAACATGCTAACACAAAAGGGATAGCAGAAACTCTTCTTTGGAAAATCAAACCATAAAGGACAAAGAAAGCTAGCCTTTCAGTTATGCTATGTTCAATCTTGAATAATAGCCAAAATTATAGATAAGACAAAATGAAATTGAAGGGCCAAAATTATAGGAGACTCTAGTTTTGAACACGAAATGAGGACCATAAGCATAAGCCTAATGCTAGGATTTCAATCTGGGTGTTCCTTCTGCAAACAAACTGTTGCTACCACACTCAAAATGCTAAAAAAAAAAAGAAGATAGAAATAGAAATAGAAAGTATGAGATACACTGCTAGTGCACCTTCTTGAAAGGTCAGGGTTCGAGGAGCTTTCTGTTGAGCTTTTACTGAAACTCAAACTTTCTAACTTAATACAAAAAGAATCACTCCTTTTCATATCATGGTTTTCCTTTTCAACTGATTCGATTTCTCTATTAATTTAACTTGCTTAACTTGTCTTTATTTATGTTTCTCAAGAACAGCTTGTTATGCACATCTGTGATGCATATGCTTAGATGCATAAACTGAAATAGTAAGTATAATGGCAAATCAATTGATTACTAACATGCATCATTGATCAGAAAAATATGCAATTAGCTCCACAATTTGTGTGTCTGTGTGTGCACGTACGTGCCAGAGAGAAAGAGAAAGGTTTACCTTTACATCATTCAACAAAAAGGAATCACTCCATGCTGCAAGGCCAGAATCTTCACAATCCACATCAACTATTCGTCTTTCAGAGTCCTCACAATTGTTGGATTTGTCAGCCAACGGTTTTCTCTTCTTATTCAAGGACCCAAGTTTATCAACGTTTGGGACGTCCAAGACTAAAGGCCCCACTTCTTGTCCACTGCAAAGAACAAAAAACTGTTAGCATAAGGTCAAAGCATTTTACAAACGCTAATTGAACATGCAGGAATCCATGATTACTAAAAAGAATTAAAAAATCTCAGTAATAACAAGAACGTGTTGTGCCTTAAAATTTGGATGCTTAGCCATAGCCATACCTTTCCAACATGTAAGGATACTCCGGAACACGCTTTCCTTGCTTAACACATTCTTCGACCCATCGATGATTGACAACAAGAGTATCAAACTTGCTGGCTAGCTCATATTTCCTCCCTTCAAATTTCCAACATACCTAATAATATCATCCAAATAGTTAAAATAAAATAAATCACCAAACTATTAGGTTAAACCTAATTCATGATCACTAGAGTTTACCAAATGTGTAGTGGAATTTGACATTGCACCAACATAACTCGCACCAGATTGAGAGATGAGCTTAATTAGGTTAAACCTCTCGGAGCCATGGTAACCGCTAACAGTTGCCACCACAGATTCCATACCTTCTTCAATACTCCTATCATCGATCAAAAATCACAAAAACTATGAAATTGAAACACTAATACTAATACTAATAGCGATTTAGTGAAAACCTAAAAAAGAAAATATACAGATTTCAATTAGAAACTAAACAATAATCAAGCTCTTAATTACACGTTATAGCTTCATTAGCTCCAAATTGAAAGGATAAAGCAACTAAAAATCGAGAGAGAGATTTCACCGTTTCGGTTAGAGAGGAGATAGCGCTGAGACTAATCGTTTATGTCTTCTATTTCATTTGCAGATAGAGGGAGAGGGAGGGAGTGGTTTTGCTTGCCGGGAAATGAAAAATTTGAATTGTTAGGACCTGCGCCTTTGATGGGCTGAGTCTGATTGGGCCTTATAAAAAAGACACATGTTCCATTTCCTTTTGCCTTTTTCCTTTTTTCTTTTTTCTTTCTTTCTTTTTTTTTTAAAAAAACTGATTTAGGGTCAGAGTTCATGAATCCTTTTTCAAATATAAAAATTAAATTTATTTTTTAATCAGGTTGTATCTTTCTTTGCATTATAAGAAATCTAAAATGTTCTATAGTAAAAATGGTTCATAGAAAATAGTTTATAGTCAATTTTTAAACTTTATTTATTTACTGAAAAACAATTTTCATTTATAAAGTTTAATAAAAAGCAATATTATAAATAGTAATCTAATTACAATATTATTTATTTATTTCAATCATGGCCTCTATTTCATTTATTTCATCATTATCTTTTTGTTTTATTATGATTGTAATTATCTCACCATCATCTTTTTCTTTATTATTATTATCTCACTGTTATTATTTTTATTAAAAAAATATTTTACACGAAATATTTTTCAATTCAAATATTTTAAAAATATTTTAAGCAAAACAAACTAACTCTACTAGTAGATGTATTTGTTTGTACCTTTTTTTTTTAACTTTAAGGTCTTGTTTAAGAATATAGTAAAGATTTTTCAAAGTGTTTTTCATTTAGAAATGTATCAAATAATATTTTTTTTATTTTTTTATTTATTTTTAATATAAACACATCAAAACAATTCAAAAAAATTAAAATTAAATTTAGTTTGAAGCTAAAATTTTTATGTTTTTCAAAAATATGATTGAAATGCAATGCTAAACGTGAACTAAATAAAAATATGATATAAACTTGTTTAAGGGGAATCTTTTTTTTTAAATGATGGTAGTTGAAACCTCTAAGGTGTCTATTTAAATCTAAAAAATTGGAGTTTTTTAATTGAAAATTTACAAATTTTAATTTGATCTTTGTTGTTTTAATTTTTGCATATACACACTCGATTGACCTTGAAACTTTTGTAATTTTTTCAATCTCACCCCTAAAAACCTTGATAGAACTCATTTGATTTAAACACCTTTTTTAAATTGGTATTTGGTTTTTAATTTGTTCAATTTGACCCTTATCAATCATTAAACTTTCAATTTCTTCCAAATTAACTACTGATTTTGATTTATTTTAGTCCTCCAACTTGTGCATCTGTTGCTTTCATTTTTTGTTCTGAATTTCTTCAATTTGACCTTTAATTAACCTCTACACTTGATTTCTCTTGCAATTTTAACCCTAATTTCATTTGAATAAGCTTGTAAAAAATAAATTTGGTCCTTTAAAATTTTAATTTTTTCAATTAAGTTTAAATTAGGCTTTCAAGTTTAATTTATCATCAATTAAGTCCTTAATAAAATTAATTTAACTCACTAGAAGTCTAATTAAATCCTAACACTTAGTTAAATTATTTTTTACCAGTCATCTAGTTTGCTTTTAAACTTGAGTATTTGTTTTATATTTTTATGTTTTGTTTTTTAATCTTTAGACCTGCCAAGCAAACTAAGTCACATCGAAATAGTTCACATATGATTTAATTAGAAATATGGACTTGACAAGAACTTCAACAAGGAGTTATCAAGTTTGATTTGCCAGACCGAATTTAATAATAATATCAAAAAATTCTCTAGTGGTTTATGCTTAAATTTTTTTAGTCCTTGTAATTCTCACATGCCATCCTAAAATAAACTAGTTATCTAACTCATAATTCTCACATGCCATCCTATAAAGTAGCAAAAAACCTTTTGCCTTTTCCTTTGCAGAACAAAACCTTTCCCTGTGGATTAAGGGAAACAGTACTGAACACCTCTAGACTGGCAATATCTACTGTTTATTTCCGCAATCAACAACATTTTCACCAATTGCTTCATTTTGATACAGTTTGCTGCCTTTGATGATTTTTTTTTTTTTTTGATTAGCGTGGGGTGTCCGGGCCAGCTTGCGCGCACCACGACTAATCTCCACGGCTCACTGGACATCCTGCAAGCCCAGGAGCAAGGTAAGGCACCACGGGGGTGACAGGCGTACACATAGAGAATCGAACCCGGGACGGGGGCGGAACAAGTCACACAATTAACCACAGCAGCTGGACCCTCAAGTGTGTCCATTTTTTTTTAACGTGACTATTTGTAGCATCAGAGATTTTTTTAACGTGAGTACATTTTTATTTTTTTTTTTATCATGAGCAAAAACCACTGTGAAGGATTGTAAACACAGAACACCTACTACTGTTATAAAAAACAATGACATAAAATTTCATGAAAAAAATAACAGAAAGGTAATTAATCAAACAATATCAAAAAATGTAGGGACCAAATGAAATCTGAAAAATAACTTTGAAGGGTTGTCCAAAAAGATTGCTCACTAATATAATAACAAGACTATGATTCTGTGAAAAACAAATTGGACTTTTAATGGTATCCAATGAAAAAATATCAAATTAATTTTTAGTCAACAAACTAAGAGTAAAATGTAGGGAAAACACTAATTTTTTTTTTTAAATAAAGCAAAACAATCCATGCACACGCCCATCCAAAAGAGGCATAGTCCACGTGTTAGGCTTTTTTTTTTTTTCCCTGTATATTAAAAGGAGGACAAGATGTTATTTGCTGACCCAATTTCATGCGACTGAAGAGTTTCTAGAAAGTCAGGCCACAATTTTTATTTTTTAAAAAAAAAAAACTCAATTTTAACCCAATTTTTTACCCTTATACACCTTATTAAATCTATCAATTACCTCAAATAACTAAAAAATAATTTAAAAAACCAAAATCAGCTTGAAATAAAAAAACCTCTCAAGTTAAGATATATCATTTTCAAATGATGGAGAGAATAAAAAACACTCATGTAGATTTTTAATTGTCAAATGAAATTTATTGATACTAAAATTGATATCAACAAAGATTTTTTATACAATTAGAAACTAACCATTTTCTCTTCCCTCCTTTTAAATAGTGACTGAAAAATATAAAAAAATAAAAAAATAAAAATAATACTGTACTACAATTAAAATTTTAAATATTGAGGGACCAAAAACTTCTTATTTAAAAAGTAAGAGGATTGAAGTGAACTTTTCACCATATTTTTTAAAGTGCCTTCCTTTTTCTGTGCCCTTTTCACTTTATTATTATGTCTTTGAATCTTGCTTTTTTTCAACAAATATGCTTAAACTAGCCACCATGCTTTGTGTTAGGGTTAACAATGATGTGGTAAACAGTATTTTCACCATGTCCTTTAGTGTTCGTTAATAATATGTGATATAATAGTGATTTTTAAGTAATATAGAATTTTTATCAACCAATTATATACTTATTCATCAAATATATCTAAATCATTATAATGAAACCTACAAAATATCATTGTTTACTGTAGTAGTATTTTGTTTTTTTTTCTTTAATTTAACCCTCTATTTTTTTTTTCTAGTTTTATCCTTCAATATTTGATTATATTTAAGAATTGTGTTTTATAATTTTTTATGTTGGGTTATTTATTGATCTCATGGAATTAGTTTTTTTTCTCAAGTTCAATCTTCAATAATATATATGTTGGAAGTGAGGCTTCATAATTTTTTTATTTAATTTCTATAAATTTATCTCAATCTCATAATCTAGGTCACGAGTTTAACAGGTTAGATCGAGTTAACTCAGGTTGTTTTTTGAGCTGCCTTTTCTAATTTTTTTTTATTTCATCTTTCAACATTGAGTTAGTTGAAAATTGAGTCATTTAATTTTACTCGATTTGTTTTATATGAAATTATTTCGATCTCATAACAGATTTGGCAGATTGACTCTCTTAATTTTTTTGTCATTTTTTAATTGAGTATTTTTTAATTAGAATTTGTAACTTTTTTTTTATTTGTTTTTCATAAGATTATCCCAATCTCAATACCCAAGTTTTGAGTTTTACAAGTTGATCCAGATCAACTACGTTTTTTTTCTTTTATTAATTGAATATATATATATATATATATATATATATATATATATATATATATATATTCAATTTCACCATCCAAGACCTGTATTTTTTTTATTTGGTTTTTTTTAGTTTGATCTTTTAATATTAAATTATTTAAAAATTAAATTTTATAATTCTTTTTCAATTTGTTTTTTATATAATTATTTTCATGTTTATATATATATATATATATATAAAATTTCAATCTTCAACATGATATATTAAAAGCATCATGATTATTTTTTTCTTGTCCCACTCCGCAATCGTCTTTTATTTGTTTATGTTAAGGAAAAGAAAGCAGACACTAAAGCCTAACAAGGAGATAGCAGCAATTTCTTTCTCTAAGCAAAAGCGAGCCCTGAGCACACAAGTTGTTTTCAAAAAACCACAGCACTACCAAAGTTCACATTATTTTTTTCTGCAACAACTAATACCATAAAGACCACAATCTAACAACACTATATACACAGAAATCCGATGCCATAGGCACATCATTTGGTGTTTTCAGATTGTAATATACGAGGGGAGGGAGGGAGGAGATCTTATTCCCATTTGCTCTTGATTTTATGGGTGTGTCTGAAGTCGCATCTCAACACCAAGCTTCCATCCATCCTTCTCAGAACAAAACTCTCCACCAACACATAGCAACCAAACTTTCTCCACCCATTTTCACTTCTGATCTCCACCGCTCTCTCCACCGTCTCATTTACATCTCCCCCATCGATCCATCCTCCTGCCTCTTGCACCCATTTCATTTTTTCAACAGTTGCAGCACTTACACCCACCCTAAACCCTCTCCCGCTGCTATTTCTGCTTACAGCTCTATACCATATAACCCCACCATGACTTACTCCACCGTCCCTTGTCGCTTCCATGCCAAAGACTAAATCCATTTCCCTTTGCACAATTACACTCACCATTATAGTACTTTCTGCTTCATTGTTGGCGTTCTCACATGAATATATCTCCTTCCAATATTGCTCAAGAGTCATGCTGTATAACATTGTTCTCTTCATTTGCTCCCTTATCCTAGGCTCTTCTCTAACAAGCACAAAAGGGCAGTACCATCTCCCGACAGTCACACGAGAGGAACTCTTGGTAGACAATGGAAAGTCGAAGCTTGGAAGTTGTGATCGGAGAGGGACATCAAGACCTAAAGCTTCACTTAGTTGAAATTTGTAAGGCCTCGAGCTTCTAACTTCCCAACCCTTTTTTCTTAGAAATCTTGGAGGAAAACCATCTGGAGCAAGAGACTTAGAGAAGAAACTCTTTCCATGATGTCTGTGAATCTTGAATTGCTGGTATATGTTTCTGTAATCAAATGGCTTCGGTTTTATGTCTTTTATTACACTCTTGAAGCACCATAAACCCATGTCCATCTCCCTTGAACATGTGCAAGCTTGCCTGCAAGTTATACAGCACTATTAAATGCTCAAATCAACTAGTTAAGATTGTCTGATTTAGGAAAAAATATACAATGCTAGCTTTGCATTTTTTTGTGTGTAGATTATGTACATATAAACGTTATTAATATTCAGAGAGGGAAATTGCATACCCTTTTTGTGAGCCCTTGGCTTTGATAACATAATAGCAATTAGAGGACAGGGGCTGATCAAGAACTGGGATAAACCAAGCCTTCTTAACTATAGTTTCTTCACGATCAGACGAGTGAACTACAGATAGTATCTTGTCTTGAGGGAATGGGAGCTTTTTAACTCTCCTGCTCTTACGAATACCCCAACAATACGTCTCCTGTGCTTCTGCTTCTTCATCAGTAATTACCAGGTAACCGGTGTATGGACCTTCAGGTGGCTCTCTTGAAAGAGCACTTGGGAAATTCCTGTACAAGGAAAGTGGCCTCGTCACATACATCTTTCTTCTCCCACAGTCGGTGCAATGAAAGTGTGAGCTAGATATAGCTGATCGATGCCTTGTGTATTAAGGTATGAACAGTGGCTTTCATCATGTCATCACATCATATCAGCTAGTCATGCAATAGTAATCATAATTGGCATGGATTTGCATGATTTTGTTAAAGACAGCATATCCAGTGAAGAAAAGAGAGCTTTTATTGGTAAAGGCAGTTGCAATTAAAGATAAAATAAGATCAAAGCAAGGATGCTGCTTTGCTTTTTACGATCCACTTTCGCTGTGCAATACGTAATCGCATCCTTTTTTCTGGCTGCTGCATTAGAGGATTGTAGTTTTCAATATAGATGGATCTAATCCAGTGGATATATTCTTGTCAACTATAATTATTATTATTAAAAAAAATCTGCAAAGGATTTTTTTTTATTCAGGATGCTTCTTGCAGATGTTACTTTACAAGTTCGATGGCTATGATGAATGGTTTTTGATATATAATATTTTTTAATTAAAAATATATTAATTTTTATATGTATATCAAAATCATAAAAAAAAATCTATAAAATATTAATTTAATGGTTTTTTTAAAAAAAAACAAATTAAAAATCATTTTAAAAAATAAAAAACTACTGTATTGTTGTCAAACTGGCCCTGTCATTGCACATTTCTTTTATTTGAAATAATCAAATAGTAAATTGAAAATTTACAATGTGCAACTGTCTAATGCCAAAGTAGCAGAATCGGTATGCTTCTCAATCATGCACCTCCCAAGAACTTTATTAGGTCTGTGTACCCACAGCATAAAACATGTAAACCAAGGGAAAGAGAAGATGCTTGTACAGCAGCAGAAAAAACAAGCAGCTGCAGCTCACTCAAGTCAATATCTGAAAGACATGAGTTGGCTAAGAAGATGAACTTAACTAATGGAAAATAAACCATGGACACAAGTTTTCGACTGCCAATTACAAAGGGATTTTTCCATCTTTTGGTGTACGAAAAAGTATACGAAGGGTTGGGAAATTCTTGTCAGTCAATAGGTAGGGAAACAACCGAATCAAGTGGCATCTTCAAAAGTATGGATCAAGCAAAATGACAAAATATGTGCTGGTTTTCACAGGGGTGATATGGAATGACCATTACCAAGGATCTATCCCGTGAGAGAAGGATCATTTGAATACTTTTCCTTTTTATTATTTTGCAGGTTGGTACAAATCGCTCATATTTCTGTAAAGCAGAAGCATTCAAATCTCAATAATTTCAACATCATCAAATAATGGTTCCTTTTCCCTCTCTTTTAAGCTGAAAAATCACCTTATTGAGAACCCCGGGTCATGCCAGTTGTTCTTGGATAAGCAGCTTATGCATTATGTTCGAGAAATGCCTTGATAATACCCATCATTTGTCCCCCTGGAAACCGTCCAAGGCATCCTCTTGCTGCCGCTATCTCACTAAGTTCACAAACTGAATCACCGCTGAAAGCTTTAAGCTGTTTGCTGCTTCTCTCCTTTCCCACCTTCTCAGCTTCCACAAGGTCTTCACCAGCCTCAACAGTAGGAATAGGAAATGGATCAAGGGAAGTTTCCATGATGATGGACTCTCCACCCACGGCACCCACAAAATCTCTCAACCGGCACATTGAAAACGGAACTGGTTCAAAACTATGGTCTCCATATTCAACCGGCGTAGAGTGATCTCCAGTGACACAAATGAAATACTGAAACTTTCCAGTTGATTCTGCTTGCAAGAGGAGCTTGGCCAGCTGGCCAATAGTTCGATCTACAGCTTCCAATGCTTTAACTTTCAAAATGCTTGCCTTGTCATGGCCTGCATCATCTATTGCCTGAAATGCCAAATATCAAGTAAATCAACTACCAAGAAGACATTGAGAAATTCAAATCTAGGCATAGAGGTCAGGCATTCAACCTTTCAAGCAATTTTCTATCCAGACCAGATAAGTCACAAGGGAACTAAATAAACTGGTAAACAATGAGAGGGGAAGAAAGCCTCCCAGAAATAAATGATTCTTAGAGCCATCAATTTACCCTGTCAACAAATGAAATGTGCTATTTTCCCAAACAACATGCTGGAGTTGTCCTGAACTCTTACAGTCCAAGCTCAATCAGTCTCAAAGC
Organism: Populus tomentosa; assembly: GCA_018804465.1. Taxonomy (NCBI): domain Eukaryota; kingdom Viridiplantae; phylum Streptophyta; class Magnoliopsida; order Malpighiales; family Salicaceae; genus Populus; species Populus tomentosa. The sequence continues at coordinate 8,795,472 of CM031975.1, forward strand.
TTTTGGTTGTTGAATCCTGGAAAGGATCCATCTCTAGAAAGTCCTTGGTCTGTAACATGACTATACAGCATCATATACCATTTCGGCCTAAAATGCAAGGAAGCTACCGATAGTATTTTCTATCTAACCATGATTACCACGAAAACATTTATCAAAGAACAGAAAAAAGATGAGGAAGCTAGGTGAAACAATAAAAAACTCATTCTGCTACAAAAGGCAGCCTTTTCTAATTATGAAAAAGATAAGAGATAATACACCCAATGAGAAGGTTAAGACCTTAATGTGGAGAAACCCAAAGTCATAGCCATCTGGTCGTCCTGGTTTGTGCTCGTCCTCCCCTGGTACAAATACACTGGGAGAAGGTGCCAATGGAGCTGAGAGTGCCTTAGCTATGACAGTTGCTTTGGAAGTCAAAAGGGTTCGATAATCTCCGGTTGCTCCAGGAGCTTCTAGAATATCAATATCTAGTGATAATCCCAAACCAGCAATAATTTTAGTGGGAGCTACCATGCATGCCCATAAACCATGTTTATCCTGAAAAGAAGGTACCTGAAAAATAATACGATAAGAAATATACTCAAATTTGTACTGCATAGAAAAATTAGCAAGAAACATCTGATATGATACAACTTTTCATTAAAAATCTCAGCCCCCTTATTCCTTTTCTACCCAGAACTGTTCAAATGAAGAACATTTAGATCTATCAAGTTTTATGGCAACCTCACACCCTTAATTATTGCACAGAGACTGCAGCAGAATTATGAAATTTGTCAAGTTAAGAATGCAACAACAGTCCCACCTCTCTCATGCTGCAAGCGATATTTAGTGAAATTTTACTTCCCATACAATTTGTCATCCAAAAAATGACACATTCAAAATGAAAAGCCTAAATCAATACTTGAGTCATTTAGAAGTTACTCAAGTTGGTACAGTTATTGTTCATCTTACAAGTAAATATAAAGGGAAATGGCATGGATGTTGTTTTCAAGCAATAAAGCAATTTCTACCTCTTGATCACTAAAATGAATGAGAAGTTGAAATTTAATTTCCTAAGGTGCTCACTACCTTTCCTGGGAAAAAATAGACATGATTCATGGAAGGATTGAGACAACGCACCTCAATTCGAATGCCACATCCTCGTAAAAGGACCACATTGGCAATATTCTTACCTTCTGCTGCTCGTTTTGCATTTAGTGGGTGAGAAACCAGAATACGAGATATCTCCCTGGATAACTCATTAACAACTGCAGCTGTATGCCTTGCCTCATCAGTGCTATCTAAGGCTTCAGCTTGAAGAAGTAAGCGGTTGTCCTTAAGTGGATCTGTTGCTGATATATTCCCACTCAGTTTTGGACCTTTCACCACTACTCCACATCTATGTTCTGTTGCATACCTGTATGAAGTGGTTTCTTGTTATTTTTCCATCCTGTGTTTGGACCTTGCCCTTCAACTGAGGGACTGAATGTTTCATAATCAAGGTTTCAGAGAATTTTCAAGGATTTATACTAGACGGTTGGAGAAGAGCAATGCAGCCATAAAAGACAATTAGCCAATCACATCTGCTATTCTGAATTAGCTAATTTAGGCATGCTTTTTTTTTATCTTTAAATCTTATCTCAGAGTAATTTAGAAGTTACCCATTTAGAACATGCACCCCCCCCCCTAGCCAAACACTAATAATAATAATAATAATAATAATAATAAAAGGGGGGTAATTAGCATTTGTATAAGAAAAATTCGAACTTGAAAGTTCCAAAGAAACTTTTAAACAAAAAGAAAAAAACGTTGATGCAATTTTCTAAATTAACAATTGAATAAAGCCATTCTCAAACACCTATATAAAGTAAACTTGGTAAAAGCTCCTTCACATCAGTTTGTTAATTTGATTTTGTGAGCTTGTTTACAGCCAACAAAACAAGGTTAACTCAAATTTTCAGTGACATGAAGAAGCTTGCAACAAAGTTGTGAATGATCCATTCTAAGCAAGTTTGTCCAATCAACTTGTTTGAAAGTCCATAATTTTTCAGATAAAGAAGGATGGCTATGCCCCCCAAGAAAAAAAAAGGAAGGGTGGCTAGTTTAAATTTTCAGATTATCCAGTTTGAGCACATTCTTTTTGTCTTGATCAATCAATAAGTTACTGCATTTAAAAAGAATTTGCACCTGACTCTGACTTCATATTCTGGGAAAGACGGCAACCTCATTCCATCCAGAGCTGCACAGAGAATAGGCCCTTCTTCTTCAAAATGCCTATCAGCCCTTCTACTGGTGACTATTCCAGTTTTCTCATCTAACGTTGCAAAATTTGACTGCAGATAAAAAGACAACAGAAATGCATTAAATGGGAAAACCAACAATGAGAAATTGTGGTTTCTCCAATGTTAAAATGTTTTCTGCAACAAATATAACTGGAAGCATAATATATGAATAGAAATAGAAAGGGATGGAAAGGGAAAAAAAAAATATTAAGTTATGTTAGAGCTGGAAAATTGTGTACTTCATGAACCGCAGGGCTTTTTCTACCCTGACAGTTCACATAACTCTTTGTATTAATATATAGATAAAACATAAGAGACTATTAGGGGGAAGAGATTCATTTTTAGCCCATAAAAGTGAGAAACAAAAGTTATAAAATGCTCTGACTCCCTGACATGCAGGAAAGTTTAATGTGGAGAGCACAATCCCACGAATAAATAAATAAAAAATAGCAAGATAATACAAGAATGTTCTTCCCTGATTTAGAAAGCATCACAAGAAAAAAAAGAAGAAGGAAAAAGACATGAAATTAACTTCAAGATCCTAAGCGCATATTTTCTAGTAATCATGTAAAATTTCTCTAGATAAAGACAAATCTACAAAGAGTCAAAGACAAATCTTTGGCTGAAGTAGTATTCCACCCCTGTTTCTGAGGTATTAAATATAGTTTGTGTGTTCAGCCATGCATTTAGTACCACCCCTACATTCCTTTACAAATAAAGGTTCATGAGTAAATGACAAAGTGCATTATTGGAGTATAGAATATAATACCTGTATTTTCTATGACAACATTCCACATGCTTAATACAAGAACGAGACAGCGTTTAACAAGGGGGCAAGACCAATATAAAAATAAATCTTTCAAAACTGGTTAAAGCGCGCGCGCGCACATACACACTCACTTTGAATGCAATATCGCCAGAAGACATTGCCAATCCAGCACCCATGGACTCAAAAGCTCCTCGTCCCCGATAGTACACTCTTGGGTCATAACCTAACAAGGAAAGGTGAGCAGTGTCACTTCCACAACCCAAGCCTACTTCAACAGGGTCCATAAGGCCATTAACTCCGCTGGATGCAATAGCATCTAAGTTAGGCACGTTTGCTGCTTGCAAAGGAGTCTTGTAGCCAAGCCTCGGCAATGACACATCACCCAATCCATCGATCAGGATAAATGCCACTCTCCTCTTTGGCTGCTGAGGAGTAACCATACTTCTATATGTTATGTCTAATTCCGCCTCCTGGTTAAATTACAAGTTGCTGTCCATCAAAAAATGATAATTTTAATTATATGCTAACTCAAAGCAAAGAGTTCACGAGCTGAGCCAGGAGACAATTTAAAGCTACATCTTATACATACCGAGCACTTTCCATATATCAGAACTAAGTCATGTTCCTTAAAATTTACCCATTTCAGTTTTGGCATGCAATTCAATGCTAAATTCACATAGAGATTAAAATTATAAACTCAAAAAGCCAGTGACTTTAATGAGTAAAACTAACGTTTATTTTAAGCACACAATTGAATATACATATTAATTCGATCTTGTTGCTTTCCAAAACAAAAATCTACAATAACTCAATATGACAGATCCTGATTTCTTCAAATTGAGAGCAAATAACAAAATGGGTTTCTTTCATCATATCTAAAACACAATAACAAACACCAAAACAAGCTAAAAACAATCAGAGAATATCCCACAAAGGAATAATCAACCAAGAAAGAAACAAAAATCAAGTGCTTCAATACCTTCGATTCTAACCAACCAAAAAAAAAAATTACTTTCAATGAAATCTTAAGACATTAAGAATTGCATGTTAAACAAAGAACAGAAACAAGAACAATTAAAAGAATCAATAACTGCTAATCAATAGCTGCATGATCATATAACCCTTACCTCAAAAGACCAAAAAAAAGAAGAAGCTTGAATGGTGATTCAATTTAGTGATTTGGGATCAAAAAATGAAGAGAAGAGCTCTTAAAAATGTAGTGATGAGTTGGGATTTGATTGTTTAACAATGGAGAATCTTTTAGATATGAGTGTCAGCTACTTTTTTGCTTTGTTTTTGCTTTGGCTTTGAAGGGCTAAAACTTAAAAGAAGTTCAAAATTCCAGGCAAATTAATAATAATTTAACATAATTTTTTGTATTTACGTTTGATAAATTAACTGATTTGCCACTTGATGGATGTGCTTGGTTACCTGGATATTCCTGCTCTGCTGGCAGATTTGTCATGTCCACCCTCAGTGACTGGATGGGCTTATATTCTGGATCCGAATAACACTTTTGGTTCAGCTTGGACTTAGCCAGTCGTTTGGGCCCTTTATTTCTTTTTGCTCAATTAATTTATTTAGCCTCTCGAAGAATTTCATCTATTAATTTTAATTTCACAATTCTCCATATTTCTCAAAAGAATTTAAAGAATTTTTTTTCAGTGTCGTTCCAGAAGAGTGTAATAAGAAAAGTTAATAGATATAATTCAAAAATATATCTAAGAAAATACTTAGATCGATAAACAACCAAAGACCTACATGCCTAAATTATTATTGCACAATATAAAAAAGAAGATACTATTCATCTAGTTATAAATATTTATTAAACACTATAAAATTTTTATAACAAGGAATTTTTTTCAAGTTAAAAAAAAAAATAGATGCAATTACATGAAGTAATGAAAAACCTTCACATATAAATTGAATTTTTTATGTGCTGTGATTCCGGCCTAGAGGTGTAGACTTAATATAAATCTTGTGTCTGGATTTATTAGTTGTTGAGTTTGATAGATGGCTTAGAAAATTGCCTGAAAAAACAAGTCCCTCGTGAAACGAAAAACTTTCCAATACTTAAAAATTTAGTGTTATCCTAGGATAAAAAATTATACTTACATAGAATATGTCAACGAATTATAAAACAAATTATATGTGGACAATTTCGTATTTTAACTTCCCCTAACTCAAAAAAGTATTTAGCATGTAGATATTGGAAAAACACCATATATGCTGACTTACAAATACTATTCACTAGAATAACGTAATGAATGTTTTACTTCTTTATCCAAAAAAAAAACTTAACATTGATTATCAAGAGCATTAAAGTGTTTTCATAACGCCCATTTGTCTTTACTAAATCAACCAGGAGCAATTAAAGTTTTTTTTTTCCATTTAAAAGCACAATAAAATGATGTTAAAGGGTATTTTTGTATTTCTATAATGATTTTTCTCGTTATTATAATATCATTTGAGAGGCAATTTAGTTTTTGACCAAATATATATATAAAAAAATTAAAATATAAAATGAAACGATGAAAATGTTCTTAAAAGCAAATTTTTTTAAACAGGAGTTAAAAGGCATTTTGGTCTTTTCACAATGATTTTTTTTTTGTTATTACTAAGTTAATTTAGGAGAAATTTGGTATTTGAATAAATAAATAAATAACAAAAAGATTAGACACGTGAACCACATTTTTGAAAGCGTGGGAGCTAGCGCGTGCAACGCCTTATCATGTCTAAAATTACCCTTCAACCATGTCACTAGATTCTCCTCCATGTCCTCTCAGTGGAGTGATGCGTGTCGGCTATGGTGGTTTGATTTGTTTTGAGTAAACTCCATGTCTTTTCAGTGAAGTAATGCGTTTCAGCTATGGTGATTTGATTTGTTTTAGGTAAACTTTTGTTTTTTTTCTCTTTTCTTCTCTCTCCTTGCTTGAAAAGTACAGTTTGATTCTCTTTATTGTTGGTATTTCAACTTCAATCCTTATTCTTTTTATTTTTAAATTTTATTCCTAATCATTTTATAAAAAAATTATCTGTTTTCAATTTCGTCCATCAATTCCATCACATATATTGCTTTTTTTCTTTTCAAGTTGGTGCTTATTTTTTTGATTTTTTTTCTTGATCTTTTTGTAAAAATTTTATTAGTTTTTAATTTCATTATTAAATCCAAATTTATTGTATTAAGTTTTTCAATTTGGTTCTTATTGTTTTGATTTCTAATTTTTTTTCTTGGTATTTTTGTAAAAAAATAATTTATTTTTAATTTCATCATTCAATACAAATTTATTGTATAATATTTTTACCAATTTGGTTCTTATTCTTTTTATTTTTTCCCCTCCTATTAATGTAACAACTCAATTGTTTCTCATTCAATCATGACACATTGGTAAATCAAACAGCAGGAAAATGGAATTTTATATATATATATATATATATATATATATATATATAATGCTAGTATAATAGCATAATTCAATATCTTAATAGAAAAGAATACACAATACAATGCATTCATATCATTATGTCTTCATGCTTGTAAGTCCACATCCTTGTTTCTAAAATGTCGTCATTATAAGCCTTTTATAAAAATACTAATTGACAAATACCTAGTCATTATATTGTTATATAAAATTGTTATATAAAATGCATATCACCTAAATACATGATTACATAATTTTTAACAAAACACATGGAACGGAGTTCTATGCGCCTTGACTCTATGATGCCCTGTTATAATTCAATTGCAATATAAGAATAAAAGAATGATTCTTGAAATAATAATAATAATGAACAGAATTACATAATTGGGCGTTTTACTATTAACTTGGATAGATAAATTCTTATTATGAAATTCATAAAGGAAGGTCATTAATGATTTCGTAGTCTAATAATAATCTTATATACGCATCCTAATCATTCAACTTAAGATTTAGAGCATGAGGTTAACCCTTTCCCTAATCTGCCTTGATTAAAAAATCTGATTACTGTTAACCAAACACAAACCCAATATTTTATTATAATTATTCGATATAGGATTTATTCGTCAAAGCTAAACTCTTTATTCAATCCCGGTCATCTATTATAGATATCATTAGCCGAAACTAATTACATCATTCTATCTCGGTTATCGTCTTGGATACCATTAGTCAAAACTAATCACGTTACTCGATTCTCGTTAATCGTCATGGATACTATTAACTAAAGTTAATCACATTATTCAGTCAATTATATCATGAGTAATCTCACACACCATGTTTTAGTAGCAACAATATGCATAAAATCCATTGTAAAGATTTTTAACATAAATACGAATAATGATGAAGATTATATACTTGTTCCTTTTATGGAGTGTTGTCATCCAGTCGAATGTTCAATCTTCATCGCACCTCCTGATACATCAAATAATCATTAATCAATATTTTTGCATTCAGTAACCTTATAGACTAATACCATACACATTTCAAGAATACACATGTTCACATACAAGTGTTCTTCATATCATATACTCATACAATAAAAGTCATCATATATAGATATTTCTCTTAATTTAAATGTAGGTTACCCACGGGAATTCTAGGGTTTAATTCTTGAGTCTTGTAGTGGGGTTAGGCCAAATTAACGATGGAATCGTCCACGAGAACTATATCATTTCTGGCATGAAATTCAATTAACGAAAACTAAGTCAGCTGACACATGAAATCGTCATTGAAAACTAAGTCATTGTTGATACAAAAAATCATCAGTAAAAACTGAGTTACTACTGATATAGAAAATCATCAGCGAAAACTAAGTCATGGTTGACTTATGAAATCGTCAGCGAAAACTAAGTCCCTGCTGACCTAGAAATTATCAACGAAAATTAAGTCATTTTTTGCATTACTTTTCCCTAGGTTACGCATAAAGTCTACACCAAGCTTTCCCCCTCATTTAGGGTTTATACACTCAAAATCATTCATATTCATCCATATCTTTTTTGTAAAGGTCTCCACTTGTGTCCTTTCATTCCTTATTCTACTTAAATCTTCTCATTTAGTTGTTTAATCTTGAATTAAAAAAAAAATAGTAAAAACCCTAAATCTTTCATTTTGAGTTTTCTCCTTCTCCATTGTTTGAAATCTTGAAGTAACAACCAAGGAAGTGATACCATTCTTACCTCACAATTTTAAACAATTCTATGGAAGGTTTTGGTGATTATCTTCTTCTTTTCCTTTTAGTTTTTGTCTTCCTTTCTCTTGCTATTCTAGTCAGCCCTCTAGGCTCCTTTTTCTTTCATGTCTTTGGTTATCACTCTTTTCTCTAACTCTTCATTCACTTAAACACTGAAGAGAAATGACATACAAGCTAGTTTAGTTATGTTTTTTTTTTTTTTTTCCTTTTAAAAGGAAGAGTTTTTGCAACTAAAGCTGTTGTCGGTTTTAGAGGAGAGAAAAAATCATCTCCTTTTCCTTTCCTGTATTAATACCCCTCTTAAATGGGATGGTGGTGTTTTGATGTTGATCATCCTTATTCTTATTCCTCTTTTTGGTTATGGCCGGTTCCTCCCCATAATTCTCACCTAGAATAGGTCGGCTAATATCATTTAATTATTTTGGTTTTTACAGTTAATTTTTTTAAAAATTTTATCATTCAATCAAAAGCTTATTTTTATTTTTATGTTAGTTTTATTCAATCAATTTTATCTTTTTGGTTATGGCCGGTTCCTCCCCATAATCCTTATTCTTTTGATTTTTTTTTATCCTTTTGCTAAATTGATTTTTCTTTTTAATTTCAATCTCCAATCCAATATAAATTTATTTTGTATTTTAATTTTGATAATTATTATTTTAACCTTTTATTTTCTTAATCCTTTTTTGTTTAATTGAAATTATTTTTTTAGAATTGAACTTCATGGTTTTTTTAGATAGGGTGCTTTATGTCTAATGACCCGGGTTAAGGGCTTGTAAAGTTAACATGAGTTGATGCTTTTTTAAATGGGCTTTATAATTCTCTTTATTTCTTCACTGCGACGGGTTTGACAACATATCCCCGGTTGGCTTAATCTTGATTACTAATGTTACAAGTTTATTATGCTAACTTAGATTGACAATGAATAATTTTATATGTATTTTTTATCATATTTTATTCTTTTATATTTAATGGACCGTGAATTGAATTGCTTTATTTGTCTCATTTTAATAAGATATTTTTTTTAAGGTTATCTTGATTTTTTTTCTTTTTAAATTCAATACATCTATTATTGTTTTTAGTTTTTTTATTTAATTAAAATAAAACAAATTTATTTGATTCAATCTAAACCTAAGCCACAAATTTTTTTTTTTTTTAAAAACAATTTGTTCCCATGGCAAATCATGAACATCAAACCCAGTCACATCTAATTAAAAATATATTATAAATAGTCATCAGTAATAGACAGAACTAATGAGAGCTAACTTAAAATTATAAATATGTAATTTAATACTTACCTAATATCAAATAAATTATTAAACGATTAACCTAATTCATTTTTTTTTAGAACCCGTTTGGCATATTGACCGTTTATTTGCAATTTTTTTTTAATTATTTTAATATATTAATATTAAAAATAAATTTTTAAAAATAAAAAAATATTTTAATATATTTTTAATTGTAAACCACTAACATCAACCACCCTGTAATACAGAGAGAAGTAAGGAGTGAAAGAAGCAAAGAAAATTACTGGTAATTAGTGAAGACACGTTCCATGTCTATGTCGCGCCTCTCTGGTAGTTATAGCTATCAAAGGTGGCAACGAATCCCACCTTCATCTTCATCTTCTCAAAGAACTAGATTCTATCGTGCATAAATAATATTTCAGGTTCGGTGTCCCCATCATTTCTTCTGTCCAATAACTCAAGCAATCTGATTCTCCGTTTTCTTTTCTTACTCCAAATTCTTAAAAGCAAAATAAGAAAGTGAAATCATAAACAACATGAAGAAGACCATCATTTCACGCTTGCTACATTCACAGTCTCCACCGTTTCTTAAACCCCAGTAAGTGCTAGCAATTTCTGAATAACATGTTAGTGATTTTGTTTTTTCATTTCTTGAAGTTATATGGCTCTATTCTCATCTGGGTTTTTATCAATTTTCTGAATTGAATGATATATCTATAATTGACTTGGTAAAATTGCAAGAAGTTAACTAGGCAGGAGGAATTCTTTTCTGATGATTAAATGAAGGATTGAAAGTGTTAATTACTTTCAAGAATTTGTGTTTGTCAACTCCGATATGACCACATTTGATGACCATTAAACATACATGGCTTGATTATTAATTAGCTTTTTAATGATTAAATAGATCAAAGATGAATTATGGTGATAAAGGAGATGGGATGATAAAATGTTGTGATTATAACTGCTCGTGAATCTGCTATGCATGTTAATGAGTGATCATTGGAGAGGATATTCGTAAAAGATATGAAGGATGCTGGGTGAAAAGGGGGTATGCTTTTGGGGCTCGTTGCAATTGTTAATGTGCTTGTCAAGTTTATGGAGATAGTTTATCTAATGATCAGTGTTGGATGTATCTGAAGGTGATAAAAGTACCATAATGCGGCTGAAGCGAATCATACAAGAATTTTAATGGACCCAATGCCATACTAAAATGATCTATTATGATTGATTCACACTTCTTTCACATATTTTCTTGCATTTCTTTTATCCAAACCAGAGATTTTAAATCATTTCATCCTGAATTTTTCCCTCAATAGACTGAATTTATATTATCGCATTACAGCTTTTGTTTATTACACCTGCTCCTGGTTTTTAATCCATTATATCTTCATGGAAAATCATTTCAGTTGTTACCGAGACAGTTCACTGTTTGCAGCTAGAATTGGAAGATTCTTGTCTACAGGCTCTGAGAAGGTTGATGGATCATCAAAACTTGAAGAAGCAGACAGAGAGCAATTTACACCTCCAAGAGAAAAGGTTTCTTGCTTTGTTATAAAGAGACACCTCTCAGATGATTATTCTCTATTTAGAAGTAGTTGATATTATTTTCTTGCTCACTAAAAAGCGACTGGTTTAGCTAGTTGTTTTAGGTGGAAATGGATTTGTTGGGTCACATATATGCATAGAAGCTCTAGCCCATGGTTTGAATGTATCCAGCTTGAGCAGGTATTACTTCCTTAATAGGGATCAAGAAAGAACTGAAGGCTTTAGAATACTGCCATTGCTAATTCAACTTTTACTTATCAGGTCGGGAAAATCTTCTCTACATGATCCTTGGGCTAACGACATAGTCTGGCATCAAGGTTACCCATGAGTTGTATTTTCGTTGTTCCTTCCCTCCTTATTGGAATGTGAAGAGTAACACTCCTTTTCATTCTTTGCCTACAGGAGATCTGCTTTCACCTGATTCACTAGGGAATGCACTGAATGGAGTGACCTCTGTGGTATGAGATCTTTTAATCAGTTCTCTTTAATATTAGATAGCATGATCAGAAGATGAAAAGGAGAAGAAAAGTTGAGTTCAAGTACTGATATTAATCATATAATTTTGTATTTGCAACCGCTGATATGGTCTTGTTAATCATTATGGCATGTGTTGGTTCTTTTGAGTCTTTTAACAAAGTAGAGCATGTTGTTATTGAATAGACTATATTTGTTAGAAAAAAAATGACAGAATGATCACACTTTGGTTATTGGCAAGTTCGAAGTTTGTAACATACAAGTACATTTGTGAAGTTTTATGTTCCATGCAATGATACATATTGGATTATCATGTGCATTAATGATAGGGTTTTTTAGAGGAGAGATTTTTAGTTGTCAACTTGTGCTTGTCATTCTAATTTCTGCTAAGATTACTTTAGCAGTTGGTTTACCTAGTGTGGAGACCTTGTAATTATCCTGTCTGTTTCTAAAATGAGGTATTATCTTCTCAATTAGTTTCATAAGAAAACATTTCCTCTGATTACAACTTGACAAAGTAAATGCTCTAGTTCTTCATCAATTGTAAGTTTGAGTTGTGAGAATTCTTTTGATGCTTGGATAAATGCTTCAACATTATGCTAGTTCTTGTTCTACTGCAAAACTCACAACGATTGCATCTTTAGTGATATGATTTGTTTCATTATATGGTGTAAATGTTTGTGGGTATATTGCTTTGAGACTGCTAATTTGTATATCAAAATGTTGTGGCATATATACACAAACTCAAATTTTTGCGCTAAGACACAAATGCCTCTCTAAGTTTGTTGAGTTTCAAAACTTTGTATTGCAATGAAAATCCACTTTTAAATAACATTATTGGGTAGACGCTGGTTGTTGTTTTGATTTTAAGTCAACTTTTGTAGATCTCATGTGTTGGAGGTTTTGGCTCAAACTCTTACATGTATGACATCAATGGAACTGCAAATATAAATGCTATTAGAGCTGCCTCAGAACAAGGTTTGGTCTTTTTCTCTGAATATTTCCTTTTTTAACTATTTAATCATGTCCTAAATATTCAATACATGCCTATCATTAATTTAATTTTTCAGAAAATTTCTGTCATAAGGATTGAAAGATTAGTTAGTGATTTATGCAAGAATAAAAAAGCAAGGACAAGAGAAGCCGCTTTGGCTAGAGGATGAACTAGGAAGTAGAGAGATTGCCGTTGTTTTTTTTTTTTTTTATCAGGAATTATCAACTTTAATAATATTTGAGTTATTGCCTTAGGTTGATAAGTGCCTCCACATTCTACCAATAGTTATTGGGCTCACATGCCACATTAGTAGAACAAGACTAGCCCATTGGCTCACGCTACGACGTGAGATGAAGCAAAAAAATTTTTAAGTGCAAAAAAAAAATGACATGGCATTGGTGACATATCTCCTAAAAAAGAAATAAATTTTAACCATAAATTGAACAATATTTTTTTCTATTATTGAGATTGAAAAACATTTGATCTATTTAGGTTAATGTGGGTTGACCTGTGAAATTAACGGGATAATCTTGAAAAAAACAAATTGAAAAGATCAATCCTGAATTAACTCAATGATAAAGGAAAAAATGGATAAAAAAACAGCATTAAATTTAAAAAAACTTAAGTTAATGCGAGTCAATCAAACAAACTCGCGACACACGTCATCAAATTCAATAAATTTTTAATTTCAGAGATTATTTTCATTTAATTATATGACAATTAAATGCCTGATAATTTTTTTATGAAACATTTTCTTTAAAAGTAAAAAAACCCTGATAGGCACGTGGAGCCAAGATAGCAAAGGTAGATCATTGATAACAAAGCGTAAAATTGCATTTTTTTAGGTTTGAGTTAAACAAAAAAAATAAATCATCAATAACAAATGATGAAATTGTATTTTTTTTTTAAATTGAAGGGTAGAAAAAAAATTAAAAAAAAAGCAAACAAATAATAGTTTGGTGGATTAACTTGTTAAACCTGAAAAATAAAATAAAAAAGACTAAAAGAAGCCCACGCAGCTGTGCCTGTCTTTAATTTTTTTTTTTTAATTTCTTAAGGGGATGGACGACAAATGTTTTTTTTTTTTCTGAAAGATAGCAGACGATGTGCTATTTGCTTTTTAGCAGAATCCAGCGACCAGAGGTAGCTGGAAAAACAGGGCCTAGGTGTTTTTGGCTTAAAAATTCATTTCAATTCATTTTTGACTCGAAACACTTATAAAACACCTTGAACATCTTGATAAGCCTATCTATGGCTCAAAAAAAAAAAAAAAAAAGCTCAAAAAACCGAAGTCAACCTGAATTTAAAAACATTCCCACGGTCGAATCTATCTCCTCAGGAAATGAAAAAGAAAAAAACACCTAGGTGAAACTTTTCTTATGAAATGGAACCCATTGACATCAATTTCAATCATTTTTGTGGTTAGAATCGTCGTCAACGGCCACTTTCTCTCTCTACGTTGAAATCTGGCGGTTATCTCTCTTTCTTTTCACACTTTCTTCTCACAAAAAAAGATTGAAAAATGAGGGAAATGAACTTCGGTACTAAAATTGAATTTCTAACAACTAAAGGGACTGATCACTTATAAACTGGAAAAAAAGGGGGCTTTTTGCATGAAATTCAAAGCCGCCGCCTATTTTAGCCGTTCGTTTCGCTTTGATTTTCTATCTTTCAATCCAAACCTCTCTTAAAAAAAATAAAAATACAATTGAGTGTTAATTTGGGCTCAATAGAGCTCAATTGTGCAAAAAAAAAAAAAAAAAGGGGTTCAAGGACTAAATTAAAAGTTTAGAAAAAGAATACACTATTCCAATATAGCGTGATTTATAAGAGAGTGAACAATGCATTATCAACACTAAAAACACCATGCGGTTTAGTTTTTGTTCATGCATGATATAGGATTTTTCTGTAGTATGTTTATCATTTTCCTGATAATTGTATAAAATATTAGGCTGTTTAGCTGGGATAATCGAATATTTGGACATGCATGCATCTTGTGTATTATCAAGATAACTTGTTAAGCTGTTGCATATTTAAAGAATTGTACATATATTAGTTCTATGTAGCAAAAATCCATAATTTTAAGATTGATGAAGATAAAAGCAGTTGGATAAAGTTTAATTGAAAGTACAGGGACAAAAGATACTTGAAGAAGTTCAACACTAAAAAGAGAAGGAATACGTTTACAAATCTTATCCCCCTCCCCTCTTTATAACTTCTGCTTGGAGCGCTGAGATTTTCACCATTTGAAGAGAATTTTGGATCTGGGAAACCCCAACAGTGGACTCTTCTTTTCCTTTTTCATAAAGAGTCATGAAAAAAAAATTAAAGGGTTTGTGACTGTAATTGTTTAAGCTTGTTCTGAATATTATTCACTGAGGTCCTTGATAAAGCTGAGTATATGTCATCTCTGGAATCCAAAGTCCACAATCAAAACAGAAGGTTATTCTGCTATGACATGGTGAAAACAGTTGGGAGAAGTCTTTAGTGAAGCTTATACCATTCGGTTCTGTTATCAAAATATATTAGAAAGTATTTTATCTGTTTTTTCCTCTTAACAGAGAGAGATCATTATGCATGTTGAGTTAGGGTTTGCTAAAATCTGTCGTTTTGGTGCTCTAGTAAAACTTCGATTGTAAAAGTTAATGATATCCTTATTATCATTTAGGTATCCTCTCATACCAAGATTCTGTTACTTTTTCCTTCATGTTCTATACTTTAACATTTTGTTAAGGTATTTATAATGATGGATGTAGTTCTAAGGTGAAAACCTCTATTTCATGTTTGATTGAAATAGTGAGCTGCCTGCTTGTTTTCTTCAATAACTTGCATGATTCCTGCAAATATTTTTCCTTAGTAATCTAATGGGACACAGTAAGGATTTAGTAGTCATGAATCATGATTACTGAAACTTGTGCTCATGTGGAAAACATGTTTCAGGTTAATTTGATGGCTGCCAAAATGTGTTGTTATTCACCTTTTGCATGCTTTTCCAGGTTTACATGTTGAGAATTGATAAATATTGCTGGACTCCTAACTGTTCATGGATGTCTTCAGGTGTCAAAAGATTTGTATACATCTCTGCTGCCGACTTTGGTCTGGTGAATTATTTACTAAAAGGATATTTTGCTGGAAAGGTACAATTTGTCTACTCGTTCATATTTTATTTCTCTATAATTAAGCTTCTTGTTTTTAGGCCAAGCAAAATGTATGCTATTTCAGCACTCTTAGTTCCTATACTTGTCCAGTTCCTTACAGGACCAATCCACATGAACTCTTTTCAATTCTATACATTACTTGTAATGCTCAAAGATTTGTATCTTTATGGCATCAGTTTTTTCAGATCATAACTAGCTTCTAATCTTTCTACTTATGCAGAGATCAACAGAAACCGAACTACTGGATAAATTCCAGCATGGAGGTCAAGTTTCCCATTCTCTTGCTATTAATATTTGACATTTGGATAATTCTCACATTGCGTAGTAGGGTATTAGTCCAACACAGTTTCAGTTTTATTTATATAGTCCTCGAATTACAAGTGTTAAATTGAAGTTTCAATTGAAATTTATTGTTCTTGACAAAGTCATGCCCAGCTTTTAAGTCCTTCTATTAACATCAAAATTGTATCGTAAGAACTTGTCCTGATCTGTTACACTGATCTTCTTCCTTATTCAAACTTTCCATGAGTTATACAGCTGAATCTTTACTATATAGAGTAAGTTCTTGCTGGCTCCATACACCGGCAATTGATATAAATGAGCATTTGAGGATATTCTTTTATTTTCTTCCTATTCTGGCAGTTTGTACGGTGAAGTTAGAGAGAGCAGTTTAATTCCTATAACCACTTTCCTTTTATTTTTTTTTCATTACAGGTGCAATACTTAGGCCAGGTTTCATACATGGTACTCGCAGGGTTGGGAGTGTTCATTTACCTTTAAGCATCATCGGGGCTCCACTGGAGATGGTAATGCACAAAATCTATTCCCATTTGACGCATTCTTCTGATTCTGTGTCTTATATATTTTACATTCTTCTTGAAAGGACTGATATGCAAGTAATACATGGTTAGTCTTCTTTATTTTAATTTTCATGAGAAGTTGTTTAAGCAAAAAGGAAAGATAAAAATGAATTGGAAGTGAGCTTGTCTGTGGAGAGTGAGCAAATGAAATTGTAGCAGTACTGATGTACCATAGTGCTGTCCTTGGATCTAGCATTCCAGAAGTATTCACCAATCAGAAATTTCTCCTTGGATGGTAATTGTTTCTTTGGGATGCCATGGTCCATGTTTAGCTACATGTTTGATATAAAACACCCTCTACTCATCATGCTGGTTAATACCTTTTACATATATACCTTCTAATTGTATTCAAATCCAATCCATTATGCAATTACTTGGTTTCATACTCTTTGAAGCTCAAGATGATGATAATTTTATCTTCATATTTACAATTAGTATATGGATTACAGGTCCTCCGACATGCTAAACCGCTGACCCGACTCCCACTCATTGGTCCTCTTTTTATACCCCCTGTGAACGTCACTTCAGTGGCAAAGGTTGCTGTAAGAGCTGCAGTTGATCCAGCATTCCCTTCTGGCGTTGTTGATGTATATGGTATACTACAATATAGCCAACAAAACCCCGCTTAGGCTCTGTCTGTGCTTTTGTTTTTTTCCCTGGATACAAGTACAACAATTATGTAGCTGATCTTTACTAGCAATGCCACTGTCCTGCCAAGGGCCAACTTGGAAACCAGCGCTGTGAGAATCCATTCCTTTTCTGTTTCTTTTTGAAAAAACAAATGCAAACAAAATGAGGCTCGAGTATTCAACTATGGAGATGAAAATCTTCAAAAATTGAGGGAAAATTTATAGCCCTCTGTGCTCCCACCATATTTTGACATGGAAGACCTAGATGAATGCTTCCTTTTGGCATGTGTCACCCTCCTAGTGAAGCTCGAGGCAGTTTAACCTTGGAACCAGGACAAGCTTACAGCTGAAATGAATAATAACAGTTCAATTCAAAGCTGTTAGGATTTTTTAGGGATTTAGATTTTTATCCCAGTCAGTGTTAGGGTTGAGTTTTATCTTGCTATTGCTTTGCTACAATAAAGTCGTACGGTCATTGTCCATGGAGTGGAACACGAGGGTATTTAGAAGCATGATAATGACTGATTTTTAAAATATTTTTTATTTAAAAATATATTAAAATAATATATATATATTTTTTTAAAAAAATTATTTTTAATATCGGTACATTAAAACAATTAAAAAATATATATAAAAAATTAATTTGAAGATTTGTTTTTAAATTTAGAAAAATATCATCTGAAATGTAGTTTAAAAACAGTCAGTATATCTTACTTTATTAGATTTCTTTTATGGTTTGGGATGATGATTATCAAAAGAGATAAGGTTTTTTTTAATAAGAAAGTTCTATGTTGGATCACAATTCAAGTTTTTCTATATTTATGTTTTACCTATTATCTATTAGAGATAAAATTAAAATTTAGATATTCATTCTTATCCATTGGGTTCAGGTATCATATGGATATTCATTAATTATCCGACTGTTATTTATTATTCAATAAATATAAAATAATAGTATATATATTTGAAATGATTGTGTTATTGAAAGTCTTAGGTATGCTTCTAATTGTACAAGGTTTGATACCGTCTTTTTCTGTCAGGGTTTTAGAAAGGTACACTAGCAAATCCAAAGCTCAACATTAGAATGCTACAGCTTATTTAATAAGATATATGAAAGGAACAATACATTATGACATATTATATCAAAAGTATCTTGCTTTACTTGAAGGGTATAATGATACTTGTTGTGAGGGGATATCTTGGTGATCTAATTATTGTGAAAGGGATAAAATTAAAAAAATAAATCACCACTTAGTTTTATGATTATAAACAACCCTAACTGGTCTTTAAATATTTTTGAGTAAGGAACTGGTTATACTAAAGAAAAGATGAAAATCATCTTAACATATTATATCTAAGATAAATTATATTGTTATTTGATTTTACGATAAAAATACTTATTATGCGTACATGCCAATAATTCACCTAAACTAAATATATATTAGGGCCGAGCATTTCCAGTTCGGTCCGGTTTTGAATCAAAATAAATAACCAAACCGAATTTTTTTTTAATTTTTTGAACTAAACTGAACTAAAAACTGGTTCAAATCGATTAATTTCGGTTCGGTTCAGTTCCGTTTTTTCCCTTTCCAAACCTGTTCAAATCGAAATTATTCCAACTTGTTCATAGTCCCAAAAAAATCCCTTATCCCTACGTCGAAGAAGGCAACTAAAAATCTTCCTTGTTTGGGTATTTTGATGCTTTGTGCGCCGACCTCCCACAATTAAAACAAGAGCCTCCAAATCCAAAGTTTCTGCTATGAACAATAAAGAAAAGATGTCATGTTTGTTGGCTGAAACTTGTATCAACAAATTGTCCAAACCCTTAGTCACACAAGCCAGCA
Organism: Populus tomentosa; assembly: GCA_018804465.1. NCBI lineage: Eukaryota > Viridiplantae > Streptophyta > Magnoliopsida > Malpighiales > Salicaceae > Populus > Populus tomentosa. The sequence continues at coordinate 8,814,416 of CM031975.1, forward strand.
AAAGATATGAAACACCAATAGGGAAAAAAAAAGGGGTGAAAGGAAAAAAAATTCACCACTCGGCACTTGCCCATATTATGCATGCACCACATAAAACCTATAACTTTAGGTTTACAAAGAATAAAGGGAGGGGAGAAAAATCAAATCAAAGGAGAGTAAAGGGGAGGGGAGGGGTATGCAAAGTAAAAGGAAGGGAAGGGGAGGGAAGGGGGAGGGATATGCAAAGTAAAGGGAAGGGAAGGGATATGCATAGAAGGGGGGGCTAAAGGGAGGGAGGGATATGCACAGGGGCAGCTGATGGCTAAATGTGATTTTAGGGTTAGAAAATATTGTATTTATATTTTTTTTTTAGTGCTGGCTGGTTGAACTGATTCGGTTCGGTTTAATTCAATCAGTTTCAGACTTTAGAAACCGAAACCAAACCGAATCGGAATTTTTTTGTGATTTTTTAATCGGTTAATTCGTTTTTTTTTCAATTTGGTTTTTTCAGTTATTTTTTTTTCTGGTTTTTTCGGTTTAATCGGTTTATCAGTTTTTTTGCTCACCTCTAATATATATATTGATTAGAAGATAGTGATTCAGGATTTTAGCTTGATAATGAAGCCTAATCCTTTTTTTTTCTTTTTTCTATTATTATTATTATTATTATTATGAGGGTAAGATTCAAAATAATAACCAGTAAAGACTCATGTTTTGAATTGTTTCTTTTAATTATTCAATTTATATTAACCCATCATAAATTAATTATTAACCCGAGCCTATCCATTCTAAATAAACACAAATATTTCCCCAACTCAATTGATATAAACAACTATAATCTTTCATGAAAATAAATAAAAACATGAATACACTGCGGATGTATTCAAAACAACATACATTTGGTTCGAAAAATAAATAAATCACATATGGGATTCAAATTGACCTCTTTGAGTCATTGTAGTTGGTTGGGACTGGATAAGAGGCTAGAATGCAAAAACCAGTGCTGAACAATTGGCAATCATGATGCGTACGTGTACTTCACGCGTGCAACGTGCAGTTTTCTTTCAAGGCTTAGATCCACGTGCCATCAAGGCAGGGAGTCACGTGGTGTGCTTGTGAAGTAGAAGACTTCTTTCTCTCTCTGTTGGTGCTGACGGTGATTTTGTTAGTCCCTACTCTGTCCTAGTCCCTTCTTCTTTCTTTCTTCTCAATTCACTCCCTAAACTCTTTTTTTCTCTTTTTTATTTTATAGAAACTTATCATAAGTGAAAGCACCGAAACTACTTCAAATTAACTAAAAACTATGACGTGGAAGTGGATTGCACTGTCCTAAAGGTCCCAATCAAACGGTTGAAATTATAGACCCTCCGTTCATGGACCCAGTCAGATCCTCGTCATCTAGATCTTAACTTATCTTCCAAGCACACGTGTAACGGCGCGCTTATAAGTTACGAACAGATATGTCTTTCTAATTTTTATTGAGTGGGAAAATTTTCTTTCTTACAGCTTCTCTTTTTACAGTCCAACGAATAAAATTCACGAGTAAGTAATTTTAATGGATATAATTTAATTAGTTAGATTTTAAATTTATATTTTAAAAATTATTAATTTAAATTTTATAAATTTTAGAGTTATTAAAAAATTATATAATTATTAATTTTAAAATCTATAAAATTAATTGAAGATATCTATATTAATAATCATAATAAAAAAAACACTACATTTGAGTACTCTGAACTAGTGTTAATCCAACTGGATCCAGGATTTTATTTTAATTGGGTTTAAAAAAATAATTTACTCGGTCAAATTTAGATAATTTTATCAACTCTTTGATAACTAAGTTGATATTATTATTATTTTTTTTTAAATCTTAAAATGATATCATTATAATTCATTCAAATAAATTTGTTCGACCCATCCTGAAATAATTCAGGATAACTGTCAGCTCTTAACTCTCCACGACTCGCTACGGTTGATTTGTTCAAAATAAATCATGTATTATTGAAATTTTGAAAATGTAACAACAATTTTGAGATTTCGTATTCTCATGGTAAATTGCTAAATTAAGCTGTTTTCTATTAATACTTACCTTTAATATCCAGTATTAGCTTTGTGATAGAAATTTTAAACAAGGAAATAGAGATTAAAACGAGCTTAAAGTAGAAAAAAAAATAAAGAAAATGCCTTCAACGTAATTTAATTTTAACAAAATCCTTTTTTGGCGCTAATAAAATTCCTATTTTGATAATTAAGCTACTATAAATCCAAAAATATTCTTAAAAAATTATTAAATATTTTGAGAAGTTTACTCAAAATAATTTAATTTAATTTCATTTTAATGGCTGAAAAATCAGGATTTAATGTCTTTAATTTAAAAATTTGTTTTCAACCTATTTGTTTTTTTACTAAAAACATGTTAAGATATTCTTAACAAATTATTAAATGTTTTGATAAGTTTACTCAAAATAATTTAATTTAATTTCAACTCATTATGATGGCTGAAAAATCAGAATTTAATGTTTTTTTAATTTAAAAATCTGTTTTTAACCTATTTTTTTTACCCAAAACATCTTAAGAATAATGATAAACATATCGATGACCTCTAATAAATAAAAAAACCACTTGATATAGAAAATCAAACCGAGTTCAGATTTATTTTTTTTCATGAATTTTAGAGGTAAAAAACACATATTAGTTTTAACACAATACTTACATTTTTGCATTATTTCTAAAGTATAAAGATCAAAATGTATCTTTTTTAAAACTTTTAACATGCCACTCATGTTTAATATCTTTTTTAATTTGATCTATATTCTTTTAATTCCATCATTGATTAAAAAATTTAAAATAATTAGTTTTTTAATTAGGATTAAATCACCCAAAAATAAATTATAAAAACTAAAATGAATTATTAAAAAATAAATAGTAGATCCATGATATTTTGTATGTGTGTGAACATTACAGTTAAAATCTCACACCTTTTAGATTTTTACTTAATTATTTCTAAATAAAAAAAATCAATTTTTATGTCCTATAAGTAAAATCCCGGTTGTAAATTTGAAATGCTATTTTGTTTTTAAATTTTCAAAGGAAAGATATTAAAAATATATTAGATAATTGACCGAGTTTTACTTTATATATATATATATATATATATATATATATATATATATATAATGGCATGAGACATCTATTACGATAGTAGTTGTTTCATAATAGAAATCTAATTACATATAGGAAACAAATCAATCTTGTATATTAATATAGAAAAAAAAATATTTCATATATATATATATATATATATATTTCGTTCTTTACAGAAAAGAATATACAATGAAAAATTGTAGTCTGCAGAAACCATTGTCTTTCTTCAGTATATAATCATAGTCCTGAATCATATTTACTCCACTTATTATTATTATTATTAATAATAATAATAATAATAATAGCAGCAGCTGCAGCAGAGTAAAACTCAAACTTGCTTACCTTATCAAATCCAATAGAATAAATAAATAAATAAATTAGCAGTCAACTATCCTTCAAATATTTCCTATATAATCTCCTCCACCATGACTCATTCCCGTCTTTCTTATAACATAGGATTTCTCCTAAAAATTTGAAAAATTACAAAACAAAAACCTTGATCTCCAACTTTCATGGCCCCAAAACTTCTGCCACCAAAACAACTCCAAAACCTCCGTTTCTTTATCACAAGGTCTCTCCACACCTCCTCCTCCTCCCCGTCCCCGTCCTCTTCCTCTATATCCACCGCCGCCGCAGTCTCTCCTCTAAACTTGGCCGAAAAACCTGAACCCGCTTTTCAAAAACCACTCACCGCCGTTCAAGATCATGCAACACCATCATCTATCCTAGACTTTCATGACCACCAAAAACTTTTCTCAAATTTGCCAAGCACCAAACTCTTGCATGCATCTTTAAATATTTACCTGGCTTCTATAAGTCCTATGGTTGATTTTGGGATGTGGGTTATGAACTCTAGGCTTATGGAGACGGATAATATTTTACGTGCTGCTATGATAAAGATCGTAAGGCATACGTTCTTTGAACATTTTTGTGCTGGAGAAGACGTTGTTGAGGCAGGAAGGTGTATTAAGAAAGTTAATGAATCTGGTTTAAGAGGGATGTTGGTTTTCGCTGTTGAATATACAGGTGATAATGATGCTTGTGATCAGAATTTGAAAGGGTTTCTTGATACTGTTCAATCTGCCATGTCTCTTCCTCCATCTTCTGTAAGATTTCAATTTCCCTTAATTTTAGCCCTTTTAGTTTATCAATTTTATTTCTCTTTCCAATTTTTTTTTTTTATCCGTTAATTAGTTCATATTAGCCAGAGAGTAATTTACTTTTGAAAGTAGATACGGGTCCTGCAGTATATGTTAGATTTACAGCTTGGAATGCTAGCAGAATCCTTCAACAAGTGTAAGCAAGCTGTGTCCTGTTGGACTCCACCTACGCTATTGACCGTAAGAATTTGGAAATACATGCATCACAGAAAATGACAGCCAGAGCATAGCCAGATTAGTTGAATATTCTTCTTGAGAGGTTTCCTCTCAGAAATTGAACACACTAGCTACAAGAGCACATCTTTCCTTCGGTTTTATGGCCCGGGTATGCTCGGGCTAGCTTTGGTGTATCCTACCAAGTTTCTTTTGTCTTTCTTTGATGTTGTGAGAAAGAAAACAACCCAGATGTTGAATGCTAATTTTATTATTTTTGTGTACTTACACCAGGTGAGCAGTGTGGTGGTAAAGATCACAGCAATTTGCCCCTCAAGCTTGTTAGAGAGAGTTAGTGATTTGTTAAGGTGGCAACAGAGATATCCTTCTTTCAACCTTCCATGGAAACAGAACAGTTTTCCACTTTTTTCTGATTCAAGCCCCTTGTATCATACTCTTAAAAAACCAGAACCATTAACCCCACAAGAAGAGCACGATCTCCAATTAGGCCAGGAGAGATTGTGGAAACTATGTGAAAAAAGTGTCCAGGCCAATATCCCATTAACGGTGGATGCAGAGAAAACAGCTATTCAACCTGCCATTGATTACTTGACATATTCGGCAGCGATCAAGTACAACAAAGATGATAATCCCATTGTGTATGGCACAATTCAAGCCTACTTGAAAGATGCAAAAGAGAGATTGTTACTTGCAACTAAAGCTGCTGACAAAATGAGAGTCCCTATGGGGTTTAAGGTAGTGAGGGGTGCTTACATGTCTAGTGAAAGTAAATTAGCCTCTGCATTAGGTTATGATTCTCCCATTCACAATAGTATTCAAGAGACACATGCTTGCTACAATGATTGTGCTTCGTTCATGCTTGAAAAGATCGCTAATAGCTCGGATGCAGTCATTCTTGCAACACATAATGTTGAATCAGGTAAAGATTTCAAGGAAACATATATATGATAATTTACAGCTTTTGTAATTGAAATTGGATTTGATACAGGATGTTCTGTGTACATTCTATAGGGAGATTGGCAGCAACGAAGGCACTAGACCTGGGGATTGGAAAGGGGACTCCAAAGCTTGAGTTTGCACAGCTATATGGAATGTCAGATGCACTTTCATTTGGTTTAAGCAAAGCAGGTTTTCTAGTTAGCAAGTACATGCCGTATGGACCAGTTGAGAAGGTTATCCCTTACCTTCTAAGGAGGGCTGAAGAGAATAGGGGACTATTATCTACTTCAAGCATTGACAAGGAACTCATGAGGTGAAGTACTTTAACACCGACTCAAGAATCTGAAAACAAATAAGGGTTTTAGAAAATGGTCTCAAGTCACAATCGTTTTACTCATTTTTTATTTCTCTGCAGGAAGGAGTTGAAGAGAAGACTTAAAGCTGCAGTCTTCTGAAGGGAAAGTTCAAAGCTCTGAGCGACAAGCCGACAACAAGGTCTAGAATTGGCAGATGATAGAAAATGTACAGATGTAATCAAAAGCAATTGCTCACTAGAACAAAAACAGTTCACGTTATCTTGAAAAAATAATGTTCAGAGCAATCTTGCAGCAGATTTTATTATTTCTTCCCTCTTCTCTCACAACAACTCGACAACATTCTTTCCTTACCCTCAAAGAGACAAGCCTGATAATTTGGATCTAAATGTGAAAGCTAACTGTAAGCAAAGAGAGCTTTCATGAGTTCAGTAGAGTGCTTGGACATCAAAGCTTGAAGGAGACTTGCTATAATTAATTCTGTCATTCAAATTCACATGGTGGGTAATCAGCAAATTAACGAGTATCGAAAAAAATGATTTCTAAGCAATCTGAGCCTGCAAAAACTTAAGGTACATGAAATGTAAGGAAAGAAAGTCCCAAAACCTTGCTCTAATAGTGGATGTCAAAATCATACCAATTGGAGTCCCAACTAGTTGGGAATACACTTTATTTGCCGTGACAGATGAGTAGAAGAGCATAGCATTTCCAAGAAAATGACAGGTATAAATAGAAACCAAATAAAAGATTCCAAAGCCATCTACCACTGCCCATCACAGCTTAGCTAGCTGCCATGAATGCTGATGTTATCGAAAGCATGATAATAAAAAGAAAGTTATTGCCAGTCCAGGGAGATGATGTGGCTGGTTAGATCCACATGGGCCAAGTCCTTGCAACAGTTTTCCAGGAGGAGATTATGACAAAAGGGAAGATGAAAGTGATTCTGTAGAATTTTCTCCACTATAAGATTCAAAATGATGCAACTGCATATGAAAGCAAAAAGGGAGGTTCACACTTTCAAGCAACGATTTAGTTGACAAATCAAAATGTTCTGCTGTTAAGAGGATGTGATCAAGGATGACTAAGTTGGTATCGATCGAAACCAAATAAAAGATTCCAAAAGCCATCTACAGTCCATCACAGCTTAGCTAGCTGCCTTGAATGCTGATGTTATCGAAAGCATGATAATGAAAAGAAAGTTATTGCCAGTCCAGGGAGATGATGTGGCTGGTTAGATCCACATGGGCCAAGTACTTGCAGTATTTTTCCAGGAGGAGATTATGACAAAAGGGAAGGTGAAAGTGAATAAGATTCAGAATGATGCCATTGCATATGAAAGCAGCAGGAAACCCAGTAATGAGCCCTCTGGCTCAAAAGGACCACTCACATCATAAAACGGGAGGTTCACACATTCAAGCAACCGGGGAGGGGGGGGGGGGGTATGAAAACGACTAATCAGCGACCAACAGAAAGAACTAGCCTGATTGAACAAACAACATGCTAGCGAAAAGTTTTTAGTTGACAAATCAAAATGTTCTGCTGTTAAGAGGATGTGATAAAGGATGACTAAGTTGGTAACCCTACCAGGATGATTGAAAGTGAAAAGCACTAAATTACTGATAGCAAAGGGACCCCTCAGGGCATATTGGCATATTTGGCCACAGTGCGACCCTATGACAGTATGATCAAATAGTGCAGCGGGGATAAAATGTGTCATCGAACTAATAAGCAGTGCACTCTGGTTCTACTTGACTAAGCCTCGTGCTCATCCAAGGAGTTTGCATAGGAAAGTGCAAAGGATTTCTTTACGAACCACATAATGTGGCATTATTAACTTGACAGATTTCCATCACAGATCTTGATAACATTTGTCACCTGATTCCATATAACCGGATCCATGCTGAAGATATGGAAAAGAAAATGTTATACTAATTACTAAATTGGTATGAAAAAATATGTACAAGAATAACTAGAAAATTGTAGTCAACAGTATCAGGCTACTATTTTACAGGTCTTTCACTTTCAGGATTGGAATAGAGAGTGGAAGAAAGAGGGTTATATTTTCAGCAGTATACTTTTTAGGATAAACGCAGTTAATGTACTCATCATTTACATGTCATCACATATAGGGGATCAACCCAGAATTGTTATGAATAATGATCCTCTCAGCCTAAGTATATTGGACACTTCAAAATCATCTATTCTTGGGGTGCGGACATTGAAAAAGATTCCCAGAATGCTTTAATGATAAAATGTCATCCGACTTGAGAGCATACATTATAGATGGTTATTCCAGCACCCATCACACAAACACCAGAATGACAATTCCACTAATTTGAATATATATCTTGTGGTAAATTTATCGATAGACATTAAAATTTTGTACATAATCAGACCCTAGAAAAACCTAAATAACCAAAAACAAGAAAATGTAACCACAGTAAAAGTAAATTGAAACAAAACCTACTTTTCAGCTCAGGGTCTGGTAACCTAAAGAGCCTTGCAAGCCATCCTGTCTTGTGTCATTCGTTCCCATCAACGAAGGAATCCATGGGAACAGTTTGCCCAGCTCTTTGCTTATTGTACTGGGCCTTAGTTGCCTGTCCCTGATTCCAAACTTTGCTCTTTCAATTGCTTCCATTACATCTTCCCTTGTCACAATGTCTCCACCTGCAAAAACCAAACTTACTCGATTCATATTTAATAATAAATGATACAATTATTCTCGAGGTATCTAATGCATAAAGCTTGCAATATAAAAGAGGGTATACAAAATTGGGGAGTGGGGTAGAATTACTCAATGAAGATGCAATGAAAAAGAATTGAAATAAAATGATGGCCCACCACATGAGGACAAAGCTACTATCTGTAGTGGATTCAAATTGTCATTGTAGATGGTAAAAGACCAGATAACAGCTTATTTATAACATAAACCTTACCTCTTCGAGCAGCAAGTAAAGCAGCTTCATTAATGATGTTTGCAAGATCAGCACCTACAAAGCCTGGTGTCAGTGAAGCAACTAGATTGCAGATAAGATCTGCATCTTCATCTAAAGGAACCCCTCTCAAATGTACAGCCAAGATCTTTCTCCTTCCTTCTTCATCTGGTTCTCCAACAACTACCTTTCTTGAAAAGCGACCAGGCCGGCAAAGGGCTGGATCCAAAGCTTCCGGCCTATTAGTTGCTGCAATAACCACCACTTTCATTTCTGACTCAAAACCATCCATTTCAGTCAGCAACTACAGAGGCAAAAAAAAAAGGTCAGTTGTGAGGACAACTTTTATTTGGAACACAATAAAACATGGTAATTCAGAAATTTGGAGGAAAATCTAAAGTCAGAGGATTTAGAGTGACAATGCTAAACAATGAAAAAACAAGCAAGAAAGCCAGTTGATTTATCAGAAGTTCTGACAAGAATATAATATGCTAGGATAGACATGTCTCTGAAGTTTAACATGGTAATTTTGGCAATGAGTATAGTACCTGACAAACATATGTAATATTTAGATGAAGGTGCACACCAATAATGCAAAAGATTGCATAAATATAGGACTCAGTAAACTACAATATATCCAGTTAAAAAATGGAAACACTGCAAGAGATGCAAGAAGGTTTGAATGATTAGGCTACCTGGTTTAGTGTTTGATCCCGTTCATCATTGAAACTTCTACCACGTTTTCCCCCAACTGCATCAAGTTCATCGATGAATATAATTGACGGAGATGATTTTCTTGCCGCATTAAAGAGATCTCTAATCCGAGCTGCTCCTCTACCAACAAACAACTCCACAAATTCACTGGCAGAGACACTGAAAAATGGTACTCCTGCTTCTCCAGCAACTGCACGTGCCAGTAATGTCTTCCCTGTTCCTGGGGGACCAACCAGCAATACACCTCTAGGTAACTTTGCTCCCAGTTTTTGATAATTCATAGCTCCTTGCAGACACAAAACTATCTACAAAGCATGAATCACATCAATGAGTTAAACATAGATATTCTAGAAAGATCCATCAACATAATGGAACCATCAGTGTCCATAAACAGAAATCTTGCAAGACAACACAAAATATTGAGCTGGTCTCAGATTCAGATTCTAAGTAGGAAATATAATTAAGAGAGATGTCAAGGTATCTATACAATTCTTTATCAAGCAGCTTCAGCAAAGATCAAGAAATCTCCAAGAGGATATAAGATATGGTTGGACAAGAAAGCAGCAAGACATCACCTTGCTCAGACTCAGAAAGCCTCATGCATAACTTGGGAGTTAGCAAAGAAGTTCAAGTGAGATTAAAATTAGCTTTATGACGTCAAATGCAGACTTATAACCCCATTAGCATCATATGTAACAACTTCAAGAGTTCTTTATAGAGCAAATACAGCTCGATTACAAAATGATTAATAATAGAGATACATAAAGTTAGACTCATTCGTTAATCCCCTCCACTAAATCTTATTATTCTATTATAATTGTGCAGATGAACATAAAATTTAAGTAGACTATGACTCTTGACACTTGCTTCAGTAATAAACAGATAACTGGAGGTTGTTGTTGTGTTTTTTTTTTTAAGAATTATATCTGATATCATTTTATTTCGAGGAAACTTTAATAGGGGAATTGCTTACCTCCATGAGTTCTATCTTAGCAATATCAACACCCTCCACATCATCAAAAGTGACTGCCTGATTATTTGATCGCCTCTTTCTTGCTGGGCTATTAGCAGCAGAAAGTTGGCGATAGAGGAGCCACATCATAGGAGTCAAGGGAATCCACAAAGATATTATAGTTATAAGCAAACTCCTTATTGACATCAGAATTGATTGAGGGGCTGAGCTGTATGCTGTTCCCTTTGCTCTCATCAAAGTAAGAAGAAATTTCTCGTCACGATCTACTTTCCTTGTAGAAAATTGCCACTCTGGGGTGGAAGTTCGTGGCCTTGAAAATTTCTTAAATACATCTACCCTTGATGGCAGACCAGTTTTGCTCACAACACCTTCTACTGCAGCTGTTTCAGCTGCATTCTCATCTGGAAGATTTAATACTGAAGATTTGTCTTCTGAGTTTTCAGTATTTTCAGTACCCACAGAGTCTGTGTTATAGTATATACGACGGGATCCCTCTTCAAATAAGACGTTTGTAACATAGCCATTTTGAAGGCTGGCTATCAATTCTGAATAAGGAACAATCTTTGGAGACGGCAACGCAGTTAATCTCAAAAACAAGTAGCACATTCCCAACGCAAGAGAAATTGAAGTGTAAAGTGTCATTCTTTTTATATTCCTTCTCAAGAACATTCCAAAATCATTCAACATCGACCTAATTGAAACTCCCTTCAATCTTATTTTCAATAGCCGCAGTCTTGTTTTCAATCTAAGTGAAAACCTCTTCCTCAAATTACCATTTCCTCTTTTCCTCAAATGGCTCTCCTCATCTCCACTTTTTTCACTCCTCAATAGCCTAAATGAGCTTTTACAAGACAACCCATTTTGAGACTTACAACCACTACAAAACCCCGATAAATGAACCCCGGTTTTTCCATCATAAAATGATGACCTAAACTTGCTCCTCCAAAACAACAAATGTTGGAGTTTGCCAGCACTGCAAAGTCCCAAAGAAGGGATCAAAACTGGACTGTAACAAACAGTTGAATATCTCTTCAAAGATTTAGTATTTCCATTATTGACTCCAGAGTTCAGTTTAAAATTCAAGAACCCGTTATTGCAAACAGCAGAAAAAGAAGCCATGCCTCTTCAAAACAAAAACAACTAGCTTTACCAAGAAAATCAATAAATATCCATTACTAGCATGAACCCGTCATTTGGGATTCCGCAATAAATCATACATAAGAACCTGCTATAAACCGTCGAGACTTTAACGAATTGACGTGGTTCTTACCTGGTTTTCGTAGAAATTGGAAATAAACTGAGGAATGGGCAACTACTGTATTTGTGCTTGTTCAGCGGTGAAGATAAGAAATTTTTTTTTGGGTTTATAAGAACCCGAGGATTGGGTTTTTTGATTTTTTCACTCTATAGCAATAATCACACGTGTGGTGCCTGTACTATAGTTGAGTCCCCATATTACTAATTTGATCAGTTGAGTCCTTTTAGTAGTTAAGGCTTAGCAACTCCATTAGCATTGATCTATGGAATTCTCATATTAAAAAACATTTCGAGTTTTATCTCAGATTTTAAAACTCTTTAAAATTGAGAAAATAAAAAAATTCTTGTCTATTTTAATGTGTATTCCTGATTACTTCCCCCCCCCCCCATATATATATATATATATATATATATATATATATATATATATATATATTCCAAATCTATAAAAAAAAAGAATAAAGCTTGACACTAAACTGTTTGAGAACGCGGTATAAATTATGTTTTATAAAAATTTAATTTTTATATATTTTGGGTTGTTTTGATGTAGTGATTTTAAAAATATTTAAAAAAAAAATAAAAAAAATCATTTTAATGCATTTCAGCACAAAAAGCATTTTGAAAAACAACCGCAACCATACTCTCAAACAAGTCTGCATGGTAGATAGTTCCTCACATAAATTAATGGTATTTTTTAGTTTTTATATGTTCTGGTTTTTTTAAAATTATTATTAATTTTTGCACATGCATATTTATTAATATATTATTTATGCTATTGAAATATTAGTTTATTCAAAAAATATTTAAATTAAATTTATTGAGCTACGTTATATGAATTGGAAAAATAATATCTGAAGTGAAAATAATTAGGCATTTTGTTCTATCAATGAATTACTTTGAATTTTCAAATTTAGTTTCAGATTGTCACGCCATCCTATGAAAAATAAAAAGAAATGAGCATCGCTTTTTTTTTTTTTTTTAAATGGAACCACTTCATAGCAAGAATAAGAAGGGATAAGGTATATACTCAAACTATATTTTAATTATAATATTTTCGTGGAAGAGATGGCCAAAGAAGGGCATGACCCTCTAAATTTATTCTGTTAAATGTTTTTAAATGAAAAATTAATTAATAAATATCATCAATTTTTTTCTTTTTTTGATAAATATTTTTACACATAATTGCTAATTTTAGTAAATAATAAGAGGTAAAAAGATAAAACTTGAAAAAAAAAAACAAGTTGAACTAACATATTGATGACGAAAATGAGGCTTTTAGCACGATAGGGAGATGAGTGAAATTGAGAGAAGAATGTAGGTTATTGGACGGAAATTTTCATTCTTAGGATGGAAACTGTTTTGATTTATAAGAGGGAAAAAAACTTATTCTTTATTTTTGTAAATTAAAAGGATGGTTAGGGTTCTTATATTTTTATTTTATTTTAAGACTATTTATCTTTTTCTTGAGTATAAGACAATCAAATTTCATTTCCCAAACTTTTTTTTTAGAAGTTAAAAATGATGCTAGATTTAGTCTATTAAATAAGAACATGTTTGGGAGTATGATAAAAGTTGAATTTTAAAATATTTTTTATTTAAAAATATATTAAAAAATAAATATATTTTTATTTTAATATTAACACATTAAAATAATTTAAAAACACAAAACAATAATTTAAAATAAAAAAAATTCAAAACTTATTTAAATTCCAGTCCAAACACATTCCAAATAGACACTAAGTCCAATTCTCATTAAGGGTGATCATTTTTTATTTGGTTCAGTTTTTATAAAAAAAATAACCAAATCAAATTTTTTTTTAAAAATCAAAACAGGTTCAAACCGACCGGTTTCGGTTCAGTTTGATTTTTTAGAATAAAAACCGGTTCAAACTGGTTTGGCTCAATTTTTTCGGGTTGACTTGGTTTTTTTCCGGTCTGGCTTGGTTTTTTTCGATTTGGGTTTGGTTCAGTTTTTTTGGTTTCAGATTTATAAAACTAAAACCAAACCGGTTAGCTTTTTCAAAATTTTAATCGGTTTTTTCGCAATTTGGTTTTGTCAGTTTTTTCAATTTAATTAGTTTTTAGTTTTATTACTCACCTCTACTATTCACTAACAATGTCAGGAAAAAATATGTGAGACTATAAAGTATGTTATCAAGATAGCATAGTTAATTTCAATAACATGTAGCCATAACACTTCCTGATACAATCCCAAATTATATTACAGAAGAGGACATGAACTCGATTGACTAGGGAAATAGGGTTTATGGTCGATTAACTATGGATGGGGATTCACAATTGGTAAGTTGAGGGGACAAAAAGTTTGTTCACACCAAGAAGAGAGGGTGTGCATTTCGGTCCACCAAGAAGAGGAACACATGGCAAATCTCCTTAACGGGGGATGCACAGTTAGGCATCCTCAATTGTAGCATCCCTCATCAATCCAAGAGTCATCAACACGAGGACTCATCTCTCATCAGTTGCATGCTCTCATGTCTTAAAAGTGAGGTTACTTAGTTTGAGACAAAATAAATTTTTTTGTACATGTGATTTGAGCCAACTAGAGCCTTAGAGATACAAGTCATCAAGTTAAATTGTCTAGTCATCATTTTTTCATGCCATTTTTTTTATTGAGGTCCTTTACACTAAATGGAGTGGTACCTTTGTACCCAGAAATGGTGTAACGGCATGCTTGTGAAGGAGTGTTGCCTTTATATTTAGGAAAAATGGGTGTTTTTATACCTAAACAAGATGGATTTCTACACCAACAGGTGAATTCCTTTATACCCAATTAAGGTCAAGATGTCTTTGAGTTCGAGTAAAGATGTTTCCTTTACCTAAGGTGGAGGATGTTTTAAGTTTAGACCAGGCTATCCCTGTTCTAGAATGAAGATCAGAATAGAGACTATGTTGTACCCGGGTATTTGACATCCCAATTCTAAACTTCCAATGCAGTATTGCACATCCCAATTCTAAACTTCCATTGCTGCTACTGCAATGACAGTGGATGTGTTTTTTTCCACGGTATTTGACATCGAACATTTAGTTATCGCCAAGCACAATCTTATGCATATTTCTAAAAGCAGTGTGACCAAAAGCAAAACGAATATTATACCACTGTAGGCTTAGGCTAAGTGTTGAGCGACCCACAAGGAAGTGGAACCAGTTGAAGAAAGGACGATACTTGTTATCGTTGTCAGGTCTGACTAGGCCACCAAACACTTGTGCTGTTGAATATGGCAATGCCGATGATTTTGAGTTGTTGAATATTCCATGAGACCTTGTGCCTAGAAATATTCCAATCTCAAATCCAACAAGACAACCAAGAATATAGGCCAGCAGTTGACTGCTTATATGCAAGTAGAACCATAAAGGGTCTGCAGATTCGAACTTTTTCAAGTATCTTGCAATGAGGGCCCCGATAGGCATTAGAATACCCTAGCTTATTGTGTTTAATATTCTATGGACATTTTTCAATGTGCTTGAAGAACTTCTTTTCGTCATAATCCTTCCAAAAAGGAAGTCAAAACTCTTTATGCATGGATTTAAAATTGGGACTTGATGGAGCAGCATTACGCATCATTGGAGTGTTTTCAGACATCGGACCTGCTTGCTAGAGATGATTGCTTCCGTAACTCGTTATCGGAGAAGTATAAACTACAAGACTTCCCTCCATTCTTGAAAAAGAAATGACTGCTTACAAACCAGTAATACCTATTGAAGTTGGATTGATAGCCCAAGCAATCCATTTGTGATTGGTCACACCAATATGCCTGAAGACAATATTAACTCTGTTGGATAATGAATGGTAGTTCCAGTTGAGAGAGGAACTCAAAACAGGCAAATCTTTGCAAGAAGAGAACCTTTTGTTGTTCGAAAATTTGTAGGTTGAGCATGGTGGTGGTTGTTGTGCTATGCATGACAATGTACAAAAAGCAAGATTTGGACCTCTTGTATCTTTGAATGGGAGGTTACTTGTGTTTTTTTACAATAAAAAAACATGTTTTTTTTGCCTATAAAAATGTAGTTCGTGCTTTTAAAAAATATTGTATCTTTAAAAATAAAGCCATCATATTTTCAAGCCAAACACACTTAATATTTATACAGTTCATCAAACAAGTTTAAATCTCTAGAAGGCCCAAAGCTCAATCCATTAGTACTTGGTCCAATTTTGTCAAGATCACTATACTCAGTGGTGCCCTTGTTTATCAATGCTCCGCTCAAATAAAATCATGCAATTAAGCCCTTATTTCTTTTAATCTTAACAAAACTTGCTCAATTAGACCCTCAACCTCTTTGGTCTTAAGTCAGAAATCCACGCAAGACCAATTAATCATGAAGTACAATCAACCAATACCATGAAAATCATAGATCGGCAAGAACTCGGTCCAAACAAACATCAATAAATAAAAAATAATAATAATTTTGGGATTTAATT
The DNA here is from genome assembly GCA_018804465.1 of Populus tomentosa. Lineage (NCBI taxonomy): Eukaryota > Viridiplantae > Streptophyta > Magnoliopsida > Malpighiales > Salicaceae > Populus > Populus tomentosa. The sequence goes on from CM031975.1 coordinate 8,830,444, forward strand.
ATCAAAGTCAACAAAATGAAATTGGAAAGAAACAGGGACTAAAACAAATAGAAAAAAAGAAAAGCTAAGAAGTTGTCGTAATGTGAGCTCGTTTATTGAATAACGTGAGACTTTGAACGACGTGTGTTGAATACTAGTAAACAGAAGAAGGTGTTGAGGTTTCAATGGAGTCTTTCTCAGTCTCTGAATTACACCCCCCCCCCCCCCCCACTAGGCTTTGTGTGTTTCTACTCCTCCATGTGTTAATTATACAGGAAATGTTTTCTAAGTTTTCAACAATCGTATCAATCTAAAACATGGAAAAACCATCCTCTGGTGCTTTGATTATGAAATCTCATATCCTAGACCCACTTCATGCCTAATCAATATAATAAAAAACTATCTAGATGGTGTTTTAATAGTAAAAATTTAGAATTAAAAAGTTTGTTCTGTATATAATTTCAGATTTGAGCCTTATAATTGCTTATATGAGGTCACTGAAGATTTATATAGTCATAAAATTCAGGACCCGTGAAATTAATAAAAATAAATGTAAGGTAGCTCGGATATCCATGTTAATAAAAAAAAATACTTGGACAATTATTTTTAATGATGTGATACGTGTTATTTAATTAAAAGATATTGCATGTGTTTCATGTATTATTCAATTATTTTATTGAATAATTGAATTGTACTAAAATTTTTTCAACATCATTCTAAAAACCTAACTACGTAGCTAATCAATTGTTTTTGTGTACATGTTCAAATTAGGCTGGAAACCTTCTATTTTAGTTTTTATTTTTAAATTTTTCTTATTTTTCTTATGGCTATTCATTAAGATTCTTAATTTAATTAATATTTTATTAATCATAATGTTTCTTTTAATATTTAAACAGTCTTGTAAGCTACTTTTCATAACACAAATAATAAAATAAAAACTTTTCAGAAAATATACAATTCCACAGTTTAGAGATATAATTTTTTTGAAAATGAAGTAACCCTATCAAAATATTAATGAATATATATTGATGACATTATTTCTTGTCTGCTTACTTTTCCTTTCTCTTCACGAGTTCTTGTTGGAAGCAAAACAATGTGGGGATGCAAATGTGCCACGTTTTCCAGCCTATAATCTCCCGAAACATCAATTCTGGAGCTGTCTTATTTGAGCAATTATTATTAAACTTTCAGTCCTAGCAGCCCTTCAAAATGTCAGCCTCGTTAATTTGAGTTTGAAAATATATTTTTGATTGTTTTTTAAAATATTTTTTATTTAAAAATATATTAAAATATTTTTTTTTAATTTTTAAAAATTATTTTTGATATCAACACATTAAAATCATCTAAAAACATTTAAAAATTATCAAATTAAAAATATATTTTTAAAAATATTTTTAAAACACAAAAATAAATAAATCTTTCATCATATCTTGAAACACGTGGAATCGGAATCACAGGGCAAACAACAAGATAGGAGCCGCTAAAAAACAAATACTTTCCATTCCAATTTTTCTTTTTTTAAAAAAAAGATTTTCCTACCACATGTCACAAGGGCTATATTTTCCTTGGTCACAAGATGCCTTCTGAAGGAAACTAAAAATATATTTGATATTATAATAGCTATTATGATTGTGGTTTAAAAAAAATTATTTTATAAAAAGTATTTTTAATTAAGATTGGTTTGAAAAAATAGGTATTTGGTTAAAACTGTGATTGGAATTGAGGTTAAAAGAAAAGTAGTTTAATGTATTTAGTTAAGAATGCTTTTAAAATTGAGATTATAAAATAATTTAAAAAATACATATTAATATTGATGATTTTTAATTTAAATATTGTGGATTTAACTATTGCTAATACATCATGAAATAAATCATACTTTATATAAAATATTTTTTATTATTCCATGAAACCATCTACAATTCCATTACGTACGAAATACATCCGACAAAAACTATCAGTTTTCATAATTTTTTTAGCTTGTAATAAAATTAGATAAAATATTATCAGGTATAAAATTCACTCTAAACTAGTTTTTAAAAAAAAAATGTTAAAAAAATTAACACACTAAAAAAAAAAAGTTCACGCATGCAAGTGAACAGTGCAAGAGAATTGCACAACGCAATTAACATGAACAATTAAAGAAAAGCAAGGAATCCTTGCTTTTCTTTAACTGCATTTTCAACGCAAAAAACAAGTGGGACTCATGAACAATATATTACTTTTTTCCTTAACCAAACGGCTGCAAACTACATTTTAATTAAAATGCAGCCATAACCATGTAAACAAACGAGCTCTTAACTTATTTGCTGGAAAACATGGAAATCATTATGCAGCTTTGTTGTTGTTTATATGAATAGTCAAGTTTTCTTTTTCATCTATTATTTTTTAATTTTATTCTTTAATTTTTTAATACTTATTCAAGCTATTTTATCCAGAACAACCCTCACATAATTTAATTTAAACATGTGCTAAGAAAGGAATAAGGTCAATAAGTTTTTTTTTCAATCAATTTCATTATTTATTTCTCGATTTTATCATCATATTTTTTTTTACCAGACAACCGTATTGATTTTGAACTAGTCAAGTCAATTAAGTCATGTCAGAGAAACTTTTTAGCAGTGTGGTTGCAGTTGCTTTTCAAATAACTTTTCGTGTCAAAATGCATGCTAATAATATTTTTTTATTTTAAAAAAATTATTTTTTACATTAGCACATCAAAATAATTTGAAAACACTAAAAACATATTAATTTGAAGTTAATAAAAAATTAAAATTTTTTTAAATTTTTTCAAAAGTGCTTTTGAAACTCAGAAACAAACAGGATAGGAACTAGGCAAAAAGTTAGGTTGGTAGATTTTTTAATGTTAATTTCATAACAAAACTTTTTGTACTTGTCGATCAAGATACTTTTGGATCAGTCAAGTTAACTAGACTATGAAGAAACAATTTTCATATAATTTAATTTTAAACTCGAGCTATGTAAAGAATTGGATTAAAAAAATTTTAAAGTTAATTTATTAGACTGTTTAATAAAAATATCAAATAATTCTTTATTATCTGAATATTTTTTATTACATTAAAAAAAATATTTTAATCTAATCCATAACTTAATGCCAGCTTATAAACTAGTGTACAATAATCTTTTTGAAAAATAATAATTGCTGCTCATATATACTATCAGCTTGTATGATTGCTTAATCTTTTGTCGAATCTCACTCATTGTTTGAAAACTTCTTAGAAGTAATTTAAAATCATAAGAACTTAGGGCCAAAACTTAGGTATATGTCTGATTAGAGTTTTAAAATAGAATAAATAGATACATAAAGAATAAAAATATATTTGATTGGAAAGATAAAAATAAATATATTTCTATAGTAGTTTTAGAATAGAATAAATTTATGTTGTTTGATTTAGCTTCTTTTTTTTTTTTTTTTAAGTCCAAGTTTTGAGCTTATATCCTTGTGGATTTGAATTCATGCTACAAAGATTTTCATATTTGGTTTAGCTTTTTCCAAGTTTGATGGAGGAATACTTCATATTTTTTTATATGTTTTTATTTTTTATAATATAATTTTATTAGTTTGGGTGTAGATTTAAATGTGATTTGTAAAATAATTGTTTTAATTTTTAAAAATTAAATTGTTAAATGAGATTTGATGAATGATTTTATATTATTCAACAACATGTTTTTTAAAATAAAAGTTTTTGGAGTTTTAAAATGTATATGGGCTTAACAATATTTATGTTTAGTTTTTTTTTTTTAATTTACGTAAAGAAGAATGTTGCTTGTGGTGATATTAAAACTTTTATGACTTAGTCATTAAAACTTTAACATAATTAAAAAAAATCATCTCAAGTAAAAATTTAAATTAATAAATAAAATTTAATAAATAATTATATATATATATATTATTTTTTTGACAAATAAATTTTTCATATCATCAACTTTGAGATTCAAATTTTAGAAGTGGTTACTAGAATATTATGTTATGTATATTAATATGTATTTAAATCATAGTTTACTTAAGACTAAGGAATTCTGGAGATGTTTGGAGTATATTAATGATTATTTTTTAAAATATTTTAAAAAATATTTAAAATGTAATAACTATTATTTTTTAAATCGTTTTAAAAAAATATTTAGAATGTGATAACAATGTCTATTGATATAGGACTTTACTTGACATCGAGATTCAAGGACAGGCCCCACGGCCACGGATGGTGGAAAAAACGTGGCAAGGAAATGAGCATACGTTTTCGTCCTTAATTTTTTCTTTTTCCCTGTTGAAAGGCAATGTTTCAGTCAAGTTAATGCATGCATGTTCAGATGTTCTATAAAGCAGTACGGACTGGCCAGGTGGAGGAGTGATTGAGATTGCGGCTGGATTGTGTTTTTAAAATAATTTGAATTTTGTTTAGTTTGAGTTTGATATTTCCGCTGTTGCTGTGGTTATAATTTTTTTAAAAAATTATTTTATAAAAATATTTTTAGTTGAGTTTGGTTTGAAAAAATATATATTTGTTTAAAACTGTAGTTAAAATTAAGATTGAACAAAAAGTAATTTAATGTGTTTTGTTAAAAAAATATTTTTTAAACTGAGGTTATAAAATAATTTAAAAATATTTTTAATTTAAATATTATAGATTTAATTATTATTATTATATCATGAAATAAATAATATTGATGTCAAATATTTTTTATTAATCAATTAAACTATATGCAATGTCATCACATACGAAATCTATCTAACAATGACTATATTTTTCATGGTTTCTTAAGCACGCAACAACAAAAACTAAATTTTTTGTTACGTCATCAAGTGATATCCTTCTAATTTTTTGAATAAAACACAATTAAAATAAAAATAAAAACTAAATTTCTTTTAACTGCTTTGGATATGGTAAGAACATAATTGGAATTGCGATCAAATTCCACAAATGCTACGTCATACTGTGATATCCTTCTAATTTATGTAGTGTTATTAAATAATATTAAATACTAGTTTTTCAAGTAAAACTCAGTTTTTTTAAAAAAATTACAATTTCATTACGTACAAAATTCATTCGACAAGAACTATAGTTTTCTTGATTTTTTGAGCGTGTAATAAAATCAGGTAAAATATTATTAGGAATAAAATTAAGATTATAGTACGAATAAATTTAATTTACCTTAAATTATTTTTTTAACAAATAAAAAAAATATATTGTTCTTGTTCACGTGAATAGTGCGAGTAAAATCAATTAATTACACTTATTTTCAAAAAAAAAAACTTTTCATGTGAATAGTACGAGTGAATTAATTCACAGTTTTATTTTGGTTACCAAACGTTAATTAACATGGCTGCGGGTGAACTCACCCGCAACCACATTACCAAACAAGCACTAAATATAAAGTTCACTCGCAATCACTGTACCAAACAATCACTAAATATAAAATATAATTTAAATTTTTTTTAAAAATAATTTAAAACACGTTCTCAAACTACCCGAATTTTCAAGAATACATGAAAGCTGATTGAAACACATGTTTATCATTGCGAATTAAAGGGTAACAAAAAAACATAAGAAAGAGACGAAGAAAACTAGGCTATGTTTTGGCAAGGAGTACAGCGGAGGAAGGAAATAATGCCACGTCATTAGCCTATGAACCTATATTTTAAAAATGTTTTTTTAAAGGAAATTAATTTTTTTTTATATTTTCAAATTATTTTGATATATTAATTACAAAAATAATTTTTAAATAATATATATATATATATATATATATATATATATATATATATATATTCATGAAAACCATGGACCCAACGATTATCCCTTCTGCGTGATACACGAGCAGATACAGTTAAAAGAAGAGCAAGAAACCAAGAAAAACCCTTCTCTTGATATATTGTGATGGGATTTTCAGCTTCTTATGAGGTCCACTCGATTTTGGACCGACAATTATGAGAACCCTTCTTAGTACAAAGAAGAGGCTGGTAGACCCTACTATTAATTGAGCTACATGCTCATTGGCTAAGACTATTTCCTCTTACTTGAAGGAAGGAGACTAGTGAACGATATTCATTCACAATTATTTATTTTTAAATCATTTAAGTATTTCAACATAAACTTAATATGTCACTTTAAATTAAACATGCTTGTCATTGCCCTATCTTATAATTATAAGACATTTCTAATAAATAATATTTATGTAGTATTATTTATTAAGGGTAGAATAATACTTTTAGTTTAACCTATATATATATTTTATTTGTATTTGGATTAAGTTTAAGCACTTATAATAGACAGATTATTGAGAATTCTAACCTTTTTTTTTTTGTTCTTAGTTATTTTAACATGATATCAGAGCTAGTTTTATAAAATAAAACTTAATCCTGAACACAACTTCACAGATCCAACTCTGCGGTGAGTTGGTTGAGGGTTTACAGGAGGCAGCGCACCCCTGCCAGGGTTCGGGGCAGAGTCTACGCACTCATAAATATAGGTTAAACTGAAATTATTATTTTACCCTTAATAAATTAGACTATATAAATATTATTTAATATTTTCTCTCAAACTCGATGCAATTAAGGCTAAGCATTTATAATAAGTAAATTATTAAAAATTCTAACCTCTTTTTTATTTTATATTTGTTCTTAGTTATTTTAACAATCTCCTCGTCTTACCGTCGCTTGTTCTTCTTAATTGTAATCTTCCAGTAGAATAGAATGAGAGTGTAATTAAACTTTCTGTTATGTTGTCTCCTACTTTCCTTCTCCTTCCCAGTATGAGCCTGGTTTGCTCCAGGTTAGTGATTCTAAAGATAGCTTCCAAGCAAGAAAGTAGTGTGAAGGAACAAACAAAGATGACCTACTTCTTACTAGGTTAGCTCTCTTTGCCTACCCTGTAAAGAATGAACGGGAATTTTTTTACATAATGCTTGTTTGTTTTCTTGTTTTAGTTATATAAAATTAAGCATAAGAACTTTATGATAAATAAAATACTAGACTGCTAAATATTTTATAAATATACTAGTTTTAAAAAATAAAATATATAAACTAGAAACTCATAAACAATCAAATAGTAAAACTTTAGAAGATATATAATAACGGATGAAATTTGACAATATTATTTGTTTTTTTCCTTGTTGTAGTTATATAAAACTAAACATAAAAAATTTCAAACAAACAAAATTTAGATTGCTTAATATTCTATAAGCGTGATCTTTTTCATGCAGGAAGTATATTTTAGCCATCTTTATCAATCAACATCCAATCTAATTAACCATATCAATCAATTGATTAAAAATAATAAACGATTATCCCTTCTGCGTGATACACGAGCAGAAAAAGCCAAAGAAGAGCAAGAAACCAAGAAAAACCCTTCTCTTGATATTTTATGATGGGGTTTTCAGCTTCTTATGAGGTCCACTCGATTTTGGACCGACAATCATGAGAACCCTTCTCTTTATGTTTCTTATTACAAAGAAGAGGCTGGTAGACCCTACTATTAATTGAGCTATTATCAATATATGATTAATTAAAAATTTTTACATATAGTTTTACAATTCAAGCTTACACTATATTTTTCATATCATGTTAAAAATGCCATTATCACTTCACTCGTGCTTTATATTATTACTTTTCATGCCTTGTCTAATCTAGTTGACTGTATATGGATGATGGGTCTATAAATACCAACCAAACCATCAGGTGCATTCAAGCCATCTTCTTTTCCTCCCTGGATTTCTTTTATATCCACTTCCAAATGATTCTCGAGGCTCTCATTTTGGTATTCCTTTATGGTTTCTGGAAAATCTTAGCCAGAAATAGTGAAAGCAAAAAATCAACCAGAGCCCCTGAACCATCCGGGGCATGGCCGTTATTTGGTCACCTCCCTAGTCTAGTTGGCAAAGACCCAGCATGTAAAACCCTTGGAGCCATTGCCGATAAATATGGCCCTATTTACTCACTCAAGTTCGGAATTCATCGAACCCTAGTGGTCAGTAGCTGGGAAACAGTGAAGGATTGCTTAAACACCAATGACAGAGTTTTGGCTACTAGAGCAGGCATAGCAGCAGGGAAACATATGTTTTATGACAACGCAGCTTTTGCATTAGCCCCGTATGGACAGTATTGGCGAGATGTCAGAAAGCTGGCCACTCTTCAGCTTCTATCAAATCAGCGGCTTGAAATGCTCAAGCATGTCCGTGTGTCAGAAGTAGACACATTCATCAAAGGTTTGCACAGTTTTTATGCAGGAAATGTGGACTCCCCTGCGAAGGTGAATATAAGCAAATTGTTGGAAAGCTTGACGTTCAACATAAACCTTACAACAATAGTCGGGAAGCGATATTGCAGCAGCACTTATGACAAGAAGAACAGCGAGCCCTGGCGTTACAAAAAAGCCATAAAAAAAGCCTTGTATCTGAGTGGCATTTTTGTAATGTCGGATGCGATTCCATTTCTTGAATGGCTTGATTATCAGGGGCATGTAAGTGCTATGAAGAAGACTGCCAAGGAACTTGATGCCGTGATACGAAATTGGCTGGAAGAACATCTTCAGAAAAAAATAGATGGCGAATCGGGAAGCGATCGTGAGAGCGACTTCATGGACGTGATGATCTCTAACCTTGCCGAAGGTCCTGATAAGATTTCTGGCTATTCGCGTGATGTTGTCATCAAGGCAACAGCTTTGGTACGTTTCCCAGCTGTAAGCGCTTACTACCTTCTTTTTTTTGGGCTGGCAGGTGAGGGGGCGCACCGCAGAGACCTTCCAGTCTCCTACCAATTGCGCTAGCGTTCAGGTGGTAATTGACTTGCAAATATTTTCATTTTCACACGTTTCGTTGTAATTTTGCAGATTCTGACCCTCACAGGAGCAGGAAGCACTGCAACTACATTAGTTTGGACGCTGTCCCTATTGCTAAACAACCCAGCCGTGCTAAAGGCTGCTCAAGAAGAGCTGGACGAGCAAGTAGGAAGAGAAAGATGGGTGGAAGAATCAGATATACAGAACCTCAAGTACCTCCAAGCAATTGTGAAAGAAACCCTGCGCTTATACCCTCCAGGCCCCTTAACAGGAATACGTGAGGCCATGGAAGATTGTTCTATTGGTGGCTATGATGTTCCTAAGGGCACTCGACTAGTAGTTAACATATGGAAGCTGCATCGAGACCCTCGTGTGTGGAAAAACCCAAACGAGTTTAAACCTGACAGGTTCTTGACAACCCATGCTGATCTTGATTTTAGGGGTCAAAATATGGAGTTCATTCCTTTTAGCTCTGGGAGAAGATCTTGCCCTGCCATAAATCTTGGCTTGATAGTGGTTCATCTGACACTTGCTAGGATCCTTCAGGGTTTTGATTTAACAACTGTTGCAGGCTTGCCGGTGGACATGATTGAAGGCCCAGGCATTGCCTTGCCGAAGGAGACCCCTCTCGAAGTTGTCATCAAACCACGCCTAGGATTGGAGCTCTACTAGGGATCAATGCCTTTGCCTTCACCAGTACATACATACATCAATAAAAAAGTTGATTTAGGCATCTTAACAAGTCAAGCGTATGAGCTTGCGTCAGATTATGCTACTATGCTATGTAATGAAGCGAATACCAACAAATGTGTGATTTGTGGTGTTGGCTATGAATATAATGCCCTTTTCTTTTGATATTTATTTGGCCTTTCTTACTTTTTTTTTTTTTTTTTATTGATGTGGGTGTTTGTGTCATTTGGTATATATTTCGACTAATTTCACGAGTCTTAAAGTTAATGACCATGTAAACCTCTAATGGATTTGAGATTTATGAGATTTGAAATAGTAATCTCTAGAAAACAGATTTAAAATCTGACTAATTAGGTAAAAGAAGAGCCAAAAAAAAAATCTTGTACTTTTAGCTTTTTTATTTGTTTATGTCAGCTCCAACAGGTAGCTAAACTCAACTAAAATAGTTGTCGAGTACAGTAAAACCTATTTCTATATTTTTTTTGTAGCAAAAGGCAAATGTAGCAAAAGGCAAATGAAGATGTTAGCAACCGTTTTTTTCCCTATTGATTTATTTCCGTTGGCCAACGTATTCATTTTGTATCTGTTGGCCAACGTTAATGTTTTTCATTTAAAAGCATAACCAACCAAAGTAAGAAGACAACATTTAAGCAAAACAGAAGGAAAAAAAACTTACCTGCAAATTTCACCTTTCTCTCTAATTTAGAAAACAAGAATTAATTGTTCTCCGGTTAATTAATAACATCGATTGTATTAATTAGCTGAAATCAAAAGGTATGTTTGCTTAAAGACTTTTTCTATTTTTATTATTTTTTTACATCTCTTGATTTTTATTTGCTATTTGTAATGATTTTTATTTCTTTGTTATTTTATGTTTTTTGATTTGGGTTAAGAAAGACAATTTTTATTTATATTGTTATCTTCGATAAAATTGAAAGAAAGTAATGATGGTAGCTAATATTGATAAAAACATGGAGTGACATATCTTAAATTTGTTTTTGATTGTCTATTTTAATTTGAGGTCAATTATATTTTGTCTTGTTAAAAATGCAACTAAACCAAGTGATTAGATTAATGTTAGAACAAGTATAAGACAATTCTTATTATTAATTCACATGTATGGAAACTATAAAATTGCTAGACATTGAATATGAGCTTCCTTTACACCCTTTTATAAGGTTTTAACCTGATTTTTTTTTTAAATATAGATGGATTTAAATTTTCCAAGCTTTTTTACCAATTTTCTTATGAGCGAGTCAGAAGATATTCTCTCTCAACCAAGTGATTCTAATCAATTAATTAATGACTTAACATACTTGAATTTAAATGTCAATACAATAAAAAAATCACAAAGAAGTAAAAACTTCTCACCAGAAGAAGATTGTTTACTTGTCTCTGCATGATTACAGGAGTTGAACAACAAACAAAACAATTCTGAGCTCATGTACATACTTACTTTGTGGAGAATGGAGGAAACTTGAATAATCGTTCCCAAATAAGCATCTCAAGTAGATGGCAAGAAATAAATAGAGAAGTCGATAAATTTGTTGGATTTGTCATTCAAATTGAAAATCATCAGTAAAGTGGAATGACCGAAGAATCAAGGGTAATTTTAATATTCATTTCCATGTTAAATTATTTAACATATATTTTAACATTATTTAATTAATTTATTTTTTTACCAGATTAATGATGCTCGGTAAATGTATGCTTCTTGCGTTGGCAAACGATTTCAACTAGAACATTGTTGGGTTATCTTAAGAAAAGAACTTAAATGGCAATTTGAGCGTGCAAGTCAACATCAAAGGTCAAATAAGAAACAAAAAAGTCATGTCAATGCATTTGATTGATGAATAACAAGTCTGATACTATAAGATACCTTAATATATGATAAATTTTCATCTTAAATGATGGCCTATCACATAAATCAAAGGATTGATTGATGAATTCAACTACTGAAATTGTGAAGATAAAGAGAGGGTGAAACTTAGAAAAGAGATGTTGGTGCAGTTTAAACTAGAACACTATTCGGTAATTGGGTCATATTTCGAGTTCTAGATTTTCAAATGATCTCAAATTTTTACACAGATTTGGTAAGACATAGGCCTACAACTTTTATATAGAGGCTAGGATTTAAAAAGGCCGTTTTCAAGTCTAAATTATTGAAACAACAGAGAAGTCCCGAATCTGTTTTGCAACCCGGACACTGTTTAGTGTTCAGCCTATATCTCAAGTTCTAGAAGCTCAAATGACCTCAATATTTTTTTTCTAGAAAGCTAAGAAAATTTCCTAGAACTTTCATAAGTACAGGTGGTTCTAGTTCTGATGTTAGCAATGACGTTTTATTCAGACAAAAAGATAAGAATTTTCACCAAGTCAAGATGTGGCCACCCACTCAACAATTATTCATCAAATCAATAGTTCCAAATTTTGGCCTATAAAAGGAGGCATTTGTGATTAGTACTTAAAAATGCATATTTATCAAGGTTTTATATCATTATTTTACTCTTGAAGTATCAATAACTCCTTAACTAAAGCATGTTTTATAATAACAAGTCTGATACTATAAAATGCCTTAATATATGGTAAATGTCCATTTTAAATGCGGGCCTATTACATAAGTCAAAGGATTGATTGACATGGACCTTGATGTTTAATATTAACATGTCTTATCTTTTTATCTTACTAATTCTTAATACCTTACTTGTTAAATGGTTAATCTAGATTTGTGTTGTGTAACACTTAGTACAACAAATGATTGACACTCTTATAGCTCAACCGTATGGTATTACCTACACCTGTGCTATGAAAGGAACTTGATTTGTTGTTAACATAAGTTAGCATCATGAATTCCTGACAATATTTAAAAGTTTGGTGTTACGTAAATAAGATAATTAATATGATCATGTTAACAATTTATAATGAGCTATTAATGACAAATCATCTGATTGGAACCTCCTCTGTGTGTGGTTTCCAGTTGAGTAATAAGAGTTTATACTATACTTGTTTGAAATACCATTAGTGGATCCTCTAACCTTGACATTTGTTTTTATCATTGTTTAATCCTTACATTAATCTTCCATCTCAAAGTTCTCATCAACTTCTTTATTATTATTATTATTATTATTATTACTACTACTACTACTACTATTATTTTTACTATTACTATTATTGTTATTATTGTTGTTATTATTGTTGTTGTATTATTGTTATCTATAATTTATACAATTAACCTCCTTGTGGTTCGACCCCGGTCTTGCCAGGTTATTTATTACTTCGACACTCCTGCACTTGGGAGAAGACATCAATTTTTTGGTCGTGTCAAGTTTTTGGCGCCGTTGCCGAGGAGGTAAATTCTTGTACAAATTATAGTATTTATTCTATTTTCTCTTTTCACTTTTCATTTTGTCTAACTCTTGTTTCTTTTCTTTTGTTTTGTTTCTTGTTCTTCTCTTTTCTTTTCTTCCTTTTATTATCTTTTTACACGTGCATGAGTGTTTGGTCAAGTACATTAAGTGGTCACTTTATGGTAACAAACGACATTGTACTTGGTCACATTATTTCAACGAAAGGAATTGAGGTTGACAAATCTAAAATCGAGTTAATTGCCAACTTATGAACACCCAAATCTGTTAAAGATGTTAGATCATTCTTAGGACATGCTGGTTTTTACAGAAGGTTCATCAAAGATTTTAGTGTAATATCTAAACCATTGTGTAACCTTCTAACAAAGGAAAATGTTTTCAAATGGACTGAACAATGTGAAAAAGTCTGAACAATGTGAAAAAGTCTTTGTTAAACTTAAAAGTGTGCTTACTTCTTCTCCTGTCATTTAACCTCTTGATTGGTCACTACTTTTTGAAATAATATGTGACGCTAGTGATTATGTCGTGGGTGCTGTCTTGGGACAAAGAAAAGATAAGAAACCTTATGTGATTTACTATGCAAGTAAACCTTTAATAGTGCTCAAATGAATTATACTACCACTGAAAAGAAATTACTTGCAATAGCATTTGCATGTGACAAGTTTAGATCTTATCTTGTTGGCTCACCTGTTGTCATTTTTAGTGATCATGCAGCTTTGAAATATCTTCTTTCAAAAAAGGATTCTAAGGTCAGATTGGTGCGGTGGATTCTGTTACTTCAAGAATTTGATATCACAATCAAAGATAAGAAAGGCACCGAAAATATTGTCACAGATCATTTGTCAAGATTGATAACCAATTTGAGATTTGACATCACACCAATCGATGACTACTTTCTTGATGAATCTTTATTTTCTGTCTCTACAATGCCTTGGTTTGCTAATATTGTTAATTTTCTTGTTTCAGGACAATTGCCAGCTCATTGGAGTACCTAAGACAAAAGAAAGTTCTTGAACGAAGTAAAGAACTTTTATTGGGATAACTCTTATTTATTCAAATATTGTCCTGATCAAATATTTTGAAGATGAATTCTTGACAATGAGGTAAGTAGTATCATTAAATTTTGTTATTCTGAGGCATGTGGGGGTCATTTCTCATCAAGAAAGACAACTGCAAAAATCTTACAAAGTGGATTTTACTAGCCCACCATGTTCAAGGACTCACATGCATTTTGCAAGACTTGTGAAAATTGTCAAAAGTTAGGATTTATTTCAAAACGTCACATGATGCCTTTAAATCCTATTTTTGTCATTGAGATCTTTGATTGCTGGGGTATAGATTTCATGTGTCTATTTCCTCCATCATTTGGTTTCTTATACATATTAGTCACAGTAGATTATGTTTCAAAATGGATAGAGGCAATTCCAAGTCGAAACAATGATCATAAAACAGTGATAAAGTTTTTGAAAGAAAACATTTTAAGTTGATTTGGAATCCCTCGAGCCATGATAAGTGATGGTGGAACACATTTGTGCAACAAGCCATTTGAGTCTTTAATGAAGAAATATGGAATCACACACAAAGTTACCACCCCTTATCACCCTCAAACGAGTGGACAGGTAGAACTTGCTAATAGGAAGATCAAACAGATTTTGGAGAAAATAGTGAACCCTAATCGAAAAGATTGGTCTTTAAGACTTAGCACTTTGGGCTTATCAAACTGCTTATAAAACATCATTAGGTATGTCACCTTATTGACTAGTCTATGGAAAACCTTGTCACTTGCCTTTGGAAATTGAACATAAAGCTTATTGGGCTATTAAAGCTTTCAATTCAAACCTTGATGATGCTAGTCAGCTGCGAAAATTGTAAATAAATGAGCTTGAGAAAATAAGAAATGATGCATATGACAATTCAAGAATTTATAAAGCAAGAATCAAAGAGTTTCATGACAAGAAAATACTGAGAAAAACATTCAATGTTGGTCAAAAAGTCTTGCTTCATAATTCTCGACTCCATTTATTTCCTGGAAAACTAAGATCAAGATGGAGTGGTTCTTTTATTGTGAAACATGTGTATCCATATGGGGCTTTTAATATCGAGAATCTAAAGAACGACAATGTTTTCAAGGTAAATGGACATCGTTTGAAAGTTTACTTTGATGATTTTTTAGTTGAAAATGACACTATTCAATTGGGTGATCCTGTATATAAAGATTGATTTTTTTTCCTCACATTGTTTTTGTGTTTTTTTTTTGTGACTTTTATTTTGCTAGTCTCTCACCCCGGTCAAATGTCGGATAACGGTACTCCGTGACTCTTGTCACACCCGACATCGCGGCGGCCTTAAAAAATTAATCTTCTAGATTACGGAAAAAGAACAAATTTCTAGCATCTTGTTCTTTTAAAGAAAAATGTCTTGTTTAAGGAGTCGCCACCTAGTATTATGGTCACTAGGAACCCTAACTGGTCAACAGAGATTCTATGGTTCGGGATTGGTTACGTAAAAGGGAAGATATTAGCACCCTTTAAACGTTCTGCCTAAGGCAAACTGAATTGCTGCTTTTGTCTTAAATTGCTAAATTTTATTTGTTTACGCTCTAATGGTTTATTCGCAATATTCCTGACTCTGACGTCAGTGAATATTCAATTATGGATAATTCCAACTCTTGCATTGATAACTATTACATAGCTATAAAATAAATTTAGATCAATATTTTGTATTCCTGACTCTAACGCTAGTGAATAAACAAATAAACTAAATTCATTTTATTACGCGTTCACATATTTTTATTTCTTATGTAGCTAGATAAAGAAATAATAATATTAATAATAATAATAATATTTTTTATTTCTTTGTGCAGAAACAGGGGCAAAAAATTTGCTCCCCTCTTCATGCGTTTCGCCCTCCCTTCGTGGCTTTTTCTTCTCCCTGGTTCTAGGTCTACTCTTCTCTCAATTTTCCCCAGGTTTTTTTCAGTCTCTCCACCTGGCTTTTTCGTGTCTTCCCCCCTGTCTACTAGGTTTTTTTTTTGTCTGGGTTTTTAGCTTTTCTTTTTCTCTTTTGGGTATTTTCCCCCTGTCTCTGGTTTTTTCACTGTCTTTTCCCCCCCTGTCTACTAGTTTTTTTTTTCGTCTGGGTTTTTATCCCCCCTTAGAATGCCATTGGTCGATCATGCCTCTGTTTTAATGCAGGAGTAAAGGCAGCAATTTTCTTCTTTTTTTTGGGTGAAGAAGATGAACAATGTTGAGGTTATTTTGCGTTTTAGTCCTTGATGTTTTGAAAGTTTGTAGTTCAGTCCTTGAGTAAATTGCAATTGAAACCCTGCATCTCAGCACCATTTACACATTGGTCCTTGGGTTTTAATTTCTTGCAAAATAACCTATACTTTGATAGTTTTTCAATTAAGTCCTTGATTTCATTAATTTAATTAAATCCAAAGTCCAATTAAGTCTAAAACTTATCAATTCTCCAGTTAAGCCCCTGAATGGATTAATTAAATTAATTCCAAGCTTAATTAAGTCTCAAAACTTATCAATTCTCCAATTAAACCATTGATTGGATGAATTAAATTAATTTCAAGCTTAATTAAGTCCCAAAACTTATCAATTCTCCAATTAAACCCTTGATTGGATTAATTCATTTAATTTCAAGCTCAATCAAGTCTCAAAATTTATCAATTCTTCAATTAAACCCTTAATTGAATTAATTAAATTAATTTCAAGCTTAATTAGATTAATTTCAAAGTTTAATTAAACCCTAAAATTTTCAATCATGTTGTCCTTAACCCAAATTTTAATTTATTCTTTATTTATTTCATTTTACTTGTTTTTTCATCATCATTATTTTTTTTCATCATCATTTTTTTGTCCTTTTTAGTAAATAAAATAATAATAATAATAAAAATAAAATGGTAAAAAATTGGGTTATGACAACTCTTAAGTCGGTTATTTCAGTTTCTCATGATAACTGATATTTGTTTATATATTTGTGCAATTCTTTGCTCTTTCTCCTTTCTTTGAATTTCTCCTCCAATTCTCATTTGAAAATGGACACCAGTCTTGAAAAATTAAAAAAGTATTTTGCTGCTTTGTTTCAGAATGTGATTACAAAAATTTACCGTGCTAGATGTGCAAGATTGAGGTTGTTAATGAACTATGGAATTCCTGAAGATATTTGCTGGCTGATTGAAGCAAAGGTCCGATTATCAGGTGAGACCTCCAATTCTTTCATTTCACACATGCCCGAAACAGGTAAAAGCACTTTTTCTAATAAACATCGTGCAAAACGACTGAAAGTCTGTCATAGATGTGCTAGATGGATTTGTAATGCGACATGTTGTTCTTTAGGAATGGTATCTGTAAATGGTGAAGATAAAATACAATTCATTAATGATGGCCTAAGTAAGGGGTCCTTAGATAATCTTCTATTGACTCTTGAGACGCACCATAGTGGAGATGTGCATCGTGCAATTCATGATTTATGACCACAATTCCATAAAGAACATGCTCGACTTAGTCTTGGGAATCTGACTAAAAAAGACCCTGTTTGCCAGTTCTTAAGAAAACTAGATGGGAAGCCTATCCCCGACCCATAGAGGGCGTTTAAGCCGTTCTTAGACGTAAAACCAAGAAAAGATGTGAGCCACAATCACAATAACTTGTACATACACATGCTTTTTCAAAATAAATAAATAAATAAATAGAGAGAGAGAGAGAGAGACTACAGCTGGCCTACATATAAGTGGTATGATTGCATTTTCAATTTCTCATTTATAAATTCTTCTCTTCCTTCCCTTCATTTCTACTCAACCCATACATTCATCAAATATAGAAGCGTGTAGAAATGGCAGGTTCCTCAAGTTATCACATAAAAAATATTTGTGTTTTTGGTGGATCCATTCCTGGGAAAGAAAAAGAGTTTTTAGAATCAGCAAATCATCTTGGTCAGGTACTAGCTGAGTGAAAGATTCATTTAGTGTATGGGGGAGGCAGCCTTGGGTTAATGGGGGGAGTGTCAATAGTTGCATTTTTAGGAGGTGGTCAAGTTTTGGGGGTTGTCCCCAAAGCTTTAACATAAGAGGACATCATTGGAAAAACAATTAGAGAGGAACTACATGTCCCCATAATGTCTTATTGAATGAATGCAATGTTTAACCATGTTGACGCCTTCATTGTCTTACCAGGTGGTCTGGGCACATTGGAACAGATCTTTCATATTTTCTCTTAGGCCCAACTGCACATTCACCATAAACCCATAGGTCTGTTAAATGTTAATGGTTTTTATAATAAGTTGTTGTCTTTTCTTAATCATGCTGTGGAACAAGAATTTCTAACATCTTCAGAACGACAAATCATAATCTCTGCTGCTACTGCTGAACAATTGATTGACCAACTACAATCTTTCATCCCTGTAATTGATCCCTCCATGAGTCATATAAATTGATCAATTAAGAAAGCCGTAAAAAGTTTAGATTGGATTTGAGCCTTCATTTGTAAAAACTTTGTGTCTTTTGTTTTTATTATTATGTTTTGTTGTTTCTTATATTTGTTTAAGTGTGTTTCAGGTTTGTTAGTGTTCATTATTTCAGGTGATGTCTTCTATACTCTATCTTTCTACCTTAGGACATTGAGGATAATGTCTCATTTTGGTTGGGGGGAAAGGGTAGTAGTTGATATATTTTTTAAAAAAACTAACTGTGTTTTTTATTTCATAAACTATTTGCAAAACTGTTATTACTAGGATGGCAAAGTAAAAGGAGTTCTTTGTTAAAGTGACTCTTGAGACGCATCTTAATAGACATTCTTAACAAGGTCTATCATAATACTTCTTGAAATATTCAGGTTTACAAACTCTCGTATTGTTATCACTTGATTATGCTCATATGCTCATTTAACAAGTATTCTTAAATCTTCATTTTCACACACTTTAACATATGATTATGGGTTGCACATTGGATTATTACATTATTTATGTTCTTTTGTTAAGTGTAACAACTAAGGGAAAGGGATAGTATATAATTTGCAAAAAAAAAAAACAAAAAAATAATGATAATAAAAGCGTAGATAAGTTTGGTTTCGTAGCCTCCCTAACCTAAGCAATTAAGCCCGAAGGGGTGTTTTAACACTTAATACTCTAAAGTCAACTGACATGGGAGCTATTAGCCCAACGCTTGTTACATGGGTTGAGGAGAAAAGCTTAAGGGAATCAAACATTGCACTATCTACATATTAGTATCTGCAACCCGAGTTACTAAGCTCGTAGGGGTGCCTCAACACCTAATGCCCTAAGACCAACTGGTCTGGGAGTCATTAGCCGAAAGCTCGTTACATGGGTTAAATATGCATTGTGTTTTAAGTTATATGTATATATTAAAAAAAAAAGATAATAATCTCAACCCAAGAAAGTTAACCTTAAACATTAGAACAAAAAATTGTTTATCTTCCAAGTAAAGCCCCATAATCATATGTTGATATTTTGAGCACAAAAGAAAGGTTTATTAATACCTTGTTTTAGAAATATTGAGCAGATATATGAATTTAATAAGAGTTTGTTTATCTGGATTGATTAATGAAAGTTGAATTATGAATGCCTTGACGTGTGGAACTTGCAAATTGTTTTTTTTTTCTTTCTATTTTAACGCTTTGATTACTAGGGACTAGTAATAAGCTGGTTGGGGGGTGTGATTAGTACTTAAAAATACATATTTATTAAGGTTTTATATCATCATTTTGCACTTGAAGTATCAATAATTCCTTAACTAAAACATATTTTATAATAACAAGTTTAATGCTATAAAATGCCTTAATATATGGTAAATGTTCATCTTAAATGCAGGCCTATCATATAAATCAAAGGATTGATTGATGAGTTCAAGTATTGAAATTGAAATGACAAAAAGAGGGCCAAACTTAGAAAAGAGATGTTGGTGCAGTCTAAACTGAAATACTATTCGGTAATTGGGTTATATCTCGAGTTCTAGATGTTTAAATGATCTCCAAGTTTTACACAGATTCAGTAAGACATAGGCCTACAACTTTCATGTGGACGCCAAGATCTAAGAAAGCCGTTTTCAAGTCCAAATTATAGCAACAACGGAGAAGTCCGAATTTGTCCTGCAGCCCAGACACTATTCAGTGTTTAGCCATATCTTGAGTTCTAGAAGCCCAAATGACCTTAGTTTTTTTTTCCTGGAAAGCTAAGACAGTTCCTACAACTTTCATAAGTATAGGTAGACCCACTTCTGATGCTAGCAGTAACGTTTTATTTAGACAAGAAGATAAGGATTTTCACCAAGTCATGAGTTGGCCACTCACTCAACAATTAGTTATCAAATCAATAATTCTGAATTTTGGCCTATAAAAGGAGGCATTTGCCATGCATTTAGGGGCTTGATTGTTCGGAATTTTTAACGGTGAACCGATCACGTCACTGTATGGGGATGTCATTTTGAATCCGTTGGAAAAAATCACCCCACCAAAACCTCCACCTCAGTTACCCGCTTTTTTTTTTTGAACTTTTCATCGATATTTTTTACCTTAAATTATCAACAAAAATAGTCTGTCGGTAAATCCGTTGCTATTAAGCGAATTTCTGGTAGTGGAAGATGAAAATTCTGACTAAATATGATGTAAAGCCTTATTTTTATAATATAATATTAAGGATGATATTTTGGAACATGAAATATTTATTCTTCTTTAATTGTCAGCTCTTGTTATTGCGTTGTCCGTGCTGTAAGTTTGTAATTCAAGATTTTATGTTGGAGGATAGACACCCATACAAACAGAAACTGCAAAAATATTGACAGTTTTACTGACGGCTTGGAACCCGTCAGTATTATACTGAGAGTTGAAAAAAAAATATATAGCATTTTGCCACAATCACTGACAGGCATACCTACGGATTGGTGCCCGTCAATATTTGACCGAGAGTTGCAAAAAACTTATAGCCCCTGCTATACGCACAGATGAATATACTGACGGATTCATCAACGGTTGGCGCACTTCCAGAAGTGCACGCCTGTTAGACCGCCTGGTCGGGTGGCACAATTACCGATGGATTTGCTGATGAACGCAGCAAATCCAATGCACCCATGCTCTGACACATGTTTGCCGACAAACCGAAAAATCTAGGGTGATTTTTGAAATTTTTGGTGCGGATATCAATTAATTACCAACAGAATTTAATACCACCGTCCAAAAAAAATATTATTCAATGTTCCATCGGTAATTCCATCAGAAACATTGTAATATAAAACCCCTCCACCTGGTTCATTTTTTCTATTTCTCTTCTCCTTTCCGTTTGTATTAAGTTTTTGCAAGAGGTTTTATTGTTTTGTTGGTAGTTTTCAACATATTAAACATTTTTTATTCCTAAATTTATTTTGAATTTATGTATTGTTTTTTAGTTTTGTGTATGGTTGTTTGTGTTTAGGATGTTTTGTGTAGTGTTCTTTAGTTTTTTCTTTTTATTTATTAATTTTATGATATTATTGTTTGTATTGCCATAGTAAAGAATGTTATTTTTCAATTTATGTTTAAAATGTTAATTGAAATATAGAATTAAATTTAATTAGTTTATCTTAATTTTAGAATATTATTGTTTGTATTGCCATAATTGTTATTGTTGAATTTTGTTTTAAATGTTAATTGAAATATAGAATTAAATTTAATTAGATTATCTTAATTTTAGGATATTATTGTTTGTATTGCCATAATAAAGAATGTTATTGTTCAATTTATGTTTAAAATGTTAATTGAAATATAGAATTAAATTTAATTAGTTTATCTTAATTTTAGGATATTATTGTTTGTTATGTTTTTTATTATTTTGATTAATTTTAATTGTTGTTTATGAATTTGTATTGATGTTAGTTGAAAATATATAGATGTTGAATTTTTATAGATGTTAGGTTATATAGAGTTGATTTTGCAATATTTATGTAATTATCAATATTTGTAGGTATGAAAACTGTGGCTAGTCTCTAATATAGGGGAGGTGCTGTCGAATTTTTTTAAATGATTGAATTTCTATATATGTTAGGTTGTATATATGATGTTGCTAGAGTTAACTGGATTGTGGTTATTGTAAAGATTGCATGTTTGAAAATTGTGGGTAGTCTCCAGTACAGGATAGGTGCTGCCAAATATTTTTTAAATAATCAAAGTTAATTATGTAATTAT
Organism: Populus tomentosa; assembly: GCA_018804465.1. Lineage (NCBI taxonomy): Eukaryota > Viridiplantae > Streptophyta > Magnoliopsida > Malpighiales > Salicaceae > Populus > Populus tomentosa. The sequence continues at coordinate 8,852,452 of CM031975.1, forward strand.
TCGTATACATTTATGTAAATGCGTCGAATGAAATCTGCAGCACGTCATCAGCAGACGGTTGCAGCTAGTTCTTCTAGCAGTAAGGAGGACATCTCCTTAGGTGCTAATCACGGCGAGGCATCTGTGCTAGCTTGTGATACTGTTGTGCCTTCACAGCGAGGTCAATTCACCCACAAGTACCAGGCACAGTGGAAGGATGACCTCTCAATGTAAGTTTGTTTAGGTTTTAGTTTTTTTATACTTATAACATAATTTATGAACAACTAATTAATATTTTATTAATTTTATTTATTTTCAGGTTCACAAACATTGAGGCTGGCAGAACAATAATATCGGTGTTTAAATCGTTGATGGAGATTCCATTGTTTCAATGGAGTCAGGTCTCCAGACATCCTGAGTGGAGACCTCATATCGATGCCTAATTTCGGCAATTTCAGGTAGGTGTTAATTTTTAATTTTTAATTTATTTTTAATAAATAATTTTTTTGTAATTTTATATTTTGTACTATTTTTATTATAAATAAATTATTTATATACACAGAATAAATTTGAGTGGGATAGCATGGACAACACTGTTGTTAGGAGGGTATGAGAGAATCACGCGGCAACTAGAAAACATCAAAAATAATATATATTTTTATTTATAATTTTATGTTCAAAATTCTAATTATTTACTATGGAAGTAGGTTGCATGATTTTTGGTATGACAAAAAAAAAAGCGAAAAGATATGCGAGGGACAACGGTCTTAAAGGATGGAATAAGATGGCGGTTTGGTGGGAATTCAAACCGTCATTCATCCTAGGAGATATATGGGCGACATATATTAAGTATGTGACGTCTAAGCGGTTCTCTCAACACTCATAGTCTGGCGCAGACAACTGGAACCGATAAATTCATGGTTCAGTGAACACGCACACCGGCGGCTCCGTCCCATTCAGCGTATATGCGAAGCGGATGGTAAGATTAATTTAAATGAAATATATCATTAATTAATTTGTTGTTGCTTATAAATATATTTAACTTGCAACCTTTTTTTTCTTTATAGGCTATGTCTTTTGGACGTGAGTCGAGTCCAATGGAGCTATTTGTAGAGATGCATGTGCAAAGTCAAGATCGCCAAAAGGTGGTGCAGCAGTTCGTGGACAACCATGCTCAGCATTTCATGGTATGTTCATTCAATCATTTTATTTCGTAAGTTCTTATTTTCTTGAATTGAATATGATGAATCTTTTTTTTTTTTTTTAACTTTTCAGGAGACCTATAATAACTGGTTGAGGGAGAGATATGGGAACGATCCTTCAACCCATCCGGATTTCGATCCAGATTTGTGGATGGAGGTCGGATCGTTTGGTGGACCCGATAAAAATCAAGTCTAGGAGCTCTCCAACACTACGGCATAAAACTTGTGGTCGGCCCATAGTGTCTGAACTATTGGGAGCTCTCTATCACTATTGAGCACTCAGTCAGAGGAGTTCATAGCCTTGAAACAACAATATGAACATCTCTCGATAGATTATAATCAGCTCTGTCAACTCATCATGGAGATCAAATCAAGTATGGGTGATGATACATGTGCAGCCCCTTTTTAGCTGTACGATTCTGGAAACAACCAGCCTCCTCCTCCTCCTCCAGTTTCGTCGCTATTTTAGTTTAATTTTGTTTTTTAAAACATTAAATTTGTAATGAATATCTGGATGAATATTATTTAACATTATTTTTATATTTTTAATGTTTAATACAAATTTATTTGGTCATTAAGTTTTTTTACTGCTAATAAAAAAAAATTTAAAATTTTTTTAAATAAATATCGACAGCTTTCCAGATGGAACCAGACCGTCAGTATTTTTACTGAGAGTTGCAAAAAAATTACCACCCATGCCACAATCACCAACGGATATATTTTATCAATATTTACCATTGTTATTACCGACGGAATATATCCGTCAATATTTGTGAGATAGTTCTGAAATATTTACTGCCTTGCCAAAATCACTGACAGAATATCCGTCAGTGATTACCATTGAAAATACATATGGAATTATTTTGTCTATAATATTCTCGTGGGATTTTTTTTGGCGCGCTTCATCGTCTGCAATATCGTCAGTGTTCCATCGCTGTTTTGTTTTTTTAATTATCGACTAAATTGGCGACAGAATGGGAAATTACCGACGATCAAAATTCTGACAGGTAGATTTCCTCGGTGAGGACGTTGGTAAAAATATTATCGACGGTTTGTGTGCCTCACACCGACGGAAAGAATCCGTCGATAAAACTGTTTAATGGTGCAGTGTGATGAATGATTTTATATTATTCTCCAACATGTTTTTTAAAACAAAAGTTTCTTGAGTTTTAAAATTTATATGGGTTTAATAATATTTATGTTTAGTTTTTTTTTTTTTTTTTAATTTACAAGGAGAAGAATGTTGATTGTGGTGATATTAAAACTTTTATGGCTTAGTCATTACAACTCTAACATCATAAAAAAAAATCATCTCAAGTAAAAATTTAAATTAATAAATGAAGTTTAATAAATGATTATATATATATATATATATATTATTTTTTGACAAATAAACTTTCCATATAATCATTTTTTAGATTCGAATTTAGAAGTGGTTACTGGAATATTATGTTATGTATGTTAATCTGTATTTAAATCGTAGTTTACTTAAGACTTGATTGGAGAGGAATTCAAGTGGTGTTTTCGTCCTTTTTTGGTTGAAAGGCAATGTTTCAGTCAAGTTAATGCATGCATGTTCTATAAAGCAGCACAGGCTGGCCTGGTAGCAGGAGTGATTTAGATTGCGGCTGGATTGTGTTTTTAAAATAACTTGAATTTTAAATAAAAATTTAATTTTTTTTAAAATACAGTTTAAAACACGTTCGCAATCTAGCCGAATTTTCAAGAATACATTATTGCTGATTCAAACACATGTATATCATTGCGAATTAAGGGGGAAAAAAACAAAAGAAAGAAGAAGAAAACTAGGCCATGCTTTGGCAAGTAGTACAGCAAGGAAGGAAACCATGCCACGCCACTAAAACCATGCATGGACCCAACGATTATCCCTTCTGCGTGATACACGAGCAGATACAGTTAAAAGAAGAGCGAGAAACCAAGAAAAGCCCTTCTCTTGATATATTATGATGGGATTTTCAGATTCTTATGAGGTCCACTCGATTTTGGACCGACAATTATGAGAACCCTTCTTAGTACGAAGAAGAGGCTGGTAGACCCTACTGTTAATTATTTAATTGAGCTACATGCTCATTGGCTAAGACTATTTCCTGTTACTTGAAGGAAGGAGACTAGTGAACGATATTCAGTCACAATTATTTATTTTTAAATCATTTAAGTATTTCAACATTAACTTAATATGTCACTTTAAATTAAACATGCTTGTCATTGCCCTATCTTATAATTATAAATCATCTCTAATAAATAATATTTATGTGCTATTATTTATTAAGGGTATAATAAAACTTTCAGTTTAACCTATATATACTTTATTTATATTTAGGTTAAGTTTAAGCACTTATAATTAACAGATTATTGAGAATTCTAACCTTTTTTTTGTATTTGTTCTTAGTTATTTTAATATGGTATCAAAACTAGTTTTATGAAACGAGGCTTAATCCTGAACACAATTTCACAGATCCAACTCTGCAGTGAGTTGGATGGGAGTTTTCAGGAGGCAGCGCGCCCTTGCCAGGGTTCGGGACAGAGCCTAAACATTCATAAATATAGGTTAAACTGAAAGTACTATTCTACCCTTAATAAATTAGACTACATAAATATTATCTAATATCTCTCCTCAAACTCACGATGCAGTTAAGCCTAAGAATTCATAATAAATAAATTATTAAAAATTCTAACCTCTTTTTTATTTTACGTTTGTTCTTAGTTATTTTAACAATCTCCTCCTCTTACCGTCGCTTGTTCTTCTTAATTGTAATCTTCCAGTAGAATAGAATGCGTGTGTAATTAAACTTTTTGTTATGTTGTCTCCTACTTTCCTTCTCCTTCCCAGTATGAGTCTGGTTTGCTCCAGGTTAGTGATTCTAAAGATAGCTTCCAAGCAAGAAAGTAGTGTGAAGGAACAAACAAAGATGACTTCTTACTAGGTTAGCTCTCTTTGCCTACCCTGTAAATTCAATTAAAAAGAATGAACGGGAATTTTTTTACATAACGATTGTTTTTTTTCTTGTCTTAGTCATATAAAATTAAGCATAAAAAATTTATGATAAATAAAATACTAGGCTGTTAAATATTTTATAAATATGCTAGTTTTAAAAAATAAAATACATGAACTAGAAACTCATAAATAATCAAATAGTAAAACTTTAGAAGATATATAATAGCGGATGAAATTTGACAATACTATTTGTTTTTTTCCTTGTTTTAGTTATATAAAACTAAGCATAAAAAATTTCAAACAAATAAAATATTAGATTGTTTAATATTCTATAAGCGTGATCTTTTTCATGCAGGAAGTATATTTTAGCCATCTCCATTAACCAACATCCAATCTAATTAACCAACATAAAAAGAAAAAAAAGTTTGTTTTCAATTATTTCAACTTGTATTTTATTTTTGTTTTAATTATGTTATATAGTTATTTATTACTTGTTTAGATTAATTATCAATATATAATTAGTTAAAAAAAAATTACATATAATTTTACGATTCAATTATTTCAACTTGTATTTTTCATGTTCCTTTAAAAAATTGGTTTTCTTACAACCTTGCCATTATCACTTCACTCGTGCTTTATATTAGTTTTTATGCCTTGTCTAATCTAATTGACTGTATATGGATCATGGGTCTATAAATACCAACCAAACCATCAGGTGCATTCAAACCATCTTCTTTTCCTCCCTGGATTTCTTTTATATCCACTTCCAAATGATTCTCGAGGCTCTCATTTTGGTATTCCTTTATGGTTTCTGGAAAATCTTAGCCAGAAATAGTGTAAGCAAAAAATCAACCAGAGCCCCTGAACCATCCGGGGCATGGCCGTTATTTGGTCACCTCCCTAGTCTAGTTGGCAAAGACCCAGCATGTAAAACCCTTGGAGCCATTGCCGATAAATATGGCCCTATTTACTCACTCAAGTTCGGAATTCATCGAACCCTAGTGGTCAGTAGCTGGGAAACAGTGAAGGATTGCTTAAACACCAATGACAGAGTTTTGGCTACTAGAGCAGGCATAGCAGCAGGGAAACATATGTTTTATGACAACGCAGCTTTTGCATTAGCCCCGTATGGACAGTATTGGCGAGATGTCAGAAAGCTGGCCACTCTTCAGCTTCTATCAAATCAGCGGCTTGAAATGCTCAAGCATGTCCGTGTGTCAGAAGTAGACACATTCATCAAAGGTTTGCACAGTTTTTATGCAGGAAATGTGGACTCCCCTGCGAAGGTGAATATAAGCAAATTGTTGGAAAGCTTGACGTTCAACATAAACCTTACAACAATAGTCGGGAAGCGATATTGCAGCAGCACATATGACAAGAAGAACAGCGAGCCCTGGCGTTACAAAAAAGCCATAAAAAAAGCCTTGTATCTGAGTGGCATTTTTGTAATGTCGGATGCGATTCCATTTCTTGAATGGCTTGATTATCAGGGGCATGTAAGTGCTATGAAGAAGACTGCCAAGGAACTTGATGCCGTGATACGAAATTGGCTGGAAGAACATCTTAAGAAAAAAATAGATGGCGAATCGGGAAGCGATCGTGAGAGCGACTTCATGGACGTGATGATCTCTAACCTTGCTGAAGGTCCTGATAAGATTTCTGGCTTTACGCGTGATGTTGTCATCAAGGCAACAGCTTTGGTACGTTTCCTAACTGTAAGCCTTTAGTACCTTGTTTTTTTTTGGGCTGGCAGGTGAGGGGGCGCACCGCAGAGACCTTCCAGTCTCCTACCAATTGCGCTAGCGTTCAGGTGGTAATTGACTTGCAAATATTTTCATTTTCACACGTTTCGTTGTAATTTTGCAGATTCTGACCCTCACAGGAGCAGGAAGCACTGCAACTACATTAGTTTGGACGCTGTCCCTATTGCTAAACAACCCAGCCGTGCTAAAGGCTGCTCAAGAAGAGCTGGACGAGCAAGTAGGAAGAGAAAGATGGGTGGAAGAATCAGATATACAGAACCTCAAGTACCTCCAAGCAATTGTGAAAGAAACCCTGCGCTTATACCCTCCAGGCCCCTTAACAGTAACACGTGAGGCCATGGAAGACTGTTCTATTGGTGGCTATGATGTTCCTAAGGGCACTCGACTAGTAGTTAACATATGGAAGCTGCATCGAGACCCTCGTGTGTGGAAAAACCCAAACGAGTTTAAACCTGACAGGTTCTTGACAACCCATGCTGATCTTGATTTTAGGGGTCAAAATATGGAGTTCATTCCTTTTAGCTCGGGGAGAAGATCTTGCCCTGCCATAAATCTTGGCTTGATAGTGGTTCATCTGACACTTGCTAGGATCCTTCAGGGTTTTGATTTAACAACTGTTGCAGGCTTGCCTGTGGACATGATTGAAGGCCCAGGCCTTGCCTTGCCGAAGGAGACCCCTCTCGAAGTTGTCATCAAACCACGCCTAGGATTGGAGCTCTACTAGGCATCAATGCCTTCGCCTTTACCACTACATATATACATCAATAAAAAAGGTTGATTTAGGCATCTTAACAAGTCAAGCGTATGAGCTGGCGTCAGATGATGCTACTATGCTATGTAATGAAGCGAATACCACCAAATGTGTGATTTGTGGTGTTCGCTATGAATATGTACCTTTCTCTTTCTGTTTTTGCTTTTATTATTATTTTTAAAAATATAAATATTAAGGCTAATTTGATCAATTTATATATATATCAATTAATTTTACAGATTTTAAAATTAACAAACATATAAATCTATAATAACTTTAAAATTTATAATATTCAAACTTATAATTTTTAAATCACATATTTAAAATCTAACTAATTAAACAATACTCCAATTACACGTTTCTTTCTTTAAATGGCCAGAGATCTGTTCAGGTTACAAAATCTCTTATACAACAGACACTGAGATTTCTGCAGCAGTCTCAACTAGATCACTTTTACATTCTGTTTTTATTTGGGGTATAGTTTGTACTTTGTCCGGTTTAGAATATAATAATAACAACAATCATAATAAAAAAAAATAGTATTTTCACCTGGAAACGGTATAGTATATTTTTTTTTTATCTTTATGTTTTTGTAATTTGCATTATAATTTAATTTATATTTTTTTCTTTGAAAAATTATTATTCAAAAACTAAAAAAAATAATATTTTATTGTTATAATTACATTATTATTCTATTCTTATGTGATGTTAAAAATTAACTTGAAATCTTATATGGTTTTATTAATGTATTTGATTTTTTATAGTTTATTATATATAAACGTTAATTTTTTGATTTATTGTAATATTTTTTACTTGATGTCAAAAAATATATTAATAATACCTATATATTAATTTTTTTTTTGTTAGAAAAAAATTAAATTAGTCGACTGAGACAAGTTAAGTAGACACGTTAATACTTTATTTTTAATATTTATTAGCATAAATAGTTCTTGATATATTTAATTTAATGCATATATAAAAGTTTTGATTTATAATTAAAATTAAAAAAATACTTTAAAAAATTTAAATATTTTTTTTACCAGAAATATTACTTAACTTTAGCCAGAACATAGATTAAATAATTGATTTAGGCTCTGTTTGTTTTTGTATTTATAAAGAACTTTTGAAAAAAAATTATTTTTTATTTAATTTTTTATCTACTTTAAATTAATATTTATTTAATATTTTTATATTATTTTAATACACTAAAATCAAAAATAATTTTTAAACAATAAAAAAATATTATTTTAATATATTTTTAAATAAAAAATATTTTAAAAATAACAACAACAATATCTCCCTACATCCCCATGAAATTGGAAGGGCAAATTAGCTTTCGCGACGCCATTATATGAGAGAAGTAGTTGCGTTTATTAATAAATAATGACCTCATCATCAATAGCCATCCACCAACAAAAGTGCACGCGATACAACTCCAAGGTAGTGTCATGTAACTTCACATGCCAGTACGAGGCACGTCATTTTTCAAGAAACTTTATCACATTTTAATCGATTCACATGCTCAGTGTACAAAGCTAACTTCGGAGGAGAAGTAATTAAGTAAGAATTTATCTACTCTTATGATTCGATGATAAAGGATTTTAAAAGGAATTATAAGCAAGCTTTTAGAGCATTTATCTACTCCCCATAATCCCATGATCCAGTAGCTTGTAGAGCAACATTTTTTTTGCCCCCACGTTCTGCACTTACGATCACATGATCTTGGATACCCATAACTGCCACTAACCCATATTCTGCATGCTCACTTGGCAGCCCCAATTGCCAATTTGTGTTGCGTCAGTTATAAGGTCTCTTGAATGCCTTGGACAATCCTTTTCCAAGTTTTAGATTGTGCCAAGTCGAACCCATGACTTGCACAAGCTATTACATGCTGCCGAATTTGTATTTGCGTGTAGGCTCCAATGTTTGCATTGATGAATTCGCATCTGCGTCCAGGTTGCCAATGTCTGTGCTGCTAAATTTCGCGATAACCCCTATTCTTGTCAGCCTATCCATATGACGAGTTTTCCTACTTGGCCTAGATAGTCCAGCATCCAACCCATGTTCATCAACAATCTGCTCTACCGATTTTCCTTTGACAAACCAACAGCTACATAAATTTACGCTGCTAATTTTTTCCACTATTGGCATGGCTGCCAATGTTTGCGTTGTTGAATTCTGCGACAACCCCTGTTCTTGTCAGCTTATCCCCCTTAACGAGTTTTCCTGCTTGGCCTAGACAGTCCAGCCAATGTTCGTCAATAATCTGCGTTACCGATTTTCCTTTGATGAACCTACAGTTGCACAAATTTGCGCTGCCAATTTTTTCCATTATTGGCATAGCTGCCAGAACCTTTAGGCATTGTTTTGAACAACCTGCCAAAGTGTGCACCACGTGCACATTTGCCACTTACTCTTTTACTCAGTGTTAAGCACACACACATAGGATTTATGTATGTCGTTGCTTCCCCATCCTTCTCCACGAAAATAGCACTAAGTTAAGCTCTTTTCGGGTAGTCCCTTGCAAAGTGCTTACCCTTGTAAATAAAGAAGCCCAAACTTGATTTCGAAACCTTTTCCTTACGCTTGGCTTTTGACTTCCCATTGCCATAAGCCTATGTAGGATCTCCACCACTAAGCCTTTTTTTCTTCCTTTTCATCTCATACCTATCCATTAGTTTCGATGAAATAGAAGACGCTCTAGCAGTCTCTTCGCTAGCATCTACTCTAAAATATGTCAACCCATTGGCAGCAGTGATAGCCGAAGAAGGGTCTGAAACTTTCTATCTATGCAACTCCAACTGTGCCCACGGTTGAAGTCCTGATAGAAAATTGAACATTATATCCTCCTCAAACATATTATCAATATCCAGAATTAAAGAACTAAATTTCTTCACTTAATCCCTTACCAACTTGTCTTGCCACAACTTTTTCAAGTCTTCCCTCGTAATCCAGGACATGTTGTTGGGCAAAAATTACTCTTTCAACTCACGTTTTAGAGTCTCCCACGTCTCCACGTTTGGCCTACCAGCATTCAAGTCCTCCTTGGATCTTGTTCGCTACCATAATTTTGCATCACCCAATAAGTACATCACCACAATGTTCACTTGTTCAGCCAACCTGACCTTGGCAACACTGAAATAGTGTTCCATATCCGATAAGAAATTCTCTAATTCCTTGGAACTTCTAGCACCACCAAATGTTGTCAGTTTTGGAACTTTAGGCTTAGAAGAACTTGCACCCCCTGATGCAACTGCGATTGCTTGTTTCAAGACAACTAATTATGCGTCAACAACTTGCAACTTTAGGCTCATCTCTACCGCAAGTTCTACATACTATCCAGCAGCCTTCTCAGTGATTTCCATAGCCACTCAAGTCAATCCTGAAGTGAACAATCTTCTTTATAGGGAATGTCTCCCATCCAGCCCTCTAGACGAAGCAACCTTTCCTAAATAGTCTTTATACTTGCTGGCATAAAACTTTCAGCCACCAATTTCACAAACTATCCCATTGATAGCTTCAACAAATCAATCCTTTGATTTGCCCACAGAACAATCTCGTTGTTCTACCAAGAATATGACCGCGCTCTGATACCAATTGTCACGGGGTAAATTTTTCACTCTACAAATAAACTCGTGCTACAGCCTAGTCCCCGCTAGACTCAGCCTTCCCTCACCAGTCCCACTCATGTTTGCCTAGTAACTAAGTGTGTCCCTCACCCGAGAGGTTTCCCCCACTTTTTCAAGTTAAGTAGACAAGCAGAATACACAAGTGATGATGCACAACACCAAGCAAAGCACATCGAGAATACAAGAAGAACTCTCAAACTTTATTTATCTCGTCAACAAAGGATTACACAATAAGAGTGCGTGCTATGCACAGAAATCACATGATATAAAAAAAAGGCTTTACAACCTATTTATACATAAATATGTAAGCTACAGGCACACCTATAATTCTTATTTTTCAGGACATAGTGGGGCATTTTTTGCCCCATGTTCTCCATGATTTTAGTGGCCTATTTTCCAGCAAGTAGTGGATAGTTACCCCCCATGATCTCATGATCCAACAGCTTGTAGAGCAACACTTGTTCTGCCCCATGATCCTATGATCTTGGATGTCCATAACTGCCATTAACCCACGTTCTGCTTGCCCACCTGTTAGCTCCAACTGCCAATATGTGTTGCGTCAGCTATTAGGTCTCTCGCATACCTTGGATAATCCTTCGTCCAAGTTTTAGATTGTGCCAAGTCGAACCCATGACTTGCACAAGCTATTGCGCATTGCTGAATTCGCATATACGTGCAGGTTGCCAATGTCTGAGCTACTAAATTCTGCAACAACCCCTATTTTCGTCATCCTATCCCCTTGACGAGTTTTCTTGACTGGCGTAGATAGTCCAGTATCCAGCCTATGTTCATCAACAATCTGTGTTGATTTTTCTTTGACGAACCTACAGCTGCATAAATTTGCGCTACCGATTTTTCACACTATTGGCATGGCTGCTAGCACCCTTAGGCACTGTTTTAGATAGCCTGTCGAAGTGTACACCCTGTGCATATTTAACACTATTACACATGCCCATTTTACAAACAGGGACAATAATACTACTGACATCAATGCTGATATGGCAACTTATGATGAGGTGTTTGATTTGTTGAATATCCATTGGTTATAGGATATCAATTAAGGGTTTACAATTTTTTTTTTCTTTTTAGAGAGAGCCACAAAAAGAGTATTTGTTGAAAGTAACTAATTTCTAGAAATTAGTTGAATTGATAGACCGATTAGGAAGAAATCAATCATTTGAAGACTAAGTAATTGGTTGGATTAAATAAATCGATTGACCGATTCAATTAGTAGAATCCAATTCTTACTCAAATTAGGATTTCTTTGTATTAGTTTAATTCATTGATTATTTAGGACTTTATACCTATAAAAGGCTTATAATTCAGCATTATTTAAAAGTACAAAAAAGAGAAAATAGTGAAAAGAGCTTAGAGATAAATTCTTAATAAAAATATACCTTCCTTTCAACCTGGTTTTTTTTTTTTTTTTTTGTTCTTGAGTTTTTGACTTTGCAATACTATTTTTTTATCTTATACCATACCTATCTTTCTTCCAACAAATGGTATCAAAGCTTAGGTTTAATTATTTAACATGGCCAATCCAAACTTCCCACTTCAATGTCCTAGGTTAACAAAGAACAACTATGAAACTTGGTGTATTCGAATAAAAGCCTGGCTGGGTTCCTAAGATGTATGGGAGATAACTGAAGGAGACGGTTGAAAAAGGCTTTGAGGAGCCTATAGGTGGAGCAACGTTGACTTCAACTCAAAAGAAGGTCGTGCAAAAGGAACGAATAAAGGATTAGAAGCACTAACAATCATCCATCAATGTTTGGATGATGCCACTTTTGAAATAGTGACCAATGCAACCACCGCTAAGTAAGCAGGAATGTTTTGCAAGAATTAGACTACGGAGATGGCAATGTGAGAAAGACAAGTCTACAAAAGCTACGTGGTGACTTTGAAAAGTTACATATGCTTGAATCAAAGAATATTTCAGAATACTTTGCAAGATTATTGGTCATATACAATCAAATAAAGAGATACAAGGAGAAGATGGAAGAGACATGCCTATGCTCATTGCAAAATAAGTTTCATTATATAGTGATCATGATAGAAGAGTCACAAAATATTGATGTTTTTTTCAATCCAAGGTCTCATAGGAAAATTACAAGCCCACGAGAAAAAAAGTCAATGTGATTCAAGAGGAAGTGAGTGCACAAATGCTTTTTTCAAAGCAAGATGGTTCTAGATATTCACAAGAGGGTAAAGGACGTGGACAAATAAAAGGAAAAATAAGGAAGAGATAGATTTATAAGAGGAGACTATAAAAACCTCAACAAGTCAACTAGTCAACCGGTTACACTGATAGTGCCAATCCAACATCTAGGTTTGACAAATCAAATGTTAAATGCTATAATTGTCAAAAGATAGGTCATTATACAAATCAACACTTCGAGTCTTTAATGAAAAAATATGAAATCACACACAAAGTTGCCACCCCTTATCACTCTTAGATAAGTGGACAAGTAGAGCTTGCTAATAGGGAGATCAAACAGATCTTAGAGAAAATAGTGAACCCTAATAGGAAAGACTGGTCTTTAAAACTTAATGATGCACTTTGGGTATATTGAACTGCTTATAAAACATCATTAAGTATGTCACCTTATAGACTAGTTTATGAAAAAACTTGTTACTTGCATGTGGAGCTTGAACATAAAGCTTATTGGGCTATTAAAAATTTCAATTCAAACCTTGATGATGCTAGTCGACTGTGAAAATTACAAATAAAAAATGATGCATATGAAAATTCAAGAATTTATAAAGCAAGAATCAAAGAGTTTCATAACAAGAAAATACTGAGAAAAACATTCAATATTGGTCAAAAAGTCTTGCTTTATAATTCTCGACTCCATTTATTTCCTGGAAAACTACGATCAAGATGGAGCGGTCTTTTTATTATGAAATATGTGTATCCATATGAAGCCTATAATATCGAGAATCCAAAGAATGACAATGTTTTCAAGGTAAATGGACATCGTTTGAAAGTTTACTTTGATAATTTTTTCAATTGAACATGACTCTATTGAATTGGGTGATCCTGTATATAAAGATTGATTCTTTTTCTCACATTATTTTTATGTTTCTTTTTGGTGTGACTCTTATTTTGCTGGTTTCTCTCACGTCGGTCAAATGGCGGATAACGGTACTCCGTGACTCTTAAGTCGGTTCTTTCAATTTCCCATGATAACTGATATTTATGTATATATTTATGTAATTCTTTGCTCTTTCTCCTTTCTTTGCATCTTGTCTCAAATTCTCATTTGAAAATGGACATCACTCTTGAAAAATTAAAAAGTATTTTCTCACTCTACCTCAGAATACGATTACAAAAATTTACTGTGCTAGATGTGCAAGATTGAGGATGTTAATGAACCATGGAATTCCTGAAGATATTCATAGGCTAATTGAAGCAGAGGTTCGATTATCAGGTGAATCCTCCAATTCTTTCATTTCATGCATGCCTAGAACAGGTAAAAGCACTTTTGTGAATAAACATCATGCAAAACAACTGAAAGTCTATCACAGATGTGCCAGATGGACTCGTAATGCGACATGTCATTTTTTAGAAATTGTATCTGTAAACCATGAAGATAAAATACAATTCATTAAGGATGGCCTAAGTAAGGGGTCTTTAGATAATCTTCTATTGACTCTTGAGATGCACCCTAGTGGAGATGTGCATCGTGTAATTCATGATTTTTTGCCACAATTCCATAAAGAACATGCTCGATTTAGTCTTGGGAATCTGACTAAAAAAGACCTTGTTTATCAAATTTTAAGAAAACTAGATGAGAAGCCTATCCCGGACCCATAGAGGGCGTTTAAGCCGCTCTTGGATGTAAAACCAAGGAAAGATGTGAGCCACAATCACAATTACCTGTACATACAAATGCTTTTTCAAAATAAATAAATAAAGAGAGAGTGTGTGTGTGAGACTACAACTGGCTTACATATAGATAATATGATTGCATTTTCAATTTCTCATCTATAAATTCTTCTCTTTCTTCTTTTCATTTCTACTCAACCCATATATTCATTAAATATAAAAGTGTGTAGAAATGACAAGTTCCTCAAGTCATCACATAAAAAATATTTGTGTTTTCGGTGGATCTAGTCCTGGAAAAGAAAAGGAGTTTTTAGAATCAGCAAATCATCTTGGTCAGGTACTAGCTGAGCGAAAGATTCATTTAGTGTATGGAGGAGGCAACCTTGGGTTAATGGGGGAAGTGTCAAAAGCTGCATTTTTAAGAGGTAGTCAAGTTCTGGGGGTTGTCCCAAAAGCTTTAGCATAAGGGGACATCATTGGAAAAATAATTGGAGAGGAATTACAGGTTTCCATAATGTCTGATCGAATGAATGCAATGTTTAACCATGCTGACGCCTTCATTGCCTTACCAGATGGTCTGGGCACATTGGAAGAGATCTTTCATATTTTCTCTTGGGTTTATACTATACTTGTTTGAAATACCATTAGTGGATCCTCTAACATTAACATTTGTTTTTATAATTGTTTAATCTTTACATTAATCTTTCATCTCAAAGTTCTCATCAACTTCTTCTTCTTCTTTATTGTTAGTATTATTATTATTATTATTATTATTACTACTACTACTACTACTACTACTACTACTACTACTATTATTATTACTATTGTTGTTGTTGTTGTTGTTGTTGTTGTTGTCTATAATTTATACAATTTAACTCCTTGTGGTTCGACCCCGATCTTGTCGGGTTATATATTACTTCGACACTCTTACACTTGGAAAAAGACATCAATCTTTTGGTTGCGTCAGGAAGCAATGTCACGAGGTTGTGATAGTTAAAAGGTGATTTTAATAACATCTCTAATGCCTATTTTGTGCTTTATTTTGTGAATTTTACACATTTTAATAATGAAATAAACCATGTACAATATCATTTAATCAAGTAGAAAGTTCATAGAGAAATCAATTTGGTTGCATATGTTAGGTTTTTCAAAACACATATATGTAGTGAGAATGATAAATTTAGTTTTTTTTTTTTTTTGTAGTCTCAATGATATTGTTAGACAAATCTAGAGTTTTTTAGGGTCTATATAAATATTAGCTAAAGATCAAATATTCTTTTTATTTTTTAATAATTACATCAAAGTTAGGTTATTACAAACCACAAGCCATTCAAATTTCCGATCTTTAATAGTAATTCACAAAAACCACTAGTGTTAAATCTTATAAAATCTTTTAGGAGAAAGGGATTGATATGCCTTTTAGTATTGACTCTTTTCTTTTATGTTTTTCAAATGTTCTGTATTATACTACATACTATTTACTACATAAAAAACAAGAGACATAACTTTCTATTTGTAAGAAAACTTGAAAACCCTATAAATGATAAAATATCAATTTACCCCCTAAATAATATCACATATATTATTTCAAAATAATTTTATAAATTTATTCAATCAAGTCCGTACTTGATTTTTTTTATGTCTAGAATTGTAATTTCCTATATAAATTACATTCTAATTCTCAATATCTAAAACTTATTTACACTTCATTAATCATCAAAGTATAATTTCTTACCAATAGTACCCATTAGATTTCCTAATAAGTTGACATAAATATAAATCACAATCCTAAATAAAATAGGATTAAATATATTAATTTATTATTAATTCAACAATTGATTAATTTATAGTTAAAGATCAAGTATAATATCTAGCAACTTGTCATGATTTCCCAAATATTAGGAGAGTTATAAATAGTTTAACTTAATCTTTCGGTGATCAGTTTCTTAGTGTAATTATTATCCCCTCATCAATAATGTTCTAATTTAGATGTTATAGAATGGATTGTGTCTACTCTATCAAATCATGTTTGTTCTCAACACTATAATCATTGATTTTTTAAATAAGATTTGAAACTCTTTTCAATTCTCATTGCACTTTGTGTAAGGAATATTTATAATCAAAACTATTTGAAAACAGATGAAATATTTTTTTTAATTCACTTAGTGTGATGAATCATCCTTTAATTACTCAAATACCTTTATATAGTTCATATTATACCCAATATTTATCCATTTGTTACCACTGACTAGGATAACATGTAGCAAGATCAAAACATAACATTCTTTATATAAGATAACTAAGTGATCTCAATTCTAAAGATCATTTATATTACCATTATGTAAGCTTTTCTATAGACACTAATGATCTCTCCATATAGAATTTTCATACGGGTCAGTTCAATATGTATGTCATCCAAAAAATATCTACATATTAGCTTTAAGTATCCCTTATATATTAGCTTATGAGAAAAGCTATTTCATTTTATATGTAAAAAAAGTGTAATGAAATTGACACTAATGTGATTTTTCTATATTGTATTGCTTTATAATGAACAATTACTAACATAATTGGAATATTTATTGTTTTGATTTTACTGTGTTGTTATTAAATAAAATTAATGTTATTGTATTGTGATTTTACTGAATTTGTAGGTTAGATAGATAGGGAATACTAAAGTATTAGGGGGGGGAAATTGTTTTATACCGACAGAAATACTGATGAAATGTTAAATACCAATAGAATTACTGATTGACTTAGTCCTTTGAAAAGTTCTAAAGAGTTTAAAAAAAAATTATAGGATATTTTTATTGTTTTATACCAACAGATATATCGATGACGTGTGAAATACCAACAAAATTACTGATGAACTTAGTATCTTGAAGTGTTCCAAAAAGTTGGAAAAAAAATTACAAAATGTTTTTACTTAATATTTGAATTACTGACAGAATTGCTAATGGAACGAATTGTTATTGGAAAACTTTAGGGAGTTTTCAAAGAATTTCAATGTTAATTAATAATGAAACTACAATCAGACTATAAAAATTATTAAATATTCAATTTATTGTTGGTAATTCTTTTGATCATTAATGACATGTTACTTTTACCTATAAAAATACCATCAATAATTTTATTAGAGAATTTGAATATAATCCCTAATTTCATAACCCTTGTTCTCTATCCCTCCTCTCCCCTCTCCTCTCCCCTCTCCTCTCTCCTTATCCTTTAACTCAAATTGACAACAAACCACTTAGACAATAAAAGCTATTGTCTTTTTTCTCCTCCAACTGACGACGACCAACTTCCTCGCTAGTTCCACTCCAGCTAATGATAGCAGCTCCGATCAAAGAACACTGGCGCGATCCTATACTTCTACAGCGACGTCGATGATGATAGCCCAGCCTTTCGTCATCATTTTCTCCAACGTCGTGAGTCATAACAATCTGTCATTAAAAGCTATAAAGATATGATAAATCCATCCTTATATAGCTATAATCTTTATTTCTTCAATAATGTATTCTATAGTGGCACACTAATACCTATGCTCTAGATGTATGATGAAGTTTTATGGTGTATGATGAATTTTTATTTTAGTCCATAGTCAAATGGTGTATTGTAAGTTTGGTGAGTTTTTTTTTTCATATATGTAATATACACAGAATATCAAGATTAGACATTCTCATTCTCGTTACTGTAAATGTTAATTCTTTCTTTTAGATGGAATTGGTATTCAATTATTGGTGAAGCTATGTTGGAAATATATGTGTGTGTGTGTGTGTGTGTGTATATGAATCTTTATAAAAATAAAATTATTAATGAGAATTTGAATTGAAGTAGCATGAATGAGTTATATGATTGAATGATTGTTTTTGAAATAGGCTAACTTGTGTTTGTACGTGGAGAAAAAATTGAAAGGGTTATATTATACACTATATTGTTGGTCCAAGAATTTCTATTAGTCATATTTTTATGTGCCTTTAAGTTCTACACATTCTATGCCTAATTGGGTTTACACATTCCATTACTTTACACTATTTATTTTTAAAAAATGTAACACTTTTTATCAAAAATATTATATTTATATTGCTTCATCATTTTAAATTAAAGAATTGAGTATGAGAATGGTTACATTTCTTTTTTCTATTATTATTCTTATTTTTATCTAACTAGTACAATCTTACCAATAAAGAGAAATTGTTCATAAGGACACAATTTTTTTTGGGTTACATGGTAACAAAAAAAAACATGTTTTAATTTCCTAACTTTTAATTGCATTAGTATGCATTTCATTACTAATACATCATAAGTACAATATGGTGACATAAAAGTCCTATTTTTATTGTCCCATTAAATTATATACAATCACATCACAAACATATCAATTTAAGATAGTAAATGGTATCCATGGCTTTATGAACACGGAATTAACTTCTTCTTTTTTTCATATCCTCCAATTCTTTTTATAACTATCCTATTTGTTCTTCAGTTATGTCCTGGTGAGAGCATGACCGGTCTTTTCTTTAAAGACAATCATTATAAATTTTCAACCAGCTTTATTAAAATGTGTATTTGGTCACATTTCTATCTCAATAGCTTTGGTGCAAATGTCATTAAAAGTATGCTATATTTTATTAGTCTAAAAAGCTTTATCTTGACTTTCATAACCTTTTATTAATTTGTTTGATAACCTATTTTAAACATAAAATCAAGCATATAATTTTGAAAAAGTGATTTAAGCATTAACTAAAAAGGTAAATATGTGCAACAATATGCAACTTGTGAAACTGTCATATTGAACTTGAAACAATAAAAAAACAAATAGAGATTTAAAAAAATATAAGAATAGAGAAAAAAAATATAATTACTGCTACTACAAAAGTATTTATTTTAAAAGATTCAATTACTATTATATAGTGATACTACACTCTAAAAGCATGGTTAATAAATAAAGCATTACAAAAAGCCTTCAATGACTAAAAAAGCCAACAAAAATCCACCCAAAGACATATTCCACACCACTTTAAAACTAGTATTACATTGTAAACCCATAATTATTTGCTTCAGTATATAGATTTCAAACCACTATTAAAAGATTCCATACAAAAAAATTCATGCTTAAACATCCATTCAAGTGACTTTAGGAAGAAAAAAACTTACTATAATTGAATATGTTTGTATCAATCTATAAAATTTATGCATATTTGGTAAAATCAATTGGTTCAGACTCACTTTTAACCACCTCTCCTATAAAAACAACTTATTGTAGACCATTATTCTAAACCAATACCTTTGTATGCTCATCATTAATGTACACCATCATAAATGTGTGCCTCCATATGTGCCTAAGGAACAAGATTTCTCAAGTGACTTCATTTGTTTCTACATATAGATTTGAATAAGATAATCCTAGGAACAAAGGCTACATGGTTCATGAAAGATAGGGGTTCAAGTAACTTCATTTATATTATATGTATGGAAATGAAACAAGGATACTTAGGTAACTTCATCTTTATTTTCCTTTTACATATACAAGTTCATGAAAGATACAATAGGAAAAAATGACTCTTAATTACAAATAAACCTATGACAATAACTAAAAGAAATGTCCATATACTATCAAATGAATAATGTCTCAATATATTGCACCAAACCTCTCCATAAATATATTATCTCTTGGAATAGCAGAAACCTTAATGCTTTCTCAAAATAAAATGTGAAGCAGTGTGTTTATAAGGTTATGAAGATAGTTAAAACACAGAGCAACAACAACAACAACAACAATAACACAACAACAACAAATAGACAAAACTTAAGAAATCCTCGTATCAAACATACAGGAATATTTAAGATCTTCAATATTGTTGAATCATAAGTATAACAAGAATCCTAACCAGTTGTTAGTTGCAAGGAATGGTATGTTAAAAAACTAGTCTAAAAGCCTAAAATCTAAAGTAAATTAATCAATTAGCAACACTTCATGATTCAATTCACTAAAATTATAACTATGACTTAAGGATTTGTAAAGATACAAAATATATTACTTGTTTGGCAACAACACCTTCTATGTTATTTATATGCAATTTTCAAGTTCTTCTTCTTCTTATTGTGCCACAAAAAACAGCAAGGAGAGCTACTTTTGTTTCTTTCATCATAGAAAATGAGATTTTAAGAAAAATACAAAATAGCTAACAAATATGAAAATGTGAGAAAACTCAAATATATAACATATTGTTGTTATTGATTTTGAAGAGATAGAAAAAAGAGGTGATGGATCTTTGTTTTTTTATTTTGAAGAGATAGGAACAAGATGATGATTTTATTGTTGAAACAAGAACAAAACATTTAAAATAAACAAAATCAATGTGTGAAATTACTTCATAATATTTACTTACTAAGATATATTAAGATAATTGGCAATCAAATTGATGAGTTTGTCTATAGACTATAGATTTTGAAGAAAAATTGCAGGTATGTTAAGTTTTACAAACAAATGGTTTGGTCTTATTAATTTCCTATGGTTTTTTTCTCTGTTTTTCTTTAGTATTTTGTTAGTAAAGAAAATAAAATTGAGGTATGGTTTCAAAAAAAGCACCTCCAAGGTGCTTCATGTAAAACTGAAGTTCATCTTAGTTTTAAGTGGGACCAATCTTAAAAACTATTGGTTGAGAAAGGCAACCAAATGACAATATTTTATGAATGAGATGAAAAGCAATAGTTCTCACAGTCACAAACACTATCATAATTGTATTTAACCTTTGATGATTTATTAGGCTGATGTTGTGGTTTTCAAACCACTTTTATATTCTATTTTAGGTTTGCAAGGTAACTCCTTGCCTAACTTGGCCTCACAACAACATATGAAGTTAGGATGAATATTGTATATATACAAATTTTTTATTAAAACATCTAATAATTGAAAAACTCTACTAGTAATAAAAAGATGTGTTTTAGATTAAAGGGACACATTTTTTCTTGTTTATTTTAAATTAATCATTATTTTACAAATATTTAATAAAAAAAAACATTGTACTAATAAAAAATATTTTAGTAAAAGAAATGTATGAATAAAAAAAGTATAATTCTTTAAATAATATACATATATTTTTTAAGAAATTAAAGCGCAATTTTCCCTAAAAATATTTATTTTAATTATAAAGAAATTAAATAAAAACAAATTTTCAAAACTGCCGCACACAAGTAATTGCTCTCATAAATCTTTTATTATTAGTACTGGACAAGACAGTTGATCATACTGGTGGTTAGGACACTCGTCGACCTTAAATGCTCCGGCTTTTCTCATCGAAAAGGTCTATGTATTTTAACTACTCGTCGGGGTCCTGGAACAATATCTTACTTTCATATGTTTGCTTGGTTATCGAAGCTATGATGTTTACTTTAAAGGTAGCATAACATCCGTTTGCTTTGATTTTGATTTCTTTTCCATCAAACCCTTCAATTTGGTTCTCTCTTTTAACCCTTGATAGCAATTGAGCCTTTAAACAATTTGGACTCTACTTTTCTATTATCATTCTTTTATTAAAATCAAATTTTAACCTTCGTAACAACACATTTAATTATTGGTTGGCCGATAAGTTTGTGCATTATCCAGATTTGATGGAGTCCGAATAAGATTTGATTTAGAATTATTTTAAATATTTGGGACCTAATTGATATAGTTTATAAGTTTGGAACTCAATTTTTGGAATAAATTGAGGTTTTTTTTTTTAATAACTAGTATATTGACATGCGTTCTGCAGCGAGTCATTATCAAAAAAATTTTAAATGTAAAAAAAATATTAAAAGTGTCTGGTAGTTATGCCAGACTCGTGTTGTATAGGTCTAACACCCAAGTAATTTGGGTCTTGCTTGTTTGCCAGACTCAAATAAACATGGATCCATCACAGCTTTTTGAATTTAAAAATAATAAAATAATCTCAAAATACTAAAATGTCCCTTATGGTTATCGAAAATTACACAAAAAATGTGAGAGAACAAAAATACCTCCATATGCAAAGCTTATTTTTTTATCCTTTCCAAGATAAAAGATGTATTTTAATTATTTAACAATTTATGAAAGGTCAAAAAACCCTTTGACAGCATATCTTAATTTTGTTAGCCTTGAGGGTAGAATAATATTTTTACTATGCAAATAATCGTGAAAAAACTACCATATTACCGCTTAAACATTTAATGACCAATGAGCCTATAAAAAATATTGAAATACCCCTACAACCAAGACTTCAATTTTTTTAACCAAAGCGCAAAATGATAATTTAACTTTATATAAAAATACAACAGTAGCCCCATCCCAAGCTTTCAAAGCTTGGAAAATTCATTGTATAAGTCTATAGCAAACTGTGTCTTAGTCCACAGTACAGTTGCATTGTCAAATTTAAAAAAACATGAATCCTTTAAAAAAGTTATTCAACACTTGGGTAAAAACATAAAATTAATATTTTTCATTGACAATGCATATAAAGAAGGAAAGTTTATTTTTTAAGACTTGAAATAAATCACTTAGTACTCAATATTTTTTTCTATTATTTCCTCTTCAAAAATAACAAATTTATAAAATAAGTTATACAAATTAAAAAGAGTTTACAATTAAGCTCTACTACATATGAATGAAAAATCCTGTTTGAATGAAAAAGTATTTGTTTTTACAGTACAATTATGCTATTGAAAAATTTTAAATTTTTTAACCCAAACAACTTGGGTCTGGCACAGTTGTCAGGCCCAGGCACTTGCGTTTGATACCTATGCCAGATTCAAGTGCCTTGAGTCTGGTAGTCATGTCTGACCCAAAATCTTTAGATATAACAAACATGTTTAATTTGATAAGCAACTAATAAAAAGGATAATGGTGTATTTTAGTTATCAGCATAGAAAAAAAAAGAAGAAAAAACACAAAAAAAATTTATTAATAGTAGCAATTTAATTATTATCTATTTATATATGCTATACCATATGAAAAAGAATATAGTTGTGTATTTAATGAGATAATGAATAATTAGATTTGATCACCATGAAAAAACATACGTGCTTTTTAAATTTATTTGTTGGGAAGGAAAAAAAAACTGAAAAACCATTTCATTAAAAAATAAAAAATAAAATTATTATTATAATTTATAGTAAAAAAACGTTTTGATTTATAGTAATTTCTTAGTGCCGTTTAGTTTTTGTTATAATAATGATAATTTTGTCTGCCATCTTCGGTTCCACTGTTGATGGAATTTCTATAGAAACAACACGTATTAAGCCTCAATTGACTTGCAAAACCTACCATTCTTATCAAGGATACAGCTATTCTCTCTCTCAATTATACAGATTATATATAAATTGACTAGAAGAAGAAGAAGAAGAAGAAACGTTAATCTTTACCAGGCTCGAAAATCCTTAAAAACCCAGGTTTGCTTTCTTTGTGCTTTCTAATTGTAGTGATAAAGTCACGTTTTTTAGATTAATCCATTTGATATCTATGGAAAAGGTTTCTGGGTTTTAATTGTCAGCCTTGTTGATTCATGTTTTTATGGTCAGTGCTTTCTTTTTCTTGTATGCGGGTTCTTTTTTAGAAACGTTCACTGTTACGGGAATTTGGGATCCTATGGCTGATTTTGTTTGGTTGGTAGAAAATTGTGTTTGAATTCATGTAGGCTTAGAGAAAGTTCCATTGTTTGTTGTTTAGCAGATATTATTTTATTATGGTCTGGTGTCTAGTACTATGAACTGGACATGTTCATTATTAGCATTGATAAGCTTCTCGTTATTTGATTTTTTTTGCATTTGACTTACCTGGTTGTCCATACTTGTAGCTGTTATCTATTGTGCTTCTCTCAAGGTGGTTTGCTTTGCTTTAGTTTATGTTTGTTATTGTTATTGTTCTTATCAGTTCCAAACAGCTACGCTGCTGCTGTCTTTCTATTTATTGAATTATGTAAGTTCCCGTCATTGTGCTTGGATGTTTGCCACTAATTAGGCATCTTCATCAGTTATGAACCATTCTTGTATACATTTATACTTGATAATTAACTCTTATAATTGCTATACCTGTTTTGGTTTTTAACTACCAGAATGGTTGCTAACATGCTTTCCATGGTTTGGCTGATTTTGATACTCGTTTTATTTTCATAACACTCTAGTTACTAGTGAGATTTGAGTCCTTTTATTTTAATTTGTGTTTATGTGTTCAATGTGTAATAACTAATAGTATTAGTTGTATGATTTTTCAGCTGTTTCAGTTTTGGTTGTGCAGGTGATCTGAGATTGGTTAGTGGATTGCCATGTCAGTGAGACTTAGGTCTTCCGCCTTGTGGCATACTAAAGTTTCTTTGAAATAGTAGCATGGAGAAGAAAATAATAGATGACTATGAACCAGGGCCACTTCCTTCGCCAAGAAAGATGGATAGATTTGGTTTTCTAAAGCAAGAGATTAATAATCCTCCTGATGGTTTAGCCAAGGGAAGGTAAACTTATGAGTTTGACAGGTTACTTTTTCTTCAGTGAATCACTTCCAATATTCCAAATGAGTTAATGCCAAAGGCTTATTGATGGATCTTCCTTGCATACTCCAAATGAGTTAACCAAAGTTATTGATGGATCTTCCTTGCATACTAATTGATATTAATGTGGATTATTGATTGTGGACATAAATTTTTTTCAGGGAGGAAAGAAGGGTAAGAAAATGGAGGAAGATGATTGGGGTTGGAGGGAGTGATTGGAAGCATTATGTTCGAAGAAAACCTCATGTTGTTAAGAGGCGCATAAGGAAAGGAATCCCTGACTGTTTAAGGGGTCTTGTTTGGCAGTTGATTTCTGGAAGTCGAGACCTTTTACTGATGAACCCTGGGGTTTATGAGGTACTCCTTCACTTGTCTTGACTGAGATAAATAACCTGAAATCTTTTTTCTTACAATTCTACTAATGAGATATTATTTGTAAAATTTAATGGTTTTTGCTTGAATTGCCCTTGAGCTTGCAAAATTATTCATGTTTAGTTCTTCAGATATTACTGGACTCCCTCACTTCCTCCTTTTTCTGAACATTTTGCACATGGACATGTTCACTGCAACACATGGTGTAAAAGGCACAAGATTTAAAGCTATCAGATAACAAAATGTAAAACCAAATAATGAAAATTTAAAATCAAAGTCCATGTTGATGGATGAAATCATGCATTGGTTTTCTTAGTATTTTCAACTATTATTCAATAAATTTGATTCAGAGGATTAAAATCAACTTAGGCCCTTTCTGAGTGGATGGTATATCAGGTATGCTAAAAAAGCCTTTAGTGGTGGCAGTGCTTAAAATTCCAGGGCTTAGTTTGTGATGGCCTGATATACACATCTGATGAATGTGTGAATTTCTGAACTGTGCTTGGGTGCCAGATAGACCTTAAAATTCTTTTTGATGAATGAATGGATTTCATAGTTCAAAAACCAACCAAAAACAGGAAATGTTTCTGTTTACAAGAATTATTTACACCAAAACTATGAAAGACAATTAATCTTTACAGAATTGCAGAAACAAAATCTTGAAAAGTTTGAATTACTAATTGCTTCCTGCAAAATCTTAGTATCCTGAAGCCGTAGATGGAATGTTTGAACAATGTTATTGATTCTGCTTTCTACATCTGCTGGTACTGAATTATGAATCCTTGGGTTTCTTTCCTTCCAAATACAATAGATAAAGGAACATCAAGGAAGCCTCATAACAATAGATTGAAAGGACTTTCTGTGTGAAAAGATTTTTGCCCATCAGAACTCAGAGTTGTAATCAGAAACCTCCCTATTATTCCCACAAATTTGGAGGATTTTCTTCCAGACTCTTTTAGAGAACACATAAGTGAAGAAGAGGTGATTACTGTGTTCATCATCAGCATTGCATTACACACAAACTGGATCCATGACCTTGCCCATTTTGATCCGCCTCTTCTTTGTAGTTAATCTGTCCAGAATTGTTAGCCAGCAAATAAAGCTGTGCCTTGGATTATGGAGAGGGGCCCCAATCAACTTAAACCAGTTCACTCTGCTTCCTTTTTTTTCCCTATCACATCCCAAGCACTCTTAGCAGTGAATTCCCCATTAGTAGGGAATTTCCATGTAACACTATCCCTTTGCAAAGGAGAAAGGAAGAGAGAGCCACAAATAGCATGTTAAATAGCTTCCTTGGCATCGACCCAGCAGTAGGCAATTTCCATTCATCACCTGTGAAAGCTTTTCTGCAGAAGGCAATCCAGATTCAAAAATGATCCTCTGACCATATTTTTTGACAAAGGGTCTTCAAGTATGCCAAGAGTCCCACCTGAGATAGATATTATCTTCATTGCCTACTGAATGCTCTACATGGTCCTAAATTAAAATTTGAACTTTTACCAATTTTCTTAAAGTTCAAGAACAGTCATTAGGGACATTTAAGCACCACAGGCTTTTGCCCATACGAAAGACCTTAAAATTGCCTATATTTGCCATTTACATGATATTTATGTCTCTATTTTCTCCTTCCCTGAGGCATCTATGTAGTGTATCTTGAAAGTGATTGTCTGGGAAAACTTGTTTGGCAATTTTGTCTTTCGCCATAATTGTTCATTTTGAAGTTTTAAGTAATAAAATGAAAATAAAGTTTGCATTGGACATGTACTAGGTTGCACGTTTAGTTAGCATGGTAATTCTCACATACATTTGTAAAGACATTTAACATTCAAATAGTATTGTCTTGTAGTGATGTACGACAGCCTTGTCATTTAGATTTCAGGGGAAAATTGCAATTTGTTCTGGAGTTGAAACTGAAAGCAAAAGGGGATGACATAGGAGCTGTGGGAACAGTAACTATTGACATTATCCAGGGAGCTGCTTTGCTATATATATGCATGAAACCTTAGACTCTGACTAGGGTTCTACAACTCTCGCATAGAAGTTAATTGAGTCAAAGTAAGACTTTTCATATTCTTCTTGTAAGATTTGGAGAAGGGATTTTACTTTTCTGTAGCCCATACTGGCATCCAATCATTTGTCCTTTGGGATTTTTTTTTTTTGGGGTGTGTTTGAGGTAGTATTTATCGCAAGTCTGGGACTGGCCTTTTTTTCTTCCAGAAATCTTAATAACAGGTAGACAGATGATTTTCTTTCTTTTATTCTTTTTCAGGAATCTTAGTAACAGCTAGAAAAAGGATTTTCTTTCTTTTATTCCTGTTTTTGACAATTTTAGTTTTCCCTCATGGTGTATAAGAGAGTTTCAAAAAGTATTTTTGCTAATCCTTTCTAATAGCCCTTGTCTATTATCTGAACCCACATCAAACCAAATTTGGGAGGATAAATTGCTTTGTTAGATAAAACTTCTGTTTAGGACAGTCCTTAATTGGGTAGACACTAATGACTTTTTGCAGGTAACGTATCAAATAAGGCACTCTCTCC
The DNA here is from genome assembly GCA_018804465.1 of Populus tomentosa. Lineage (NCBI taxonomy): Eukaryota > Viridiplantae > Streptophyta > Magnoliopsida > Malpighiales > Salicaceae > Populus > Populus tomentosa. Next base: position 8,879,970 of record CM031975.1, read on the forward strand.
TGATGTGTGTTGATGTGCTTTCATATGAGAAAAACACGAGTAATCTGTTATCATAATTCACTTGCAAAGAGATTCTACTAGAAGCATTGACCTGGGATTTATTCTTAAGAGAATGCAAGTTCTGTTCTTTTTAGTCATGTTGTCCTTAAGCTTCATTTGCTTACTAGCATAAGTGAGTTCTAATGACACTCCATCCTGCTTTAGATTTTACAATAATTGATTGCTTATGCAATCTTTGGTCACTCATGCACTTAAAAGCCCAGCATGTGCTGTGCTTTATTGAGTTGTTTGGTTTGTTTAAGTCTGCAGTGATCCTTTCTAGATTCGATTCTCAAGTTGTTGAAGTGGGTCAGTAAATTATCTGTTTTGAAGATAGGTGGCCGGGAATTATCTGCTAAGAGATTAAATAAATGAACAGTTGGTTTCTGATCATTATTTGAGCTTTTCATTTTAATGTTTCATTTCATGCTCTCTTCCCTCTGTGCTTTCATGGGCACACTGCCACACTCAGATTAGTTTGTGTCATAATGTTGAAACTGTATGTTTATTGCAGCAACTAGTTATATACGAGACATCAGCATCAGAGCTGGATATAATTCGTGATATTTCGCGGACCTTCCCTTCACATGTTTTCTTCCAGCAGAGACATGGTCCAGGTCAAAGGTCTCTCTACAATGTTTTGAAGGCTTACTCTGTGTATGATAGAGATGTTGGATATGTTCAGGTCTGAGACTTGTGTATCCTTTGGCTCTTAAATTTACTTAATATACTGAATGAAGAAATGAAACTACAATTGTTAAAAATGCAGGGTATGGGGTTTTTAGCTGGTTTGCTACTCCTTTATATGAGTGAAGAGGATGCATTTTGGTTGTTGGTTGCATTGCTGAAAGGAGCAGTCCATGCTCCAATGGAAGGATTGTATCAGGTAATTCATTTATACGAAGAGCTTCTTGTTAACATTTGTATAATTGTAGTTAGCTTAGAGTATTGGCTGTAAGATTTTATATCCCTACAATCAAAGATATGGATCACTATTAAGTCAGTGCACTTGACGCAATGGAATTTGCATTTGTACATCTCAACAAGCTTTCATGTGGGACTTGTTGAGGTGACTTGGTGTTTTGGGCAGAGTGCCAAAAGGAAGTGTAATTATCTATTCACTCCCTAGACATTGCATATACCATATAATGGTGTGTATCACTTATGACTTTTCACTTAATAGCAGCTCATAGATTGCATCCTTTGTTAGCACCAAAAAAAGAAAAAAGAATTGTGACCTCTCTCTCACTCACTCACTCACACACACACACGCGCACACACAGGCACTTGCACTTTGGGATGTCTCAAGGAGCTGGAAGCTGCTGCTTGATATTTTGTTAAGCCAAAATTAACATTGCGAGCTGCATGCTAATATACATCACCATTTCTCTCTCTCTCTCTCTCTCTCTCTCTCTCTCTCTCACTCACTCACTCACTCACACACACACGCGCGCACACACACACACAGGCACTTGCACTTTGGGATGTCTTGATAAGGAGCTGGAAGCTGCTGCTTGATCTTTTGTCAAGCCAAAATTAACATTGCGAGCTGCATACTAATATACATCACCATTTCAAATACCTGTAACCTAGAGGGGGTGGCTTACTGATTCCTCAAACTCAGGAAAAGGCGCACCACAATGGAGTCTTAACTTTGACCCCATGCTCCTTGTTATGCGGGAAAAAAAAAAGATATCATAGGTTTACTGTAGTTACCAAAATTATGAATCCACTTGTTCTAATGGCATCTAACATGGTTAATCGAACTTTTTTTATTATTTTTATTATTTCATGTGATACCAAAAGGAGGGCTAATCCTTTTCTATCTAGTTATGGTGGCATCCTTTGCAGATTTTTGTGGTTGCTTCAAGTAGATTGTTCTTTGAAAAATCAAGTTTTTTAACTACAGTAGGTTCACCACATGCTTCATATAAATGAACTGCCTCATAATTAGAGAGAGACGAACTTAACAGTCATCGAACTGCCAAGCTTTCTTACCATGTGAAAACCACCCCATCAACCGTTATTTTCCCTCTTCTTGGTAAAATTTGAGCATGTGAACCACCTGTAACCTGCCTTTTACTGATTTGAACTGGAGTCCGAGGTAACTGCATTCCATCTACTGTCCTTGGGCTTTTAAAATTACGCTTTCCATCCTGTGAGAACTTGTATTTTATACTTGTGTGCAGGTGGGTCTGCCTCTTGTTCAACAATATTTGTGTCTGTTTGACCTCTTGATGAAGGAGCATATGCCAAAACTGGGAGAGCATTTTACCCAAGAAATGATAAATCCTAGCATGTATGCAAGCCAGTGGTTTATAACTGTTTTCTCATACTCTTTTCCATTCCACTTGGCTCTTCGAATTTGGGATGTCTTCCTGTACGAGGTCAGTTATTAATATTTTTATATTATTTTCCTTGGAAGGATCATTACATGTGGTCTGGATGTTATATGTCTCTGTGATATCTTCTTTTCCAGGGTGTGAAAATTGTTTTCAAAGTGGGTCTGGCTCTGTTAAAATATCGCCATGATGACTTGGTGAGTATTTCAAGATCTTTTCTCTACTCTGAAAGACATAGCCGCACAACTTATCTTATAATTGGTTTTCTTTTTGTTATCAGGTCAAATTGCCCTTTGAAAAACTTATACATGCTTTGCGTAATTTCCCCGAGGATGCAATGGATCCAGATACATTATTACCTATGGCGTACTCCATCAAGGTTCTCTCTCTCTTTGTATGGGTAGCGCGTGTGTGTGTGTTGCGCAAAATATTGAGTTTTATTTGAACTTTACGTCCAAACATCTCATCACACTAACTAAACTAGTGTTGTTTCTGTTTGACGATCTTTGGATTTCAATCTTTCAAGTTGCTAAACAGATAGTATTTTATGGTAATATTTAATAAAAGTTTGCTGTCTTTCAGTAGCAATCCCTCTCTTTAAGCTGCCAAATAATTACTAATATCATCAGGTCTTTATTAGTGGATATGAAACTACTTTTTGTGTGTATCTTATGTTTTGCACTCTTGATGAGAATACTTGAAGGGATGAAATATAACCCCAAGAATGAGTTTTTGGAACATGAAATATAGGGGGGCGATTGGACACCCACTCCTAGCACTGTAATCTGTATAAACTTTCCCGCACATGAACTGGCTTAGTTTTTGAAGCCAAATTTTACTCATTATTCATGAAGAAGGTGTGGATTTTTTCAGGTGTCCAGGCGATTGGAAGAACTGAAACAGGAGTATAACAAGAAGGATGGAAAGCCAAGTCTGTCTACAGAAATTAAGGGGAATCAAAGGCAGGTGCAATGAAGGTTTTTCTCTTCTTTCGTGGGAGAAAAACCTTTACTTATTCATACATTTTGATTCTTTTATTCTTTTGTCTTGAACTATCTTATAGTTTGAAAATATGTACGTCAAGTGTGGACTTCCGTCATGGCTTTGATTGTTCATAGCTGCTTGGTGAAGTTGAGATGTCCATGGAACTTTAGGGGGTGACACAAGTGGTCACCTCTAGTCATCTCCTACTAGGATGGGATTCTCTTTTTATTTGTAATCTATTAATTATGATAGTGATAAAGATGATGACTAGATTTGTGCCTTTTCAGCGATGATTACGTATAATTTCTGTATAATAATCCAATAATTAATTCTGGTGCGTCTCATTCCCTGGATATGCCTTCCACCTTGTTAACCCCAGATAATTTGTTTGCTAGGCTTCCGGTGTGTTTGGGAGTGCTTTTTTATTATTGTTGTTGTTTTTAAAAGTGTTTCTTGTTTGAAAAGGTATTAAATTTGATGTTTTTTAGTATTTTTTTTAATGATTTTGATTGGTTAATGTTAAAAAATAAAAAAAAAATAAAAAAGTTATTTTAATATATTTTTAAATAAAACACTTGTTGAAGATGAGTAAGCAAGTTAAGAGCTTCTATTTGAAAAAAATTCATTATAAAATAAAGATTGAAAATAAATCACAGGTCCATTAAATCAAAGTTGGTAAAAAGTAGGTCATCTAAACGGCTCATAAATTAAATTAGACCTCTTTTATTTTTAAAAATATAAAAAGTATGGTAATTTTTAAAAATATTTTTAAATTTTAAATTGTTTTAAAATGATTTATTTTATATTTTTTATAATTTTTACATTAAAACAATCAAAAACATTAAAAAAAATTAATTTAATATATTTTTTTCAAATCAAATACACTCAAACACAAGTTTCAACCCCAATAAAATCCGTTTTGATCCAGATTTGGCTGGTAGTGGTGCTGCTGCATGACATAGTTAGGGCAACAAACATGATTCATGTTATGTGCCAAAATCAAGGGTTTGTTTGTTACTCGTATTGTATCTCATCACTGTGGAGTCGTGCACTTGCAGAACTGTTCTTAAACTGTTCTAAAATCTCCTCAAATTGTTCTCGAATATGGAAGGGTTTTCAACTTTTAAAGATGCTAGTGCGAGGGAGTTTTGTCTTCCCTTTTTCATGGAATTGAATTGTGTATTTAAAAATATTATTGTGGTTGTTTTTTAAAATATTTTTTATTTAAAAATATATTAAAATAATATTTTTATTATTTTTAAAAAATTATTTTTAATATTAAACATTTAACTCTCTTTTAAATTATTTTTAATATTAAACATTTAGTGGTATTTCCACCTAACATTCAAGAGCATCGGGCTCTGAGCTCTAATGAAGCCACACTGTCTTCACAGAATATGCTCCTAACAAGAGTATATTCATGCAATTCGGCAGAAATGTTGACATACCCTCCATTTTCATGGTATTTCCAAGCGTTATATGGACCCTATGGTGCTGCTAACCATCTTTAAAATATTGGGAAATATGAGAATTAGCTAGATCCACTCTACAGGTGACAAATATATTTGCTAGAGGCATGAATCACCAGGACATTTTTTACAGATTTAGTTTTATGTTGATAACCTTTTTTAAATTGAACTATTTCAATTCCCCAGCACTCAGTTCGATTACTATTTTTGTATCCTTCAAAAAAATATTATTTTTTAATTTTCTTTTAATTTCATTCTCTCATTGTGTTAAAAGAAATTTAAACCTAATAATTTATTTTGATTCGTGTTGTATTAGAGGTTTTCATGGTGTTGGAAAAAAAAAACATTACGATATGCTTGTTTTTTCATAGTAGAATTTAGTTTTATCAATTTATAAAAGTTTAAGCACCAGTATTTTACACTAAAACAAAATGTTAAAGCCTTTTTTTTACTATTCATTAGGCATGGAAAAATATAGTTTAGCCTATGAAGTTTTAAAATTGTAAAATTTTGATTCTTATTTTTAAGGATTTGACATTTCAGTTCTATACATTTATTTATTTTATGTTTCAGTTCTTATTTAGAATAGAGAGATAATTGAAAATTGAGGTTTTTCAATCCAAAAACTCAAACCCCAATCTTTACTCTTCGATTATTGAAGGTCGTTAGAAAGTCAATTAAAGAATGACGAGTCATTTGCTCAGGCCGATAATGTGTCGTCTTCTATCAAATAAAAAACATATCATTCATCTATCTTAATATTTGATTTTCTAAACTAAATAGGAAAACATAAAACCATTGTAAAAAAATATTTATTTATTTATGTTTTAGTCCCTAACTATTTAGTGTAGAGAGATAATTACAAGAAAAAAAAAAGGATATAAAGTGTTTGGTTAATCATATTTTGGCCATCAAAACACTCAATCACGAAGTCAAGGTCGTCTTGGAAAGAGGAGTTCAATGGCGGTGATGTTTCACCTTGAATATGTTGTAAAAAATAAATTAGTAAATCATGAGCTTTGAAGTTTTTACTTTTTGGTTAGATGTTAGTTTTTCAAAGTTGTGGGATTTTTAATGTTTTAGGAGTTTCAAATGAGTTTGTTGAGGTTATTAAGATTTTTTTAGGTGTTTTTATACGAAAACAAATTGAAAATTGAGGTTTTCAAATCCAAAAACTCAGACCCCTACTTTTTTAGTCATTAAAGGTGGTTAGAAAGTCAACTAGAGGATGATGAGTCATCTACTCAGGCTGGCGATGTGTCATCCTCTATTAAATAAAAAAACACATCATTCACTTATCAAAAAAAAATAATCAAGTGCGCCTAGACTTTTCCTTACGTACCTAATACAGGAAAAAGCATAAAAAATAAAACAATAACAAGAAAAAACAGATTAATAGCCGAAATATGGTAGAACACAAGAACCCTAAAATATAATTTTATTGTTGAAAAGAAAACTCTATTATAGTTGTCTCTTTATAAGTTTTACAACTCCTTAAAAAACTCTAAAATCCAACCTAAACAAACTAGGAAACCTAAAAATAAAATAAAAGTTCTAAACAAACTAGGAAAAATAAAATTATCAATTTCAATATTTGATTTTCTTAACTAAATAAGAAAAAACAAAATCACTATAAAAGAAAATATCTTTCTAAACTAAATAGAAAATAATAATAACTAAGAAAAATTATTTTTTCCTAGGTATCCTCTTGCAATAATCTTTATAGGTTGTAGAGAATTCATCCTCAAGTTCAGGTTATCACATTGTTGTTCTTATCAACCACTTAAAATAGTGTTAGTGTTGTTGCACTCCTTTGACTTGTTCCACATTACTATCATATTATCATGGTATGTCTAATAATAGATGACATGCATTTATAGACACCACATCACAACAAAGATTTTCAAAATATCTTTTACCTATAAAAATCAAAACAAGACATTCATTATTCACAATTAGCTTATTGTTTTTATTTAGCCAAGTTAGCTTATAAAAGGTAGCTCGTAGTTTTTAGTTAGAGCTTCGTTATTGTCTTTGCAAACATTATATTGTTGCAGCTACCATTATCTATTATTAAGTTATAGATTCTTTTTTTTTTTTTTTTGCACATCAAATGGAAGATGATAGTGCATTGCCAATCTTCATCTGAATTGCTTTTAGAAGTCAACAAACGCATTCAAATAACTAAGTTAGCATCACTAACTCTTTACTATCTAAGTCATCATAAACAAGATTATTCACGTCATTTGCAAGCTCTTCTATTAATAGATTTTTACCCGAATGACTTTCTAGTTTGATGCACTCATTTCTTTGATGCCTTGGTTCAATAACATTTATAATAATGAATTTGAAAAGTTAAATTAGAACCCTGACCTATTATTTGTTGAGTTTATTAAGTTGGTTTGGCTTGAGAGGTGGTTGGTTTTTTATTATTGTTTGGCCTTTTTTTTTTTTTTTGTACCAATCTATCTAAGAACTCCTACAAATTACCTTAGTAACCTATTATTTCTCAACTATCAAAGCTCTTTAATATGCCTTTGAAATTATCCACAAAGACTGCAAGCACAACACATCCTAGATGGACTACCATAAACTACTCAAATATCTTGCCACCAACTGCTCTTTTGTTTTTGCTAAGTCATTCATGACCACTAATTTACAGAACTCATCAATATAATCATTGAAAATTTTATCTTATTGTCTCGATGTGTATAGTCTTTGGGACAAAGTTTGCATATAGCCAAAATAAAGAAAGTGCTCATTTATCTTTTTTTTTTTTTTTAATTGTCCCAAACACTGATTCTTAGCTACCTTTATCTCTCCCATGATCTCTTTAATTTTTTTAACTGGGCAGAAGTTTGGCCCTTCAATATGAACAAAATTAGCCTTATATTATCTGTTATGAAACCTCCTTTTATTAAAAAATCCATTCAACTTTGTTCAACTAATCGATAAACTTATATGTTTGTAAAGCTTCTAAAAAAAATTAAAAAATTGAATTTGAATACTAAAATCTCAATGATGTTATTCCTTATTAAGAGGCTGCCTCCTCTACATTTGCTTTTGAAATGTGCTTTTTGTACTGGCTAGAGACCATTTGTTAGTCTTTTTCCCCCTCCAATATAGGGTCTTTTTTTTTAGCCACAAGGTAAGCCCTGTAATGCCTCTACATATCATTTATCATGAGCTCTTGATGTTTCTTAAGAGAGGAACCTCTTCATCCTCTCCTATTTGAACACGCTCTAATTCACGACCACTTCCTCCCATGGTTGTTTTGTAGCACATAATTAAAAAAAAAAAAAACTTTGGATTATAACACACATCAAGTAACAACCTGAGATCATTGGGTTTGGATATCAACTAATGTAGATAGCACAACCAATAGAACAATAGCAAAAAAAAAAACAGATTAATAGCTAAAATATGGTAGAACACAAGAATCTTAATTTGTAGTTTTATTGTTGAAGAAAAAACTCTATTATAATTTGCCTCTTTAAAAGGCTTGCAACTCCTAAAAACTAACATAAACAAACTACAAAATCTGAAAATAAAGAGAAAGTAATAAAATTTCTAAACAAAATAGAAAAAAAAATCTCTTAAACTAAATAAGAAAACATAAAATCACTACAAAAGAAAACATTTTTCTAAACTAAATAAAAAATAATAATAACTAAAAAAATATTTTTTTTTCCTAAAAATCATCTTGCACTAGTAGCCTCTTAGGTTTCTTTCTTTCTTTCTTTTTTATTTTAAAAAAATATATTATATTTATTAAAATTATATTTAAGCGATTATCCTATTTTTTTAAGTAGTTTTTTTTATGAATAAGAAAATTATATTTAAAAAAAATACACATTTTTTCCTTTTTTATTTGAAATCATTATAGTTTTGTGAATATTTTTTTTTTCTTTTTGCTTTTACTTTTTATACAGTGAAGTATGATGCTAAAAAAATTATTTTATTTCTAAACAGTAATAAACTGCATGAATCAGAAAATATTATTTTGATAAAAAAAAAAATTCTTCTATAATTGCATTTTTTATCTTTTCTATTAAATTTTTTTTATTATCATATAATTAATATAATTAATAAAAAGTGGCTTCGAAAAAGATTCCCGTAATAGCTCACGATGATCAGCATATTATTCTTATATCTTTTCAATATAACCTCATCAATGTTATCCATTCTTATTTAGTTTTTTGTTTTTTAATTAAAACTTGGTTTAAAGATTCTAACAAACTATTTTGTAATTCCCTCCATACGAGATCAAGTACTTTTATAAAATCTATTCTTCATCTTCTTGTTTTAGTTTTTAGATATGGTTAATAATTTTTTTTTTATTATTATTATATTATTATTATTATTATTATTTATTGGCTCATATATTAAAAGTACACATGAATTTTTCAATTTATAATTAAAAAAATTACAAACATATTCTACGTATTTTTTTGAGTTTAATCTTACTCGTTTAAGTCCTAAAATGCTTAATGTCATCTCATTAAAAACAAAAAAAAAAAAGAATAATAGGAGGAGAATATATATATATATATATATATATATATATATATATATATATGATTCATGCGTATTAATAAAGTATTCGTCTAGTGATTAAAACAATGTTATATTTTTATTTTTTTAAGAATAAAAATACAAGTTTAATTTTTAAAAAATATATTTATTAAAAAGAAAAGTTGTAAATCTCAAATAATACTAGTTTATTTTTTTTTAAAAAAATAGGAATCCTTGAATAAAGAAAAATACATGCATGACGCAAGCCAGTGGATGGATATATTGGCTTACTGTAGCTTCTATATTTAGAATAAGGAAAGGGGAAGGTCCATTTTGGCCTTGACGAAGGGAGATCACATCAAATTTGAAAGTGGGGTCCATTTAGATGCTGTGGGGCCCAAAAAATGGAAAGGGCAAAAGCGGAAGAGACAAGAGAGCCAGCCAATACAGGACTGTCGGTCTGCGTGTGAAGAGCGATACGTGGTGTCGGCCCCACGAGAAAAAGGCATCTTATCATCATCACCAAGGAAGTGCCTCAGCCACACATTTTTTCTTGAGGCTCTCTCTTCCTAGGGTTTCTATTCCACCTCCACGTGGAAACTTTTGTGCGTTTCTTACCGTTCGAATCGCAAACACATCGGCCACAAACCCGAAGTTGTTTTTAACTGAAAATAAATTAAAATATTTTTTTATTTTTATATTATTATATTAAAACTATTAAAAAGTATTTGAAAAAAAATTAATCTAATAATTTTTATTGAAGTGGACATTTGAATTTCATTTAAAAAAATTCGTTAGGTTATTTTAATATTAAAAAATAAAAAATATTGTTTAAATATATTTTTAATTAAAATATAATTTTACGAAACAAGGGGGGCTACTTCTATTCATTAAAAATAAAATATAATTTTAAAAGTTAAGAATCTTCTTCTTCATAGATAAACCTCTGTGCCTTTTCTTGCGTGGTAAGAAAACAAAGATGCATTCCACCACAAACCCACAATCTAAAGAAGGAAAAATCAAGAAACAAAATCGATTCTTTTTTTATTATTATTTTATAATTTAAACAATATAATTATTTAAACATAAAATAACCTTCTTAAAATTGCATTTGTGCTTTCAACCTCCGAAAGCTGATGTTGCAAACCTCGAAGAGGGTAATTCAGTAACTAAACCATAAAAAGTAAATAGTGGCAGTGAAATCTTCGAGGAAATTCAGGCGAGATTAGCAACAAGTTTTTCGCAGTGGCGAGGCCGTAATTATCTGCAAATCCCATGCTAATTTCAAGACCTCCCCTTTCATCCAGCCCCTCATGCTATATAAATATAAGGTCCGTTGCCCTCTCAAAACTCACAAAACAAGAACCCTTCACGTTCTTTAACAATCTTGCAGATTTAAGCTCTTAAAAATCTCTCTTCAAAAACAAATCTAGATTTTTTTTATTTTGTTATTGGTTTTGCCCTTTTTTTTCTATAAAAAACCAATCCTGATTTGTTTCTTGAACAGGTATTTACATATCCTTTTGTTTTCTTTTTATTTTCTTTTTCTTATCTTGTTTTGTAATTTGTTGATTTTGTTTTGATTTGTGTAGTTTAGTTTGGAGTTTGAGAAAGAGGGAGTTTTTGAAGGAGATTAATTTTTCAAGATTTCATATAATTTATTGGTAAATGTTCTGATTTTGTTATCTTTATCTATTAACTGCATAGATTCTTGTTAATAGATTGATTGAGATTGTGTAATTATCTTGTGTCTTTTATTTGCAAGGATCGTGAATCTGGACGGAATTTTTTTTTTTTTTTTTAATTGCTGATAAGATTTAGGAATAGAGTTATCTAATTTTTATTATGATGCCATTTATAGCTGTTTATTTTGGATGCTAATTTATTTTGTTTCGTGAATCTGTTTAAACCTCGTAATGTCAAATGGTCTTCAGGGGTTTCCTTTCCCTTGAGCCATGATTGATCAATACCTTGTGTCCACATAAACATGGTCTGTTTAATGCATTTGGTTTCTAATCTATGTGTCTGTACATTGAATATATGAACACAGTTGTTTGCTAATGTCCTCTACTTTGTTTTGCTCCCTTCTTTTGATGAATTGCTCTCATGTCCTCTATGTCTTATTGATCTGTTTTTTTTCGAAATTAAGATTTATGTATTGCATTCGGAATTCTGCTGATATGCTAATGCTTACTTATGGTTTCTTCTCATTCTATCTGACTGTAGACCTGTTTCCTTTGTTGCTATTTTGCAAGATTGTGTCTCGTGCTAATTATAATCCTGTGTTGTTCTTGCAGACAAGACTGAATGATCCATGGAGTCTAAAGGTGGCAAGAAGTCTAGTAGTAGTAGTAGTAGTAAATCCTTATTGTACGAAGCACCTCTCGGCTACAGCATTGAAGACATCAGACCTGCCGGTGGAATCAAGAAGTTCCGATCTGCTGCTTACTCCAACGTGAGTTTGAAGTTAATCATCTGTTTTCCTTTCGGGATTTTATTATGTTACTGGCTTTCTAATTTTCTGTTATGTTTATTTGTGCAGTGCGTTCGGAAGCCATCCTGAGATTTTCCAAGTGTTGAGATAACCCCTTTTTAGCTTTTTCATACTGTCTATTGTCCTTAGTCTTTTTTTCTTTTCTGCTTTCCTCGTTCTCTCGCACTCTTTTCTGCACTTGTCATCTGTTTACTGTGAGGTGAGATGGCACTGCCGGTCTCTGCAATCGGATTTGAAGGTTACGAAAAAAGGCTTGAAATTTGCTTTATAGAGCCTGGCTTCTTTTCTGACCCTGAAGGAAAGGGCCTCAGGTCTTTGTCCAAGGCTCAATTGGACGAGATTCTCAAACCAGCTGAATGCACTATAGTTGATTCGCTTTCAAATGACGAGGTTGATTCGTATGTTCTGTCGGAATCCAGTCTCTTTGTATACCCTTACAAAGTTATCATCAAAACTTGTGGGACTACCAAACTGCTTCTTTCGATCCCAGTGATCCTTGAGCTCGCTGATGCCCTTTCACTCACTGTATGTTCTGTGAGGTATACTCGTGGGAGCTTCATATGTCCCGGGGCTCAGCCATTTCCGCATCGTAACTTCTGTGAGGAAGTAAATGTCCTCGATGGCCATTTCAGTAAATTTGGTTTAGAGAGTGTGGCATATGTGATGGGAAGTCCTAACTCAACTCAGAAATGGCATGTTTACTCTGCCGCTGCTGGTAAGAAGAGCCATTCTGGCCCTGTTTACACTCTGGAAATGTGCATGACTGGTTTGGACAAGAAGCGAGCATCTGTTTTCTACAAAACACACGCCAGTTCAGCTACTGTGATGACTGAGGATTCTGGTATAAGGAAGATCCTTCCGCAATCTGAGATCTGCGATTTTGATTTTGACCCTTGTGGTTACTCTATGAATGCCATTGAAGGGAGTGCAATTTCCACAATCCATGTCACCCCAGAAGATGGTTTCAGCTATGCTAGTTTTGAGGCTGTGGGTTATGATTTTCAAGATTTAAATTTGAGGCAGCTCCTTTATAGGGTTTTGGTTTGCTTTGAACCGACCGAGTTCTCCATTGCATTGCATTCTAGTGTTGAGCGTGACGAACTTGGAGCAATGTTTTCCCTGGATGTGAAAGGTTACTCTTGTGGAGGGGGGAACTATGAAATGCTCGGGAAGGGTGGATCGATTTTCTACCACAGCTTTGCAGCGACTGGAGGCTGCTCATCTCCCAGGTCAATCCTGAAATGTTGTTGGAGTGAGGATGAGAAGGACGAGGAAGCTGAAGAGAAGTAGTTCTTTTCAGCAATGTGTTTTTTTTTTCTTTTTTCTTTTTTGGTGTTTGGTTGATGTCATGGGGTTATGATTCTGAGTTTTAGAGGCATTTGTCCATGCCTTGAGTCTTTCATTACAATTTATTTCATGTCTTGTTCAATAACGGGTTCTGGTTGTCAGGCCTTGAAGTGGAAAACAATTATTCTATAATTTCAAATGTATGCTATATTTCTGTTGGTGCTATTGCCCTTTGGTTATCTTGATTGCTTGATGCATGTGTGTGATGACTGTGATGAACACTTTCGGAGGCTTTTCAGTTTGACCGTGCCGCCGCACTTTCTAAAGAAACGATCTTTCTCGATCCGGAAAGAAAGGAGGCGTGTGCCGGTTTCCGTCTTTCATTCTGAAACGAGGCTCCTGCCTATTGCCCTTTGGTTATCTTGATTGCATGATGCATGTGACATGATGACCGACATGACCAACAGCATGATGCATGCTTGAGTGCTCGCAGTTGAGGTTCCCTTGACAATTTATCATTGGTTCCTTTCTGATTCGAGTGTCCGTTGATTGCCCTGCTTCCATTTTAATACAAGGACAACTTAAGATGGGAAGCGCGCGGTTGAGGATTGTGTTTCACATTCATCACAAATACTAAAATGATAAAAAAAAATTAGATTGTATCTAATTCTAATTTTAATTTTAACTATAAAAATAAATATATTTTTAGGTGTTTGAAAATATAATAACGGTTGTTTTTTAAAATATTTTTTATTTAAAAATATATAAAAATAATATTTTTTTATTTTAAAAATTATTTTTGAATAAGTATATCAAAATAATTTGAAAACACAAAAAAAATAATTCTAAAAATTATTTTTGAATCAGCATATCAAAACAATTTAAAAATATAAAAATAATAATTAAAAATTAAAAAATTTTAAAAAAAATTTAAAATACTAAAACAAACATTATTTTAAAAAGCTAGCGTATATTTAGTTACTTAGATGTTCAAAATCTAGAATATTTAGTTGTTTAGGTGTTCAAAATCTAGTTAGGGTTGCGGCAAATACACAAGCAAAAGAAAATAAAAATATAGATAAAAAAAATTAGAGATGATAGTAGTTATTTTTTAAAGTGTTTTTTTTTTAAAATATATCAATTTTTATTTTTAAAAATTCATTTTAGACACAAGTAAATTATTAAAACTATCTCAAAGTACCAAAAAAATAATTTAAAACAAAAAAAATTAAATTTTACAAAAAGTACTTTGCCACCAAAAAAATAAACAATGTCTTTTGTTGTTAAATATCCTTTGTTGTCGTGATAGTTTATGGTTGTTAAATTGCTTTACATATAAAAAAGATATTAAATTAATATTTCTTATATGTTTTTTTTATATTTTTAATAAGCTAATGTTAAAAATAAAAGAAGATATAATATGTTGCTATGTATTTAAATGAAAAACACGACACTACCGTGTCAAACACATTATAACACCTTTTGACATTGCTGTAACTGAAGTATGGGGGGTAAAGCATCGTTAAAAGGTGGTTGCTGGGCAAAGTTGCATGTTGATTGGAAGAGACGAGAATCAAGCAGCCAAGCTTGACTAAACTGGTATAATAATTGAAGAGATAGTCATATGATGCCAGAATAAAAGGAACGGCACCACGCGTTGGACCAGTTGAGGCGGCGATAAACGGTGCCTTTCAAAGATTTGTGGATTAGTCGTTCATACCTCATGATATGACCGGAGAATAAATTCTGCATTTCTGCACAGGACTGGAAAATTCATGAATGGTCGTCGTTTATGCATCTGCGTGGAAGCCACCTCTGATTGCGTGAGATGAGACCGTTTACTTTTTCGACTTCGGTATGTTCTTTAATTTTGGTGGCCCTTTCACTTTCTCCGATGGCATTTTCCGGTGGAATAACATATTCAAGTAAGATTGCTTGCTAGGTATGTCATGAGCTATGGCCCACTAACCTATCAATTGATAAATGTATATATATTTTTAAGGTCAAGACAACCTGATAACAAGGGCATGCTATTCAAGAGTACAAGTTCGTGTCGCATGGCATGAAAGAGCAGGGAACCATCAGAAGAATCATTCAGAGAGACCGGAAGGGAAGAAACGGGTGTCATTAGCATATTCCGAGGGCAGTGTTTTTAGGGTAATCTTGGTCAAAACTTGAATTTGGTAGCAGATTTGCCCTATTGGCATGTAAGAATCTCATGTCAAGTCTAGCAAAAAATAAGTTCAATGACTTGGGCATCTGTGCACAGTGAAAATCACATGCTTCAATGCATCCTGTGGTTCAGATGTGATTTTACAGGATGGAGGCCTTGATGTCACCATTCAAGAATCTCACACGCACACCGTCGGGGAGAAATGGTGTAATTAGCGCAGGAAAAATAACGAGGTAGTTAAAGTTTTTGAATTTAATCGTGCTTTTCAAAATTTAAACTTTAATTGATATCGTGTTTTAAAAAAGCAATAATATCAAAGTATGATTATCATTAAATCTTTTTCAAACAATGCTATTACTTTAAAATTTTATATTTACTATGCTAATTTTTTTATAAAAAAAAAATCCCACCGATGGACGAATTTTATCCATGGAAGACATGTATGAGTTTCTAAATACACCACCTGGTGGGGGTGCACATCAACCATATAAACTGCAGAGAAAGACAGATACATTAACTTCTATTCTATTCAAACACCAGAGAAAGACACGAGAGCAGCATCTGTCATGAAAAGTCTGGCATATCAACTGACAATACATTGAGTAAACACCACTACACACAGACATGACTTGACCGCACAAAGCGTGCTGAAACATGCTGGAAGTTCTCCTTAATTAGGTTTCTCTTTCGTGGTTTTAGCTAATTACTTATTGGTACTGGGTTGTGATCAGTGGTGGCCTTTTGTTTTTCATTTTTGTGATGGGAGAGCCTATAATTGATGTCAAAGTAGTTCTATATGATCCATATGTTATTTATAGATGGGACTTCAGGTTAAACAGTACTATGAACACTAAAGAGTAGAATTGGCCAGCAGAAATGAAATTTCAACCTTAAGATAACACAATGCCACTGTGGTACTCTACATCTCATTATTAAGCGCTACGTCATTTTATCATCATCCATGGATAAGGCCGAACTTCTAGTTCCCTGAGCTAACATCTATTGTTTTTTGATGTGGCATTTCTGGTGGGAAAATTGCCAAAACCTGATGTGGTTCAATGGAGTCCTCCCTCATGTTCACCAAAAAAAAAAAACAAAAGGCAGCCCTCCCTCCATTATTGCAGTTTGGGCCACTAGAACTCGTTACTGAAAGGTATTGCAAGCAGAAAGCATCATAGAATTCAGCAACATTATGCAATTTGACAATTCAGTTAATCACCTGAAAAATTGTACATTTTTGTAGATAGTTATGATAACTCAAGAATACAGTTGCTGATCTCTAATTAACTTAACAGGTGCAAAAATTTTAAGCGCTTAGAATGCCGCCCCCCTAATTCATAGGTTGCAAAAAAATTCAAAGCATTACGAGATGCTTCAGATTCCGATCATCTTTGTATGGCCTCTGCAGCACTCAGTAAGGTCGAAACTTCCTAGCAGCTCTCAATTGCTGAATCCGCTTTCTATCCTCCTCAAATTTGCTTCGGAGAGCCATAATTTCTGCAAGGAAATTTATCTATCAACTTGCTTCACAAGAATTGATAAAGCGATAAAGATGCCTGAATGATCTGAAAGTCAACCTTAATACTTTATAACAGAAAGACTCAACTCATCCCAAATAGAAACAGGAAGCAACAGCATGTGCCGTGGCTTCTTAGATGAAGAGAAAAATATTCAAACAAGTGCATGCAGATCATAAAATGGTCCGTATATATCAGGAAAATCCTCATAGTTACTTTAACTAGGGATAGCATATTGCACAAACAATAAGTACACTAATTTGCTATTTGTAAGATTCATCATACCACTCCTCTGAGCTTCTCTTTTCTGAAACCGGTAGAATTCTAGCCCAACTTCCTTGGGCTTTTTCTTGGTCATCTGATTCTCCACAGCAGCCGGAGCAACAGAGCCCACAGTAATTCCACTTTCAGAATCTGTTGTCTTTTTCCTTCCTTTGTGATGTTTAACAACTGTCCATCCCCCTTCTGCAGCTTGGTCTTCTCTTTCTTTTCTTTCCTGTACATGACACGTCAAGACAAATGAGAAAAAGAAGGACCACGATGATATGGAAGAAAGCCTAAATCTATCACACAAAAAAAGAGCACACTGCCACATAATCTGCAAATGGAAAGCATACATTTTAATTTCCAAGTAAAGTGAACAAAAATACGTGTCTGTGTGAGAGAGAGAGAGAATGACATTTTTTTATTAAATGCTGAAATATGCAGCACTATTAACAAAAACATCCACTTTACAGAAATTCTTCCAAATGTTTGAAAGGATGAACAGCTATATCACACAACTACATTTGTCTAAAGGAAACCTTGACAAGCATGCTTTCCTGCAGGAATGTTTTTGTACAAACTCAAAGCGAGGTATTCAAAATTGGGCCAGACAATGCATGCACAGGTCTGTGATCACTCTTAAAGAAACAATAGAAGTACTAAGAAACAAAAAGGAAAAGGATACCACTACATCAAGAGTCAATCTCAGAGGCGCAAGCGAGACAATACCTGTTCAAGTTTTTCCTCATGGGAAATTATGAACTCGTCTAACCTTTGTTGCAGCACCTTCAAACCTGGTCTACTTTGATGGTAATCTGTAAGCCACTCTGTAATGCAAGTTTAAAGTCAGGAAACTAAATAATGAAGAAATATTTACATTGATAAAAACCAATACCAGAAATTAAACTGATATGGCGCATGGTGAAACCTGTCAGAGAATTAAATTAAGCAAAATTTAGCTAATACCCTTACCCCATTCATGACATGCAAATCCATTATGTCATGCCATAAAATAGAAATGGATACTTCTATGCTACTCAGCCAACACAAAATAAAAAGGATGTGTTCAGGTTTACTACCACGCACTAATTACACTTATCTCTATCTGATGGTGAACAAAACAAAACAAAACTTCACAGAGAATATTTGACCATTTATTTTTATTTGATTACAAAAATATTTTTACTGTTTAATAGGATTTTATGAGATTGAAGAGCTAAAACATATCACACGATATGATTCATACATACTTTTCATTCCTTTTGAGCAGTCCTCATCCACAGAAGAAATACAATATGCTTCACCATGATCGTTCTCTCCCCTCTTTTCCAGTATATTAATATTCGACCATTTATTTTTATTTGATTACCTAATATTTTTACTATTTAATAGGATTTTATGAGATTGAAGAGCTAAAACATATCATATGATATGATTCATACATACTTTTCATTCCTTTTGAGCAGTCCTCATCCACAGAAGAAATACAATATGCTTCACCATGATCGGTCTCTCCCCTCTTTTCCAGTATATTCTCCTCCTCCTTTGATGTGTCATGCTCCTTTTTCTTTTTCTTAGATTTCTTGGATTTACCTAAAAAGAATGAGAGGAACACATGAGACAACACTAAAAGAACACAATATAATGTTTTCAAGAGAAATTCTGCATAACCAAAGGAATTGCTTATTTACAGGTTCTGTCATCTGTCCTAACTTCCAAGAACATCATATCTTTTCCCTTGGAAATTTAATATCTCCTTTTAGCTTAATAAAGTTTAAAGGTAGAAAACAATATTATGACTAACAAAGAGAATAGTATGAGAACTAAACAGATGTTCTTTATTTTATTGCTTGATGTAGATTACAACAATCTCAAGTTCAAGAACAAGAAACAAGCCAGAAGGGAAAAAAAATAGAAAACAAAAGGTGGCAGCACTTTGGTGTGCATACTCAAAGAGAGTTTTAGACAGAAAGGACATCGTGAACAAAATCACAGAGCTCCCATTTTGCCAAATATGATATTTAATCAATTGAGAGACTGCACCAGCAAACCCAGGTATGCACTGATGCAATATGTCTAAACAAAATGGATCAGCAAAATAACACAATATCTTAGTTACATTCTGCCAAGATATAGTATTTCAAAACATGTCACCTAGCTAAAATCCTATTGCCTTACATTTTTGTTCATTAAAACCATCTTCGGACTCAGTACCAAGCTGATCATATTTGCCAACCAGAGCACTATTTTGCTCTTCACTTCTCTGTTTCTTTTTCCTCAGTTTGTTCCTCTTTTTTTCTCCTTCTGCTTTAGTTCGGTCATCTTCTGAAACAAGAAAAACTACTTATTGAGACAAGGTTATTAGAAATCTAGATAGGCAAACAGTTTGCTATATCTAAAACTTTTAAACCTCGACTGATCCAAATAGCATCACCACCATCAAAGTTATTTCCCTTCTCCCTTTTCCTCTTCTTCTTCTCTGCTGGATTGTTCACTTTATTCCTTTCATCCTCTTTCTTTATCATTGCATCTGAAAAAAAAAAAAAAAAGGTCAAGCAAAACTACCAGCAATAATTTCAGTATTTACAATTTCAAATATAGCAGCAATTTTAGGCATAAGTTGTACATGATTTGCAGGTTAATAACCATGGAAGAAACCAAGAAATCGTCATTAATTGCATCCCCCTTATTCGGGCCTAAATCAATGGGTAGAATTTCAACCAATTTATCCCTGTGAAGTGAAATGATTCAGTCCCTGTCTAAGAGTGCTATCGTGCCTGGTGCCCACTGGCACAACAACCCTAAACAGTCCCATATGTATAGTGATTATGAAATTCATTTATATGTCAAATGCTACTCATTGTGAAGTTTATTTCATTTTGTGAAACCAGCATCTTACAAAATGAAGCTGCGATGTTATTCCTGGCTCCAACGGAGCTCATTTTTGTCCCTTAATAGTATGGAAAACCATTTCATGTCTGCTACTTTTCCTTCAAGAAAAACCA
This sequence comes from Populus tomentosa, assembly GCA_018804465.1. Lineage (NCBI taxonomy): Eukaryota > Viridiplantae > Streptophyta > Magnoliopsida > Malpighiales > Salicaceae > Populus > Populus tomentosa. The sequence continues at coordinate 8,900,059 of CM031975.1, forward strand.
GCTATTCTTTGTAAGTAATATAACTGAAATATCAAAAAATTTAATGGTAACCAGATTATGATGAATAACAATACATCTTGGGCAGTTTTGACCATTTAGCATAGTAGTTCTCCTGCACTCAAAGGATACATATCCCAGTTTATAGTAGTGAATGGAAGAAAGGTCAAGCAGAATATCTATTGTTTGATAAACCAAGCTGACGAATGAGCCGAGCACATGTACAGCAAAACACTAAAAATTCCATTCATTTATGTCTACCACCACCACAATTTTTAACACTACAGGAGAATCACCTCATTCACCACAAAAAAAAAAAAAAAAAAATGCACATCATTCTTAACTATTAAATATTTGTCTGTGAAATTTTCAACCTGTTGTATACAAAAAAAAAAAAAAAAGACGCAAGCTTGCAGGAACTAGTTCAAGCTTGGGTAATCTTTATCAATTAAAGCTCCAGCTTCCATCTTTAACCAAAAGTTCAATAATGCCAAAGAATACAAATCTTACAGGTTTGTTTAGAAGCACTTGAACTACCCATTTTTGTGTTAGCTACTACGCCAGAACTTCACAGTTCATCATTCAACAGAAAAATACCTTGTGAGAAAACAATTGCATAACCTAATTCTCAACACCCTAAACTCATTCTCTTTAAAATTTTATACCTAAAACTTGAGAGAATAAACTAGCTTTCTCAAAACTGGTTGTTCACAATAAAAATTCATGCTTTCCTATATGCATCAATAACAAGCACCAAGCAGATTGAACAGAAAAGGTTCTTCGAATAAAACCCACAAGTTAGAATCGCGCAAAAGGCAAAAACTTGAAAGATAGTAAGCTATTGAGAGCAAGAAACTTTGAATGAGGAGATACCCTTTTCACTGAATTTGCCATTATTAGCCTTCTTGCTCTTTTTCTGCTGTTTCTTGTCTACTTTTTCTTTCAAGTTCCCCATCTCCCTTGCGAAGTCTGGGGTTTTTTTTCCCTTCCTCTTTAGAGTCGCTGCTCGCCAGAAAATAGCAATAGGAGAGAAGCACAAGCCAAAACCAGGCGCGGCGCCACTTATGATACCCCACTCCTTAGTTCTGTAAAACAGGCCCGCGGGTTTCAATCCATAGTTAATTTAGTCCCCCTCTCAAGTTACTTTTACCACTGCCCATTAATTTCTAATTATATATTCGTAGTAGTATAATTTTATTAATTTTATTTTCTTTATTTAATTCAATTGGTTTCCATCTCAAAGTCCTATTTGCATATGTCATATTAGCATTATTTTCAATGCTAAAATCCAATTGTAATTAAAAAAAAATTATATACATCTATAATCATTACACAAATATATAGTTTTATACATTATCACTTGCAATGAAAGCCAACAAAAAACATAAATTTAAAATATAATAATAATAATAATAATAATAATAATAGATGGTTCCATTGAGAAATATATTTGATATTTTTTGATAATAAAATGTTACCAAAGTCCCTAATAATCAAGAATTTTCACCAAAATAAGCTTAAACTTTGAATATTTAGGATCTAATTGAAACAAATTACAAAATTGATGAGCTGAGATGTAGGTTTTTTATTGATGATGTGGAAATAATAAAGACTGCTTGTCTTTGTAATAATTATTATATTATTATAGTTATAGCCTAAATCAATTACTTTTTTTTCCTTGGAATTTATATATATATATTCACTCTTTTTGTTCTTTTTAACATTTAATTTAGTTTATTGGAGATTAGACTTTATAATTTATTATGATTTATTTTATATATGGTTAGCTCGATTTCATAACCCGTATTATGAGTTTGGCAAGTTATCTTGAGTTTTTTTATCTTTTTTAATTGATATTTAAAAAAAAAAATTATCCTTCAATATTGAATTGATTGGAAACCAGGATTCATAATTTATTTTAGTTTGTTTTATATTAAATTATCTTAGTCTCATGACTCAAGTTATGAGTTTGGTTAGTTAACTCGATTAACTTAAGTTTTTTTGTTTTTTTAATTGGAATTTTTTTTTAATTTTATCATTTGGGTTTATTATGAATTAGACTTCATAATTTATTTTGATTTACTTTCTATAAGGTTATCTTGGTCATATAATTCAAGTCACGAGTTTATAGATTATCCTAAGTAGACTTGGGTCATTTTATTATTTTTTGTTTTTAGATTGAGTTTTTTCAATTTCAATCTTCAAAATGAGTTAATTAAAAATTAGGCTTCATAAATTGTTTTGATTTGCTTTCTATGGGGTTATCACAGTCTCATGACTTTAGTCATGGATTTGACAGGTTAACCTGAGCTAACTGAGGTTATTTTTTTATGTACTTTCTATGAAGTTATCCCGATCTTATAACCCAGGTCACGAGTTTTGCAGGTTAAGTCAGTTCATTTTTTTTGTTATTTTTTATTTATTTTTTTTTAATTTTATCTTTCAACATTTTATTGCTTTGGAATTAGGCTTCATAATTTTTTTCGCTTTACTTTCTATAAAGTTATTTTGGTCTCATTACTCAGGTCATGAGTTTGACGAGTTAATCTAAGTTGATACAGATTATTTTTTTTTTATTATTTTCAATTTTATTATTCAATATTGGGATTGCTTATCCCAAGTCACAGGTTAACTCGAGTTTTTTAAGTCCTTTTTGTAGTTTAATCTTTTTCTCAGTTTCATCCTTTAACATTTGGTTGATGTAGAATTAGGCTTCATTTTTATTTTATTTTATTTTATTTTATTGCTTTCTATGAGTTTATTCTAATCGCATTACTGACACAACCAAAAGATTGATGTCTTATCCCAAGTGCAGGACTGTCGAAGTAATAAATAATCCAGCAAGACCAGGGTCGAACCACAGGGAGATGAACTATATAAATTACAAATAATATATATATATATATATATATATATATATATATATATTTAATAAAATAAAGAGTTTATGAGAATTTATAGGATATTAATGTAAGGATTAAACAATGATAAAACAATTGTCAAGGTTAGAGGATCCACTAATAGTATTATAAATAAGTAGAGTATAAACTTTTTTTATTAATCAACTGGAAACCATACACAAAGGAGGTTTCAATCGAATGATTTATCCTTAATAGTTTATTATAAATTATTAACATGATCATATTAATTATCTTATTTAAGTAACACCAAACTTTTAAATATTGTCAGGAATTCATGATACTAACTTATGTTAACAACAAATCAAATTCCTTTCATAGCATAAGTGTAGGTTATATCATACAGTTGGATATAAAAGTGCCAAGCATTTGCTGTACCAAGTGTTATACAACACAAATCTAAATTAACCATTTAACAAGCAAGGTATTAAGAATTAGTAAGATAAAAAGATAAGACATGTTAATAACAAATTTTCTTGGATATAAACATTGAAATCCATATTGAGTTTATATTATACCTATTCTAACACCATTAATGAAACTTTTTCACCTTGACATAATAAACTTAGCTAAAAATAATGAAGGAGAGAAACATAAATAAACAACATAAGAACATAAGTATAGTAAAGGAAATAAAAGGCATAAACAAAAGATTAAGAAAAATATAACATGAAATAAAATTTAAACATTATAAAAATAAATAAAAAATAAATAAAAAGCATGATCTTGATCTGAATAACCAAGATGCCTAAATCCATGGCAAATACCTCCTTTTATAGGTCAAAATTTTAAACTATTGATTTGAAGACTAATTGTTGAGTGGGTGGCCAACTCTTGACTTGGTGAAAATCCTTATCTTCTTATCTAAACAAAACGTCATTGCTAACATCAGAATTGGAACCATCTATACACATGAAAGTTATAGGAAATTGTCTTATCTTTCCAGGAAAAAATAATTCAGGTCATTTGAACTTATAAAACTCGAGATATGGGCTAAACATTGAACAATGTCTAGGTTGTAGGATAAATTTGAACTTCTCCGTTGTTGCTATAATTTGGACTTGAAAATGGCCTTTTTAAATCTTGAACTCCCATGAAAGTTGTAAGCCTATGTCTTACCTTTCCATCCATATAAAGCAGACCTAAATCCGAGATCTACAACTCCAAATATGATCAAATTACCAAACAGTGTTCCAGTTTGGACTGCACCAACATCTCTTTTCTAAGTTTGGCCTTTTTTTTGTCCTTTTAATTTCAGTATTTAAACTCATCAATCAATTCTTTTATTTATGTGATATGCCTGAATTTAAGATGAACATTTACCATAAATTAAAGGTATCTTATATTATTAGATATGTTATTATAAAATATGCTTTAGTTAAGGAGTTGTTGATACTTCAAGTGCAAAATGATGATATAAAACCTTGATAAAAATATACTTTTAAGTATTGATCAATTACTTAGATCACAAGTTTGGCTAGTTAACCCAAGTTGACTCGGGTTTTTTTTATCTTTTTTTAATTAATATATTTTTTTAATTTCATCATTCAATATTGGATTGATTGAGAATTGAGCTTTATAATTTTTTTTATTTTTTTATATAGAGTTATCCTAGTCACATGACCTAGGTTACAACTTTGACAGGTTAACCCGAGTTAATTCAAGTTGTTTTTTTCCCTCTCTTTTTAATTAAATTTGTTTTCAATTTCATCCTTCATATATTAGTTTAATTGGGAATTGGATTTCATATTTGGTTTTGATTTGTTTTTTTTTTAGTTATCCTAGATTGACCTGAATCAATTCAATATGTTTTTGTTTCGATATGTTTTAAAAAACATGTCGTCTTTAGTTTTTCTAGCCAAACTACGCTTTTAACAGTTTTTTAGGTTATCTTTGAACCTAGTCATGTCATCAAGTTGAACAGATCACATCGAGTCAATTTCATATGTTTTAAATTTGTTTCTACTATAAAAGATATTTGTAACACCTAAACATTTTTTATGTTAAAAATTTAATCTTACCCTTAGCCTAGCACTGACAATGATCTAGTTACATTATAAACTAAACACAAAAGGAGGTTTTGCTATTTTTTTTAATTATTTATGCAAACCTAGGTGTAATGTTTACTACTATAATGCACTTAATTGATCCTTTGTTTTCATTCCTCTACAATTATTATTTTGGTCATTGATCTTTTTTATAAAAATTTTACCGTTGTTATGTTCACATGATTTAAAGTCTAATTATTCCTTTTATATTGTGTTATGCATCTAGTTTGTAGTGCTGAGAAATGCTCTGACTTTGAATTGATGCTCAATTTGAGAGAAAAGAAAAATTCATTGAAAAATAAAAAGAAGGATAGAAAAAGTAGTTAGTTTGCCACATTCTAAAGGCAAAAAATATTAATTTTAGTGTTGATAGGTTCCTTTTAATGAGATGAATGTTATTTAAGTGTTTTTAAGTTTCCATCTCATTGAAAAAAAAATAGATTGGGGTTAAGAAAAAAACTTATTAGGTTTATTTTTGTATATTGTTAACTGATTTAGGGGTGTTTTTTAGGTTAGCAATTGGTTTATCAAGATTTTTAAGGTGTTTTAGGTGAAAAAAGATTTTTAGGTTCAAAAACTCTCAACCTCACTTTTGACAACCTCTTTGTTGTTGGAATCTAGACTAGAAAACAACACATCATTTATTTTATTTTATAAAATAAAATAAAACCTTTCAATTCTTAAACATAAAAATAAAAACACAAGAAGGTTGAGCATAAGGGTCTGACCTTCCAATTCTATACAAGCCAAGCCTTCTCTCTATTGAGCCAAGCATGTGTTGAAATTTTAGGCCCAAGCCTGGCCTCTTTTTATGGCCTTTTGTTTTTATTTTATTTTTTAAGGTTTGAATGAAATTCTCTATAAATAAAATATTTGACATGATATTTAAATTATTATTTAATTTACACTTGATTCTTAAATAATTTTATAGACTTTTATGAGAATGTTAACATTTGTTTTTAAATTATTATATACCTAATATGCAAAAAAAAATAATGTTATGGTTATTGAATTAAAATAAAATTTATATTTTTCTTTTTGTTGCTTTTAATAGATTTTCTACAAGATTTTATTAATTTTTCACCTTCAATTATATACAAAATAGTGAGAGAATATTTGATTTTTTTTTTTATATCAAAACTTACTTTTAAGATAATGTAAGTTTTTATTTAAAAAATAATTCTTCTAATTTTAAAAACATGTTTTTATTAAAATAATAAAGAGATGCATTAATAAATAATTGGATTTATTATACCTCTTCTTACAAAATATTATTTATTAGAATAGTGTTTTGTTTTCATTGTTTGTTTTTTTTTTCAATTTCAATTATATCCTTCAAAATTAAGTTTATTATGGATTATAATTCATAATTGTTTTCAATTTGCTTTTTATGAGGTTGTCCTAGTCTAATGACCTAGACCGCGAATTTGATGGGTTGACTCAATTGTTTTTCTCCTTTTCTTATTATTTTTTTTTCAAATTAATCCTTCAACATTAAGTTAATTAGGAGTTAAGCTTCATGATTTGTTTTGATTTTCTTTCTATGAGGTTATTCTTATTTTATGAATCAAGTCACAAGTTTGACGAGTTAACCAGAGTTGACTTAAGTTATTTTTTGTGTCTCTTTTTTAATTGAGTTTTCAGTTTCAATTTTAACATTAGGTTTATTGGGGATTAGGCTTTATAAACTTTTGCAATTTACTTCTTATAAGGTTATCCTAATCTTATGGTCTAAATTGTGGGTTTAACAAGTTAACTTGGTTGGCTTGAGTTTTTTTGTCTTTTTTCTAATTGACTTTATTTTTCAATTTTATATTTTAATTTTGGGTTGATTCATAATTAGACTTCTTATTTGTTTTGGTAGGGTTTTTTATGAGGTTATCCTCGTCTCATGCTCAGGTCACGAGTTTAGCGGGTTAACTCCCTAGTTAATGGGATTAGTGCTCTGTTTAATGAGCAATTTGAAAAACTAACTCTCCAATTAATGAAATTTGTGCCCTGATTAATGGGAAATTAAGAAAATTTACTTTCTTAGAGAATATGATTGTTGCCCTAAATAATAGGCAATTGAAGGGACTAATGTCTCAGATAACGAAGATTACTATCCTAGTGAAAGAGAAATTATAAATCATAATTTGGATATTAGTATTGGAGGAAAAATGAACATATTATGTTCATAATGTTGGTTATAAAGGTGTCATGTCATAAAATAAGAAACTAATATATATATATATATATATATATATATATAGAGAGAGAGAGAGAGGGGGGGGGTTAGATGATGGAGGGTGCTCTGGTTGGTTGAAGTCTTTCAAAAAAATTTCCAAGTAAGTTTTTTGAAGATAAGGATCATCAAATCTTTTGATAACCTCAAAAATGAATTCCTGATCTTGGGTCAAGATATTGATTTGTTTGGAATTTGTAGAGGTATCTGAAGTAACACTGGTAATTGCTATTTTATCAATTTGAAATTCTTTTTTAGAAGTGTTTGAAGGAGAGTGGCTAGTGTCTGTAGCTTCAATGTAGAGATTTCGTATTTGGTTGATGTTACTGGGCATGCATGTTTAATGGATGCAAAAGGATATGCAATGTGATGTTCAGATGCATAATATAATTTGAACCAATCAAAAAATATAATATATATATATATATATAACTCTACAAAATGAATTTGGTTTTTCCAAAACTTTTTCCAACATAGAAGTGAGATACAAAATCAATTTTATAATTTCATTAAGTTAAATAAGGGTTGGTTTAGGGTCAGTTATGTAATTTAATTTATATAAATACTATATAAAAAAAAAGTTGTGCACATGCCATTAGGTGGCCCTGTGTCTTTCAGGAAATGCTTGAGGGACTGTCTAGTGGTCAAACACTGTCTTCTATAATAATGTTTGAATTGTCTTAGTGTCGCCTCATTGAGGAAGCGGTGCATTTGGACAAAGGCTACCCAATTTGGTGCTTGTGGCCTTATTTTTCCTCTTCTTCTCTCTCACTTTTTTGATTTCCACGCTTGCCTCTTCAAAATCTTAAAGAAGCCGTTCAATTTTTAATCTTGTTGAATTTGATCCTTTTTTTTATTATTTATTTTATTTATAATAATTTATATAAAAAAGAATTTTTTCTCTCATCCTTCTTTAATTTCTTTGTCTTTCAAATGTGATCTCTATTCTTTTGATTGTTATTTGTTTTATTTGAGATGATTTTTAAAATTGGATTTTTTTTACCATTTCATTATTTTTAGGTTTGGTTTTCCTTTCAAATTTGACCATTGTTTTTTTAATTGTTGTTTTTCTCACTTTGATCAAATTATTTTTTTATTTTTCAACATTAAATTAGTTAGGAACCGAGCTTATTGGTTGATTCCATGTCTAAAATTTTATGAGTTGAGAGTTTTAGAGATTAACCAATGTTTAGGAGGTTTCCCGGGTTGTCTTGGTTTTTTTAAATTGATTTTTTTTTCTAATTTTATTCTTTAATATTAAATTAATTTTATTTTCTTCTCTAGTTTTGTCATTCAATATTGAGTTATTTTATAGCCGAGCTTTATAGTTTTATTCAATTTATTTTTGTTAACAATTTTTTCTTCTATCTTTTATTGGCACAAATAATCATTTAATTGAATAAAACATTTATTTTAGAAAACAAAGTTATTAAACATAACTAAGTTTATGACTCATGTTATAAAATTATATATTTTAATCTTAGTTATCTCTTGATAAAATATTGATTTAATTAATTCAATGTGTGCATAAGAGTGTTTCAATTTATAATTGAGAGTTTCTTTTACATCTAAAAACACGTTGGAAAAACTTATATATTTATTTTTTTAATAAAAAAATTATATAACCCATAACGAAGCTCAAGTGAAATAACTATGGATTTTAATTCTATGATTATCACATCTTGTTGGAGATGGTGATAATGGTGAGATGTAGGCGGTAATTAAAATTACATGAATAATATTATAAGTTAATATTTGTAAAATATTTTATAGGTTAAAAATATTTTTTAAAATAAATTGAGTTTAAAGATTGGTTATAAAATATTTTTTAATTAATTTTTTTTATAAAATATTTTATAAAAAATAAACATAAAAATATCTATAAAATATTTTACTATAGAATATTTTACGCAAAAAGTCAAAACAATCCATCCTAAGTGTAAATTTACACAACATGGAAAGAAAGCGTTAAAGCGTGTTTTACGAAATTTCAAAATCGAAGTCCTTACTGGTAAACTCTCTCTCTCCTGTGAGCCTGCAATTGCAACTGCCTCAAAATTTCCAAGAAAGAAGACTCTCCCCCTCAAAATTCTCAGTAAAGAAGAGTAGAAAGAAAGGAAGGGAAGAGGAAGAGGATGTACGAGGCTCAACGTTTTGTAGATTTGCAGCAGAATTCCAGCAATTTTGGAGACCCAAAATCATGGCTTTCAGAAGACAGTAACAGCAATTCTTCCCCGACTCACCTCCCAAATCACTCCCAACTCGCTTCTTCTGCAAGTGGGAATGTCGATCGTGTCCTCTTCAACGATCTTGTCGAAATGGTTCCCCTCGTCCAGTCCCTCATTGTAATAATCTCTCTTAACTCATTTTCTTGTTCTTTTCATCCTCAAGTTTAAACAACTTTCTATTAATTCGGTAAAATTTTTGTTCAGGATCGAAAAGTGAGCACTTCATTTACACGGAGAGGTTCGGTGATTTATACCAAGACTCCTTCTAGAGAATCCTTATCCAAAAAGGTAACAATTTTTCTTTCTTTTCTTGTACAAGTTGAAATTATTAGTGTTTTATAGTAATGGGTTTTATTTGTTCATTTATTTTGTTGCTTCTCCTTAATGTATTTCTTTATACGATGATGATAGTTCTGTTAAGTGCTAGTTAAAAAAAAGAAATCTGAGTTTTTTTTTTTTTTTTTTGGTGTTGAAGATGATTGATCCTAGAGGCAGAAATACTAGCCAATCTATTCCAACAAAAAAGAAAATGGACCATGGTGATAAGGATCAAGGTAAAACTGCTAATGATAATCAAGATGCCGATAGCTTCGCAATCCTTTCTTCCTCCAGGGCTGTGCCGATAGGGAAGGATGCCGAAGAGTTAATCGCTTTGAGGGAGCAAGTGGAAGATCTGCAAAGGAAATTGTTGGAGAAAGATGAGCTTTTGAAATCAGCAGAAGTTTCAAAGAATCAGATGAATGCTGTTCATGCTGAATTCGATGAAGTCAAACTCCAAGTTGCAGAAAAGGACTCATTAATTAAGTCCACCCAATTACAACTCTCCAATGCAAAGGTACTTACTTACATTGCTTGCATTGTTTATTAGCATGCACAGTGAGCTTTTTTTAATTCATTTGTTTCTCAATTAGGTGCTATAGCGATCGACAATCAAAATTATGGTCTTGCTGGTGTCATATGATGCGTTTACTTTTTAACTCCAGTGACCTTAGCAAATTTCTAATCTTTCAAAGGTTGCTCAGGAGATTTTCCTTGCAAGTTTTTGACATTTTATGCAATCCAAGTTATATGCTAGCTTTGTGATCCATTTTGGTTCTAGACAGAACTAAATGGAAGACTACCTTTTGATGTATGAAACATCGAACTTCAGGATTTTAAAGTGCCTTCAAATAATGAACGTTTGAATTTATTGTTAAGTCTGTGTGTGTGTGTGTCTATATATATAACTTGAGAAATATGATTTGTGTTTCATGTGATACAATGGTTAACCAATATCAAATCCTAGAAATGATATATGTTTTGCAATTTAACTGAGTTGTATATACAATCCTATAAATGAGATTGGAGCAAAGCTACATGCCTATATGAAATTCACTGTAAACCTCGTTCTCTTGTTTGAGGTTATGCCATCTTGTTAGTAAGAGCAGTTGTTTTCCACAGATTAAGCTCGCAGACAAGCAAGCTGCACTTGAAAAATTACAATGGGAGGTGATGACGTCCAATCAGAAAGTGGAAACACTCCAGCAAGAACTAGACTCCATACAAGGAGGCATTTCATCATTTATGTTGGTATTTGAAAACTTGACAAAGAATAATTCCATTCCATATGCTGAAGATTACGATATCAAACCTTGCTATTTGGACCAGCTTCCTGATATTGTAAGCTCACAATCTCCTTCTTGATGTATATTTTAATCTGTTTCTCTCTTTGCTTTTCTCCAAATCACTGTAGGTCCCCCACCTCCCTATTTAAGATACTGTTGCAGACAAAGCATGCGTCGTGAATAAGAACTTGTGGACTATCAACAGTTAAAACCTTGGTTTATCTTCAGTAGACAGACTGAATTTGCATTTTTTATTATGAAATACATGGTTTTGCTGTGAATGCATAGTTTTTCACATAATGTTTTCGGGAAAAAATTGCAATGGACTAAATTTGTACGAGGTCGTGGTCTTTATTGTTGCTAAAGAGTTGATGAACATGTGATGTGTGATGTTAAACATTTGGAAGTTGTGAAAGCTTTTTTCGTCTGTGATGTGTGATGATAAACCTAGGCACTCAGTGAAAAGCGTTTATATCCATGCCTTCATAATTTACTTCTGTTATTGATTGGATCATATGTACACTTGGATCTTCAAATTCGTTTTGTACAGGATGATTTAGATGACAGGGAGATGCAAAAAATGGAAGAAGCAAGAGAAGCTTACATTGCTGCTGTTGCTTCTGCAAAAGAAAAGCAAGATGAAAACTCTATTGCTGCCGCAGCCAGTGCCAGATTGCATCTTCAGTCATTTGTCTTCAGATCCAATAATATGAAAGACGGAAAGGTTTCCCCAAGACAAATATACTAACTTTTATTCTTATGAGCAAACACTAGAGAAAGGCATGGAGAGCATGTTCACGGAGAATCAGGCATATCCACTGGTGCAATATATTCTGCATACACTACCCAAGACATGACCGCACAAAGTGTGCTGAACTATGTTGAAAGTTCTCTTTAATTATTATTTTATTTCGTGTGTGTGTGTGTGTGTGTGTGTATGGTTGCAGTAAGTTGCTTGTTGGAACTGGATTGTGGATGTATTATGATTATCAGTTCTATGGTCTTTCGTTTTTCATTTTTGGCTCAGGCGAACCTATCATTTGATGTCAAGCAGTTCCATGGATTCCCAAAAATCATGAAGATGGTAAAGAAGCAAATGCTTAAGGAACAATGATGGGACTTTAAAATAAAAGTTTTTGGGTTTTTAGCACAGTGATTTTTTTTTTTTTGGGTAAAGTAACACAATGAAGAATATACTCGGGGATATAGCAAGAAGATATTTGGGAATATAATACAGTTTTATGAGTTACAATTGTTACCTGCGACAGCTGGTCGCAAATAACATCTGTAGTTTTATTCAAATTTAATAACCAAAATTCTTTTCGTCCCCTTTCTCCTTTTATTCCCCCTCTGTCTCCACTTCCACATCCACCTACCCCTCCCTTCTCCCTGCTATTAACGACCTTATCTTCTCTCTCTCTTCACCATTAAACACACCCAAAACACCAAGAAATCACCCATCTCTCCCTCTTCACCGCGGGGCAATAGATTAACAGCCAAAACAACTAGTATTGATCACCACTCACATTTTATATTTAGAGGTATGTTTTAACATTTTTCCTCAATTAATTTGATGTAATTTGTGCTATGTGTGTTAATTTGATTTCACATAATGTTAGGGTTTTGAATTGAGGATTTGTTTTGGAAAATTCAGGGTTTTTTGTAATTAGATTAATTAGATATAATTTGAGTTGATAATTAGATTATTTTGTAAAATAATCAATGATTTTAAGTTGTTGATTGTGAATTAATAAAATTATTTTGTTAGAGTTAATTAGGCAATATTTGAGAGAGCATTTTGGGCATTTGGTGCTTTAATTGATGAATTTCAATATTGTCGTCCTCCTCTAATTAGTATTGACAACACTCATCTTTATGATAAATATAAGGTAAAGTTGTTGTTTGTAGTTGCTTATGATGTGAATAATGAAGTTTCTCTGTTATATTTTGCTATTATCAAAGAAAAGACAAACAATGTTTGGAGTTGGTTTTTAGACGTACTTCATCAATATGTGATTGATGGTCATATTAAGTTATGTATTATATTAAATAGACATGCGGTAATTAAGAATTTCATAGCATAAATTTTTCCTAAGCTTATTGGATATTATTGATATTGTTCACAACACTTTTTGAGTAACTTCAGCATTAATTTAAAACATGTTGCCTTGAAAAATATACTGCAAAAGATGTGGATGCATTCTTCAAAACAAGAGTTTGACATATTATATTAAGATTTGGTGGAGACTGATGATGTGTGGCTTGCTTGTATCGGTTATAATGTAAATAATTTTTTTTAGGTGTAATACTATTATGTGGAGTGCAGAAGTTGTGATGTATTGTGGCCATTAAAGGTCCTAATTGAATTACTTGTTGATGCGATAATTTCTAGATCACACGTGATATCTCTATTTGATTTTAGAGCTGGATTGTTTTAATATGAGACACTTTCAATAATTGGTATTACAAGAGAAATGCGTGAACCGATTAAAATCAATGAAGCAAGTTGTATTTGTGGTAAATAACAACTATATTATTAATAGTATTCACATCTAATTGTATATTGTATTTTACAAAATATAAATTATTTGTAATTTGTTGATGATTTTTATTCTAACTTGTTATACAAAAAAATGCTTATAGTACTTGTTCTTAACTTTTGCTTGATATGCTATTGTGATGTAAATATATTGGTACAGATACATATGGATGTCCAATGGATGTACATTGGATGTCCAAATGGATGTACAATGGATGTCCAAGTAGATGGCGAATGGATAAAGGTAAAAACAAAAACAAATCCACTTGTTTGCATTTACATGATGTGATAAATACTTAAATATTTTTTCATTTATGCTATTTTAACGATTGTGTTTTACTGTGCTATGTTAAAAAAAAAAAACTCGGTAAAATAATGATATTTTACATTGAAGGGTGTAATTGACTAACAGAAGTAAAATTTCAACCTGCTAGAGGACAAAATGGCACACTGGTATTGTCTCATTTTAAGTGCTCCATAATTTTATCATCCTCAATGGACAAGGCCAAACTTCCGTGAGCTACATCTAATTGCCTTTGGATGTGGAATTGCTGATGCTTGTGCTTTCTTTGGGGGTAAATAGCTGATTATTTATGTTTGTTTTTATATTTTAAAAGTATTTTATAAAAATTTAAATTTTTTTATTTTTTTATTAATTTTAAATTAATATGTTTTTAGTGTTTTAAAATTATTTTGATATATTGATATTAAAAATAACTTTTAAAAAATAAAAAAAATATTATTGACATGTATTTTAACATGAAAAGTTATTTGAAAAACAATCATAACCATATTACCAAATAGATTTTAACAATATTGTAACTCAATGCAGCCATCCATCAAATTTGAAAAAAGTAGTCTTCCCATCTTTATTGCAGTTTGGGTTACTGAAAAGGAATTGCAAGCAGAGAGCATATGATCGAACTATCATAACAAAGGTTGCTTCAGGAAAAAAACTCGATGGGTTACAAGATGCTTCAGATTCCGATCATATTTGTATGGCCTCTGAAGCACTAAACAATTTCGAAACTTCCTAGCAGCTCACAGTTGCCGAATTTGCTTTCTATCCTCCTCAAATTTGCTTCGGAGAGCCATAATTTCTGCAAGGAGATGTAACTATTAGCAACTTGCTTCACAACAATGATAAAACGATGACGCCTGGTTGACCTGAAAACCAACCTCGATACTTTTTAACAGAAAGACTCAACTCATCCCATACAGGAACATGAAGCCTAGATGAAGAGAAAAATATTCTATTTTATTCTCTTCTATGCTTCGTATATATCAGGAACCTCCTCATCGTTATTTTAACTAGGTACGGCATATTGTACAAACAAAAAGTACACTAATCTGCTATTTGTAAGATTCATCATGCCACTCCTCTGAGCTTCTTTTTTCTGAAACCGATAGAATTCTAGCCAACTTCCTAGCACCTTTTCTTGGTCATCTGATTCTCCACGGCAGCCGGAGCAACAGAGCCCACAGTAATTCCACTTTCAGAATCTGTTGTCTTTTTCCATCCTCCTTCAGCCCGGGCTTCTCTTTCTTTGCTTCACTGTACATGCCGCATCAAGACCACAAAGATACGATGGAAGCCTCGATCTACCTCAGAAAAATAGCACATTGACCACATAGTCTGCCAATGGAAAGCATATACATTGATTTCTAACAAAGTGAACAAAAATTATGTGCGTGTGCGTGTGTACGAGAGAATAACATTAACTTGAATAACATTAACTTATTTAAGTAGCACCTTTTATCTTTCTAAACAAATAAAATTATCATTTTACCTTTCTAAAAGAAAGCCAAAACTGAAGAGATATTTAATGCACGTCTGCATACATTTAACTATTCACTGGAATAATGAAATTACCATTTTACCTCATTTAAAACATCCATAGCATTTATGCTAGGGGTATTTTGATCTTTTCACAAGATACATTGGTCCTTATCATATTGATTAGTAATGAAATTATCTTTTTAATTTTTTAAACATAATGGAATGACTCAATTACTTTTAAAAATAAAATTCTTAATATTGGCATCTAAAGGGTTTTTAGTCATTGCACTTTTTAAACACAATAAAATAACTCAATTACTCTTTAAAGAAAGATTTTTAAAATTTACATCTAAGAGCTTTTTAAAATTTTTTCACCTATTTTTTTTTTAATTATTATCAAGCTAGTAGAGAGTAATTTCGTCTTTTAATAAACATAAAGTATTATTAAAATAAAAAAGTGGTCGGTGCATGCAATACACGTGCCATAATGTGAGAGGCACCTGCAATCTTCTAGTAGTGTGTGTGATGCCTCCAGGTGGTAAAAAATACCCTTATATTATGTCATTGGAATCTTTGAGGCATCATCTTCTTTTTAGGCGGCGCGTGGCAGGATAAATTGTCACCGACATAGCTTTTTTTTCTTTCTCTTTTCTCTCTCCTCCCTTTGAAAATTGCATTGACCATTCAAAATTTTAGAGCTGTCCTCATAGTTACTGATATTTCAATTTCAATCTTTATTTTTTGATTTCTAATTTTTATTCTAGGACTTTTTGTAAAAAAAATATTTGTTTTAAATTTGATCATTCAATTCCAATTCGTGATATATTACTTTTTTTTAATTTGGTCATTCTTTTGATTTTTAATTCTTTTCTTGACCCATTTGTATATATTTTTTTTATTTTTTTTTTAGTTTCATCTTTCAACCCAGATTTATAACATATATTTTTTTTTAATTTGATCCTTATTATTTTGATTATCTTGTCCTTTTGTTAAAGTGATTTTCTTTTTAATTTCACCTTTCAATTGAAAATTCATAGTTGTCTTCTAATTAATTTTTTATTTTTATTTTGATTCCCATTGTTTTAATTGGTATTTTTGGTATGGGATCCTTTGTATAATTGAATTTTTTTCTCAACTTCATCCTTCAATATTGATTGGTTTGGGATTTGGTTTTGTGTTTTTTCTATATGTGGTGCTTCCATTCTAATGATTTGGATAATAGGTTTGAAAAGTTAAAGTAGGTTGACATTTTTTTTCCACTTATTTTCTTTTTCAATTTCATTATTCATCATTGATTTTTTTTTTTAAAATAAAAATGGGCTTTGCATTTTATTTGATTTATTTTCTATTGGGCTATCCCCGTATTATCCCAGTAATTTAAAGCCGAAATTGATGGTAATTGTTTTTTTGTATGCCATCATGTTGTTGATGATTCTCATAGTAATATTTGAAAGTTTAACAAGATATGATTCATTTACTAGTATGGTACATTAACTATATGATTTCATAATATAACATCACAATAAAAAGAATACCCATACATATATCCATAACATTTTATTTACACATTCATACATCCATATCCGTGCTCTATTGTAGTTATCAACACAAGTCTTTACAAAAGTGTCGAATTATCATTTCATGACTAGTACATTTGTTACACAAAATCCATAACATCTAAAGCATAAGATTACATAGATTATATGAAAACATGTGGACTCGTGGAATGGAATTCCTACGCACCTTGTTGGTGTAATGTCCTTGTTAGATAAAGATAAATACATGCATTATGAACAATTTATAGCACAAAAATAAATAACTAAGGAAATATTAATATTACTTTTCATTTATAGCCTAAAAGAGTATAATCCTTTCATTACTCTTTATAGACGTAATACGACCCTTATTCTTTCATCAACTACTGAAGCTAATTATAATATTCAGTCTCGATCATCCATCTCGGATGTTATTAACAAAAACTAATCATCGAACTCAACTCAATCATAACTCTAGGATGCAATTAGCTGAAGCTAATCATAATGCTCTTTCTGACCATCCTTTTAGGATTCCATTAGCCAGAGCTATTCATCAAACACAACCCAACCATCTTTCTAGAATGCTATTAGTTGAAGCTAATCATCGAACACAACTCGACCATCCTTTTAGAAAGCCATTAGCTGAAGCTAATTATCAACACAACTCGGTCATCCTTTTAAGAAACAATTAGCCGAAGCTAATCATAATACTCATTCAACATTGCATAATAGTTCAATATTCATCACAACACAATAATATATCTTTCGTAATGAATTCACTTTGCAGAATTAATGTTATGCTAGAAGGGGGTGAAAGCCACCTACCTGTTCCTCTTATATAGTGTCCTCATCTGGTCAAAGGTCAGATCCCGGTTGTACCCTTTGACATATCAAATGATCATAATTAGCATACTTGTATCATGCAACCATATAACCATTGTCATACATATCTTAAGAATACACACATTCACATTCAAGTATTCCACACATTATATAAACATACAATGAATATCATCATATCAAGACACTTCTCTTTATTTAAACACTACCACTCACGGACGTTCTAACATTTAATTCTTGAGTTTCATAGTGAATTAGATCAGATCGATGATGAAATAGTCACAAGCATTAAATCATTTATGATATGAAATTCATCAACAAACTAAGTTGCTACTGTCGTAAAAAGTTGTCAGCAAAAACTAGGTCACTGGTGACATATAAATTGTAAGCGAAAACTAGGTCCTTGATGACACATAAATCGTCAGTGAAAGCTAGGTCACTGGTGATGCAGAATTGTCAGCAAAACTGGTTTATGGTTGATGCATGGGACTCAAAATTCATCAGCAATAACAGGGTCTCTAGCAACACAAAATCATCAATGAAACTGGTTTACGACTGACGCATGGGACTTATAATTCATTAGTGATGAATGAGTCTCTGGTAACATAGAATCATCAACAAAACTGGTTTACGACTAACGTATGGGACTCAAAATTCATTAGCGATAATTAGGTCCCTGGTAACACAAAATCATCATCGAAATTGGCTTACAGTTGACGCATGGGACTCAGAATTTGTTAGCGACAACTAGGTTACTGGTAACACAGAATCGTCAATGAAACTAGCTTATGGATGACACATGAGACTTAGAATTTTTCAGTGATAACTAGGTTGCTGGAAATATAGAATCATCAGCGAAATTGATTTATGGCTGACATATGAGACTTATAATTCATCAGCGATGACTGGGTTGTTGCTGACCAAGAATTTGTCAACACAACCAAATTCCACAACTTACGCATGGAATCATCAACAAATACAATCTACTGTTGAATTAAAAATCACCAATGAGAACTGAGCTGTTGCCGACCCAAAATTCATCAACAAATCTATGTTGCTATCGATTTCTGAATCAGCAGCGATGATTGAGTCATTTTTTTTATTTCACTCTTTCCCTCAGTTAAGCATAAGGTTTACGTTAAGCTTTCCCTCTTTATAACATACTTCAACCTAGTTGGACATAGATCATTACCAAATCACATCTAATTTGTCAGAAGATTATCTAGCAATACATAACTAAGTTTCAACATGTATGTCTTACAAAGGTTCTCCTCACCACCACTCTCAGATCGAAACCCAATGTTGCCATAACCATGCTTTCTATGTTTTCAATTCCATCGTACCAAGTTCATCAACATAAAATGATAGTCAATTCACATTACACAAGGGTCTATGTCCTTCTTTTGTCTTGTTCCTCTAAAGGTGTTCATCATGTAAGTTTTTTTTTTTTTTTTTTAATGTTTTATCCTTATTTCCTTCGATCGGACATTGCTGTCCATTCTTCCTAAATTTACACATGCAATTCATCATTTTTATCACGAGTACATTCACAAACACATGCTATAATTACACCTTCATTCACATGGTTCATAACCATGCAAATTCATCAATCACGTAACAAAATCAAAGCATAAGTATAATATAGTTTCTTTTTCAGCTCCAGCATGCCTTTAAAGGCCTAACAACATCACAATTATGCACATACCATCACTCCATTTCACTTTCACACAAGTTCTTCTATCATACATGCAAAATCAAGACATTAATATAAGTATGCATTATGTTTTGGTTCAAGTATATTCCTAGGAGTTTAACAAGATTATCATTCATGCATTTCATCATTTCATTTCATAATCTGCTCATTTCTTCACTTGCCCGACCCTCCCCTAGATTCATTTATTCAAAATCATTCATGTTTCTTTTGTAAAACATGTGTGCTTTCATCCTTTATTCTACTTAGATCTTTCCATTTAGTTATAAGTTCTCGAGTTAAGGTGCAAGAACATTACTCTCCTATTTTAGAGTTTCCCCCCTTTTCTTTACCCAAACTATGAGGTAACACTTAACCAAAAAAATGACATTAGTCCTACGTACCTTACATTTTTAACAATCCTAGTGAAGGTTTTGGTAAATTGTTCTTCTTCTCCTTTTCAATTTTCTCCCTTTCTTCTTTATGTCTGTTCCACTCGGCTCTCTAAGCTCTTTCCTTTTCCATATTTTTGGTTCTCTTCTTTTTCTAACTCACCTCTCACTCAACACTTAAGGAAGTTGGCATGCAAGCTGGCTGGGTTTAGTTTTCTCCTTGGGAAGGAGTGTGTGCTACAGTAATGGCTGCTGCCGGTCCTGGAGAGAGGTCTAGGCTCCTTTTTCTTCCATGTTTTTGGTTACTTCTCTTTTCCTCTAACTATCCCTTCTTCTCAAACGTTTAAGGGACACACATGCAGCTGGGCTGTTAGGTTTTTCTTAGGGAAAGAGAGAGAGGTTGTTCTAGCCAGCTGTAGTTGGTTTTGGAGGAGAGGAAAGGTCACCTCTTTTTCCTCTCCAGCATTTATACCCCTCTTAATTAAGATGAGGGTGTTTGGGTGCCGGTCATAGGTGTTCTTATCTCTTTTTTGAGTTATCTTAAGGCTGGATTCCACCCCACAATTCTCAACTAGGATAGGCCGGCTTTCCTCCCTCACTTTCTCTTTCCTCCCTCATTTTCTACCTAGAGCAAGTCGGTTTGTTTCCTTTAGTTCTTTCCTAGCATAGGCCGACTTAATATTATCTTTTTGTTAGGTTTTACAATCCCAGTCTCATAATCTGAGTCACGAGTTTGATAAGTTAATTCAGGTTACATGTCTATCATGCTAACTTAGGTTGGATTGGGCCAATCATTTTTGTCCCTTTTTATTCAATTTCATAATTTAATATTTAATTGACTGAAAATTAAACTATATTGTTTTTCTCTTTTTGAAAAAAAGTTTTTTTTATTTTTTATTCAAAGTTATTGTGATTTTTTTAAACAAATTTTGATCCACTTACTATTGTTGCCTAGTTTTTTCATCATCTAATTAAAATAAAATTAACTTATTTGATCTAGTTCAATTTATAATCCGAGTCGTTGATTTTTTTTAAATATTTATGATATCTAAGCATTAATTTTTTAAGAAAAGAATAATGTCATTTCTAGTGATTTAATCTTAAAGTGTCGGTTGAGTTAAAGTAATTATTTTTGTGTGGATAGACACACGAGACAATCACTCTAAATTTTTCAATTTATTGATATCAAACACATCTCAAAAAGGGCTGTCGATGGGCCATTCTATATGAAGAGGTTGGTTAGACAAGCAGCATGGCAACTAAAGAGAGTGGTGGGGACTCGGAAAATGTGTTTTTAACTTTATTAAATTGTCTGAGTTTTATTTGTATATCTGAGTATACTGGATGCAATAATTTTAATATAATTTAATTTAAAATCAAATTAAATAGTAAATCAGATAGAAGGTTTCGAAGTTTAAGATCGAATTTAATAATAATAATAAATAATTTATTACGACATGAAATTTAATTTTTTTTTTAATACAAGTTGAACGTAACACGCATAAAAGTTCCATAAAAATAATATTTGTTCATGTTTATTTGATAATATAATTGAAAGAGTTTTTTTTTTAATTAGAATAAATTAAAAATAGCTATAATAAAGTATATTTTTAAAGCATGTTTAAAAATATAGTTATTACTATTTTTTAAAATATTTTTATTTAGAAATATATTAAAATAATAATTTTTTTTATTTTTTAAAAAATATTTTTAACATCACATTAAAATAATCTAAAAAATATTAAAAAATAATAATTTAAAATAAAACATAAAATAAAATTTAAATTTTTAAAAAATAATTTTAAAATAAAAAAAATAAACAGAAATAAATAACCCGAACCTGTTGTTCCACCATAGAAGCGGTCAAAACTTATCACACAAAAAAATCTAACGCCCTGGTCCAAGGGCCCCAAAATCTAAACCTCGATAACAGCTTGACACGTGTTAGTCTAAGTGATTTACACATTTCAGCCAGCACTCCACGCAGCATTTTACGTGTCAAGCAATGGCCTGATTTTAGTCACTATAGATTACGGCAACCATGGCTCATGTTTATTACCAAAAGTTGTGTGTTTAATCTTCAAGTGTTTTAGCTTTCAATTCATTTGTGTTCTCTCAAATCTTTCAAAGAAATCAATAACAAAAAATGGCTGACAACACCCAGAAGATGAGCTACCAAGCTGGTGAGACCAAAGGCCAAGCTCAGGTTAGCTTATGAATTTCTTTCTCTATTTTGCCTATGTTTTTATATATAAATTAATGTGTAATGCTCTATAACATATGGATTTTGTTTGTTTCAGGAGAAGGCCAGCAACTTGATGGACGGAGCTGGCAATGCTGCTCAATCTGCAAAGGAATCAGTTGAAGGGGTTCACATATTATTTTTGTTCAATCTCATTTTCTATATTTTTTTAGAGAATTCATTCTCACCACAATGGCACAATGGATTGTGCGTAAGATTTAAGAAAGACAATAAACCAAAAAGAATGAGGAACACTCATGAATAAAATTCGCAAAACTCTAAGTGTTAATAATTAGTTGTATATTTTGGCACAGATATTCTTAGCGAGTGAGTTTGCAGTAGTGTTTTATTTTATTTTAATTTTGATATTTCCTGCTTTGTGTAGGCTGGTCAGCAGGTGAGGGCTAAGACACAGGAAGCTGTTGAAGGAGTAAAGAATGCAACTGGCATGAACAAGTGAAGCTGGATCGATGGAGTCCAATGATCGTCTGCTGCATTAAATTTAGAAAATTATATGCAATATACACAGGAAGCTGTTTTTGTTTTTGTTTTTTGTTTTTGCTTTTGTTTCTGTCTTTCCTGTGGTATAAAGAAGAGAGCTCTCTGATCTGCAGTTCTCTCGTATGTTTGTAGGCGCATGCATGTTTTGCCCTGATTAGAAATTTGTTACTTTAAGTTCAGTACATGTTCAAATGTTTCAGTTTACGAAATCATAACAGTGCCAGCTTGTTAGTGCTTCATCAATTGACCATATATGTCCAAATGGCCTAATGTGCTACTTCCATTCTTAAATCTATTTGATTACAACAAATATTATGCCTTCTCAAATCAATCGGTAGCTTTATCAGGGAATTTAACATATAATTGACAAGAAATATCATCGATATGTTTGTTTGTTTGTCATTATATTTATTGATAAATATAATATATCACTGATATAATACCATTTGTAATTCTATCAGTATGTTAATATTAGCAATGATATTTGTAGTATTTATTTTTAACTTTCTGAAATATACTGATGGTCTAGTTTTGTTGGTAATCCCATTAATAATAGTAATATTTACAGTAATTTTTTTCTGACCTCTGAAATATACCAATGGATTTAGCAATAGAAAATTTCGGTTGATAAATGTCACCGCAATATACACAGAAAAAACCCGTTAGTGTTTTCATTTGTATTTATCAAATTTTTAATAGTGTTTTACATCATTTTGACTTGGCTATTTAACCCAATCCATTTTCCTATACATCAACAAAGCTCAAGGTAGGGAACAAAAAACGTTCTATTATATGCTCTATAGTAAAATTGTTAATAATTAGTTGAGAAAAATAGCAACAAAAGAAAAGAAAATGTTGGGTTAAAAGGGATTTTGGCATGGCAAAACTAGACAGTATTAACATATGCCATGTTTTATCTGTATGAAACTTTTGTTTTCAGTTTATCATGACTTGACAGTATCCATTCCAATATTGTACTAAATTAAAATGTAGATGGTATCAATTGCTTTGTCATGAAACATGCAAAAACAGTTGGTCACATCCATGTTTAATGACCTTCACAGCATGGAATTGTAGCTAAAACACATCCTACATTCAGTTATTATAATTCTAAGCCTTGGTTCTCTCTAAAGCTGATTTTCATTCGCACACTTACAGGATAAATGCCCAATATAGTGTCTTTTTGCTACAATTTTTGTATTTCAATTCGTTTAGTTGAGAATAATAAAATGATGTAGGATGTGTTTTAGCCGGCATTTCCTACTTATATACATGTGACAGAACATGGCAATAACTGTATGAATTACAACAATGGAATAATCTTACATTATTTCCTATTCATATATATACATGCTATACATTTTATAATATGCCTCCTTAAGTTGAGAGTAAAGGATCAAATCGAAACTTATAACGAAAAGTAGTAAAGAACGCAACAAAAAACTGATTGGTGAAGACATTTGCAAGCTAATCATGAGAGGGGATAAAGCGAATCTGAATCTCTTTCTTCGCAACCCGGTCACGGACAAAGTGATAATCTACCTCAACATGCTTAGTACAAGCATGAAAAATAGAATTCACTAAGAGATAGGTGACGCCAAGATTATCACACCAACTGGTAGGAGCAAAAACGAAGGGAACCTGCAAATTTGTTAACAAATATTGAAGTCATATGACCTCAGCAGTATCGTCTGCTAAGGCTCTATACTCAGTCTTAGTGGAGGAGTGAGCAACTGTGCATTGCTTGCCATATAAGTGAGGTGATGCTATCTCCCCAGACTCGTTTATCTCCCCAAACTCATTTATATATGATTTATTTTTAGGTTTTTTGTTGTTGTTGTTGTTGTTATGGCGATGACGCTTCCAAAGGTCTTTGAAAATCTTTGCTAACTAAATTAACACAATTTTTTTTTCCTTTCTGAAAGGAGTCAGTTAGAGTTTGTTAACATTAAAGCTAGCAACTGAACTGAAGTGAGCACACGATGCTGGACAAGAGAAACAGAGCTGAGGTGTAGTGTTTGTATAAAGAAAGGAGAGTGTAGTAGTAGTAGAAGAGTATGGGTGTGTATATGTATGAACTCGAACAGACAGTTTCTCTGGAAGCCTTATCCAAGCCTACATATTAGGCTAAGCACTATCAGTTTAAGCGTGCAAACAGATATGTAATGATTGAAAACAAATGATTAAAAATCAAAGAAAAAACTAAAAT
Organism: Populus tomentosa; assembly: GCA_018804465.1. Classification (NCBI taxonomy): domain Eukaryota; kingdom Viridiplantae; phylum Streptophyta; class Magnoliopsida; order Malpighiales; family Salicaceae; genus Populus; species Populus tomentosa. The sequence continues at coordinate 8,924,806 of CM031975.1, forward strand.
AGTATTTAAAGACAATGTTAAAACCAAAAAAGTAAATGAACTTTTTCTTTTAGAGGGGTTGTCATAACCCATTTTTGGGTCCCTGCGCAAAAAGAAAAGAAAAATAAAATAAAATACAAAAAAATAAAAAATATTATAAAAAAATATAACAGTTCAAAAAGGATGTCAGAACACTCAAAAAAAGGTTAAAAATTGATCAAGGAGGTTTAAAAATACAAAAATTAAAATTTGGCAATATTTTATTGACTGATGATAGCCATATTAACAAAGAAAATTCAATTTGAGGAAAGAAAAATCTAAAATCAGATATTTATGAACTCAATCAAATTTTATTGAAGGTTTAATTGAATTTATAGAGAGTTTAATTGCAAGAAAAATTGATTTTGAAGTTAATTTGGGCTTTAATTGTAAGAAATTAAAGTTCTGGGGTCAAATCATAATTTTTGAAAGTTATTTTGGTTAAATCAGGGGCTTAATTGCATAAATATTAAAGTTTGATGGCCAATTAGGGACTTAGTTGAAGAAATCTGAAACTAAGGACCAAAATGAAAAAGACATGTAAATAGAGGGGTTGTAATTAAAACCGGATAAGGGGTCAAATTGTAGAAATTAGAAGTTTATGCTCAATGGAGGGTCCAATTGCACTAATTTGAGACCTAGGACCAAAGTGAAAAAGGTGGCCAACTTCTGGGCCGCAATTGAGGACTCGATTGAACAAACCACAAATTAAGGACCAATGTGAACTCTGTCACGTTTTGCCACCTTTTCCTTTTAAATGAAACGACGTGTTTTGTCCAAAATGGCGCCATTGATACACTGTTAAAAAAAAAAAGAAGCCCAAAACGTTGCCGTTTTGAATGGCAGTGTAGCCTTTCTTCTTCCCCTAGATGCGCAGAAAATTGGGGAAGATGAAGGTTTTGTTCCCTTGTTTTCAGCGACATCTCTCCTCTCCCTTTCTCTCCTAAAACTCAAAAAGACGCTGACCCAAGTACCCCACTTGCCTGAATACTGACTGGTGGCCTACCACTAACAAAAAAACAGAGGGGACAAGGCCCAGTTGGCGCTCGTCCACCCTGCCTTATCCCCTAACCAGATAGAGGTAGGGCATTTTCATCGCCCTTCTGCCTATAAATACAGAGGCAGAGAAGAGGCTGGAGACTGAAAGAAAATAAAGAGACAACGAGAGAGGGAACAAAAGAGAAGAGAAAGGGAAAAGAGAGAAAAAGGGAGGAGGACAAGAGAAAAAAGACCAAAAGAAAAAAAAAAGAGGAGAGACGGAGAAGAGAGCAGACCAGAGAAAAGAAGAAGAAAACGAAAGGACAAAAATAAAATAAAAATAGAGGCTCTTGCCTCTACACAGTGAAGAAGAAGAAGCTAGCAGTGCGCCACCGTGCCCCCAACCACAACTAGCAGCGCTGTTGCAACCACTGCCGCCAGCGTCGCCACCGCTCCAGGTAACAACGCCTCCCTTTTCCTTGTTTGTTAGCCTCGTCTGCATTTGCATGCAGAATGTGAATAAATCACGTTCTGCAGCAAATGCAGAATTGGTTGGTTACTATGCCCATGCATAGTAACCAGCTTATTTGGTTATGGGTTGGAACATCAGCCCAGTCCACGCGGCTTGGCTGAGTTCGGCCCACAGTATATGGGCTGGTCAGTCCCAACCCATAATGGTTGGGCCAGGTTCGGCCCAGGTTTTTTTAAAGAAAAATTCAAAAATATTTTTTGAAATTTTACAATTTTTCCGTGTATTTTTAATGTCATTTTGATTAATATAGGGCAATATTTTTATGTTACTAAAAATATAAATCCGATATTAAAATACCCGGTTTTCATCAAAACTTCCGAAATACAAAAAAAATTGAAAAAAAAATAATATTTTTGTGCATACGGCCAAGTGTCTCAAAGTTAAAATCATATTGTGTTTGTCATACACCAGAAAAAATATATTTTAGCATGCATTGTGGCTTTAATAACCAGTTTATTAAAGTCAAGAGAACATTGACCAAAGTTTCAAAAACAACAAAAAATTTATTTTGTTTATCTTAGTATCCGGGGTACGACATTACACGTAATACGTATTTTGGATTATTAAATTCTTTTTTTTTTCGGACGCACGATTAAGTTCTTTCCCATTAAGATAAGAACTTCCTTATTAAGGAGGGTTTTTCTTGAACTTTAGACATACCAACAATTAAAAAACACAACAAGATCTTGGATTTTATTAGACATTAAAACAATGCAGCCTATCTTAGATAGGGTGTAGTTGGGGTGCTAATACCTTTCCTTTACGCAACCAGTCTCCGTACCTGATCTCTAAGACCAGTTAAGGTTCCTAGTAACTAGAATATAAGGTGGCGACTTCTAGTCCATATTTTATTGATACGGGACAAGAATTTCTTGTCTCCCCACATTTGTCAGAGATAGACCTTTATATATTTTTCATTAATAATGAACGATTTCCGCGACGCAGTACAAGTGCATCAGGGGTAAAAAAATTACTTTATGAGTAGAATTAATGAAAAGAAAAATTAATCTGACGCTCCTGTATTTATTCTTTGTTTCACTTTGTCTCTAATCTCTTATAAATTATACAGCTAAATATTGGATCTAAGAAATTGATAACTATCAGGATTAATAATATTAATATAGAGCAGCAAACATAAATAAACGACAAACCCATTGTCAATAATACAATACGACGTCATATAAAACGAACAGCACCAACAGTTGAGAAAAAATGTAGGAATTTGATAGCCACAAACATGATTTTATTGATAAATTGGCAAAGTGTTCCTTACAGATTGTAGCTTGTATGAAAACTTATTTACACGCTAACAGATTGTAATTAAATCATAAACAGAAAAAAGACCATGCTGAATATTAAAACTGATATGCGCAGACAATGAATTAACTCTTCCCTCTCGTCAGTTATTTGGTTTACATGTTTCATGCATACACACACACACACACACACACACACACACACACACACACACACACATTGGTTATAGAAGTCCAGTGTAGGCAGGACTTTGGATGAAGCTATACTTCATCCTCAGGATAGAATTACATCAAATCAGAGTTGCTGCAGGTTTTAAACAGCGGAAGTATAGGTAACGGATTCTCTTGAATTTCCAGCAGTACCAGTATCCATTATAGACCACTACAATAAACCTCATACGGGCTCTCCATACGAAAAGGATTGTAGATCATCTCAACTTCATTTTCCTGAACCAGGCATGTTGGATTTGCTTGCGGCAGCTGTTGCGAAAACGACCCTCTCCAACCGCTGCTAAGGCTGGAACCAGAAACTTGGGCGTCAAGATGATAACCATCAGCATCAGTTGCAAGGGATTCAACCGGAGTCGATCCTTTTAATTCGGTGTAGAATGAGCCTCATCATCCTCAGGTGTTGTTTGAATGAACGGAACCCCATCTGCCAAGTCAGAGCCACCATCGAAATCCAGCAGTCGAAGAAGCTCTCGATGGTAATCATCATCCTCCTCTGTTGCAGAAGGCTCCTCATCGTTGTCGATGCACACGACCTTATTTGGTTGCAAGTTCTCTGCACAACTTGAAGTGGATACAGTTGGTGCTGCAACGTTGATAGTTGATGCAACGAAACTGACAGCCACCTGATCATTGTCAAAGTCCTGAACAAGTTGATGAGAAAACGACTCCAAATTTTCAAATGTCACCCCATTATACACGATCTCAGATTCAGTTTCGGCCGCCTCCTCGAAACCCGTGATCTGTTGGTGGTGATAGCCTTCACCAATCCTGGCCTTCTGAGATATGGTGTTTTTTGCATCATCAACACCGTCAGCTTGCCTTCTCCTCTTTGTGTGTGGCTCTTGTTGTCTTCTTTCATTCTCAATTGACACAGAACAATGACTTGAGAAAGGGATGGCAAGCTATACTCGTACATTGTCCAGCCGCAGCCATGTTGGCCAGACTGAGTGCTTTGATAACTGAAGCTTTTCCTGATGGCTGTGACAGAGCAATGTTCGTTAATAGCAACACCGATGGCTCGGTCAGTGTCTTCTCTATGCCATGTTGCAGGGCCACCGGCAATTTTGCGGGTGACATGAGAAGTGGGGCTTTTCTTTTTGAGGTTAGTGAAGAAGAAGACATCTTCTACTTGGAGCCTGTGGAAGGCGTTCAAAATTTGGAGAGGTTGATAGGCGTAAATGTCACAATCTCTAACAGGAGCGGAGGTGATGAAGAGAGGGTTGGTGACCTTTGGGTAGAGATAGAATTGGACCAGTTATTGATGAGTGAGAGAGAAGCGGTAACCAGGGAGTAGGGTTTGTGGAAGAGAGAAATCCATTCTTATGTAATTTAGTTATAAAATACAGAAGAAAAGGGAGGTGACGCTATCTCTCCAGACTCGTTTATATATGATGTATTTTTAGGTTTTTTTTTTTTTTTTTTTTTTTTTTTTTTTTTTTTTTTTTTGTTGTGGCGCTTCCAAAGGTCTTTGAAAATCTTTGCTAACTAAATTAACAGAATTCCTTTCTTTTCTGAAAGGAGTCAGTTAGAGTCCGTTAACGTTAAAGCTATCAACGGAACTGAAGTGAGCACACGGTGCTGGACAAGAGAAGCGGAGCTGAGGTGTTGTGTTTGTATAAAGAAAGGAGAGAGTAGCAGTAGCAGTAGTAGGAGGAAGAGGGTATGGGTGTGTATATGTATGAACTCGGACAGACAGTTTCTCTGGCAGCTTTATCTGAGTTTCAGTTTATGACTTCTTTAAATTGTGAGAAACAAATTCAAGCCTACATATCAGGCTAAGCACTATCAGTTTAAGCGTGCAAACAAATATGTAATGATTGAAAACAAATTATTAAAATTCAAATAAAAAACTAAAATAGTATTTAAAGACAATGTTAAAACCAAAAAGTAAATGAACCTTTTAATATAGAGTAGCAAACATATATAAACGATAAACCCATTGTCAATACAATACGACGTCATATAAAACGAACAGCGCCAACAGTTGAGAAAAAAGGTAGGAATTCGATAGTCACAAACATGATTTTATTGATAAATTGGCAAAGTGTTCCTTACAGATTGTAGCTTGTATGAAAACTTATTTACACGTTAACAGATTGTAATTAAATCATAAACAGAAAAAAGACCATGTTGAATATTAAAACTGATATTAACGAACAATTAATTAACTCTTCCCTCTCGTCAGTTATTTGATTTTCTTCTATGCATTTACATACATTTGATAAATATTTACATAATTAATTTTGATTTAAAAAAAACAATCGGCAGCACCTCTTATATACTAGAAACTATCCAGAATTTTCAATCCTACAAATAAACAAAATATATGCCACAAACAAGTTGATTTTAATTTATTTCTACAAACAATTTTGGATTATTCAATTTCATCTCATTTTCAACATGATAATGTTTTTAATCCTAAATTGACAAGAATTAAAAAAATAAAATTACAATTAAAATTCAACGAAATAATAAAACATTAATGTAAACCCTGGGAAAAAAAAAATAAAAGTTGCTTCAATAGCAAACTAACTACATGGGAAATAAAACTGAAGAAATTCATGCATAAGGTTAAATGAAAACAAAAATTCAAAAATTTTTGGATATAAATTTTTAGGTAAAATAATTCAAGACATTATAAATTAACCTGGTAATGTTAAGGGTTGGATTTAAGTGAACAAAATAAACTTTTGGGGTGGAGTTATTCGAAATGATAAGAATACAGCTTGATTTTAAGAAGAAAAAAAAATATGAGGGTAAAAATAATACACTTAAAGGAAATGGGGTCTAAGTATAAATAAGAGAAATTATAGAGTATAGATACTCTTCTCCTCACCAAAAATCTGCAGCAACCATAAGGAAGGAAAAGAGAGTTTTGTATCCATTCTTGTAAAAATCAAGAGAGAAACACCAAAATTTCAAGAACCCATCCAAGATTAAGGGTTTATAAATGGAATAAACACTTCTGGGTAAGTGATTAACAAGAAAATTGAACTAGAAGAGAAGAAGGAAGGTCGATTGTCATTAGAAAAGAAAGGAGGGAATTGAAAATCTTCAACTGGTTGAAGTTCAAAACCTTAATTTATACCGGGTAAGGTGTTCTAAACATGATCTTATAATTCATTTTGAATTCAATAATGAATTGATGCCTTGATATTGAATTATAGATTAGGGTTCTTAGACTTGAATTGGGAAAAAAAAGTATTTGTTGTTAAAATTAAGTTTAAGTCATGTGTGGTATGTGATTGCGGATGTGAAACCATCATAATTTACCCAGAAAATATAGTTTGTGAAAGTTATGTGTGAAGGGAAGGGGGTGAAAAATCTGAACAGACTCATCTCTTGACTTTCGGTAAGATTTCAAATAGGAGGATGAGGGAATTAAGACCAGGTTCCTCCATAGAAATTGTAGTTTTAGGTGTTAGCTAACTAAGAAAATTGGTCTTTCTTAATTTGGAGTTATAGAACTCCAGTTATGGGTTTTCAACTGGGACTGGGTCATGACAGACCCTATAGGGCAGTAAGTTTGATTTGTTGATGAGCAATTTTGACTGTCTTAGGAGCAAAATTGAGTTCTCTTTCCTTTAGAGTACTTAAAGCCCCATGTCTTAGCTTTTCAACGCGACCAACCTTGCTTGAAATGGAGTACTAGAACTCCAGATAAAGTTAAAACTCCGAGAGGAGGTTGAAATGCTGCAAAGAGTAATAGTTCAAGACAATAACAGTTCAATGTTTACACAGTAATAGTTGGACAGTAACAGTTTAATGTCTAGACAGCAACGATTCAAGACAGTAACAATTCAATGTCTAGATTGTAATGGTTCAAGATAGTAATAGTTTAATGTCAAGATAGTAATGATTGGACAATAACAGTCTAAGCTTTAGCGGTAACAGTTGGATAGAAACCATTTGAGATTTAAACAGTAACAATTTTTGTATAAATGCTGCCCCCAAAGAAAAAGGATTATGATAATTAGGGTCCAGTGGAGAGTAACAGATATTATGAGGACTAACCCTGGTAGAAGGCGCACTTCTAGTAAGACTAGGGTAATATTCCCATGTGGTGTAAACTTATCAACGGGAACATGCACATCATGCCTACTAGTAGAAAAAATTGAATTCATGCTGCTTAAAGTAGAGTGAGGGATACCCATAGAATGGAGATTTTGAAGGAAATTTCCTATTTCAAAAAGAAGAATTTATTCTAAATAGATAAAATTAATCTTTTTAGATATAACGAATATTCAAAAATAAAATCTCTTTCATTAAACTTTATATAGTTGATCCAGCAGAATCAGGGGTGGTAGTACCTCTCCCCGGATTCCTTCTAGTTTGAAATTCATAGCCTTAGACACCGTTGGCTTAGTAGCATTAGTAGTAGGGGTATAGGCAAAACCCATTTCAATTGATTCATATATGGAACCAGAGCCAATAGTTTCACCCGTGGCATAAGTACCCATTAATGAAAAGAAAAGCAGAGGCGGAGGCCTGCCACCCTAGGAATTAGGTAATTGATGTTGCTCCTAACTATGTTGACTGTAGAGGAGTGAGTACTTTCATTCTTAAGAAAGCTTTCTCAACATACCTTAGATGCTTAGTATATCGCCCTTCATCGATCCTTTTTGAATAGAAAGAAATAGGCTAAAGAAAGGAATGATAACTATGGTTGGATAAAGGATGACAACATTACTAGGTCTTATGAGAAAAACGTAAAATATAAAGAAATAAATGATTGAAAGAAAGACCTATTAGCTGTTGATATGATTATTATAAAACATATCCTTGAATAAGGAAAATTTATGAGATAAGCTTACCGAATGCTGGATATTATGGGAAAGGAGGAAATTTTACGTATTGATGTCGAAATTTTGAATAGTATTCAAGGTTGTTGTGTGAATTGCCAAGTGATGAAATTATCACTGACAAAGGAATTATGAGAAGTGTGATATGGGGCGTGGAGTAGCATACATTTAGTGTATTTTAGAGTCCCGGGTAAGGGGATCACCATGTTTTGACTAACATACATTTAGTGTATGGTAGGATCTCGGGTAAGGAAATCAACATGTATTGTCTAGCATACATTTAGTATATGTTAGGATCCCGGGTAAGGGGATCACTTTGCATCGACTCCTATGGGGTGATGATGATACTAGTGAAATTGGTATTCGTAATGTGTTAAGCGAAAATAATCATAGTTGATCTTATGAAATCTTGAATGGAGGTTGATAATGGAAGAGGAAACAATTTTTAGTAGTTGAAGGAGAAAGAGTTTCCAATGAAAACCAGAAGGGAGAGTGAATAAAATATGAATGCATGTTTGCCTTTTTAAATTATTGGATATTTGTGTTGCTATATTATTGTGATATTCATGTTTCAATCATATATATTTTGTTTCAGGACCATCGTATGCACGACAAGAGTAAATCCTAGCTTATGTTCACTTTTTGTAATCTAGGTTATAGAGAGTATACCCTTGGATTTTATAATATTATAACTTTTATATAACTTCATTTGTATAATGGATGTTTAAACTTGAATAGATGAATTTAATTTTGTAGTTCATATAACCATGTTCCATGTATGCATGTTTATATCTTTTATCCATCCATAAGGATAATCGTCATTCAATGTATATTATAAATATTGTGGTTGACATGGATGATGATGTTTTGTGAGATTGAGACCCAGGATGATTGAATTGAATTGTGTTAGGAGATGCGGAATATTAAAAGTCTAAACAGGTTGTATGTCAATAACTTGGGACCTCCCGATATAGGGGGAGACTCTACCGAAATTTTAGTGAAAATTTTGATAAATTTTAATATGAACACCATATACATGTATATTTATATATAATTTTTTTTAATTATTCTGTGTATTAGTTGAAATGAGATTGTTGCTTAATCCCGGATATGAGGATGTTACAATTGCAATGTAGACAGTAAAATAGAAAAATAAAATAAAATTTATTCCTTTATATTCAATTAACATTTATACTACAAATTTAACAAACACAATTAAAATTCAACAAACATAATAAAACATTATTGCAATGTAGACAATAAAATAGAAAAAAAAAATACAAAAACAAATATAGGCTTTAAGAATGAAAAATGCTTACCTTAGCCACATGTTTAATTTCAGAGTTTATTTACGTATAATACAAAACAAAAACAAAAATACATTGTTAATAAACCAAAAAAAAGAAGAAAAATAAGAAAAATAATTCGTCAGAATATTCACTATATATACATGTTGATTGCATTGAGAGGAAATACTTGAAGATCTTAAGACAAGAGAGAATTGAGATAGTGAGAGTGAAGAGAATGATAGAATTTAAGAGAGTGAAAGTTAGTGAGAGATTGAGAGAATTGAAAAAAATAAAGATCTGGTTACTTGGTGGGTTTTTATTGAGGGAATCACCGATGGAATATTAAATAATATATTTTTTAATTATTCCATCGGTGATTCCCTCAATAACTTTACTTTGAAATTTTCATTTCGAATTAAAATTTTCAAAAACCCTCCATATTTTTGGTGGTCTGTCCGTGATTCTGTTGGTAAAAAATATAAATAGTACACAATCAGAGATGCATTAATTAACAAGACATTGGAATTCACAGTCCGTTGGTAATTCCATCGAGAATTTGACAATCAGAAATTTCCATCACTGGCATGAGAAGGGGAACAATTTCCTTTACCTACAGAATACATTAACGAACACAAACCATTTGTTTTTTCATCGTTGTACTGCATAATGAACAGTGTTAGGTGGAGGGAACAATTCCCTTCACCTTTGGAATACACCAAATAACTCAAAACATCGGTGTTTCCATCAGTGTTTTGCACAGTAAATGACAAATTTTATCTGTATTCCCTATCTATCCATCCTACAATGATTTAAATTGAAAGTTGCATGCATAACACAAAACACCAGTTCATATAACAGTTATTAAATAAATACTCTTTTGTTGAGAAATTTATAAATAACTATTACATTATCATTTATGGCATTACAGTACTTTTATGTCCTTATAGTTAGTCAGAATTGTCTTCTTCTTCAATTGTCTTGTCGTCAACTCTAACATAATCTTTTACATTGATATCACATCTTTATCAAGTTGTGCTTATCTGCTAGAGCTTAGAACAATGTTCAACTCCTCAACGTCAACATCAACATCAACAAAAATATTATCAATCATATGAAAATTTAAATTTTCTTCCAAGTAAATTGATGGAGCAACTAGATATGGTTCAACCAACTCACTTACTTGAGAGACATCAACTCTGACGTTTGAGTCATTGTTCTCATCCTGAAAAACCTTAACATGACCCCTGGGTTTGGTTTTCAATATGGATAACCTATCAACTCTCGAATTATCCTTTCTAAAGATTCTAAAGAAAATGGTGTATGTGTAATAAACTTGCTGGCATTGCTTGGTGAAAACAAAGACATCATTGATGTTGTGGAGTCTAGCTTTTGAGTTAATTTTGACCAAATCATGATGGGGATCTACTCTGATTTCTTTGCTAGTGGTGTCATACCAATAACATTTGAATAAAAAGATTATTATACTTTTTATGATAATGTAGTTCAATTACCTCTTCTAATTTCCCCTAATAGTCAACTTCAAATTCATTAGAAGTCAATCCCATAACACAAACCCCAATGTTATATGTCTTTCTACCCTGCTCATATTCTTCAATATGAAACTCGTACGCATTAATAAAATACCCGTTGTAGCACTTCACTTTTCTTTCAGGACTCAAACTTAGTAAAGATAATGTAGTGCTAGCATTCCTTCCTATTTTATAAACCTGGTGCATCAAGTACAACAATGAATAGTAATCATGAATTTTGTAATGAAATTAAGTATCCCAAAATATAATGAGTTTGTTATAGTACTTACATGTGTTTTGAATCATGTTGCAAATTATTCATCTTGTAATCAAAAGATTTGAGATTCGGTCAGGTATGAGTTATTAGATAGTAAATATTGACGATGTTGCCTATGAGTTATTAAGCAATGTATGAGTTTGTGATATTACTTGAGATAACTAGTCCATTAATAACAAAGCTTAAGTAGTATATTTACTAAATAAAATGTCTCAATTCATCACAGTTAAATATCATATAATTATATGCTTGTATGAATTCTATTTTAGACAAATATCTTCCCTTAATAGAATTTTTTGTTGTGGGTCATTCTGGATTGAAGAATATTGATAATTTCCCACTCGAAGACACTTCACTACCATCGTCATGCCTTGGTACGCAATTGATTCTTGTTCTCAAAAGAGGCTTGAAATAGTACGAGATAAATGTTGAGATCCCCTCAACAATATAGGCCTCACATATCGATGCCTTAACATTTACCTTATTTTTTATCTTTTTCTTAAGGTTGAACAAGTATCTGTATGGAATAAAATAAATTTTTTCAATTAACAAAAACAATGAAAATAGTATAAAAGATTACATTACATATGTAATCTCTAACCTCTTGAATGGATACATCCATCTATACTGAACCAGGCCTCTAACTTTTGCCTCATATAGTAAATGTATGGGCAAATGCTCCATCGAGTCAAAACATAATGGAGGAAATATCGTCTCATGTTTGCATATTGTTTATACAATATTCATTTCAAAACATAGCGGAGGCTGTTAGTTGTAGATTGGGGGGTTTGTGGAGTTGCAAAGGGGAAGAAGGAGAAATTGAGGAGGAGAGTGTCACCGACTAGGTCAATGATTAACTATTACCGATAAAATTACCGATGAAAACATGTCGTCTATAAATCCATCATCAATTCTATCAGTATAAGTGACACGTTACTGTATGACTCTCCTTGTTTGAATCCAATTGTAATTCTGTAGATAAAAGCGTCCACAAAAAAATTACATGTCATTGTACTTTTTAGTAACTTCCTTTTATTCTGACTATAATTCCCTCGGTATTTACCAACATAAATATTCCATTGGTAAATACCGATAGAGTTAGCGATGGAATAAATTCGGTTGGTAAATATTATCCTAAAATACCGACAAAATGTTTCCGTCGGTGATTTTGTTTGTATCATAGATTTTCTAGTAATGAAAGTAGGTGATTTTTCTTTTTTTATAAGCTTATTATAGTCTCAAAAAAATATCTTGACATTGGGTTGTGCTTAATTTTATAAGCATCTATCTTTGTTATAGTATAATTAATTAAAAGTTAGTCTTTAAAAAATAAAGTTCTTAGATGTAATGGAGGCCATCACCTTAGATCATGAATTTCACAGGTTCATTCATAAAGATTGGGTCAATCAAATATATCATCGTTTCAATATAAAAAACCAAGATGATTTTTTTAAAAGTCAAACCATGTTTTTAACTGATTGTTTGGATTGCCTATGGACCCTCCAATTAAGTAAATGGGTTATGTCAAGACAAATATCATATAATTTAACTTAAACTCGAGTTAGATAAGGAATTAGGTTAGAAAGTTTCAAAGTTAATCTATTAAATCAAGTTTAATAATAATACTAAATAGTTTTTAATCCCTAAAAGTTCAAAAAGATTTTAGTTCAACCTTGAGTATCACTCTACCCTCCAAACTAATGTGACCCTACTCCAATGATAAAAGCAATTACAACATTATTGGCTCTGGTAAAAATCCCACATAAATGCTCCATCAAAATATAAGGATTTAATCCTTTCAAATAATATTTGTTCAGGTTTATTTCACAATGTTATTGAAAGTGTTTTTTGGGGGGAATAAATTGAGAATAGTTAGAGGACTAAGTTGAAGCCAGTCCAATGTTTAGAAGCGGTCAAAACTGAGCACAGAAAAAAATCTAACGCCCTGGTCCAAGGGCCCCGAAATCTCAACCTCGATAACAGCTTGACACGTGTTAGTCTAAGTGATCTACACATTTCAGCCAGCACTCCACGCAGCATTTTACGTGTCAAGCATTGGCCGGGTTTTAGTCACTATAAATTAAGGCAACCATGGCTGATGTTTATTACCAAAAGTCGTGTGTTTTGAATCCTTCAAGTGTTTTAGCTTTCAATTCATCTGTGTTCTCTCAATCTTTCAAAGAAATCAATAACCAAAAATGGCTGACAACACCCAGAAGATGAGCTACCAAGCTGGTGAGACCAAAGGCCAAGCTCAGGTTAGCTTATGGATTTCTTTCTCTATTTTGCTTTTGTTTTTATATATATAAATTAATGTGTAATGCTCTATAACATATCGATTTTGTTTGTTTCAGGAGAAGGCCAGCACCTTGATGGACAGAGCTGACAACGCTGCTCAATCTGCAAAGGAATCAGCGCAAGAGGTTCACATATTTTTGTTCAATCTCATGTTCTATATGCTTTTAGAGAATTCATTCTCACCACAATGGCACAATGGATTGTGCATCAGATTTAAGAATGACAATAAACCAAAAAGAAAAGGGAAAAAAGAGTGAGGAACACTGATGAATAAAATTAGTTGCATATTTTGGCACAGATATTCTTAGCGAGTTGAGTTTGCAGTAGTGTTTTATTTTAATTTTAATTTTGAGAGTTCCTTCTTTGTGTAGGCTGGTCAGCAGGTGAGGGCTAAGACACAGGAAGCTGTTGAAGGAGTAAAGAATGCAACTGGCATGAACAAGTGAAGCTGGATCGATGGAGTCCAGTGATCGTCTGCTGCATCAAATTTAGAAATTAAATGCAATATTCATCTATTCAGCACCTTTTTTTTTTTTTTTTTTTCCTGTCTTTCCTTTTGTATAAAGAAGAGAGCTCTCTGATATGCGGGGTTCTCTAGTGAGTTTGTAGGCACATGCATGTTTTGCCCTCATTAGAAATTTGTTACTTTAAGTTCAGTACATGTTCAAATGTTTCGGTTTATGAAATCATAACAGTGCCAGCTTAGTGCTTCATCAATTGACCCTATAAGTCCAGATGGTCTAAAATGCCCATTTCCTTCTTAAATATATTTGATTACGACAAATATCGTGCGTTTAAGGTGTTTTTTATTTTTTTAAATGTTTTTTTAATATATTAAAATGATTTGTTTATATATATATATATATATATATATATATAACATTTACACATCAAAATTATTGAGAAAACACACAAAAAAGCTTAATGTATTTATAAGTAAATGTTATATTGTTCGATAGTATAGCACAAGTAATTTCGCTAACCCTTCTTGTCATTTTAATAAAACTCAATTTAACCTGACAGGTTAACTCGAAATCCGTTGGAAAGGGGCTTTTTGCGATTTTATATAGGTGAAAATTGAAGTTGTATATGATTCGGCTAAACAGAGAGACCCTCAATAGTAATAGAAATTCCCTTCTCCTTCAACTGCTCTTCATTTCTTCTTGCTTTTATTCTCGATCGAGCTGTTTATATTTTTGAGAAAACATTAACGAACTCAGTCGATTCTAGCTCTCGCTATTCTCTGTTTCTTAATTACAGGTGATTTATTCTTTCATTTTGTGGGTTCCTTTTCTTCCTCTTGGTTGAAAACAGCTCTAAGTAGCTCACCATAAAGTCTATCACCTATTTCAAGGATGCTTAAGATTATGTGGTGACAAGTGACCGTGTTAATTTCATGTACATCATTTTGACATGGTCAAAGTAAGGAACCAAAAACGTTCATATTCTTGTACTATATGTTGTGTAGTAAAATTGTTGATAATTAGTTGAATGATATATTGGAAGAAAAATAGCAACAAAAGAAAAGAAAAGGTTGGATTATTAGGGATTTGGCATAGCAAAACTTTTGTTTTCAGTTTACCATGCCTTGATAGCATCCATTTCAGGCTCTTTGTGGCATTACCAATTTGTTCAGGATTTGTGGCACTACCAGTGTAATAGAACAAACAGGAGATATGCAATAGTTTTCATTTCTTGTTAGTTCTGCTGTTAAAACCAGCTGCAACTCCTCCACTCCCCTGAGTCCAGACCAATGTCATTAAAACCGACAATGACAGTAACTTAGTCAAGTTATTGAGTCATTGGTTCAAACAATGTTATTGGCTTATGAAGTCAATTGTGTATGATATTGGATTATCCATTTTATCCCACCGCACGTTTAGATATGTATCTACATTTATGTGGAGAAAATAAGTCATCCATTACAAGTATTTCTTTAAATTGTAAGGATAATCTTTTTAATAAGCCTTCTCTTTTCTATACGTCACAGTAGTATCATTACTCTATAATTGAAAAAAGAAAACATATATTATACCAATATTTTATATCTAATTTATAATAAGGTACTTTAGATGAGTTTGTCAATTAAATTATAATGTGTATGTTGTCTCATATTACTTGGAAAAAGTGTGGTTTGATTGTAAAAAAAGAAAATGGTGTGTATATATATGCGTTTATTTCATGTCTATTATAATATAGTATAATACAATATATTTTAATGTCTTCTCATTGATCATATTGCAATTATGTAAAATGTTTTCTCAACACGTACTCTAGATACTAATCCTTGAACGACCTAATCATCTCAACCTTCAATTCCTATATCAAGTGGTATATGATAAAAAATAAATATGACTTAGGATCATTATAGAAAAGCTCCTGAATTATATGTGGGATGTAAAAAACTAAAATTAGTATGCTTATATTGTGGTAAAGCTTTTACGAGTGGAGGGATTAATCGACTTAAGCAATATTTAGCTCAAACTAAAGGAGAAGTGAAACAATGCTTCAAATATCCTCCAGATGTTCAATATCAAATGCTTTTGAAACTTCATGGGAATGTTGAGAAGAAAAAAAAAGCTAGAGAAATGCAAGCAAATTTTAATCAATATACTGCATAATAGATGGATAATGAAGAGAGGAATGTTTAGACATTTAGAAGATGATGACTATTGCACGTGCGCGCACGACATGGAGAGATTTCCAACATAAGGAACTGGTTGTGGCTAGGGTATGTATTAACATCTCAAGTAAACCTTATCTGAGATAAGTTGCATTGTATAGTCTATATGTGGTTTAAAAGAGTTGATATGTTCCTAGCTAGTGGTTCTTATATGGCCCAAAACAAAGATTTATGTTCATGAATCAATCTTTATATAAAGAATCTATGTAGGTTTCATGACAAGGTTCACCTATCCTGAAAAGCAAAAATATTTTCCACAACTCGTATATTGTGGTGAAAAATACTTTCAATTAAAATTGATAAATATTAACAAAATTCTAAGAATTTCCTAGTCAACTTCTGATATTTAAATACCATCATACTTGTAAATCCAACATTTATACCAGAATATTGACTATTAATTTTTAGAAAAAGAAAAAAGAAGAAGAAAACTTAGGGTTATTGAAATATTGGTCAAATCGTTAAGGAATTTTACAAACTTATTGTAAATTCCACAAAAAATGCAAAGAAATAAAAAAAATAAAATTAAAACAACATTAAAACATTTTTGTCTCTTTTTTAAAAATAAAATGCAATTTTTGCAAGGATTGAGTTGTATGCAACATGCAAAAATCTTTTTTTTTTTTTTGTCAAATGCAATTAAAATATTTGGTTAAAAAACTTTTATCTTTTATCATTTTCCTTTTCTTTAATGAGTCATTTAACATAAAATTAAAAAAATAAAATGCAAACACACACACACATTCTTTTTTTTATATATATACTATATCTTTACTCACACAACACCATAATTACATGTTTACAAGCCAAGCAAATTCAAAATTTAACAATAATTTAAAACACACTAAACATTTAAAAATCTAAAAAATGCTTCTTCCAAAGGTTGGAAACAGTTTGGAGAGATTGCTGAGAGCTCAAGACGTACATTAGAAGATTATGAGACTACTGGAACAATAGTGGCATGTGAGTCTTATGCGCCACAATCATTGTTGGCCCGTGAAACCATTTGCCACCACATGCGAAACAAGAAAGATGGATGGATTTGGAGCAGTTCATCCTTTTCTTCCTTTTTGTGCCTGTAGTGAGTAATGGCGGAACCACATAGGGTTAAGAGGGGGTAGTTGCTCCTTTAATCTTTTTTTTTTCAAAATACTTTTTATATTAGAATATTAATAATATCTTAACAGGTTTAATTTTATTTGTTGGCTACTAATTTAACCCAAGTTAGCTATTGTTAACTTACAACATAATATAATATATAATATATATGTCCAGGACATTTCACTAATCTTTTCCCTTTTCTTTCTTTTTCTTCAATTAATTAACCAAGAGCTTTTCTTCTCTCTTTCGAGCTACTATTCTTGCCTCTCTTCCATTTACAAAATTTATCTTCAAGTCCTAAGCTCTTAATTAGTTAAGCAAATAAGATCTTATGTTTTATGTTCTAGGTAAGTTTCCTTCATCTTTTCTATTTGTTTCATTATTTGATTTTTGTTTTATTCCTTTACAATTATTTATTGAAAATGTTAGGATTTATAATAATTTGAGAGTTTGTTAAATTAATGTGTATGAGTAATATTATATGCATATGGATATGAATTGAAATGAATTTTGATAAATTGATAAGTATTTTGATATGAATTTCATATTGAAAATGGATGGTAATGAACCTACTAGTGATTAAAAATGAATTATAGGACAATTCAAAAAATTAGGAACACAATAGAGAAATTAAAAAAATCAACGTTTATATTTAACCCACCTGTAGAAAACAATAAGTTAACAATAACAACATTAATTTGCCATGACAATCCTTTTAAGCTATGATTTTAGCCACTCTTTATCATATGTCAATATAAAATTGTTGCCAAGAACTTCACTAGTCCTTAGAAGATTTAGAAAACACAAGCTTTGAACCCACCCTAAACTAAAAATAGATGAACGACAGTGTGATTATATATATTGAGAAAAATATCTTCGATGAAATTGATAATAAATTTATTATGAAGCGGTTTTAAAATATAAAACTCAAAAATAATAATTATAACGTAAGTTTTTTCAATTTGAAAGTATTCTTAAATTAATTTTGTTTGATATAAGTTAGTATATATATTTCAAATTTATTTCTCTATATAATGCATGTATACATAATACAAAATATCAAATATTTGTTAATAATTTATCCTTTTATTTAAAAAATTATAGCTCCACAATTGACTGTGAGTGTCATTATTATTTGTAAAATCCAAAAAAAAATCACACAACCCAACAACACTTTCATCTCCTCTCCTCAGATTTGTATCTGTCATTTTAAGAAGCAAGGTTGACTTGTGAAGCCCATGGACTGGCAGTGGCTATAGGCCACAATGTTTGCGTTAATGGTGGCCATTGTCGTAGGTTTCTGTCACCGGTTTTTGGAAGAGGGTTGTCGGTGGTTGATTAGTGTGATGGCTAGCCGTGAGGGAGGAGCTGAGTTTTAGCTGTGTGATAAGGGGGGAGATTTTTCACGTCGACTGAGGGCGAAGATGAGAAGGAGACGGGGGAAATGGAGGAAGAAAAACTGCCATCATGGTTTTGAAGGGAGACTGCCAGTGATAGTGACAATGGGGCATAAAGAAGGCTGGGTTTGTTCATTGTTCTTTTTTTTATAGTGGAAATAAATTGTAAGGAG
Source organism: Populus tomentosa (assembly GCA_018804465.1). Classification (NCBI taxonomy): domain Eukaryota; kingdom Viridiplantae; phylum Streptophyta; class Magnoliopsida; order Malpighiales; family Salicaceae; genus Populus; species Populus tomentosa. The sequence continues at coordinate 8,943,370 of CM031975.1, forward strand.
ATGCTCACAGTAGTCTTTTTGCTGGTGTGGGAAGAGAGGTCGTAGGTAAATAAGAGGTGATGCTTGTCTTGTTAAAGCTCGGTTGGTGACAACCGAGAGAGAAAGGAAACAAGTTTGTGGATGTGTAGTTTTTTTTCCTTGCGTAGCTGGCAGCTAGGTTTGGCTAGGGTTTTTAAGTCTATGTGGGGAGAGAATGTGAGAAAGATTATTTCTCCTTTATTTTTTTTCTTGGGTGAGATTCCTTCAGCATTTTATTTTGTCTCTTCCTTCCAATTGCTTGATGACTAAGTAAATTAAATTCATTTTAGTCCCTCATTTTTTCTTACACTTTTGTTTAAACTATTATATAGTTAAGGGACTAACTTTGATGTTTCACCTAAACAAATAAAAAACACACACTCAAATTATTATATAAAAAACTAATGCCCATGGTGGAATCACTATATTCTCTTTCACATAACACTCTAGACGACTACAATGTCTTCCCTTTCATTTTTTTCATAGGTGTTGCATGGCAATTCGAGGGAGGGAGAAAATGAGAAGAAAAAGAAAAAGATCTACAAAAGTCGTGCTTCCTTAGGAGAGAGAGCTCAACACGATGATTCCAATACTACCCAATAAGGCCATGAGTGGATCCAGGAGGAAGCCATGCTCGTTGCTTGAATGCAATAGCGCTTCCTCACATGCTTGTCCATGATCATTCAAATTTTTATAATTGATCTCTAATTCTTTTATTTTTTATTTTTTTTGTTGCTGATTCTTAGATGACTTTTCAAATTTATCTTGGATTTCATCCCACTCGATCCCAATCAAAGCTCAACTAGAAGAAAAGATGGGAAGGGAAATGAATGACGGATGGGCATACTGTTTTGGTTCATTATGGTCGGGTCATGATCCGATTCATAAATTTAATAGGTTGACCGGGTTCAATTCAATATAATATCATCTGATCGTTGTAATGCATATATATATATATATATATATATATATATTATTCTTTGGTGGTTCCTGCAATTGAGCCTAATTAGGTTAGGAAGATGTTAAAACAACAAAGAACCAACAAATTTTTTATCAACTTTATTTATGATGATTGTGTTGAGAGACTTTGATCACATTGTTGTTACTCATTTTTGGACCCCACATGCTAGAGATGGTGTATACCTCTTTCGAACCAAGTATAAGAGTGTAGCTCATGTTTGCTACTCATTGTTGTTACTCATTTTTGGACCCTATATGCTAGAGATGGAGTGTACCTCTTTCGAACCAAGTATGGACAAAAGCAGAAAAGAAAGAAATGTTTTTCAAATCCTGTTTGAGTTGTTTTCTACTCTTTTTATCCTCCTCATTTGTTGCCAAAATCGTCAGGTTTCCTAGACTGACTAGGAATCTTCATAATGCTAAAGTCATTTCTTCTTTATTTGGTTTTTAAGGTTGCATAAATTCATCAGAATTTGCACTAAAAAACTGATTATGCTGCTATCGTAATTTTTTTTGTTCCAACTTAGGCTCTGATTCTGACTTGGTTTCGAACGATATCTGACCATCCTAGCTATATTCTATCACTCATGACATGTTGAAGAGTTAACATACACCTTTATTGGGTCCTAGGGGTCACTATTCTTATAGCAGACGCTCAGTCAGATTTGGATGCTCGGCATTCTCATATTAGGAAGCCCTTTTTGACCAACCAGATTGCTGCTAGATTCTATTCTCTAAAATGATTTTATCTCACATTAAATCCTTCATGAAAGTTGTAGTCTGAAACACGTAGATGAATTTTAGCTTTTGAATTGCTTGATTTCAATATCAGAAGCTCAAGATATTTCCATTTGAAATATAGCATGAAAGCATAGAATCTTGCCGCAAGAAGGTTTCCAGCCGAGTTTGGTTGCAATTTTATTCTTCAGAAAAAAATTATCTCACTTTGAATCCTTCATGAAATTTGTAGACCTATACGTGCAAATGAATTTGAGTTTTTGAATTACCTAATTTCGATACCAGAAACTCAAGATATTCCCTTTTGAATATCTAGCATGAAAGTAGAGAATCCTATCGCGAGAAGGATCCTGACCTGAGTTTGCCGATCTGCTTCAACGGACCCGATTTAATGTTTTAAGAATTTATTAAGTTACATAAATACCAATTTTAAATTTTGGAAAGTAATTGAATTCGTTGAAGGAATTGAAAAAATAGAAACTCGATCAAAAAATGGCATAATAATGTCTGGCTAATTTCAAGAAAACAATATATCAAGGAGATAATTACTTAATCATATATAATTATTGCAATATAAAATACCATAGATATATGATTTGATTGGTGCTTGTTATGGAAAATAACTATTGCAATATAAAAAACCATAGATATAGGATTTGTTATTGCTGATTATAGAAGACAATCTCTGCAATAATTATTGCAATATTTCCTTGAATAGCACATGTAGATATTTCTATAACCTCCAGCCATATGCAAAGAGGGGAGGGGAGAATTTTAAAGGAAGAGCACACAGAAAAACCTAAATAAACCCCATATTTTTCGAGCCAACCAGCCACCCCTAAGGGGCTGGAGAAAAAAACCAAAGCTGACGCCCCTCCCCAGCCTTCCACCCTCTTGCTTCTTCTTCCCCACTCACCTGCGCTCTCCCTCTCACAGATGTCATTGCTCCTCCCCCTTTCTCAGCCAAAACTTTCCCTCTGCACACAAGCTTCCCTTCTCCCTTCGCCGGACCTCACTCCCCTAGCTTGCAACCACCGTGAACACCACTTAGAGGCATTCCCTCTTTGTCAACACAACCCCCAGAAACAGCTCTCCCGCAATCTTCCTCCTCACTGGCTATTTCTTCAGCAACAGCAACACCAACAATTAACATGACAGCACTGCAAGCTTCAGCAACTCCAGCCTCTGCACTGTAACCTTCAGCAACATCGCTATGACCAGTCTGGTCTCTACACCAGCAGCTGGTGCCAGTCATCTACCTTGCCATATCTCTTCCCCATCGCCCCAGCAGTAGCTGTGTTTTCTTCTCTGCACTAGGAGCAAGAAGCAGCAGGAGTACGCGGTCATCACCAGTCATTGCAATTCCTCAGCCACTTTGAGCACGAAGGCCAGCAGCAGCAAAGGGAATTGTTTTATTCGGCCATAGGTTAATCCTTCAGCAACATCCTTATTTTCCCTGCAGGAGTTGCACGGGTTGTAGCAACACTGAAGGGCCACCATTGAGACAATCAGCTTTCAGCCAGCAAACCTGTCTCCACTGGGAACAGCAAGCAGGGTCGTCCTTTGTAAGCAGCGCCCAGTTGTCTCCCTCCACTTTGCCTTCAGCCTTATTTTGGCCAAATTAATTACCTTGCCACTGTAGCATGCAATTGTATGCAACAGTGGCAGAACCTATTACTAGTTTGAGCCCGTAACCGGGTTGAGCCTGGCTGAATCCAGTCAAGCCTATAATTAATTATGATACTTGTGTTTTTGACAAAACAAAATATAAAAAATACTTTTTTGTGTGTTGCTTACGGCCAATACCCTAACATATTTTGAATTTTTTCTTTTAAAAAAAAAACAAATAATTGAAGGTTAAAAGAAAATGTGTTTTAGCATGGATTTCTTAAACACAAAAAAAATTATTTTCTTACATTCTGGATTTTACAACATGTTTGTAAGACTACAAAGGGTGTTGGCCAATATTTCAAAAAAAATACAAAAATCTTATTTTTTTTGGAGAATTCATCTATTATTCATCGTTAATGTTTGGATAAAGAAATCCCAAGGGATGAATATCCAAAATATTATTGGGAATAACTTGTTATTATTCGCTGTTAATATTTGGATAAAGAAATCCCAAGTGGTTGATATCCAAAATATTTTTTTAGGATTAATAAGTCATCAAACATCCTTGAAAGAAGTTTCAATTATAACTGTGGATATTTTAATTTTTGACTCCATGATTTACGAGTCATGAAAGTATGAAACACTACGGCAAAATAGGCTTTTAAAATGCTATGAATTTCCTTAGATTTCTAAATCTTTGTTCATTTTTCTTGTGATTTACGAGTCGCAAACACTTGAAATTCTAAGGAAAAAATGAGCTCTTAAGCACATTGAATCTCCTTAGATTTCTATCTTATCTATCTCATAAATCATAGGTTATAAATTTAGTCTGAATCAAACACAGTTTTCAAGAGATCTGCATTGGTTCTTTTTGGTACTTTGTAGACATATTTAAGAGTGTGATCCACATTGACCAAGGGTTCTTTCCTTTTAGACTTTGAGTCCAAGTTTGTTCATCATAGCAAACTTATCCTTGGAAAACTGATGGGATTAGAATACACCAACACCATAGCAATTATAAGGCAAACCAAACCCCAAGCAGCTTACTTTAGGTAGGGCATACTAGGGGTGCTAATAACTTTCCTTTACACAACCAGTCCCTTGCCTTAGAATCTCTGAAAGACTAGATAGGTTTTCTAGTAACCATAATACCAGGTGGCAACTCCCTTATTCATAAAAAAAAAAAAACTGAAATCAATCAAGAGTCGTCGCGACACCGCGCTCCGCTGTGAGGGTGCGACACACATAATGGAAAACAGAGCTCTATGATTTATATATTAATCCATAGTTTCTTATTGAACAAACCTAGCTATATATAGCCTTGTAGTAATAACAGATAACTAAGAAATATCACTTAAGTATCATGTTTAGCATTATAGTTACTAACAAAAAATAGTTAACTCCTAAAAATACGCAACAACCTGTCAACGCAACAACCTATCAATCCTTCCCCTAAACTAACTGTGATACACAGTTAGTTTAGCTTAGCAGCTTTACACATACCCATATGACTCCTAAACTTTTGGAAAGATTACAACTTCAATGGCTTCGTCATCACTTCTGCAGTCTGCTCCTCTGATCCATAATGCAATATCTCAATAATTCCATCGTTAGCAAAACTATCTCAAGAAATGGAAACGTACATCAATATGTTTACTTCTCCCATGCATGACAAGATTGTTTGACAATTTAATGGTGGAGCTGTTGTCACACATGACTATGGTACTCTTCTTCTGAACATAACCCAGCTGCTCCAAAACTCTTCTCATCCACAATACTTAACTTGCACACCCGACTGCTGCCACAAACTCTGCCTCTATGCTTGACAATTTAACAATTGGTTGTTTCTTTGACATCCAAGATACTACCCCAGAACTTAAAAGGAAAACATAACTGGAAGTGCTTTTCCAATCATCTAAGTCACCATCATAGTCACTGTCAGTGTAAGCAACCAAGTCATTTGAGCTCCCCTTCTTGTACATGATTCCATAATCAAAGGTACTCTTTAAGTACCTCAATATCCTTTTGGCAGCTTGTAAATAGAGTTCTGTAGGTTTAGGCATGTATCTACTAATCAAGTTTACATTGTACACTAAGTTTGGACGAGTAGTTGTGAGATACATGAAACTCCCTATAATTTGTTTGTAATACAATTCATCAATTGCAACTCTATCTGCATCTTTGCTTAGCTTTGAACCTGGAACAATGGGGCTATGGACTTCATGACTTTCTAACATTCCAAATTACTTCAAAATCTCCAGTGCACATTTCTTTTGGCAAATGAAGATACCATTATTTTGTTGTGACACTTCAATGCCAAGAAAGAACTTCATTTTTCCAGATCAGTCATCTCAAAAACTTGCATCATTGAACACTTGAAACTACTCATTATCTCTTCATCATCACCAGTGTAGATTAGATCATCAACATAAACACTTACAATAAGTATTTTACCTTTTTTGTTCTGTTTTGTGAAGAGGGTCTGCTCATTTAGACATTTTTTAAATCTCTCATTGACAAAGTAATTCTCCATCAGCTGAACCAAGCTCGTGGAGCTTGTTTTAGGCCATATAAAGCCTTGTGCAGCTTATAGACTTTGTCCTCACTTCCCTTGATCTCAAATGATCTCAAACCCTTTGGTTGTTCAACATACACATCTTCATTAAGCTCACCATGGAGGAAAACTGATTTCACATCTAACTAGAATATTTTCCAGTTTATTTAAGCTACTAGGACCACTACTATAATATTCTAGTTTCTTTGAGCTGCTAGGGCCACTACCATCGTCACATTTTCCATTCTTGCCACCGGAGCATAGACCTCTGTGTAGTCTATTCCATGTTTCTGTGTGTACCCTTTAGCCACCAAACGTGCTTTATGCTTCTCAAACTCTCCATGCTCATTATACTTAGTTTTATAAATCCATTTCACCCCAATTTTCTTGACTTCAACAGGCAACGTAACTAACATCCATGTCTTATTCTTCTCTATGGACTTGATTTCATTGTCCATAGCCAATCTCTAGCTTGCATCTTTCATTGCTTCTTCATAGTGCAACGGGTCACTTGAAATCAATAATGCCAAATTACCTTCATCTCCAGAAGACCCAAAACCCTCCCCACTAATATAATCCTTCATCCATGATGTAGGTTCTCTCATTCTCGTACCTCCTTCATTATCCTCAATGTCTCCATTATTTGAAAATGCATCTCCCTCTTTCTCACCACTATTATTCTCACTTTCATCATTATTAGCATCTACTCCTTCTACATTGTCATCTCCCCATTCTAAATCCACCAAAATCTGTTATTCAAAACTCTCATCCAAATCCCATTGTTTCTCCTCTTCAAATATCGCATCTCTACTCACTATTACCCTTTTTGTAATCGGGTTAAATAGTCTATAGCCCTTGGATTCCTCACTAACACCTAAAAATATACACTTAAAACTTATATTGTCAAGTTTAGTTCTTTGTACCTATGGCACATGAATATGTGCTATGCACCGGAAGACACCAAAATGATCAACAGAAGGCTTAATTCCACTTCACGCTTCTACTGGTGTGATGTTTTATCCCATCAAAGTTGGACAAATGTTCAGCACATTATTGCTCTAATTTACTGCCTCTGCCAAAAATGTTTTTGGAATTTTCTTCTCAAATACTAGTGCACAAACCATGTTCATTATTGTTCTATTCTTTCATTCAGCTACACTGTTTTGTTGAGGGGTGTAAACAGTTGTCAGTTGCCACTTAATGCCATTCTGCTCACAAAATTTGTTAAATTCAAGCGAGGTGAACTTGCCTCCCCTATCTGTACGTAGACACTTGATAGGTAAACCTGTCTCATTCTCCACCATCCTCTTAAAACACTTGAAATGACTCAATGCTTTTGATTTTTCCAGCAGAAAATATATCTATGACCTTCTACTATAGCCATCTATAAAACACATAATATATCTATGTTTTTTTCACTATATTTTTTTTTAATTTTTTTTAATTTTTTTTGTTCTTAATAATTGTATGAATGTTGTTGCATGATTTTTTTTTTCATATGAGATCAATTTTTAGTTGATTTATTTATAGGATTTTTAAAAAAAATTCATATGAATTTTTTTAGTTGAATTTCTTTTTTCTTGTTATTTATTTGTTGCAAATTTGTTTGAGTTGATTTTCTTCTTTTTCTTCCAAGCATTTTGAGTATTATAAAGTATTGATTTATATTTATTTAGTTATTTTATAGTTTTGTAAAATATATTTTTTAAAAAAATATTTTTAAATAATTATCGACGGAATTACATACGGTATTTTGCTAAGGGAAATACCGACGGAATGAAACGGGTAATTTGTTTTTGTTTGTTTTTTCGATCAATAAATCCATCGGTAATAATAATTTTTTATTACCAACGAACTTACCGACAGATAAAAAATTACCGACGAAAGATTCACTGACAAAGCATTTCCGTCAATAATTTTGTTAGTAAATTAATTACCAAAGGAATGATAGTACAAATACTGATAGAAAATTTCGTCGGTAAATCTAAAGATTGTGGCAGTGTATGTTCATAAATTATTCAATTTATTTTCTATGAAGTTACTATAGTTTCAAACATATATCTTGACATTACTTAATTAAAAATTAGTTTTTAAAAAATAAAGTTCTTAGATTGATTGGAGTTCATCACCTAGATCGTAAATTTCACAGTTTAATCCAAAACAACTGGGTCGATTGAATATATTATAGTCTCAAAACAAAAAACCAAGATGATTTCTTTAAGTCATTTTTAACCGATTGTTTGAGCCGTTTTTAGATCCATAGGTAGATTGAGTTAGATTGAGAAAACTTTTATATAAATTAATTTAAACCCAAGATAGGTAAGGAATTAGATTAAAAAGTTTCAAAGTGAATCTATTAGATAAATTTAATAATAATACTAAATAATTTTTCGTGGTCTGAAGTTCAAAAAGATTTTAATTCTAGCTGCAACATAAGGTTACCTTCTAAACTAATTTGACCCTACTTCAATGATAAAACCAATTACTACATTATTGGCTCTTACAAAAATTCCACATAAATGCTCCATCAAAATATAAGGATTCCATCTCTTCAAATAATTTTTGTTCACGTTTATTGTGATTGAAAGTGTTTTCCACATAAACAAGTTTTTTTTTTAGAATAAATTGAGAATAGTTAGAAGACTAAGTTGAATTCAGTCCAATATTTAACAGGATTCAATCTATAAAAAACCCGAACATGTTATTCAAAAGCGCATCATTGTTGTTCCGCTGCAGAAGCGGTCAAAACTTAGCACACAAACAAATCTAACGCCCTGGTCCAAGGGCCCCAAAATCTCAACCTTCATAACAGCTTGACACGTGTTAGTCTAAGTGATTTACACATTTCAGCCAGCACTCCACGTAGCATTTTACGTGTCAAGCATTGGCCTGGTTTTAATCACTATAAATTACGGCAACCATGGCTCACGTTTATTACCAAAAGTTGTGTTTTCTATCTTTCAAGTGTTTTAGCTTTCAATTCTTTTGTGTTCTCTCAATCTTTCAAAGAAATCAATAACCAAAAATGGCTGACAACACCCAGAAGATGAGCTACCAAGCTGGTGAGACCAAAGGCCAAGCTCAGGTTAGCTTATGAATTTCTTTCTCTATTTTGCTTTTGTTTTTATATATAAATTAATGTATAATGCTCTATAACATATCGATTTTGTTTGTTTCAGGAGAAGGCCAGCAACTTGATGGACGGAGCTGGCAATGCTGCTCAATCTGCAAAGGAATCAGTGCAAGAGGTTCACATATTATTTTTGTTCAATCTCATTTTCTATATTTTCTTAGAGAATTCATTCTCACCACAATGGCACAATGGATTGTGCATCAGATTTAAGAATGACAATAAACCAAAAAGGAAAGGAAAAAAAGAGTGAGGAACACTCATGAATAAAATTCGCAACACTCCCAAGTGTTAATAATTAGTTGTATATTTTGGCACAGATACTCTTAGCGAGTGAGTTTGCAGTTGTGTTTTTTTTTTTTTTTTGATAGTTCTTTCTTTGTGTAGGCTGGTCAGCAGGTGAGGGAAAAGGCACAGGGAGCTGTTGAAGGAGTAAAGAATGCAACTGGCATGAACAAGTGAAGCTGGATCGATGGAGTCCAATGATCGTCTGCTGCATCAAATTTAGAAATTAAATGCAATATTCATCTATTCAGCACGTTGTTTTTCTTTTTTTCTTTTTTCTTTTTTGTTTCTGTCTTTCCTTTTGTATAAAGAAGAGAGCTCTCTGATCTGCAGTTCTCTCGTAAGTTTGTAGGCACATGCATGTTTTGCCCCTGAAAATTTTTACTTTCAGTACAGTACACGTTCAAATTTTTCCAGCTTAGTGCTGCATCAATTGGCCCTATATGTGTCCAAATGGCCTAAAATGCCAATTCCCTTCTTAAATATATTTGATTACAACAAATATTATGCCTTCTCAAATCATTGGTATCTCCATCTTATCATTAACAAAAAAAATAAAATCTTATATAATATCATCTATGTTTTTAATAAATTTTTCTATGATATATTCATCAATAAATATAATATATTACCGAGAGAATATCATCTTTAATTCTATTGATGTGTAAAAATTAGTAATGACATTTACATTGAATATACTAATGAGATTGTGCCATTGATAACCTATCAGTAATATTTAAAAAAAAAAAACATATTGAACAATTAATTTATTCTTTCGTTTTATAGGTTACTTTTCTTTTATATATATATATATATATATATATATATATATATATATATATATATATATATAAAGAGTCCCTTGGTTGAAAATTCGATTTCAAGGATGCTTAAGATTATATATGTAGAGACAAGTGAACATGTTAATTTTATTTACATCATTTTGGTATGGCTATTTAACTCGGTCCATTTTTTTATACATCACAAAGCTCAAGGTAGGGAACAAAACATTCTTCTATATGCTGTATAGTAAAATTGTTAATAATTAGTTGAATGATATATTAAAAATAGCAATAAAAAAAAAAGGGAGAAAATGTTGGATTATTAGGGATTTTAGCATAGCAAAACAAGAACAGTACAACTTACGCATGTTTTATTTGTATGAAACTTTTGTTTTCAGTTTATCATGCCTTGACAGTATCCATTCCAATATTGTACTAAAAATGTTGATGGTAACATCCATGTTTAATGATCTTCACATCATGGAATTCATAATCGTCTGTATTTAGACCAAAGAAATAACTCTCACCCCTTGGTGGTGGGTTTAACATGATATCTTTTTTATTAAAGCAAATTAGCCCATGGATGACACAACAAGAATTCACAGTTTCACCGACAGCAATATTCCGTCGATGTGTGATTGATAATACGTCGGTAAATTATTTACCGACTAAATTACCAACGGAATACATCCGTCGCCTTACCTTTTATCGGTGATTCCATATTTCATCACTATATCGGTCGGAAAAATAAAAAAACCATTTACCGATGGAATTTGCGCGCCAAAAAAATAAGTTTCCCACTTCAACAATACCGATGGATTGTTATTCTGTCGGTGACATCACAAGTCACCGACGGTTTATTTCCGTCGGTAACTTAGTCGGTGAATTGTTGAAATACTGACAGAATATACCGTCTATCAATTCGTCGGTAAGTTATAATACCGACGGAATTATTCCGTCGGTAAATCTGTTGGTAAGTCATGAAAACACCGACCGAATTTATCCGTCTGGAAATTTGTCGGTGATGGTCGCGGCTACTGTCTAATGCCGACGGATTTATTCCGTTAGTAAATCCCTTTATAATTGTTTTTTTTTATATTTTTTTATAATTATTTAGAATACATAATATAAAATGATATAAATTAATGGTAATAAAAACCAATTATGCAAATAAAATTTATATTAAGCATCAAAAACAAAAAATGAAAGATAAATAATATTCATTACAAAATGAAATGTTTCAAAAAAACATTAAATGAAATTTTAAATGTAAATAATGTTTATTAAAAATTAATATAAAGGAGGAGGAGGAGGAGGCTAGCTGTTATGCGGCCAAAAAGGATTGGGTGCACATGTTCCACCTTGTGTCATGTTCATGACTATTTGACGAAGCTCTTCATAGGCCACTCTTTGTTGTTCAAAATCTGCTCTGTATTGTTCTTTGAGTTGTGTGTATGCCTCTGATAGGTGGTCGCACTTTTGCTGCAAGGCCACGAACTCCTTAGATTGAGAGCTTGATACTGATTGTGAGCTCCCGACAGTTGAAGTAGTACGAGTCGTCTGCAAGTTGTCAGCCCTAGTGTTGGAGAGCCCGTAAACCCGATTCTTATCGGGTCCACCTAACGATCCAACCTCCATCCACAAATCTGGATCGAATTCCGGATGGGTCGAAGGATCGTCCCCATATGTCTCCCTCAACTGATTATTATAGGTCTCCTGAAAATAAAAAAAAAGTAATCATCATATTCAATTCAATAAACATAATAATAACTTACAAAATAAAATGGTTGAACAAACATACCACAAAATGTTGAGCGCGGCTGTCAACGAACCGTTGCACCCCTTTTTGGCGGTCTTGACTCCGCATGTGCGTCTCCACAAACAGCTCCATAGGGCTCGGCTCACATCCAAGAGACATAGCCTATAATGAAAAAAATTTATTAACAAAAAATTAATTGAACGATATATTTAATTTAAATTAATCTTACCATCCATTTCGCATGTGCAGCAAACGGAACGGAGCCGCCGACGTGCGTTGTCACTGAGCCATAAATTGGCCGATTCCGGTTGCCAGCACCGGACTGTGAGCGTCGTGTGAACCGCTCAGACGTCACGTGCTCAAGATAGTGCAGCCATATATCCTCCGGGATGTATATCGGTTTGAAATCCCTCCAAACCGCAACATCGTTCCAGCCTTGGAATCCCCTATCCCTCGCAGTTTTTTTTGCCTTTTTTTGGGCTTCGTACCTAAGGAAAAATCTTCCTCGCTACTAGACGAACTTGATGCGACCGGACGTGAAGCTCTGGTTTTCATTTTGTGCATCTAACCAATTTTACATAAATAATTATATAATTAAATTCAAATGTTAAAAAAAATTCGGCAACACCTCCCCTCTACTTGAATACTACCCAAATCCACAAACCTGCAAATATTAACAATAGCCATAACCAATTGACCCAATCTGTACTAATTATTCCAACATATTCAATTACTAATCCTAAGGTAAATTCAACATTAACAATTACAATTCAACAAGTTATTCAATAATTATGTCAATACAACAAAACAATAAATTCAAAATAAATAGAAACAATTAAACACAAATCATTCAATAATAGAGTAAAATTAATAATTCTTCCAACATATTCAATTACTAATTCTATGGTAAATTCAACATTAACAATATTAATTCAACAAATTATTAAATAATTATGCCAATACAACAATAAAATATATTCAATAAATTTAAAAAGAATTATAAACTAACAATTAAAAACAATGGAAATAATTAAACACAAATCATGCAATAATAGAGTAAAATTACTAATTATTCCAACATATACAATTACTAATTCTAAGGTAAATTCAACATTAACAACAAATATTCAATAAATTAACTAATAACAATTATGCCAATACAACAATAAAAAATATTCAATAAATTTATAAAAAAAAAACTATAGACTTTAAGGAAGAAATATGCATACCTTAATAATGTGTTGAAACAAAAAATCTATCTACATTACAAAACAATTCAACAAAACAAAAAACATAAAAAGCATAAAAATAAAAATAAATAAAATAAAATGAAATAGAAAAAAAAACACATACCCTTTAATGTGATGAAGATTCACAACCAAGCTTGCTAGAGATTCAACAAAACTTGAAGATTTGAGAGGAAAAAACCCGAAACCTTGAAGATTATAAGGAGAGAAACGGAGGAGAAGAAAAAATGAACTGAAGGGGCGGACGAAAGAACTTATAGTGCAGTTTTACCGACGGATTCACCGACGGAAATATAAAATTATTATTATAATCCGTCGGTAACGTGCTAAAAATCCCTCGGTAATTTTTAAATTTTGCACCGAATTTTTTAATTACCCTCCATATTTTTCACGGTCCGTCGGTGATTCCGTCGGTAAGCCAACACGGTCAGAGGTGCATTCAATTCACACCCTTTGGAATTCGCACATTCCGTCGATATTTTGGTCGGTAAAATTTGCCCACCGATAACTTACCGACGGACTTATTTCGTCGGTATGGACGTCAATAAAGTCGTCGGTATGGACTTCGATGATTGTGGTATTTTGGTGTAATTATTTTCTAACTTTGTGTGAGATGTCGACGGACAGTGGGACGTCGGTATCGGCGTCGGTGATTGTGGCATTTTGGTGTAATTATTTTCAAACTCTCTGTGAGATGCCGACGGGCGCTGGGATGTCGGTATCGACGTCAATGATTGTGGTATTTTTGTGTAATTATTTTCGAACTCTCTGTGAGATGCCGATGGACGGTTGTCCGTCGGTATCGGCGTCGGTGATTGTGGCATTTTTGTGTAATTATTTTTGAACTCTTTATGAGATGCCGACGGACAAAGTCCGTCGGTATTGACGTCAGTGATTGTGGCATTTTGCTGTAATTATTTTTGAACTCTCTGTGATATGCCGACGGACTCCTGTCCGTCAGTATGGACGTCGGTGAATGTTCAATGTACAAGAGATGTTATGTTTGTATTTTCTATTTACCTTCCTTCAAAAACTTCAATGATAAACTGTCCATCGCACAAAACAATAGCAACAGTAGCTTAAACAATAAAAATATATTTCGTGTTATAAAATATATCATCCATAATGTAAATTACATGAAGAAAAGGGTTTTACACAGGGCTTCGTTTTGATAGTTACTCAGAATTATCTTCTTCTTCGTCATCAATTGAATAGTCATCACCTTCATCGCAATCTTCAATATGGATATCATCTTCTTCATCGACATTTGCTTGTCGGCTAGAGCTCAAAACAACGTTCAACTCCTCTATGTCAACATCAATAAGACTATCATCGGAAACATGAAAATTTAAATTTTCTTCCAATTCAATCGAAGGAGCAACCACTGTTTCTCTCATTCTCCTATTACTAACAAATACCTCTCCATGTGCATACCAACACTGATAATCCTCCATAAACCCTTTGTATAGAGGATGCATCATTACAACATCTGGATACAGATACTTTTTATTTTGACACTTCCTACATGGACACCTAATACCGCCTCCAGTAAAATTTCTGGGAATAGATGTTGTGAAATTAATAAAACCCTGAACCCCATTACAATAATCCATCCTCCGCAATCCTTGGGGTGAATCTAGATACATCCATGAACGATCATCCATGACTTCTATCGAGCCTCTATAAAATTATGATGACATCATGTATTAATTAATTCACTAACTAAGTTAGGTAAATAAACTTGCAAAAATATTACTTTACCTCGAGATTATCCAACAAACCAATCACAACTTCTCATAAATATTAAATATTCATTATCATTTATCAACATCCATACAAAGTAATATATATAAATTATCAGAAATTACCACTCTGCAATACCATCGATAAAACTTAAAAAGGACTCATTAAGCAAGCTATTAATTATTTCAAAACAGAACATGTAATTCGGTAATTCCACAAAGTTTTAACAATTTACAAACAAATACAATCTTATAAAATCTAAAACAAACCATAACAGGTATAAAATTATACATTCATATACTACAAGTTTGTTTGAGAAATAACAATAAAACACGTACATCTACTAACAAAAATACATATACTAAAAAAACAATAAAATTGACATTTAAATGTTAAAATTTAAATAGATAGAATTACTTACAAAAATTGATAAAATCCATCGGTAAATCAGAACACGGATGTTGTGACCACAAAACTTCAAGAAATACAACTTGTTGTGCTGAGATGAGCAAGATTTTTATTTGGGGGTGAGGGGGGGCTGGTTATTTGCAGATTGGGAGAGTTAGGATTAGGAAGAAGAAGGAGATTTGAGGGAGGAGAGTGTCGGCAGAGTGGCCATATATTTACGTTTTTGGACGGCCTCACCGACGGAATACAACCGTCGGTGAATACGTCAACAACTCCGTCGGTCATTCTGACGGGAAATCAACATGTCACCGCACGGACCTGCTTTTCAAATCCCTCGGTGATTCCATTGGTATTTTTGACAGTGCACCGGTCACGTCACCAGTATGGATCTGCCATTTCAATTCCGGCAGTGATTTTGTCTGTATTTTTAACGGCGACCCGGTCCCATCACACGTATGGGTCACCCGTTTTTGAGTCTGTCGGTGATTCTGTCAAAAAAATCACTCGCCAAAACCTCCACGTCAGCTACCCGCCCTTTTTTCATTAATTCTGAACTTTCTGTCTGTAATTCGGTCGGTAATTACTGACAGAATATAACCATCGGTAATTACCGACTGAATTACGGACGGAAATTTTCCGTTGGTATTAAGCGAATTTCTGGTAGTGTGAAACTTGTTGTTTTTTATAAAGTTGGTATTTGGTTTTTGTAGGGGGGTTTTTCTCTCCATGCGGACCGGTGGTGTTCATAATCATTACCCATTAGAGGTTTACCACGCTAGCATACAATATTTAATGTGATTCAGCAAATTGCTTACATCTATAGGAGAAGTCCATATTATTAGAGATAGATAAAGAAAGGGTTACAACACACATAGAGAAAGATGATCTCTTCACTTAACTCAACTTCCATCTCTCATTGATTCACTTGTAGCTGCTGCAATGATAGCAGGGCTACTACCCTTAGCAGCTCTTCTCTTTTTCTCTCCTCATGTATTTCTCACTTGTTCTCCTCTCATATTGCTCTCTAAATAATGTTTTTATTTATAGGCTTCAATGGTAGCTACTCTTGCACTTGTCAACAATGGTGGTCATCTAACCTATCATACCCCGACATTACGGCGACCGACTAAAAAATAATCCTGATTGGAAAAAAGACAGATACCTGGCATCATGTTCTTTTAGGAGAAAATGACTAGTTCAAAGAGTTGCCACCAAGTATTATAGTTACTAGGAACCCTGACTGGTCAACAAAGATTCTACGGTGCGGGACTAGTTATACAAAAGGAAAGATATTATCATCCCTTAAGCATCCTACCTGAGGCAAGCTGCATTGCTAGTTTTGTCTTAAATTGCTAAGAGTTTGTCTTTGTTCTATTTTTAAGTTCATTCTACAATATTCCTGGCTCTAGCATTAGTGAATATTCAACTATGAATATTTACAACTCTGACATTGGTAAATATTGCGCAGTCCATAAAATATGGTATTCCTGACTCTAACGCTAGTGAATAAATCCAAAATTTTTGAATTTAGATGAAGAAAATAAAATTCTTTTTTTTCTTTGGGCTAAGTTGGACCCAGCTAGGTCACTGGCCCATGCCAGTGGCTCGGTTGGCTAAGCAACATGCGTGCGCTAATCCACGTGTGTTGCCGCACTGTTAAAGTGAATTAAAATTCACTTAAACAATGCAGTTTATTTTCAGCAGCAGAATGAAGTGATGCAAGTGGAGATGGGGAAGTTTACCTGGCCGATGAAGGCGATGAAGACGATGGTCCACACTGGTTCTAGACTCTGCGTTCTTCTTTATTGGCGTTTCTTCCCTGGGTTTTCCTTCCTTTGCTTCTGGTTTTAGGCTTGAACCCCTCCGGTTCTGGAGGTGGAATGACAAAGATGATGATGTTTCTTCCTCTGCTGGGTTAAACTTTGTTCGGTGTGGTATTTATGGGATTTTCCAGTTTTATTCTTCCTGCTCTTCTGGTTTTCTTTTCCCAGGTTTCCATATTTGTTCCTCCCTAGCTCCTCGTCACCCTTCTCTCTACTAGTTCTGTATTGCTGGCATGGAGGAGGAAGTTACTTTAACGGTGGATGGTTGGTGAAGACTGCCACTGAAAAGAGTGTGGTTGGTCTTGCGGCTGCATGCTCACGGTGCAGTGCAAAGAATGTCGCTCGCTGGAGGTGCAATCTATTGTTGTTCATGGCTGGTGCAGGATGAGTGGCTGATGCCTGAGAGGGTGTTGTACTGCTGCTGGAGCTGGAAGAGGCACGCGATGCTGTTTGTTGGATGTTGCTGGACTGCTGCTGGAGCTGGAGGAGATGCACCTTGCTGGTTGCTGATGCATGCTCACAATGCATGGAGGTGGCTGAGATGAAGGATGATGGTTAATGGGGAGAGTGAGAGTGGGAAGGATGAAAAAGAAAAAAGCCGAGGAGGGGGAAGTGATTTAACCTAATGGTTAGCCAACCTTTAGGGCAATATACAATAGCAATGGTGGAGGTTACCACACAAGAGTATGTAGACAATATTTCCTATACAGTATTTCCAATATAAGTACATTCTATAATATGCCCTCTCAAGCTGAGGGTGGAGAATGAAATGAAAACTAGTAAAAGAAGAAGTAGGAAGTGGCTTAGTGAAGATATCAGTAAGTTGATCCCGAGAGGAAATAAAACAAATCTGAATTTCCTTCTTTGCAACTCTATCTTGAACAAAATGATAATCGACCTCAACATGTTTTGTGCGAGCATGAAAGATAGGATTTGTAGATAAATAGGTGGCACCAACATTGTCACACCAGATAATAGAAGTAGAAGCAGACGGAATCTGGGGATCTGTTAATAAGTATTGAAGCAAGAGAACCTCAGTAGTGCCATCGACTAAGGCTTTGTACTCAGCTTCAATAGAAGAGTGAGCAACTGTGCATTGCTTATCGGATTTCCACGAAATCGACATCTAACCAAAGAACACAAGGTAACCACCCGTAGATTTTCTATACTTAACACTACCTATCCAATCTGCATCTGTAAAACCATGTAAGGTAAAAGAGGAACTGCGTGTAATATGCAAGGCATGGGATGTCGTACCCCGAAGATAACACAGGATGCGTTTCATGGCAACCCAATGAGAATCTTTAGGAGTATGCATAAACTGACACACCATATTAACAGCAAAGCAAATATCTGGGCGCGTAAAAGTGAGATATTGAAGAGCACCAACAATTTGACGAAAGTGTGTAGCATCAGAAAATAATGGATCAGGCAGAATGGTAGCTTTGGATGTAGAGATAGCAGTATCAATAGGATTGCAAGATAATATACCAGCCCGAGTGAGGATATCAAGTGTACATTTATGCTGGCGGAGTATAAGACCTATACTAGTAGATTGAACCTCAATACCCAAAAAATAATGAACAAAACCCAAGTCACGAAGCTTAAATTTTGAGCTCAGTAGCTGAATGAGGCGTTGGAGCAGAAGAGAGTTGCTACCTGTAAGCAGAATATCATCAACGTAGACTAGAAGATAACAAATATCAGCACCAACAGAGAAGATAAACAATGAGGTATCCACCTTAGATGCACGGAAACCAATAGATAATAGGAAATTATTGAGATGAGTGTACCAAGCCCATAGAGCCTGTTTGAAACCATATAGAGATTTCTGTAAGCAACATACATGAGGGGAGAGCAGAATCAACAAAACCTGGAGGTTGTTTCATGTAGACCTCCTCGTTAAGAACACCATTAAGGAAGGCATTATGGATATCAAGCTGATGAATTTTCCAACCACACAAAACGACAATGGAGAAGACTAATATGACGGTCGCCTGTTTGATGACAGGACTAAAGGTTTCAGAGTAATCAATACCTTCTTGTTGAGTGAAACCCCTAGCAACTAGACATGCTTTATACCTCTTGATGCTACCATAGATCTGCGTTTAATTTTGTACACCCACTAACTACTAACAACATTCATGGAGGCGTGAAACGGTACTAAGGTCTCAGTTTTGTTTGCGCGTAAGGCCTGAATTTCCTCATGCATAGCACTATGCCATGCCTCATATTTGTTAACATCATTAAAAACAAGTGGCTTATGAGAGGGAGGAGAAACTACCCGTCTGAAGGAGGCAACAGAGCTTGTGGTAGTGGCAGTGGACAGTGCTGTCTTGGACGGAGGACCATGGGATGTTGACGAGCTGCTAGACATGGAGAAGTGTGACTTGTAATTGGAAGTTACTGAAAATGATATGAAGAGAGGTCTACACAAAACTGTAGATCAACTAGAGAAGTAGTGGATGGACTGGTCGGTACTGTAGAAGATGGGGAGGCTGCGGTAGAGCTAGGATGTTCTGCAGCAGAACTTGGATGCTCTACTACAGCAGACTGGAGAACATGTGCATCTAATGATGGAGAACCTGTTCCTGCACAATAATCATTGGAAAGACAAGTATATGGTGACAGCATGGCAGTGTGGGGTGGGGATGAAGGGGTGGAAGAAGCTATGGTTAAAGGGATGGTCTGGTGGGGTGTGGCAGAGGGCAGAATTGGATTATTTGGAGGAGCAGTTTGGAGAGTACTAGGCGGAAAACATAAAGGAGGGTTCAAGGATGAAAGATAGGTAGGTGGTGTGGGAGGTACCGATGAGGATGTTACCTGTTTAGACTTCTCAAAAGGAAAGACAGTTTCATGAAAACAAACATGACAGTAGACATAAATATGATTAGATTCTAAATCATGACAACGATAATCAAGATGGGATGAGTTATAGCCTAAAAAACCATAGGGAGAAGACTGAAAATCTAATTTATAAGCATGATATGGATGCAAAAAGGGATAACAAAGACACCCAAAAGTACGTAGGAAGTTATAATCAGGAGTGCGACGAAACAAACACTCAAATGGAGATTTATTTTAGGGAACAAGAGTAGGCATGCGATTAATAAGGTATACCGATGATTCAAAAGCATAGTTCTAAAATCGCAATGGTGCACTACACTAGCCTAAAAGGGTGAGGCCAGTTTCGACAATATATCGATGACGACGTTTAATAGTGCCATTTTATTCATAAGAATGACGACAAATTAATCGATGATAAATACCAATGGGTTGAAAAATTTTATTTAATTTACGATATTCATCGCCCCAATCAATTTGAACAAATTTAATTTTAAGTGAAAACTGACGCTCAATAAGTGTTTGAAAATGTTGAAAAATGGAAAAAAAACATCAGATTTCACAACAAGCGGATAATATCATATATGTTTGGTATGCGCATCGATAAAAATAACAAAATAGTGGAAGCCATCAGAAGAAAACATAAGGGCAGGACCACAAACATCACTAAAATTAAGTCAAATGGGGCAGAAGTTTTGTGACTTGTAGGTCATAATGACAAACGATATGACTTTCCTAAAGGACAAGCTTGACATAAGTAAGAGAATGTCTAGAAGTATATACGATTTTATTATCGAAAACTAACAAATTGAAAATACGAGGGGTTGGATGACCCAAACGACGATGCCACAGGTCAGCAGTCGCAGAGATGCAAGGAGACCAAAAAGCTTAAGGAACTGACGTGGCAGAAGACTCGGAGAGGACATAAAGTCCATTATGACTCTAACCAGAAAGAAGAACTTCCTTGGTGACGAGATCCTTCACATAAAACATAGAAGCGTGAAATTCAAAATAAACATGATTATCATGATAGAATTTTTAAACAGATAACAACGGTTTGGTAATGTGAGGCACATGGAGAACATTAGATAATGTAAACATGCATTTTGGAGAATGTAATTTAGTATGTCCAATATGGGATATGTTAAGGCTCTTACCATCACCAACATGTAAATAATTATTACCAAGATAGGGTGCAGAATCAGTCAAAGTTCCAAGATCAGGTGTGACATGTTGATTTACACCGATGTCGGGGAACCAAGTCGCAACAGAAATATTCCCAATAGCAAGATAAGTAAAGGGCTTCTGAGTGCTGCTATGAAACTGGGAACAATGGGGAGCTGTGTGCCCAAAATCGGAGCATAATTGGCAACGTACATGCTGCTATCCAGACCACTGTCCAGCCTCGAAGTTGCGCCTGGTCTGCTACTAATGGTTTGGCTGCCAATCTGCAGCAGATTGGGCCCTGTTTTAGGGAGTGGAACGGTTGCTGTGGGGATGTCAATTACCTCTAGAGTGACCCCTGTTACTACCGAAGTTGGGGTTGTGATGAGACATAGAATGTTGTGCAGAAAACTGCGGTGTTAGCAGTAGAGGTGGTTGTTGCAGCAGAGAAAAAAAAGACAGCAAAGAGGGAGCGACAACCATGGAATGGAAAGAGTTCTTATGCAGAAATTCATGGGTAAGAAGGTGTTGTGAAGATCAACATAGGATAGCGGTTCTGCCTTGGTTATGAGACTCGTTACCAAGTCTTTGAACTCGCCACGAAACACATAAAGATTGAAATCTTCAAGAGACATGAGACGACCAGTAGCAGCCAATTCATCAAATAACAATTTGGCTTGCTGCATGTATAGACTAACCGATGAGTCACCTTGTCGAAGGTCTTGAAAGGAGCCATGGAGTTGCATGATGCGAGAATTAGACGGAGAGGCAAGTGCTTTCTCAAGAGTGTGTCAAACACAATGCGAGGTAGAACAATCAATCTACCACGAGATGCAACACATCCACGGAGAGATAAGAGAGCAAAGCACTCAAAATAAGTTGATCTTGTTGCTTCCAACGAAGAAAAGAAGGGCTGATGTTAGAGGAAAAACCAACAGAGCTATCAAAAATATGAGATGGAGGACATGGCACTGAGCCGTCAACGAAGTGAAAAACACCTTGACCAAGGAGATATGGCTTCATCTGCATTCTCCAATAGAGATAATTTGTGTTCGTAAGTTTTAGCGAAACAACTTGGTGATTGTTCGCTAAAGGAACAATAGCTGTAGTGTGGGTTCCCATGAGAGGTAAAGGAACGGAAAAGACTTGGGAGGAAGAATCAGAGACAAGCTCTGCAAGTGGAGGCTACTGTGGGGGAGAAAAGGCACCACCAGCAGCAGCTTGGGGATGGTTTGCCGGTTGTGCTGCATCACCGGTGGAGAGGGAGAAGTCGGCGGCGGCAGTAGAATCCTTGTAGAGAAAGTAAAGAGAGGGTTGCCTGCAAAGAGAGGAAAGAAGAAAAAAGTTCTGAAGGTAGAAGACTCTAATATCAAGTTAAGAATAATTGGAAGGCTTAACCTAATGGTTAGCCAACCCTTTCTATATATATGTGTAAGGCAATATACAATAGCAATGGTGGAGGTTACCACACAAGAGTATGTCGACTATTTTTTATACAGTATTTTCTATATAAGTACATTCTATAATAGGGGAAGGTATGGCTGGTTTGAGACCAGGGAAAATAGTTTAATTTGAATATAGTTTAATTTGGTTTCTTGTATGCTAACCTTGAATATCGAATAAATCATCTCAGATATTAGTAAGGTAGACAAGTTAACGGTGTGAATGAAGTTTTTTTCGAGTATTTAATTGTTAAAATAATATTATATGGTAATACTAAAATATAAAAAAATATATATGTTCATACTTATAGAAATCAGGTGAATAAAGAAACCTTCCACTCTTCATTATATTTATCCAAAGAATCTATTTATGAATATTTACGAGTATTTGATAAATCCTGTTGATCAGTCTAATAGGTCAATTCTTAAATTTATTAATTGACCTGCAACTTTATATAAAAAATAAATTTAAAATTAAACTAAATGAAAGTTTATTCTAGTATGATTTGATCTACTTTATAAATTAATTAATAATTTAATTAACTTGGTTAAAATCTAATTTGACTTATGTTTTTTATTAAAACACCCTTTAAAATTTTTATTTTTTTTCAAAAACAAATATAAAAATGTCGCTAATTTAGATTAATTTTGATCAATCCAATCAATAACTCAAATCTTGTAATAGATCATGTATTTATCATGTTAGGTTTAATATATTTGATATTTACCATTTATAATGATGTCCAACATAACCTACTGTCATTATTTCACATATAAACAAAATTAAAATAAATCTTTATTTATGTAACAAAACACTTATAACCATCAACAACAAAAATATTAATTTATTCAGACACATCTACAAATTTATATTTCTACTATACTTTGTATAATAAAGACTTTGGGGGCAACGAACTCCTTCACTAGTTATATAGAAAATGAAGCAGGTGGTTTTTTCTTTTTTGCATTTCTTCTTCTTTTATTTTTCCTTTTCTTTTTGTTATGTTTTTACTTGATTTTAAATTTAACAGGTTAATTTTTCTTTTCTCTTACATTACTAGATCATGAATTTAACAGGTTAATTCGCGAAGACCAAATATATCATCGTCTCAATATAAAAAAAACCAACATGATTTTTTTAAAATCAAATCATGTTTTTAACCAATAATTTGGGTTATTTTTGAACCCCAAGTAGATTCGATTTTATAAGATAATTTTTATATAATTTAATTTAATTTATTAAATTAAATTTAATAATAATATTAAATAGCTTTAATGTAGTGCGACCCGATAGACTAATTTGACCTTACTCCATTGATAATAACAAATTACTACATTATTGTCTCTTGCAAAAACTCCACATAAATGCTCCATCAAAATACAAGGATTTAATCCCTTCAAATAATATTTGTTCACGTTTGTTCGATAATGTGATTGGAAGTGTTTTTTTGGGGGAATAAATTGAGAATAGTTATCAGACTAAGTTGAAGTCAGTGCAATATTTAGCTTCAAGGTACATAAATTTTATTCACAATATTAACAGGATTCAATCTATAAAGAACCCGAACCTGTTGTTCCACTATAGAAGCGGTCAAAACTTAGCACACAAAAAAACTCTAACGCCCTGGTCCAAGGGCCCCAAAATCTCAACCTTGATAACAGCTTGACACGTGTTAGTCTAAGTGATTTACACATTTCCCAGCACTCCATGTAGCATTTTACGTGTCAAGCATTGGCCTGGTTTTAATCACTATAAATTACGGCTACCATGGCTGATGTTTATTACCAAAAGTTGTGTATTCAATCTTTCAAGTGTTTTTGCTTTCAATTCATTTGTGTACTCTCAATCTTTCAAAGAAATCAATAACCAAAAATGGCTGACAACACCCAGAAGATGAGCTACCAAGCTGGTGAGACCAAAGGCCAAGCTCAGGTTAGCTTATGGATTTCTTTCTCTATTTTGCTTTTGTTTTTATATATATAAATTAATGTGTAATGCTCTATAACATATCGATTTTGTTTGTTTCAGGAGAAGGCCAGCAACTTGATGGACAGAGCTGACAATGCTGCTCAATCTGCAAAGGAATCGGTGCAAGAGGTTCACATATTTTTGTTCAATCTCATGTTCTATATGTTTTTAGAGAATTCATTCTCACCACAATGGCACAATGGATTGTGCATCAGATTTAAGAATGACAATAAACCAAAAAGAAAACTCTAACTGTTAATAATTAGTTGCATATTTTGGCACAGATATTCTTAGCGAGTTGGGTTTGCAGTAGTGTTTTATTTTAATTTTAATTTTGAGAGTTCCTTCTTTGTGTAGGCTGGTCAGCAGGTGATGGAAAAGGCACAGGGAGCTGTTGAAGGAGTAAAGAATGCAACTGGCATGAACAAGTGAAGCTGGATCGATGGAGTCCAATGATCGTCTGCTGCATCAAATTTAGAAAATTAAATGCAATTTTCATCTATTCAGCACGTTGTTTTTCTTTTTTTCATTTTTTTTTTGTTTGTCTTTCCTTTTGTATAAAGAAGAGAGCTCTCTGATCTGCAGTTCTCTCGTAAGTTTGTAGGCACATGCATGTTTTGCCCTTATTAGAAAAATTTTACTTTCAGTACAGTACATGTTCAAATTTTTCCAGCTTAGTGCTTCATCAATTGACCCTATATGTGTCCAAATGGCCTAAAATGCCAATTCCCTTCTTAAATCTATTTGATTACAACAAATATTATGCCTTCTCAAATCATTCGTATCTCCATCTTATCATTAACAAATAATAAAATTGTATATAATATCATCTATGTTTTTAATAATTTTTTCATTGATATATTCATTATAATTAAATATAATATATTACCTACATAATATTATCTATAACTCTATTGAAGCGTTAACATTAGTAGTGACATTTATATTAATTATTCTTCAACTTTCTTGAATATACTAATGGTCTAATTATGTCAGTGACCCTATCGATCAATAATAGTGGTATATTTAGTAATTCTTTTCCAACTTCTAAAATATACTAACGAGGTTGTGTCATTGGTAACCCATCAGTAATATTTTTAAAAACAATATTGAACAAGTAATATATTTAACTATGAGCTGAGTGTTTACTCGATAATGGTGATCACATTATACCCCAACCATTTCTTATAAACCCTTATACTGTATTCACGAAAGGTAGTCACTAGGAGCTCATAAACCCTTTTGAGACCAAATAATGAGCTTACCCTTTATGTAATGGCTTAAAACTCATCTTTAGGATGCGAACTTCCTAATAATTTATTTTTGCATCAAGATAGACCTTATCAATAATCTTAAACTCTATAAGATTTTCTGAGCTAAAACCATGGCTTTCCTAAAAAAAGTCTAAGATGATCAAACTATGGGTTTTTACCATCCATACTAGATGTGCATCCATATGCATATATCCATTCATTGTAAACAACATACATACAACATGTTAAAATATAGGTTCCCAAAAAACTTCAATTCACAAAGTTTATAGCATCCGACTTCGAATGAGAAACATAGAAGATGAAGAAAACACTTATTGTGATGCTCATTTTCAAGAAGAGTTGGAGTCTCTAAAGACTAGCGTGGCTCGCCTTACCGGCTTACTTGAGTAAACACCAAAAAATGCCTCTAGTTAAGAACCTTCCAATAAACCTATTATTTTTATTCAAATTCAAACAACAACTCAACCCAAAGAAATAACAGGAAAACAAGCTCATGATTCCAACAAAATCCAGCATTTGTGGAATTGATGACACTAACATCAACACCCGCAGGCTTAGATACATTCACAAATGAGTATATGATAATATTGATGAAGATGAGATGACAACACTGAAATCTAGAAACATGGTTATTGAAAAGAGTATACTTGTATGATCTATACATGCTGCAAAAATATATATGATCCTAATTATGGTTATACTGAAAAAGTTTTGTGTTCTTAAATTTATTAAATACATTGGAACTTAATGTTCAATGACTCATATTAAGTCCTACTGCTTACATTGTAAGAAATTATTAATGTATTTTTTTCTAAGATAATTTGAATGAGATAACATTAAGTTCGTACATGAGGTTAGTTAATATAAAGATTCAGGAATGAAAATATCTAATAAATATTTTTATTAAGCAATATAATAGATATTACTTCTAATATAGCTAACTTTTTTTTATTTTGAAAACAGATAATAAAGAAAGTATAAGGAAATATTTCCACAGATGAAGAGTAAATACATTTTTTTTAAAAGAAAATACAACTAAAATTAAAACCCTAAAACTGGAAACACACCTCTGGCTCGCTTACTTCTTAGCACACACCATTCCTAAATCTCCGATTCTCAAGCTCCTCAAAAACCCTAACTTGACACTGTAGCAATGAGATACTCATGGAGAGTTCTTCTCTACCGAAAGTATCCGCTATCATCTCTCAAAATTTCCAATCATTTCCAGGTACTACAACACTCTACTTCTCTACTTCGCTCTCTGTCTCCTTCACTGCACACACTTGCACTACAAAACTCTCATTTCTCTGAAACCCTACAAAAACCCAATATTTATAACAAAACCCCATTATTTGCTCGTAATTTATCATCTGAAGCATCATTAGTTGAGCCCACAAAAGACCCGGATCATGTTTTGCTTGTTTGTGACGCTTTTACCAAGTTTGATGAATTTGATGATATTAGTAAAGAATTGGAATTGAATAGTGCTGTTATTAGTCATGACTTGGTTTTGAAAGTTTTGAAGTCATTGGAATCAAAACCGGAAGTGGCCAAGAGGTTTTTTGATTGGGTTTTGGAGAAGGATAGTGGGAGATTGAGCTCTAAAAGTTATAACTGTATGTTAGGGATTTTGGGGGTTAATGGTTCGGTTGTGGAATTTTGGGATTTAGTTGACAAAATGAAGATAAAGGGTCATGGCGTGTCAGGGGTCACGCGTGATAGAGTGCAGGAGAAGTTTGAGAAAGAAGGGTTAAATGATGATTTAGAGAAGTTAAAAGGGGTTTTTGCAAGGGGATCAGTGGATAACTCGGTGGAAAAGATTGGTTTGAGAGTGAGTAGGATTGTTAGGAATAAGGTTTGGGGAGAAGATGTTGAAGGGGAAATTAAGCATTTGTGTGCAGAGTTTTCGAGTGACTTAGTGAAGATTGTGTTGGAGCATTTAGTGATGGAGCCAGTGAAAGCATTGATATTTTTTAGGTGGGTCGAGGACAGTGAGTTGTGTAAGCATGATGGAAGGAGTTATAATGCAATGGCTAGGGTTTTGGGGAGGGAGGATTGCATTGACAGGTTTTGGAAGGTAATTGATGAAATGAGGAGTAATGGGTTTGAAATAGAGACGGGGACTTTTGATACTGTTTTAGCACGGTTTATGAGTAGGAAAATGATTAAGGAGGCTATAGACTTATACGAGTTTGCAATGACTGGTGCAAATAAGCCTTCAGCTAAATGTTGCACCTATTTGTTGAGGAAAATAGTCGTTGGTAAACAGTTGGATATGGGTTTGTTTTCAAGAGTTGTGGAAATCTTTACTGGCCACGGGAATGTTTTGACAGATGCTATGCTTGATGCAGTTCTTAAAGCTCTAACTAATGTTGGTAAATTTGGTGAGTGCAATAAGGTTTTAAGAGAAATGAAGGTAGCTGGCTTTGTAGCTAGTGGTAATTTGCAGAGAAAGATTGCATTTGGGCTTACTAGTGCTGGTAAGAATGATGAAGCAAATGAATTTGTGAATCATATGGAATCATCTGGTAGGGATTTGAGTTACAAGGCTTGGGCATCTTTGATTGAAGGGCATTGTGTATCTGGGGATCTTGAAAAAGCATCTGATTGTTTCAAAATAATGGTTGAGAAAAAGGGAGTTTCTGGTGCTGGTTATGCCATTGAGCTGTTGGTAAATGCATACTGCTGCAAGAATAGAGCGATGGATGCATGCAATCTATTGCGTGATTATGTCTGTCAAAATCATTTATGTCCTTGGCAGACCACATACAAAGTATTGATAAGTAAATTACTGGTTGAGGGTGCATTTAAGGATGCCTTAAACCTGTTGGGTTTGATGCAAAGCCATGGCATTCCACCCTATATAGATCCATTTTTTGAGTTCATATCAAAGTCTGGAACAGGTGATGATGCCATTGCTTTTATGAATGCTATGACCACTAAGAAGTTTCCATCTATATCTGTTGCTCTTCGAATGTTTAAAGCCTTTTTCAAGGCCAACAGGCATGGCGAAGCACAAGATTTCTTGTCTAAATGCCCAATTTACATTCGGAACCATGCTGATGTTTTGAATCTCTTCTGTTCCAAGAAGTTTAGTAACGATACTACTGCTACAGATGTATCTGTGTAGGCTTTTGTTGGAGTATATGACTTAGAGTATTCTGTGATGTCAATGCAGAATGTCATTGTTTCACAAATTTTGGTACGAACGCTTTCTATACTGCTTGAAACTGTTTCCTTTCAGTGTATGATTAATTTCGTCTAGTGGAAAATAAGATTTAGTGATTCATGTTTCTGAAGTATTTCTTGCTTCTTCTTATCCTGCTGTTTTGTTTCATGCTTGCTTATAGCATGAGTCGCACTTTGCATTTGAACTTCTAAAGTTATGGTCAAGTAGTTGGGTTCTTACATTTTTCTTGCGCTTGAACTGCTGTGCAATTGTTAGTTGTGCTACTGAAAGAAGTAAATTTGGTTAGTTCATTCCTGTTATGCATCTGGTGTTATGGAACTAATTTTTAGTTTTCTTGAACTTTGTTAAATAACTTTGCTGTCTGCCTTGATGCTGTCAAAGTGTAAGATTTACCCCCAAAACAAAGCTTCCTTTATCTTTTCTCAATGACCTAATGTATTTTTTTGTCATCCTGTCTGTCTTGTGGTATGCCAAGTAAGTATTTTATCATCTTGAAATAATTTTGTTTCTATACTTTGTGTTTGATTGATGCTCTTTGTTGCCTAAACCTTTAAATATATTGTAGTTCTCCTATAAATTTATTGATAATTATGAGGTTTAGTTAATATCCAATATAGTCGAGGTTTGGTATTAACTATGAAATCTATTTCTTGATAGAGCATCCTTTGGGAGTCAAATTGATTTGTCCCAGACATTGTAAGAAGAGTATTTTTTTTTTTTTTTAATGAGGTAAATAGTTGTCCCGTTAATGGGATCAACCCGACTAGTTGTCTTGAAACCCAATATTATAAGTGGCTCTCTGACATTTCCAGCCTTCTATCTTGGTGGTTGCCAGATAAAGGGTGGTGAATTCTATCTCTCCTGTCTGACCTATTTTGAAGCAGCAGCAGACTGGAATTTCTTCTTTGACAATTGGGTAAAAGACATTTGAAGTTAACATTTCATTGTTATTTGGCCCTCTTTGACTGTACCAGGTTGGTTGTCATGACCTGGGCTTTGTGTATTGTATTTGACATGGTGTTATATAGAGACTATACTTGTGCCTGTATGAGTGTATGACACATTAAACCTGTTTAATTTAATAAAATGGAAATATAAGAAACCAGTAGTAGTAGTTACAGTAAATAGTATTTGGAATCTGTGCATTGGAACCTTAAAGCTATGTTTTTAATGTGTTTCTCTCTTGATCCCATAAGAAAGGAAAAGCAGACAATTTTTTATTCTACTCTCCCTCTTTCCTTCTCTCTATTTGTTGTCTTTAATTTTTTATTTTTTTCTTTGGGAAGATATAGTGACGTTTAATCATGAATATCAAAAACAGAATCATCCAATACTGACTAACTATAGCATTAGGAGTATCCTCCATACAAATATCGCTATCAGTAACCTTAACAACACTGAGCACATGCTACTTGTGCCGTTGTCTTTACTCCTTACACCCAGTTTGTGGGCCAAATTATTACAATGAGATTTTACTAATTTCAGTCTATGTTTCTTAAGAAGTTTTTTGTAATTTCTAGCGAATTATGTGTGTTTCTTTCCCATTTGGACTGGAGTCATATTTATCATTGCAGTTGGATTCTTCCAACAAGTTATTCCTATTATAGCAGTCTAATTATTGTGTAATTCTTTCCTATTATGGAGTTTGTACCCAATTAGAGCTGGCTTCGTGCAAATCAGTTAGACAGTCTCAGCATTCCCTAGGCTGCTGTCCCTAGACTTTGTTCTCTCTTGTTTGTGTAAAAGATAACAATACAGGTACTGGACTACGTAAAACAAGGTGTTTTTTTTTTTTTTTTTGAGAGTGAACCTTCCAAACTAAATCGTTGGCTGCTTCCTCAAACTTATGTGAAGGACACTGATTTGAGGCTGAATTTATCTTGAAATACAATAAATGTCCAGTTTTAGGTAGTAGTTGACAGGAGCTAGGAAGTATGAACATCAATTTTAGATTTGATATGAGGTCTACTACCTGCTGGCTTAATTATGTTTTGCTTTTGTGATGACGATTAATGTTTTAGTTTAACCCTGTACATCATGTTTTTATGTTGAATCTGACACTGCTCATTCTAGGCATACAAATATTGTTGATTTCTTAGAGTTATCAAGAAATTATCTGCAACATGATTTTCTTCTTGTCTGATAACTGCAAACTCCACTGCTGTCTTTTTCTTTTTCTCTTCATTTAATGGCTTAGATTATATAGCAGTATTTTTGACAAATGAATTATTAATAATAATATAAAATATCACGTTGAAAAGTAAACATGATGTAATATATGCTATACTGTGCTTTTGTTTTGAAATCAAACTATCACCTACTCGCTTGTACCTCACCCTTCAAGCATCATAATGGTGCTCGTTATGCTGTTCATGTTTCTCAAGTGTTACTGCTTTCTTCTTCTGTCATCGGTTACCTTTTGAGTGTTAGACTTGCTATGAAGATGAGTCTGCTTAGAAGTTGAAAGCGCTAATCTTCTTTTATTGTTTGTGATTATTGTTTAACTGCTCAATTATGTTACAATAGAGGTCATAAAGTTTTAGTATATTTAAACAGTTTGAGTTTTTAATTATTTTGTCGAGTAAATTGTTAATTGGTTCAAATAAATGTGAATTTTTCATCATTGTTTAGATTAGATATACATGCTGGTTTCAACTAGTTGATTTCCCTAAACTATTGATTTTCCCTCTCATTCAGAACCCTATGGGTAAGCAACCGTCCAGTTTCTTACTGGTCGTGTGCTAGTTCCCCTCACCCCCTTTCTGAATGCTCTCCAGAGATGTTCACCTGATTGTGCTGATCTTCCATTATTACTGTTGCTTGCATTGAAAGGATCAATTCCTATCCGGTCTAAGCTATTTCACCATTAATCATTGTAACCTGTCACTCTCCATCACTCCTTAGTTCCCTTTTCCTGTGATCCGTGTATCATGTTAGCTGTGGAGAACTAGTGCCTTCCTATTGCATTTTCTTTGTTTCACAGAATATAAGTTGCACTTAATGGTAGGAAAGATTGGTTTCTCCAGTTCTACCTGCTGCCATTGCAGCTTAGAATATATGTTGTGTGCAGTTTATGCAAAGGTTGGACATGACTTGACAATATCCTTTAGCTTTGTATCCTAAACTATTCAAGTAACTAGTCCATGTCATAACACCTGTATTCCTGAGGGATTTAGTTCTGGGGTTGACATAATTGCATTGACATTGCACTGTGTTTCCCAAGTAAATTTTATATGTTTTCTTTCTCTAGTCAGTCAAGAATGTGTTTCCCAAGCCCAATGAAAATTAATTCCGAAATCAAATATGTATGAAAATGTCAGGCAAGTCAAGAATGTGTTGCAATCCTAGACAAAGCTAGGAAATGAATTTTCACCCTGCTGTGATTTAGCTGTAACAGACTGACAGAATAGAGAAATTCTATCTGGGATTGGTGTCAGGAAAAATACTGCTTGTTCTGCTTCTTACAGGACAAATCAATGGAAATATAATGCCCAAGGTCGCATAAGTTTATGGAACAAGAAGTTTTAGATTGTGATGTAATGCAAGGCTCAGAATTTGAACTTGAAATGGCACATTTTCTCAGAGCAGGATCAAGGACGCTAGATACTTGCAAACTTGGTATTCTTTGCCAAATGTACCTTCTGTGTCAAATCTTCATATATATTATAAAAATCTATATCATCTCTTTGCAGATTACGGGAGCAGAGTCGGTATCTTGAAAATTAATGTTCCAAAGCCACAGCATAAAGATAGAAGGGTTAGCACTTAGCACGAAGCTGTGATGAAGTCGTCCATATAAATGCTACTTTTGACTTGCCTCCTATGCTCATTTTTACCCATTATATGCATTGCAAATGCAGAAACTATTCCACAATCAAAGTTCTTGTATCTTGCAAGTCTGCATATGTTGTGGATCTCTGTCATTGTGTTTCAACTTTCCATCTTATACTTAAATATGAGATCCATCCAAATGTTTCTAGTAGATTGAAAAAGGTTCCAGAACATCAAAATCAGTAACCAAAATATTTGTTGAGTAGTTTTTCATCACATATATCCTTGATTTAGTCATTTTCATTTTCATTTCCATTTCCATATTAATCAACTGCAATATATCCTTCAACACTGTGTATCACATTATGGATGAAATGATGAGTACTTTTGGTGTGTATGCGTCTGCTGGCACAAAGGGTGCCGGTGGGTGCACCCACTTAAAAGCGTAGTCGGAAATCCCAGCTCCACCTTCAAGTGAAACCACCAGTTTCTGTATTTGACTGGCTCATTAACCCTTTCCTTTTGTTTGTACAAAAACCAAAGAATCATCTAATATTTGCTTTTATATTGGTTAAGCGCCTGTCTTATATACGAAGTTCATTCTCTGTCATTCGAAATCCTTTCATAATTTGCAAACATTTTCATAAACAGTAACTCTCAGTAAAACCAACCATACGATTTAGGCTTTGATGAGGAAAGCAACCACTTGTTCCCTTGATGTAGTTTCCCGATTTTGTTCTTTTTGAATAATTGAGGTGGGGGGGACCAAAGCATGAGCATTTGTTCTCAATGGGGATGTGGATGCTCTAGGTGAGCATAGGGTTTCAAAATGTGTTTCTAGATAGGGAAAGACAACGCAGGCTTTCCGCACAATGCCTTGCAGAAAAAACAAAAGAAAAAAAACTTCACATGCACAGTTAAACTTGCTGCAAATGGTTCTTATTGCAAACTTTTCCACACTTAATGAGGTGATTAGGTTAATACTAAACTTAAGTATGCTAGCTAATTCTGCGTTTTCGGCACTGTTTATTCTTAGAGAGTATGCAAAATTGTAGTGTTCATCCTTACGAGTTGCACATAGAAAATGTAACAGCAGTTCCCCTTTTTTATATTTCCTTTCAAAACACCACCATGCTTATATATATATATATATATGTTCCCATTATTGTTACCACTAAAATCCTGCAGGCAAATATTGGATCGAATAAGACTCATCAATTAGCAATACGTGATGAGTGTGACCAAACAAATGATCTGTATCTATTGTTCACTAAGTTGGTCGAATATTGAATTGAATTTATAATGGGAAGAAAACAGTGGAAGTTTCTTCTTGGAGCCTAGCATTCATATATTTAGAATTCATGTGATGTTTCGGAGTTTTTGGGCTTAGAAAAGATGACAACCGAGGTTCTTACAACAAGTATGACAAAATCGCCATCATTTTGTGATGATTAGTAGCTGTTACTTCTTCCTACATGTAGTGTCACAGTTGAATCTGTGAATTTAAGTGTGTTGGGGACCAAAAGGACCATTGCAGTCTAGCTAGCTAGGGTTTTTATCCACCCCAAAAATCAAACTAGTTCTGCAATATATATGTTTATGAGTTGGTGGTGTCACAGTGTGAAATTTGAGCCCTGTATATATGAACACTTGGAAGGTTTGATATTGCTCTGACAGGATTCACAGGAATCCTTGATGCCTGCCTAGACTAATATTATATGGAAGGATAGTTTGGATTCATGTGACTATTATTATAATATATATACACGTCTGTATGCCTGCGTTCAAGTGAATCTAAGACAATCGCAAGGTGATTTTTTGCGGGGTAAAGTTAAGTTTAACAGTAAATAAAAACAAAGGGAAAGAATCAAGGGTCGCTTGGATTCATGTGCCTATATATTATATTTTTGAACTGCAATTGCATTTGAATTTGCTGGATATTTTTTGCCATTTATCTCATCAAAGCGTGAAATATTAGCATCATTTGGCCTCCAAAAATGTTCAGTATACATGGACCATCTTTTTTTATTATTATTATTAAAGTGGATCTCCGGGTTAGCTTACACATATCTTAATTAATCTCACGGACCCTGAAGTTAATGACTGTGTAAGTCTCTAGTGGCCTGAGATGTGTGAGACTTGAACTAGCAACCTCTAAAATCAGGGCGAAGCCATGAATTTTTCTTGCCCTAGGCTATTAAATAAATATATAATTTTTTAAGATAAATTATTAACCCATGTATATGAATTTTAAAGTTAAAATTAAAGTTTTAATTCAAATACACTACCTAAAATATTAAAAAAGTAAATTTAAAAGTATATAAAATAAAAATAAAAATAAAAATAAATTCACTATTAAAGTTACATCCTTCGATATTTTGTTGAATATAATTCATCTATAATCAAATCTGAATTGATATTGTAACAACCTCTTAATTAGAATAAATTAATAATCTCATGTCAACTGAAAAACAAAGTAACTAAATTTTTTCATCTCTCAATTCCTCCTTCCTTCACTTGATTCTTCCTTATATTGGTATTTTATAAGTTGGACTTTGTAAGTTTACAAAGTTATTCTCACTTTTTTTTTTCTTGGATTTTTTTATGTTTTCCGCTTACTTTTCTCTCTTTCTCTCTCGCCTTTTCTTTTCTTTCTTTTTCTATTCTGCTTCTTCCTAGTCAACAACATATAAAAGGTAAGAAGAACTAATTTGTTTTATTTTTTTAATGGTAAATAATCATTTTACCCTTAATGAATCATTTTGCTTTTATTTGACCTTTTTTTTGTTAGCACTATCAAACTCTATTCATCCTAAAATTTTAACCAGATTTTATTTAATATATTTTAAGATCCCTCATAAAAGTTTAGCTCAATCTGATGGTCGGATTGAAAATTACACCCAATAACGTAAAACTAGTTAAATTATGATTTTTTTATCAAATTTCTGAATTTCTTAAAAAAATTTGAAATTTTAATGCAAGTTAAAGCATTATATTAGAAGGCTCCACATAAATTTTTATAATTTTTTGATATCTCAATTGAGAATTATAAATTTTCTTTCCATAAAACTAGTAAAAAATTATTAATAAAATCTTAACCTGGTTAGAGTCCACCCGAGCCCATATATACCTCCGCTCTTGCTCCAGAGAATAAATCTAATATCTGACCAGTTGAAGTGCATCACTCATTACTAACTTTCATCTTATGCAAATTGTGGATGACACTAAGAAATTTCACATTAGAAAGCCAAGAGATGATTTCCACTCTTCTCTTTCGTTCGAAAAGAGTCCGAGTTTTCTCTGAAGATGAGTAGAGAGAGGGAAGGGAGTGCAATTATTGTTTCACAGGCAACACATTGTAAGCACAGTGATGAAAAGAACAGCTTGGGACCATGGAACCAAAAATAAAGCAAATTTCCGGTCTTGTGGGGGTTGTTTTCAACATGCTAGAGCATCATATATTGCTGGTGAAAGAAAAAAAAAGGATGGGCCCTAATGTTTCTTGATATTTGCTTTCCCTCCACCATGTAATTGATACTGCTTCCATTACTGTCTTTCATCTTATGAACATTTTAATAACTTTCACTTTCTGGTCAACGATCCTCACTCCTCCTTGTCCCGTTAGAGAGATACAGATATCACTTGAATTGTTTTTCCTACCCTTCCTTTCGTTTGGCCTACAAGAACTCAAGAAGAATTGGCTTCCATTTCTGAACTATGATTACTTACATAATTTTTATATTTACAGACGGAATTTTCTATTGGTATTTATGCTATTAATTATTAATAAAATCACTGATAAAAATGCTTTGTTAGTGAATATTTCATTGGTAATTTTTTGTATATCGATAAGTTTGATGGTAATAAGAAAATATTATTACTGATGGATTTACTGACAGAAAAAACATGTAAAATAAATAAATTACCCACTTCATTCCATCGGTATTTCTCTAAGAAAAATACCATATGTAATTCCGTCGGTAATTATTTAAAATATTTTTTTAAAAAATCCATTTTACAAAACTATAACATTACCGACGAAATAAATCAACTAAAAATTGATCTCATATGAAAAAAGAGCATGTAGGAGAAGAGAAGAAGTTGAGGAGAGAAGATAAATAAATGGATATTGATGTTTTTTACATATGGAAAAGAAGAAGAAGAAGAAGAAGAAGAAGAAGAACAAGGGAGCCCGTCTATTGTGAAATTAGAGATTCTAGGCTTTTTATTGGGGCGTTTTACTAACGGATAATTAAATATTAATATTTTTAATTCCCTTTGTAATATTTAATTTAAATATTCAATTTAATCAAAATTTTCAGAAGCCGCCAAATATCACCTACAACTTTTCAATCCGTCGATGATTCCGTCTATAATATTTAATTTAAAATGTTAATTTAATAAAAATTTTCAGAAAACCATCAAATAACACCAACTTTTCAATCCATCAATGATTTTATTTGTAAAAAACAGTGCAATTGGAAAGTAAACAGTTCCAGAGCTCTTTAAAAAATACCGACAGAATTTTCCATTGGTGATTCCCTTTAAAATTGACGAGATGAACAGTATTCACAATTTACCAATGATTTTAACGATGGATTTTACTATCGGTAATTCTGTTGGTATAAATGACATGTCATCGTTTTTTGTTATGTTTTAATTATTATTTTTCCACTGTAATTCCTTCGATATTTCTGTTTGTATTTATCAATGTTATAGTAGTAAATCTTAACCTTACTCTCCTTTTTCTTTTTTTCTTTCACTTCCGATGCCTTTCTGTTTGAATGGGGTGTGCACAGTTAATATTCTTCTTCTTCTTCTTTTTCCCAAGTACTAATTCATTAATGGAACCTGTAGAGGAAGGCGAGGCCTGAAGCTCTCCACTTGGGGTCGCACGAATTATGCCTCGGAAAGGAATGACACACATTACAAGAAGTATTATTAAGAAAAGAGGATCGCTAGAACACATTACAAGAAGTATTATTAAGAAAAGAGGATCGCTAGAACACATTACAAGAAGTGCATAATGAGCAAAAAACATTAAGATGTTTGTAAAACTTTTGATATCGCCAATTAAGCCATAGGTACTTCAAGTGAACTTTCTGATAATAAGCCATTGCATCCCATGATGCAGCATGCATCATCAGCCTTTTTTATGCTTCTTTGATGAGAAATGACCCTCCATTATAGTGGCAAAGCAGGGAAGACTATCAGACAGGGTTGTGAAATATGGGGACAGCAAGATGGGGTCCAAGGATTTCTGAACTTTGGTTTGAATGGTTTGGAATATCTCTCTTTTTGCTGTCTTGGCATTGTCTAGGGCATACACCATGTGAGTGGGTTTGTACTTGCTATTAATTATCGACAAGGTAGAAGACGATGTGATGGATCTCTCCTCCTCTCAGAGCTGGCTTAAGATTAAGGAAAAATTGATGGTGATAACTTTTATTTTATTAGTTAAGCTTTTTATTTATTAAAAAAAAAAGATAAGTATAATAAAATAATAAAAATAAAATACATGACTCGCGAAAAGTTATAAGAATATTTTTATTTATGATTTTTTTGACTACTTATATCTATTTTTTTCTTTAAAGTGGGTTTAGGAAGGAACTAATATTTTCTAAAATTATAAATGAAACATCATAAAATAAAATAATCACTACTTAGTTGTTTTTTATTTTATTTTATTAACATGAGTATTCAAGTTAGTTTGCGCGCCCCTCAACTAATCTCACAGATCATGAAATTAACGATCATGTAAGCTTCTAGTAGCTATCATATTAGTAACCACAACGCTCGAACTTGAGACCACAAGGAAAGTAAACCTCTTGGTCCCAAGCTCATACCACTAGGTTACCTATTAGATGATTATTATTACTCAGTTTTGACAATATAGGTGGATGTCACTACTCAGTTTTTATTTTTGGCATTGTCTATTTTTTTTTATTCCATGAGCATTATAAAATTTCTCTAAAATAAATAGAGATTTTGAACAAAATTATAAATGAAACATTTAAAAATATTTTAAAAATATTTTTTTTTATTATGTCTGATAAGTAAGGTTGTGAACAATCTTTATTTTATACTCTTAAGTCTTTTAATCAAATAAGATAATCTTGGTATCATAAAATATAATTAATAAATATACTTTACTTATTTTTTAAGTTTTTTAATTAAATAAAGACCTTAAATTATTTTCCGAATGGCCCTTGGACTCTGGTCAGCTCTGCCTCTCTCCTCCATTCACGCCTCAACCACTTATGTGAGCATAATTATTTCCTCCTTCTTTGGGCATCTCTCTGTGAATTTGTTCATTAAATACAAGACACACCCCACTTTGTTTGACTATGTAGGTCCAAACTTACCTGACCATATTTTGGATTCCCTACATTTATACATAAATTAAATAAGATTTGGGTTACGTTTTCTTAGGGAAATTAGTTCCCCTTGTCTTTATATTTTAGGGATTGCATTCAATCTATTCTTGTATGCTTAATTGTATGAAATGTATCATTAAAAGGTTGTCGTGTGTGTCTCCAAGGAAAACACATCATGTGACCACACTTGAATTTTATGTTTTAAATATCCCTTATTAAACATCAAGATAATATTTTTTAGGAGGTTGGTTGCGGTTATTTTTTAAAATACTTTTCAATTAGAAATATATCAAAATAATAATTTTTTTTATTTTTTAAAAATTATTTTTGACATTAATATATCAAAATAATTTAAAAACACTAAAAATATATTAATTTAAAATAAATAAATAAATTTAAATTTTTTAAAAATGTTTTTGAAATATAAAAGATTTGAGATTCTGATTAGGTTCCACTACTTAGATTTAATACTCAGTTTTGACAATTTATGCATGTAAGCAATTAAATTAATTTTTTAACGATAGGTATTTTGGAAATATAAAATATAAATTGATTGTATGCAAGCAATTAAATATACAAGGATAGATTGGATACAACCTCTAAAATATAAGGATACAAAGAGCCATTTTCTCAAATCTTGAATAGATACGAGCTCGATTACTATTTCAATTAAACTCAGTGGGAACAATACAGCTAAATATAATTATAATTATTTTGATAATATATACAAATAAGACTATGATAATATAATTAAATCGCCAAATAATTGATTATGTATGAATAATTGAATTAGGAGTAATTATTTTCGGTTCGGTTTGATTTTTATCAAAAAAATAATCAAACCAGATTTTTTTTTTAAAAAAAACCAAAACTGGTTCAAACTAACCAATTTCGGTTCAGTCGGTTTTTTAGGACAAAACCCAATTCAAACCGGGTTGGCTCAGTTTTTCTGGTTTGGCATGGTTTTTTTAGTTTGGCTTAGTTTTGGCTTGGTTTTTTCGGTTTGACTTAGTTTGTTTTTTCCAGTTTGGGTTTGGTTCGGTTTTTTTGATTTCATGCTATAAAATCAAAACCGAACCGAACCGGTCGGGTTTTTATAAATTTTAATCGATTTTTTTAATGATTTGGTTTCTTCAAATATTTTTTTTTAGTTTTTTTGGTTTAATTAATTTTTTAATTTCTTTGCTTATCCTTAGATTGAATGATCAAAATTGTTTCACTCCTATAACATGGAGACAGACGACAAGCTGAAACGAGATATTAGGAGGCCAAGTTTTTTGAATTTGCAATCCCTTCAGTTTCAATGTGTTTCCGACCCTCCAAAAACAATTATGAAAAACCTCAATTTAATCTCCAACTAATTACTATTTTATCAATATTATCTCAATGTAATTAATATTAAACAATGCCATCACTCCGGTCATCAACTGTTACCGGTAATTAAGAAATTTCATTTGATTTGCAGACGATTCGACATAAATTTCAAGACTTTGTTTATTTTATAAAACTACTTTTAAAACTTTTTCATGATATTCAGGAAAGGTGAT
Source organism: Populus tomentosa (assembly GCA_018804465.1). Classification (NCBI taxonomy): domain Eukaryota; kingdom Viridiplantae; phylum Streptophyta; class Magnoliopsida; order Malpighiales; family Salicaceae; genus Populus; species Populus tomentosa. The sequence goes on from CM031975.1 coordinate 8,984,006, forward strand.
TAATAAAAAGTGATTTTTGATGAAAGAAAAATACAAATATTTTTAAAAGGAATACACTTTCCTTTTCTTTACTAAAAAAAAAACATCATAAAATAACTAAATTACAATTAAAATCAAGATTTGTTAAACTAGAATCCAAGAGCTTTTTTATATTCTCATCTTGCGTTCTAGTGCGAAAGTGATTTCACTATTTTTCTCATGGTCAATTTCGCACTACGTTATTAAGGTTTTTTTAGTTTTTTGAGAGTAAAAATCAAGGAACTATAACCGACAAATGAGGAAAAACCAAGAATTAAAAGAAGAAGAAGAAAAAAGTTACAGAATTTAAGGGGAGAAGAGAAAAAAAAAAGAAAAAAGAAAACTAATTATCGGCGTCATTATGAGAATCAAATGACATGTGCGGTCTATACTGGAAAAGGGTGTCGAGGCACTTCCAAGGACACCAGGACGACCTATAGAGGTCGAAGGACTTCACATGTACCTCTAGAACAGTTGCTCCCACGTATTAGCGTGTATTCAACTTGCTAACTATTTTTTGATCTCGTCAGTCAATTTGGTCTCTGATTGAATAAAAACCCTTCAATTAATTTTAAAATCGCATCCCACCTTAGTCTAAGCCCCTTTCTTTTAACTTAGTCCCTAATTATCTTATAACTCTTCAATTCAAACATAAATTCAATCTAACACAAGCCTAATATAGGGTTGTCCGGTGAGAGAATAAAGACAGGAAAAAGAAAGAAGATGGATGATCGTCTATGTTATTGCATTTTAAACATGCCTATTATCCCGAGTCATGATTTTTTCTCTTAACCTGTGTTGACTTTAGAGTTAATTTGCTTAGCCTTCGTTTCAAAATCAAAACAAGAAAAATATATCATACCCTTTTTTTTTTAAGTTAACTTATATTTTAATTTGTTATTTAGATTGCATTTGAACTTATCAAATTAACTTAATTATATCATATAAATTCCTATACAATTAGTTTAAAGATCAATTTATGCAAATAATCAAATTAAAAGATTTTAAAGCTAACCACTATACCGAAGATAATGATATTGAAAAACAATCCTTTATGGATTGCTCATTTTAGTCTTTTTACATTTAAGAAACCACAACGTTGCTTAAGATTTTTGACAATTGGATTTGATGTTACTCATTTTGGATTTCAGCAAAGTTTTCTTTGCACATTATTATATTGCGACTCATGTTTAAAAAAAAAAAACCCTTGCAAGAATGTTACCAACATCTCGAATTTGTATCTATAATGAAGCGCGGGTACCGATACTAGTGAACTCCTATATATTCTATACAATTATTTTAGTGTCAAATCATAATAAATCACATACAATTGATTGATGGAATGGCAACATGGTCTAATATAGTAAATTATGTTGGGGTAAAATTTATAAAATCAAAAGATTGAGACTGAGTTGGTAATAGGATACTACAATAGAGGTTAAATTGAGGGTTTTTTTTTTTTTTTCCTGTCCCGAAAATCATTTATACGTAGTCAAATATTAAATCTTGACGAATTGATGGTAAATTTGTGAGATTGTAAATTCATTAGACAATTGTGGCTTGGATTTACGCCAAACAGTATGTCTTGGAAAAACCTATTAATGAAGCTTTAGCAAGATCCAAATGTAGAACATCAATGTACAACACAAGCTTACAATACATTGGCGGTAGATAGTCATTATCTTACAGAATGTTTATTTTGTGCTCAAGGAGTATGATGTTACAGGGCTAGACCCACCGCTCCATGCACCCAATCCTTATCCCTGTGATCTCCCTTATTTTTTTTTCTAATTAATACAATATAAATGTTTGAAATAGTTTGAATATATTTTAATTAATTTTATAAATTTTAAAATTAATAAATATATAGATCTTTAATAATCCTGAAATTTATAAGGCTTCAACTAATAATTTCTAAAAAGCAAATTTAGAATTTGACCAATTAAACTATACTTTTTAGGGTTAATTTTCTTTATTTTTTTTATGTTTGGAGCTGTGCTTTAATTTATTTTTTTATTTTAAATTAATTTTTCAATAATATATTTTTAAGTAAAATTTATTTTAAAAAATAATATGCGAAAACAAATACGAATATCAGTGTAAATGCAATTAGGTGAGCCCCTCGGGCTCTTTTCAAATCAAATCATAGTATGACATGTGGCATTATAACAGGTGAAGGTCACGAGATCTTGCCACATGTCAAGATCTTACTAGACTGTAGAGTTCCATGTCACACAAGTGATGTGGGGGGGCCCTACTGCTGTCAGGTCTCCGAAGACAAAAGAAGCAGAAAGGACATACAATGCAGACAAATGAAGGGCTAGCTAAAGTAACACCTTGGATAATTGGAATCAAAATCTAAGGTTATGGTTCCAAGTTGTGAGCATCTCCCCCCTTTTTTTTGTTTGAAATTTGTCTGTGGGATGCGAGGGAAAGAGACAATTGTGCCCAGCTGTCCCTAATCTCTGGACATATTTGTCATTTTATAGCATTAAAGTGCCATGTTCTTTTCTTCTGCTGGGTCAATTCCAGTTTCCTTTTGCTTGTGTGATTGATAGCCCTTTAGTCTGCTGGGGTCTTCGCCATTCTTATCCCTCCCATGTCTACACTGCCTAGATTATGTTGTTTGGAATCATGTTAGTTCAGTCATAAATAAGCTCAAAATCATTACTGATTGTTTAACGTTTGATTTTGGCTATGATTAGAGCCTCAGTCCTCTTAACATAAATCTTTGTTTTCTTCATCCTTTCTAGTGGTTATTGGCCTAAAACCATTGATATAAAACCAAGCCGGAGTTCAACTTGGAACAAGGCTGGAAGTCGACTTATTCCGAGTCAACAGGAATGAATGAACTCATGAGATTAATCAAAATTTTATAATTTAATTCAAAATCTTGCATTGGAGAAAGTAAGTTATTAGTTTTTGGCTAAAACACACTTGCAATTTGAGCCAATATGGAATTTAAAGCACATCATAGATGCTAGAATCTTTACATACATTTGCAATTCCAAGCTGGGAGTTCAACTTAGAACAAGGTTAGAAGCCGATATATTCCGAGTCAATTGAAATTAACCTATAAAATTGGTCCAAATTGATATATCATATTAGTACAAGTTTTATAATCTAACTCAAAATCTCGCATGAGAGAAAGTAAGTTTTTAGTTTTTGGCTAAAATACACTTGCAATTTGAGCCAATATGCAATTTAAAGCACATCATAGATGCTAGAATCTTTGTAGACACCTGCAATTCCTTACAATGATAACCAAATGCCATTATACATTGCTTCTTTGTGAATGGCCTAATTCTTATACGTGTGACATTGACGTTTGACTATTTTGATGCTTGTGTCCCTCTCAAATACATCATATATATATACCCTTTTCTTACAAGGAACAATTACTACATTGATTAAGGCTTCTTCTAGGGCTGAAAATCAGCTCGTTTGTTTAGTATGGGGATTTAATAATTTATAAGTTCGCATGATTATTGAAACATGCTCGAAATGTGGATTCCAAGATGATCATCGTAAATCTTCAATGGCCCTACAAAAGCCTATCCACCACCACATTCCATGCCCCATTTTATAAGCATGCTGAATAATGCACATACTTGCCAATGATAACCTTTCTTCTATTTGTTATTATTTTTTAAAAAACTTACTCATACCCAATTATACCGTTATGGATAAATTAAAGGGATTTAATGATTTTATCACTAGAAAGCATGGTTATAAGCATAGTCGAGGGTTTACCTTTGCACAACATGTTATTACAGATTGAATGAGTTTATCCGAGTTAAATATTAAGAATTTTTTAATCTCTGAAATAATTTTGTATTTTAAAAGTTTAAACTTTTTATTGATTTGATCCGAGTTAGACCCAGATTATCAACCCACTGGCCATTCACCCATAGTATTGGCCGACTCTTTTAACAAAGGATAGAAAGACAATATTGGGATGTCAGCTTTAGCTTTTAAAAGTTTCTCTTTTTTGAGAAGATTTTGGTTTGGAATGACTGTCTCTGCAGAAGGAAAAAGAAGACTCTCTGCGTGTGATTGTTAGATGATACAAAAGAAATCCTCTTAACATTTTACAGCACAGAAGTGACTGGACATACAAAATACTTGACAAGAATAGGCATGAACGTATGGCAAGTAATATGAAAATGTTTAGTGCCAACACAGAAGATACTAATGGGTTCATGGCCCTAACATGGTGGGTGACCAAATCCACCACCACCATCGATTTTCTACCTCGAGATTCTCACATTCTCACAAAATGTTAAAGTTTAAAGTCGTTAAAAATGGGTTTTAGGTCTCTTACTGTATGGCCAAACCTAGAGAATGTAGGATTCCTCCATGCCGCAAGCAATACAATTTGATCACACAACTTTTACCCTCTTTCTCTTTCTGCCCCCCCCCCCCCCCCCCCCCTTTTTTTTTTTGTTGATAACCATGCATAACCTAGTAAGGTACACACAGACATGACAATACTCCTCCTGTTGGTGTATTTGTTTTTGGTACAAAGTACAACAACATTTGCATAACCCATCTCTAGGTAATAAGATGACTGATGACTCACTAACCCAGAAAGAATTTTGGTTCACTATGCCTACTAACATTAAAAAATGTTTGAGGTTTTGTAATAATTATAATTCCACTCATGCGTTGTTCCCTTTTAATTTGCTTGTTACAATTGTGGTGAGGAATATAAAATTCAATAGTATATATGCTTTTCAGGCCGATGCATGATTATCTCAGAAATGGGAATTTCCATTTCTCTCCTTCCCTTAAGAATATTGCCACGTTTGGTGCGTTTAATATATATATATATATATATATATATATATATATATATATATATATATATTGAATTCCTTGACCTCTACTGACTCAATGACAAGCATGCTAATGCTAGTTCCCTTTATACAACCAAAAAACTGGTTCTTTTCTTGGTTCTGACACAAGCAAGATTTTGGTGAATGGATTTCTGGCTTGTAAAGCAGGGAGTGGGTTCTAATCTAAGGATTACCTTGAGCAAAAGTAATCCGATTTGAAAGTTGCTTTTACTAGCTAAAACAGTTGCTATTAGCTGAAAAATTTAGCATTTCTTTTTTGGTTTGTGGTTCTTGCGCGCTTCATGACTTCAATGGCAATGAGGATAAGAGAAGTTGGTCTCCATTTTATGGTTTTCTTGTGGTTTTCGACCACTGCAAATGGATTGTTGTCTCCTAAAGGAATAAATTATGAAGGTAACTTCAAGATACTTTCTTTTTTACTTCAGCTTCAAATATGAAGGAGGAAGATTTTTTTTATTTATTTTGACGATGGTGTCTATATTTCAGTTCAAGCTTTAATCGGAATAAAAGCTTCTTTACATGATCCTCATGGGGTTCTTGATAATTGGGATGGAGATGCTGTTGATCCATGTAGCTGGACCATGGTAACTTGCTCTCCTGAGAGTCTTGTCATTGGCCTGTAAGTCCTCTACAATCTTGTATTTTCATTGTACAAAAATTTCAAGACATAGCATGAATGTTAAGAAACCAATATGAATTAGCTGTAAGGAAACAAGAAACGATCATTTATTGAGGTTGCTGAAATTGTCTTGTTGCAGGGGAACTCCTAGCCAGAATTTATCTGGAACTCTTTCTCCAACTATTGGCAACTTGACAAATCTTCAGACTGTGTGAGTAATCAGAAACAAATGGACATTTCTAAAGTTTAAAGAGTGTTCCTTATATGTCACTGGTCTTAACTTTTGGGATGTTATCTGTATTTTCAGGCTCCTGCAAAGCAATAATATTACAGGACCAATTCCTGCAGAAATAGAACGGCTCTCAAAGCTTCACACGCTTGATCTTTCTGATAATTTCTTTACTGGGAAAATTCCTTCCTCTTTAGGCCATCTGAGGAGTCTAGAATACATGTGAGTTTGAAATTTTGCAATCACAATATCAAGCTCAAGTATTTTGTTGTTGCATCTTGAAGAATCTCTGTCCTTTGGATCTAATTTTAATTTTGGTTGTTTGAACTGGATTAGGAGGCTAAATAATAACAGTCTCTCTGGAGAATTCCCATTGTCATTGGCTAACATGACCCAGCTTGTGTTACTGTATGTATCTTGACCCTATTCTTGTAAACCAGAGATTTAAAACCTGATTAAAATGTGTTCTCAAAATTGTTTTTGTCTGTGGATTTCAGTGACTTGTCATTCAATAACCTGAGTGGCCCTGTACCAAGATTTCCTACCAAAACATTCAGGTAAATCTCTCCCCTCTTCCCCTCGCTTTCTCAGAATAGTGAATTTGAAGGCCAACTTTGATTGTATTTTCTGTTGCATTTCTTTTTCTCGCAGCATTGCTGGAAACCCTCTAATCTGCCCAACAGGTTCTGAACTAGAATGCTTTGGGACAACACTAATGCCAATGTCCATGAATTTGAATAGCACACAAAGTAAGGAAACTGGAATTTTCTATCCTGATTCAGTGATGCTCGATTCATAATTTGCTACTTGCTTTGGATTGATCCTGATAGTAATTTCATCACATCTTAAGCAGCTCTACCTTCAGACAAACCAAAGAGTCACAAAATAGCTGTTGCATTTGGCTCAAGCGTTGGTTCTGCCTCACTTATCATTCTTGGGATTGGATTATTTTTGTGGTGGAGGCAAAGGCACAATCAACCGACGTTTTTCGATGTTAAAGGTGTGTAACAAATATAACCCTTCAATTTCGCTAATTACTTGCTATGGTAATTAGTCCTTATAGTAATCAATGATGCAACTCCGTGGCTCATCAGATCGCCAGCATGAGGAAGTTTCTCTTGGAAACTTGAGGAGGTTCCAGTTTAGGGAACTTCAGATTTCGACAAACAACTTTAGCAATAAGAACATACTTGGAAAGGGAGGTTTTGGCATTGTGTACAAAGGGATTCTTCATGATGGGACTGTTGTAGCTGTCAAGAGGCTTAAAGATGGCAATGCCATTGGAGGAGAGATTCAATTCCAAACAGAAGTTGAGATGATCAGCTTAGCAGTGCACCGGAACCTCCTAAGGCTCTATGGATTTTGTATGACACCAACAGAAAGACTTCTAGTTTATCCATACATGTCCAATGGCAGCGTAGCTTTGCGTCTCAAAGGTAGCATAATTTGATTTCTGTTGCTAAGATTGTCAATACCACTAACCTAAATTGGTAAAATGAATATTTTGAGTAGCTAAACAGATTATCCTTATTATTTGCGGCAGGCAAACCAGTCTTGGATTGGGGCACCAGGAAGAGAATTGCTCTAGGAGCTGCGAGGGGACTTTTGTACCTCCATGAGCAGTGTGATCCAAAGATAATCCACAGGGATGTTAAGGCTGCAAATATATTGCTTGATGATTATTGTGAGGCTGTAGTAGGTGATTTTGGGTTGGCAAAGCTTTTAGATCACCAAGATTCACATGTCACGACTGCTGTCAGAGGCACCGTTGGGCATATAGCACCTGAATATCTTTCAACTGGTCAATCCTCAGAGAAAACTGATGTTTTTGGATTCGGAATTCTGCTTCTTGAATTAATCACAGGCCAAAGAGCAATAGAATTTGGCAAGGCAGCGAACCAGAAAGGAGCCATGCTAGACTGGGTGAGTACAATCTACTTATAATCATGCTGCCTCTGGGTGCTTTAGAAACCTTTGTTCTACCGTCTGGAATTCAGTTCTCTCACAATTGTTGATTATGATTGCAGGTAAAGAAAATACATCAGGAGAAAAAGCTTGAAATGCTTGTAGACAAGGATATAAAGGGAAATTATGATAGAATTGAGCTTGAAGAGATGGTACAAGTTGCCCTCTTGAGCACCCAATACCTTCCTAGCCACAGACCCAAAATGTCTGAAGTTGTTAGAATGCTTGAAGGAGATGGTCTTGCAGAGAGATGGGAAGCTTCTCAAAGAGCAGAAGCAACTAAGTCCAAACCCCACGAGTTCTCCTCGTCAGATCGATATTCTGATCTCACTGATGACTCTTCATTACTAGTCCAGGCAATGGAGCTCTCTGGTCCGAGGTGAAATCCTTACAATTTTTTTTTTAATATATATATTTCCCTTTTCTTTTTCTATTTTGAAGAGACTTAGAATAATGGAAGATCAAGTTATAGGAGAAGCTGGTTTGTGATAGTATTTTCATGATTGAGGGTTCTTTTGTTGTATTATAGTAGTATAATCGAAGCTCCAAAGGGCTTGATGTTTTCATCAAATTGTACAGATCCTGTATTGAGAAACTGACACTACTGAAAAATCCATGTATTTGTATCGCCACCGAGTGACAATTCTATGAGGATCCAAATTAGTTTGCGAGTTAATTTTGTTCATCATATATATATAAATGAAATGGATGTAGAACAGTGTTATCAAAAGGTAATTTAAATGTTTCAAAAGATGCCTTTAATGAGGCAAGGCTCCCTCCCTTTCCTACATTACTTTCTGCATCGCCGCCAACAATTTCTGCTCCACTCTCTGTTTCTGAATCATAAGACACATCCAATTCCTCATTAAAATCTTGCAATCTTCATCATTAGAGTCAAAACTGTCAGTTTGCTGGTTGCTGTAATTGCCCTGAAGCTCACATGCCTCTCATTGATGCCCTGAACCTCACATGCCTCATTATTTCAAACATTGTGGTGACCTCTTCCCAACGTTCTGTTTGCCATTACGAGGGATCAACCTCCTTGAACCTTACGTAACTTCTGGCACAAGAACTCTACTTCTCTCTGCCCTATGAGAAAGGACAAGTATGCCTCCTGTTGTTGTTCGGTTATTTTAATTTGTCTGGCACTCACTTCGATGACAGGAGGACGAGCTTTTGCGTCTTGAGAAAGCAACTCAGTATGTGAGGAATCTGCAGGCAGGTCGGCTTAATGCTGATACATGATAGAAGAATTATTAAGAAGATCAAATTTCCAGGAACAAATACCAGAAACATAATTCTGCAGAAAAGAAGTAGAGCCCAAGAGTTCCATTCAGGAACTAAACTAGCAGTTCTTCTCTAAAAATCCATCCTTGCCTTCTTTTTTTATATTCTCTCATATGCTCCTTTTGGTCAGAATCTGTAGAGCCCAACTATATGTTTCAACCATAGATTCAGACAACAGAGCAAGACATTGACATGAAAACATCCTAGAAGCCCAAACATATAATATAAAAAACTCTTAATTCTTGACGGCAACCTAGTAAAGGAACTGGGAACATAATGTCATAACTATAGAACCTTAAGAATTTGATGGAAAAAAAATGTTGGGCAAACTAAGGCCCCTTTTTTTGGTGCCTGGGTTAAACACAGGCTTTTCACAAAATTACTACACAGGAGATAATATAAATCCTAAGAAGTGGAGAAAAAAAAAAGGGAAGTATTTTCTAGTTATAAAACATACAAGTATTTGAAATATGGTAAGAATAAAACTATAATAACTACAAAAACTACTAAAATCATAGTGTGCAAGCTTGCGCAAAGGCTTAATAGATTATCCGAGAAGCAACCCATTTTTGTTTTTTAACTGGGATACTAAAATCATATACTGCTATCATTGATTCTACAAAACAAAAAGAAGATGGCATACGGTAGTCTTTGTCGGTTGTACAAGAATGTCTTTGTTTGACAAGCAGGAGCATACATGTATAATTATACGATGGGCCCACACCAAGCCACGGACGGATCGATCATTTTTCACTCGAGGCAATGTTAAAAGAACAAATTTTAACCTTCTTGATATTAACAAACACATAGCCGAAATAAAGATCGATAAAAGACAATCATGTAGGAAATCAATGTCTTTATGCATTCTTTCTCGTAATTTATTTTTATTTTTTGCAATAAAGAAACATTGCAGCCATATTGAAAAATATGGGATTTTGTACATATTTTTCAGATCCAGCCTAATCCAAGGCTCTGGTTCCGGGTTTTGACCGGATTACCGGGTCGTTCAGGTTAATTTTTTTTAAAAAAATCAAAACAACGTCATTTTAATAAAAAAATCAACCGGATTGTCTGGTCAACCCGCCAGGTCACTATTTAATTGTTGAGTATGTTCACATTTCCATTAAATTCAAGTTTCATGATATCTTTATTTGAGTCTTATAAAAAATGCAACGACAATGTGTGTAAACCTTCACCTCAAATAAATTCTCATCATTAATAATGTATAAAATTCATTTTACAACATTGATTATTTAGGATTAGGAAAATAAATACCAAATTGAAGCATCATCAAGAACAAGAAAAACCTTTAGAATTCAATCTCTATGAGCTTATTGAGCAAAATTCTTTGAAGTAAATTTTGCCTTGAGTGCTAAAAGTTGAGTTTTCATTCCAATACCTAACTCTTATCATGTGGTGTTCGATTTCAGTATGTACATTATTTTCTACATGTTTACCTGATGCATCACTCAATTACCAAGAACTAAATTCCTCTTTTTTTTTTTTTTTTTTTTTTGAGAAGCCTCAATTTAACCCCCAAGATTATAATCTACATCTTAATTAAACTCCTCTTCTTTTTTTTAGTCTCAATTGATCTCCAGTGTTTTCAAAAATTCACAACCAAGTTTTTCATCCAAATTGTGCACAAATTTGTAAGAAATCACTTTTAAATCTCTCTAAAACGGTATAATTTCCCATGCATAAATGTAGATTTTGGATACAATATACTACGAAATGTCAACAAAAGCACCCAATTGAAAGAAAAAAAACTAAACATATTTGGTAGTTAAATTGAGACAAAAAGTAGAAATGTTTTACTTTGGATGATATTTCAGTATAAAAAAGGTGATAGATCTCATAAATTCCATGCTTAGCTAACAATTACATGGAATAAATCAGGAGATCATCTCATAAATTTCTACTCCCGTTTACCACTAGGTTTCAAGGCATACTTCATCAGTATTGGATTGGTCTTGGTGCCTATTGGCAATAAATGATAAAAACATGACCATCGATGAATTTATTGGTGGCATACATAAAAAATTCCTTAGTGATTAGGTCTATTTCTAGTCTCTTGCAAGATAAAAATACCTCCAAATAAAGCATTGCTCTTTCAAGCTTCATGATTTAGAGAAATATTATTATGAAATGTCCAATAAATACTATGTAATAAGCGAAATTAATGATGTCAACCTTGAGTAATCCCTTTTGAATTCTCTCTTAGAGCCTCTTAGCAAAGAAACATAGAAATATTTGCTCTCATCTTCCAAAACCTATTCAAAACCTTTTCTCATCAAAGTCTTTCTTGGATCCTCGGTTACTTGTATACTTTTTGGCTCTCATCTTCCAACCAAATATCTTCTCATAAGGTTCGATATCATCCAATAATTCAATAAAGTACATTGAGGTGCTTCTGGTCTTCTTTATAAAAGTCAAACTCTACATGAATTCCTAATTTATTCTCAATATAAACATTTAAAGCCTTCACCTCGTAGATTATCAAAACTTCTTGTGTAAATTCTCACTCAAAATTTCTTTAAAATTCTTCATTACCTTGCCATAAAAAAGGAATGAAAACATCAATCAAACAAAAGCTACTCATAGGAGAATAACTCCAGATCATAAGAATATTGCTCCTCAGGAACTAGTAGAACCAAAAAAACACAATATCATTGAAGACCCAAATTCCTAGAGGGTATGTATGTTAAGCTTTCTATATCAATAATCGAGCAAAACAAGTGAGAGGAAAACCAAGATTTATTATTGACTAACAATATATATATATATTATTTCGTTCCATATATTTTCCAACACAAAAGCATATTGTCCTCTTCGCTTATAGGGGAATTCTTGTAGCAGTCCACTATTCATACCAATGCACTTCAACAACTTGAAGAACTAGCTCAATAACTTCCACCCTTATATAAGGAAATCAACATAACTTCAGCTTATCAGTGATCTATTTCCATGTATAGAATATCTGATTTTACTACGTTTCCTTATAGTTGCAGCTGTGTTTATGATTGTATATTCTTTCATTAACTTTCCTTATGCATACACAGGTTTTGTATTATATATAGACACTATTGTAATACAATGAATAATCAATTCAGTAAAACTATTTTGTGTGCAATCCTTTTATGGTATCAGAGCCTCCTTCTCTCACGAGGTTAGAAATATTCTTTAGCTCCATGGCAACCAGTGGCAATCCTTCAGAGTCTGTTGGCTCTAACTCTACATCTTCACTCCCCCTTATCACTATCAACACCTCAAGCCAATTGCCCTACAAACTCACATCCTCAAATTATCCTTCCTAGCGTGCAACTTTTCTCACAATTCTCATTGGATATGATCTGATGAAATACTTGGATGGCACTCTTCAATGCCCTCCCACACCGGATGCAACCTCTTCTACCTCTGTTGTGGCCCTTCATGCGCACTGGAACAGACAAGACCAGTTGCTGCTGAATGCTATTTTTGCTTCTGTTTCTGAAGCAGTCATGTCCCTTATTGCCATGACAACCACAAACCGTGATGCTTGGCAACATCTCGCTCGCTTGTTTGCCAGCAAATCTCGGGCTAGAATTATGCAGTTGAAAGAAGATCTTACCTTTATTCAAAGGGGCTCACGCACGGTGTCTGAGTTTCTTCATGCAATCAAGGTAATTGCAGACGAACTCTCTTTGATTGATGCACCCGTTTCAAATGATGATTTAACATTATATGTGCTTAATGGACTTGGCTCTGAGTTTAGAGATATGGTGGCACCCATATGTACGAGAGAAACTGCTTTGCCATTTGCAGAATTACATGATCTGTTAATTGATCATGAACAATATCTCAAACACATGAATGGCCACTCTTTTTCAGCACTGGTGGTCACTGCCAATACCTCTCAACGGAGGCCATCTAATTCCCATTTCAGAAACAACAAAAATCATTTCAGACAGAACTTCTCCAACGCAGCTCCTTCCAGAAGGCCCTCTGTTGTGTGCCAAATATGTGATCATCCTGGTCACACTGCCAAGAATTGTATCAAACTGCAGTCTTCCCCCACTGCCAATTATACTACCTCTTCGGCTCCACCGAAAGCCAAATGGCTTCTTGACTCTGCTGCCTCGCACAATATCACGTCTGACTTGGCTAATCTCTCCATTCACTCTGAATATGATGGCCAGGATGAGGTGGTTCTCGGTGATGGTACAGGTTTGCATGTTGCTCATATTGGTTCCACTACTGTCTCCTCTCCTTCCCGCTCCCTTAGTTTAAAAGAAACCCTGCATGTGCCCCTCATTCATAAAAACTTAATTTATGTTCATAAGTTTACTCTTGACAATAATGTTGTTGTTGAATTTCACCCCTTCTTTTACCTTGTGAAGGATCCGACAACGGGGGCAGTGCTCATGCGCGGTATGTGTGAAGATGGTGTTTATCCTGTGAAACCATGTACTCCCTCATCGCAAGCTCATACCATCACCTTGGCTGGCACTCGTGCCTCTCTTGATTGCTGGCATCACAAGCTGGGACACCCTAGTTCCAAAATTTTATCCTCTCTTATTAGTAGTTATAACTTACCTTTGTCTCCCTCTCAGCCTTCTTTTTCGTGTGTTTCGTGTCAGTGCAATAAGTCACATAAATTACCCTTTAGTGTCACTTCTCTTGTTAGTCATGATCCTCTTGAGTATTTGTATGCTGACGTTTGGGGTCCATCACCGGTTCCCTCTGTTGATGGCTACCGATATTATGTGCTTTTTGTCGATCATTTTACCAAGTATTGCTGGTTTTATCCTATGCATAATAAGTCGGATGTGTCTTCCATATTTATCCCATTTACCACTTTGGTTGAAAATCGATTTTCTCGAAAAATTAAAAATTTTTATTCTGACAACGGTGGTGAATTTATCAAACTTAGACCTATCCTTGCTGCTCGTGGTATTAGTCATTTTACCACAGCACCACACACTCCCCAGCAAAATGGCACTGTTGAACGTCGTCATCAACATATTGTCGACACTCGTATGGCCCTTCTACATCATGCTTCAGCTCCTTCCACTTATTGGACCTATGCCTTGGCCACGACAGTTTATCTTATTAATCATCTTCCCACAATCTTACACTCACGTCAAAGTCCCTTTGAAGTGTTATTTGGTTGGGTTCCTGACTATAAAAAATTGCGTACTTTTGGTTGTCAATGCTATCCATGGCTTATTCCGTATCGCGAAAATAAATTTCAGCCCAAATCCCAACCTTGTGTATTTCTTGGGTACTCCCTAACTCAACATGCATTTCAATGTCTGAATCTTCACACCGGTAAGATTTATCTATCCCGTCAAGTCACTTTTGATGAAAATATTTTTCCTTTCAAAATGACACCACCTTCTATCAATCCATCTCCTGTTCCTCAAGTCTGCATGGCTCCACTGGATAATTCCATCATCACACCTCTCGTGCCTGATGCTTCAACAACCGTGACTCCTTCTCCAGGTATGACTTCCACCTCTCTTCCTTCTCATTCATCCTCCTCTGTATCTTCTCTCCCTGTTGCCCCTACACTGCCCAGCCGCACTCATCCCATGGTCACACGGGCTCAAAATAACATCTTCTGTCCTAAACAACTCTCAGTCACTACCAAACATCCTCTTGATCCACCATTAGCACCCACATGTGTCTTTCAAGCTCTCAAAGATCCCAGGTGGCATAAAGCCATGACAGATGAATTCACTGCCTTAGTCTCCCATGGCACTTGGCGTTTGGTCCCTCGCCCTTCTGCCACCAATTTAATTGGCTGTAAATGGGTGTTTAGGATCAAACGCAATCCAGATGGAACAATCGATCGGTTTAAGGCACGTCTTGTAGCTAAGGGATTTAATCAACGGCCGGGTGTCGATTATACTGAGACCTTCAGCCTTGTCATTAAACCGACCACTATTCGTCTCATCCTCTCCATTGCTCTGTCACATAACTCGCCTCTCAAGCAGCTGGATGTTAATAACGCGTTTCTTCATGGTTAGTTAACTGAGCAGGTGTTCATGCATCAACCTGCTGGCTTTGTTGATCAGTCCCTTCCTCATCATGTTTGCTCTCTTCAGAAGTCCATCTATGGCCTCAGGTAGGCGCCTAGAGCCTGGTATACTGCGTTACGTTCCAGTCTTCTTGCATTGGGGTTCTTTAATTCCCAGTCAGACAGCTCCTTGTTCATCTTTGCTCGTGATGACATTCTACTCTATGTGCTGGTCTACGTTGATGAATTAATTCTCACAGGCAATAACACTTCATTTCTGCAGCATGTTGTCACCTCTTTAGGCAAAACATTTTCTCTGAAAGAGCTTAGTGACCTGCATTATTTTCTTGGGGTGGAGGTTATTCCAATTCAGCAAGGTTTATTCCTCTCGCAGAACCGTTATATTCATGATCTTCTTTCGCAGCTAAATATGACTGGTGCTAAAACAGTTCATACTCCTATGTCTGTTTCTGCTAAACTTTTGCTTGAAGATGGTTCCGCTGGTTGTGATGCAACTACATACAGACGCACCATTGGTTCTCTCCAATATCTATCGCTCACTCGTCCTGACCTGGGATTTGCAGTCAATCGTCTTGCTCAATTCATGCACAAGCCAACAGTAACTTATTGGCAACATGTTAAACGACTCTTGTGCTACGTCAAACAAACAATTCACTTTGGTCTCTTGCTCCGCAACAAGTCTATCCCTGTGCTTCGGGGGTTCTTTGATGCTGATGGGGGTGGTGATCTTGATGATCACAAATCCACCACGGCTTATGTTGTAACCCATTTTTGGGTCCCCACATAAAAAAGAATAAAATACAAAAAAATTCAAAAAAATATATCATAAAAAAAAATATAACAGTGAAAAAATATCCGAGCGTCCTAAAAATGCTCAAAAAAATTGATTGAGGATGTTCAAAAAAATAAAAATTAAATTTGACAGTATATCATTGACTGATGAGAGCCCCAATTGATAAAGAAAATTCAATTTAAGGAAGAAAAGTCCAAAATTAGAAGTTTGTGGACTCAATTAAATTTTATTGAAGGTTTAATTGAATTTATGGAGAGTTTAATTGCAAGAAAAATTGATTTTGGAGTTAATTTGGGCTTTAATTGGAAGAAATTAAAGTTCTGGGGTCAAATTATAATTTTTGGAAGTTAATTTGATCAAATTAGGGGCTTAATTGCATAAATATTAAAGTTTAATGGCCAATTAAGGACTTAATTGTAGAAATCCGAGACCAAGGACTACAATGCAAAACGCGCGCAAATGGAGGGACTTCGCGCGTTTTGACCAAAACGGTGCCGTTTCATGCACTGTTTATTAAAAAAAAAAAAAGAGAAAATGCAAAACGGTGCCGTTTTGAAACGGCACCATCATCTTCTTCCCTGCGCACGCAGAGAACAGGGGAGAAGAATTTTTTTTCTTCACTTTTCGCTGAACTTCTTTCCCGGATTTGGCGCAATAAGACGCCCGCATTTCACCCACTTGCCTCCACCTTTTTATCCATTGATTGATAGTGGGTGGGGTGGCCAACAGTGGTCGCCCCACCGTGACGTCCTTCCCCTGTTTTTGCCTATAAAAACAGGGGAAGGGGACCGAAAAAAAAAGAAAAAGAGAGAGGGAGAGAAGGGCTTGGATTGAACGATAGAAAGAGAGAGAGAGAGGCGAGAGAAACAGAAAGAAAAAACAGAAAAAAAAGAAGAAGAGAGAGAAACGGTAGAGGAGAGAATAAAAGAAAAAAACAGAGAGAGAGAGAAAGAAGGAGGACCGCTGCTGGAACCACCGCGATAGCAGCACCGCCTCCGCCAGCAGAACCACCTCGACGCCATCCCGGGTACCCTCCTGCTCCCCGATCATTTTCTTCTCTTGCTGCCCCGGCTTGCATTTTGCATGCAGAACGTGAATAATTCACGTTCTGCTGCAAAATGCAGCGTGGGCTGGTTACTGTGCTGATGCACAGTAACCAGCCCATTTGGGCCGGGTCCGGCCCATATAATTTTATTTTTTTTTATTATTATTATTATTGTTATAATTTTATATATATCTTTTTTTTAAGTATATATTTGTTTTTTTTATCACTGTTTGCTTAATACCAGTCCGTATTTTTACATCGCAATATTATAACTTCGGTATTAAAATACCCGGTTGTCAGCAAAAATTCCAAAAGTATAAAAAAAATTATTAAAACAAAAAAATGTTTTTGTGCATACGGCCAAGTGTCTCAAAAGTTAAAAAATCATTTTTGTATTTTTCATACAAAAATAATAAAAAAAACAAACAATGTTTTAGCATGCATTTTGGCTTTAATAACCAGTTTATTAAAGTCAAGAGAACATTGGCCAAAATTTCAAAAACACAAAAAAATTTTATTTTGTTTATCTTTTAATATCCGGGGTATGACATTATATGTAATACATATTCCGGATATTTGATTATTAGTATTTTAATTTTTTTTTTACAATAGAACCTGGGATATGACATTACATGTAATGCGTATTCCGAACAATAATATTAAAAACCACAACACGTTTTAGATTTTTATCAGACATTAAAACAATGCAGCCTACCTTAGGTAGGGCGTAGTTAGGGTGCTAATACCTTCCCTTTACGCAACCAGTCTCCGTACCCGATCTCTAAAGACTAGTTAAGGTTCCTAGTAACCAGAATACTAGGTGGCGACTCCCAGTCCATATTTTCACTTGTAGAGACAAGAATTTCCTTGTCTCTCCCTATTTGCCAGGAATAAATATTCTGATTTTTCCTTGAGGGTGGACGATCGCCGCGCCGCCGCACACGTGCGACAGTATGGCGACTCCACTGGGGACCTTGTAGACTAAGCTTTGTTTTTGTCTGATTATTTTTTTTGTTTTTATTGTGGTTTGCATGTTTATTTTTAATATGCATTTTCTTTATTTTATTGCTTACGCGTTTTATTTCTTGTACATATATATGTTCATAATGTTTTAATCTGTTGAAACGAATACACAAGCCTTTAAGTTAAGTGGGGAATTAGCGATCTGCCCTATGACTATTGGTCGGGTTCAGATGCGTGAAACACCCAACTCATATCTGAGTGCCTGCTTGGTAATGGTGGGCATACGTGCTTTAACTGTTCCTTGCAACGCCCCCATTACTGCCTTTACGAAGGCCGTCACTGGGCAGATATGAGACCTTTTTTTGAGATTAGGTAGAAAACCTACCTTTTTTTTGTCTCACATAATGATTAGAACGTAACCTTAGGATTTTTATTACTTTACAGTCATATATGTTACTTTACTGTTATTGGCATGTTGCATTTAATCATGTAACTCATCATTATAGGTTGAACTGAAATCATGACTGAGTATCAATCTTTTCACCAGTTTGGGCAAGAATCTGAGCTGACCCAGGTAGCTGAAGGAAACTGTCCAAGAATCAATATCAGTACATTACCCGAGATTACCAAAATAAATCACACAATCAATGACTTGGAGAAAATATGGCCTATAATGAGATATGTTGACGATACACTGTTCGAAAGGTGATATGGAAGAATTGCTCAACTAATGAGGCTACCCTTACAAACAACAGCAATCAAAGCCCTAGTAACCTTTTGGGATCCTAGTTATCGATGTTTTACTTTTGGGAGCATAGATATGACACCTACCTTGGAGGAATATGAGAGGATCCTGGATTTTCCAAATAAAAGCCACAGAATTTACCTCAGACGAAATTTTGAAGGCACAGCCGCGGAGGTGATAAAGATGTTAGGCCTGGGAATGATCAGTCAATGCAGAATAACTAATGGGGGTTTTAAATGGAAGGTCATTAAAGCTAGGATGAAGAAAAATTCTGAGGAAGGCAGATTAGGAGACGAACGATACCGATTGGTGGCTTTTGCCATTTTTGGCCTCATATTGTTTCCGTCTGAAATTGGGGTCATCAGCTTGGAAGCCGCAAGCATATTTTTAGAATATGAGCATGATCAGATCAATCCCTTTTCAGCAGTTTTGGCCGAAACCATGTTGTCACTCAACCATTGCAGAATAAATGGCAAGGGGGTAATGAGATGTTGTGTCCCTATGTTATACTTATGGATTATCAGTCATATTGAGACACCAAGGGACATCTTCAACAACTTCTAGTGGTTCGACCTTCGACCTTTGAAAGTTAAAATAGAGGAGACTTGGAGACATTGGGATGAGAAGGCATGGATAAAGAAGTATTCTACACTACCACAAAGCAGCTTCAAATGGAAAGCACCATGGAAGAACAACACAGTCTGTATAATGAGTTGTGGAAGCAAGGTATGGGTTCCCCTGATTGGTGTAACTTGATACATCAGTTATGCCCCAACATTAGTAACAATACAGTTAGGTGGAATGCAATATGCACCAAGAACTCTGGGTTTAGCAGATTTCATGGGTTTATTCAAACATCAACCATACCTCAAAGAAATGGAACTCATTCGACAAGACTGGGAAAGGCCTTTTTTGGTGAAAAGGGAAGAAGGCAGCATGTTTGACTCATTTGTCAGTCAGAATTATGCAAGTTGGAGAAATGGAAAGCTTCCTGGGGTAATAGAGTCTTCAACATTTGAGCATCTTGAGTCAACAATGGAACATCCAAAAAGAAAAAGGACTCTTCATGAGGAAGAACTAAGAAGACAGTTGGAGAGATGTGGTACAGACCTCGGCAAAAGCAAAAGACAACAACAAATCTTGGAAAAGCAAGTAGAAGAAGAAAATACGATGAGGAATTGCTTAAAACAACAATTAGAAGAGAAAGAGGAGCAACTAATTTCTTGCAAACAATGGCAGAAAAGAGCAGAGATAGCTGAAGCAATAGCCAAAGGAAGCCAGGAGGAGGTGAAAGATCTCATAAGTGCAAATGACAAACTGAGTCACAAAAATGAGCTCACAGAAAAAGAATTGATCAAGATAAAGAAATCAATGAAAAGCAAGATAATTATAGATAAAGAGACATTGGACTCTTTGAAGAAAGAAAGGAGCGGTTTCATAAGAAAGATAAAAATTGAAAAAGAGAAGAATCGACAAGTCCACCCCGACAAAGAAGAAGAAAGAAGAGCACGTGCCCAATATATGGTACAGTTGGAGGAAGAGAGAAGTATGAGAAAGATGGCCGAGGTGGATAAAAGAGATTACCAGAAAAGGGCCGAGTATTCAAAAGAACAGATAATGATTCTACAATTTGAGTTGGAAATACAAGAAAAGCGGCTAAAAAGACATTATGGTGAAATAGAAAAAGAGTTACATGAGCTGAAGCAAGTACGCCAGGAATGTCAAGATATTGACAACTTTACAATTCAAATGAACTCCAAAATCGCTGAGCTAGACATCGAAAGAGAAGAATTACAAAGAGTCAGGACTACATTAACATTGTTTGAGACAATGGTCCGAACATTGGAAAGGAGCAATGAAGCCTTAAGGGCCAGCAATGAAGTGATAATCACCGATAACGCCTTGTTGCATGCAAAAACAAGTGGCTCGTTATGCGGAGAGGATGATGCAACAAGTTACCCAAGTTGGAAATAGTGTAACAAAATATCAAGAATATATGGGGCTCTCATTTCATTTGTTGAAGACTTAGCTGATAAGGGGGATGCCTTGTAAAATAGTTTTTGTATTAAGTGCTGTTGATTTATACCTTTTTGTACAAGCTTCAGTTTCGTTATAAAAAGGTTATAACCTATCTTTCTTTCCACTTGAATGTTACTGATAAAGAACTTGGCAAATACTCTTTACAGCAATCAGTTCAGCTCAGAAATCTTGCTTAAAGGATTACGAAAGTCATGAATCAGTTCATTAAAATATACATACGCATCCTACTTGCATCATACATTTGTTTATAATATGTCATTTGCATATCACAGTTGAAACATAGGTCCCCCATATAAGGTCCATTACACCAGATTCATAACAAGAATGGAACACGAAGAGAGGGCTCACCTAGAATCCCGCTACCAGAGCGAGCTAGAATCAGTGAAAAGTGAAGTGTCACGGATGTCTAATCTGCTTGAACAACTGTTAAAAGCAAAAAGTGGGGAGGGAACATCCGCCCAGCCAGCTACGAGTTCACTCGTATCGCACATTCCCATAGCATCACCAATTCTGGGGGCAGATTCAGTAACAGAACAACATTTTGCGCCAGCCATCCCTATCCGGCCAGCTCACATGCTACCCACTGTGGATTTAACAGCGGATGGGCCTGTTGATAGTAGGTCAAGCAATTTCATAAGCCAAGATAAGATATCTGCATTAGAGGAACAGTTGAGAGCTGTAGAAGGAAATGATTGGTTTGACCCAACACGAGCAGTTGATGTATGTTTGGTACCAAACATCGTGGTACCAAAAGATTTCAGGATCCCGGAATTTACCAAATATACAGGCTTAGAGTGCCCAAACACGCACCTACGATCTTACTGCAACAAGATGGCTGAAGTGATCCATTATGATAAAATGCTGATATTTTTTTTTTAGGATAGTCTATCAGGCTCTGCTTTAAATTGGTATATGAGGTTGGAAACTGTTAAAATTAAGACATGGAAAGATTTGGTGGAGGCTTTCCTCAAACAGTATAAATTTAACCTGGAAATAGCCCCAGACCGAACAAGCTTGATGTCCATGGAAAAGAGAAGCCAAGAGACAGTCAGGGTGTATGCACAAAGATGGCGAGATGAGGCGACACATGTCCAACCTCCTTTAATCGAAACAGAGATGGTGACTTTATTCGCTAATACTTTTAAAGCACCTTACTATGAGCATTTAATGGGCAGCTCATCTCAGCATTTTTATGATGTTGTACGAGTAGCAGAGAGAATAGAGCAAGGCATTAAAGCCGGGCGCATACCGGAGCCTCTAGAGAAAAAGGGATTTTCTGGAAGAAGAAGAGAAGGAGATGTTAACAACTTAGAGGGAGGGTATAAAGGCAAGAGAGCAAGTTACCCAAACCCAGAAACATCTACCCCCCAATTCACCAACATGAACTTTACCAAACCCTTGTCCCCAAATCAAACCAACCGAATAAATCTCCCACCTAATATCCAAAACAACTATCAAAAGCCATATACCAGATATACTTCTGAGCAATTACCTCCATTACCAATGCCTTTAAAAGATTTATACCCTAAATTGCTAAGCATTGGGCAAATAACCCCAATCCATCTACCGCAAATCCAACCGCCTTTTCCTATGTGGTACAAACCAGAGCTCGCTTGCGAATACCATACCGGTAATTCTGGGCACGCAATTGAAACTTGCTACGCTTTTAAAAGGAAGTTGTTAGAACTCATCAAAATGGGGTGGGTATCATTCGAAGATCCACCTAATGTCATTTCAAATCCATTGCCTAAACATACTGCTAGTAGTTCTGTAGTGGGCATGATAGAGATTGGCAATCAAGGCCAAATGTTGAAGGTATCCATGAAGAGGTTATACGATATGTTGTTACAATCAGGATTCCTAAACATAAGCACTACATGTCAGTTGGGAAGTGATAACTATTGTGAGTTCCACAGGATGGAGGGACATCATATTGAAGATTGTGTCAAGTTTCGCCAGAAGGTTGCAAAGATGCTACTCATGGGAGAATTGAGACTCGAAACCCTGGGGGGCAACCAGGAGGTGAGTATGATGGAAGGCTAAGACAAATTGTCAGAGGTCTGTATAGTTCAACCTATGGCTAATGGGTTCTCAAAGCTGATCTTGACTAAACCTTCCTATACAAAAAGAGATCATAGTGCAATGCCATATAACTATGTTTGTACCTCGAACATTCAAGCCCCTCCCTTTATTTCATTCTGAGGTTAGTGGGCTAACACGGAGTGGCCGCTGTTTTACACCTGAGGAGTTGAAGAAGGCCAAAGGAAAAGAAATGGTGGATCTTGATAAAGAAGTAGAGGTGAATAAGCCAGTAACAGAGAAGGAGTCAAATGAATTTCTAAAGTTGATCAAGCATAGTGAGTATTGCATAGTGGATCAACTCAAGAAGACTCCAGCAAGGATATCTCTCATGTCCTTGATACTAAGCTCAGAGCCTCATCGAAATGCCTTACAAAAGGTACTGAACGAGGCATATGTACCCCAGGACATTGAAAAAAAAACCCTGGAGCATTTGGTAGGGAGGATCCACGCTTCGAATTACTTATATTTCACAGCTGACGAACTAAGTGTTGAAGGAACTGGGCATAACAAACCATTGTATATCACTGTGAAATGCAAAGATTTCCTTATTGGAAAGGTACTTGTTGATGACGGCTCGGCTCTTAATGTATTGCCTAAATATATGATGAAAGAAATGCCAGTTGATGAATCTCATATGAAGCCTAGCACTATAATGGCAAGAGCATATGATGGCTCACCTAGACTAGTCCTTGGGAATTTAGAGGTCGAGCTGTATGTAGGTCCACAAATGTTCTTAACCACATTCCAAGTTATAGATATCCACCCTTCTTATAGTATGTTACTCGGAAGGCCTTGGATTCATACAGCTGGAGCAGTACCTTCCTCATTACACCAGTGTTTGAAATATATCATGAACGGGATGTTGGTAACCGTCAAAGCAGAGGAAACAATCTCCATGGTAAAGAATGTGACCATACCCTTTCTGGAGGCGGAGGATTGCACGGATGAGAATCTTCATGCCTTTGAGATTGTAAACACTGAGTGGGTACCTGAAAGCACAATGCTAAGAAAGCCGAAGATATCAGCAGCAGCAAAGATGGCCGTTTGATGTTTCTTGGAACATGGAATCCCATTCCAATATGACCCTATCACGGGAATACCAAAAAGGGTTAAACCAATCACAATGAGGGCTGTCGACCAAAGATTTGGGCTGGGATATAAGCCTAAGAAGGAGGATCATCGTTGGGCTGCCAATAAACGAAAAGAACAAAGAATGGCTAGAATCGAGGGAAGGGAGCCTGAAGAAGAAGAAATGGAAATCCCTCCACTGACGGTTTCTTTCCCAAAAGCAGCATATGTGATGCAACCAGATAACCGAGCAGAAGATGATATTCAAAGGATGGCAACTATGAGCATCAACACCTTGGAAGACGATAAGGAGGAAGGAAGTGGCATAAAAATAGTACTTGAAATGGAAGATGAAGTGCTACCACAACTGACTGTTGAAATGGAAGATGAAATGTTACCACAACTGACTGTGCATATTCTAGAAGAACTCCCCACCAAGACTTTTGTGCGAAGGTTGGCTGAAGGTGAAAAGTTTCAAAACTGGGTGACCCAAGAACCTCCGCTAGTATTTAAAATGTAAACCCTTTGAGCTTGCTTTCATATGCTTTTGTTTGTTTATTTGCTTTTGTCATTCTAGTTGATAATCAAGGCTCATGATGTCAACTAGATTTTGTCTTTATCAGTGATCCCACTTTTATCATAATCAAGGAGATCATACTTTTTCTACATTCATCTGTTTTTTTTCCTCTCTCCTCGCTTTTACATCAAACATTTTTCGCTTTCAGGAATCCTGAAAGTGAATCTTCCACAACATCACATACATTTAATATCAAGAATGAATGGCCAAACTTTAACAAACATGTGACCATGATGGAAGAAGAAGAAGGGGACGAAAACAATATCAAAGAATTCACAAAACTAGTAGAGCAACATGAAAAAACATGGGAACCTGCTGCTGAAGAACTTAGAATCATAAATGTAGGTTGTGATCAGTCTAAAAAAGAATTAAAAATAGGGACACTGAACACGCCTAAGCAAACGACTGAGTTAAGTGCTTTACTACATGAGTACTCAGATGTTTTTGCTTGGTCTTACAAGGATATGCCTGGTTTGAACACAAATATCGTGGTACATAAGATCCCATTAGAGGAAGGGTGTAAACCAGTCAAGCAGAAGTTGAGAAGAGCACACCCAGAGACATGGATCAAAGTGAAAGCGGAACTTGAGAAATAATGGAATGCTGGATTCCTAGAAGTTGTTACATACCCGCAGTGGGTATCTAACATTGTTGTCATACCAAAAAAGGAAGGGAAAATTAGAGTTTGTGTGGACTTCCGGGATTTGAACAAAGCTAGCCCTAAAGATGATTTTCCACTACCTCACATAGATATTTTAGTGGACAATGCTGCCCGTAGTTCCACTTATTCCTTTATGGATGGTTTCTCAGGATACAACCAGATAAAGATGGCTATAGAAGATAGGGCAAAAACGACTTTTGTCACCCCTTGGGGAACCTACTGCTATAAGGTTATGCCGTTCGGTTTAAAGAACGCAGGTGCCACCTATCAAAGAGCTATAGTGACTTTATTCCATGATATGATGCATAAAGAAATCGAGGTGTATGTAGATGATATGATTGCCAAGTCAAAAAAGGGAGAAGATCATGTCAAGGTGTTGAGGAAGTTATTTGAGAGATTGAGAAAGTATGAATTAAAGCTCAACCCTGCAAAATGTTCATTTGGGGTTAAGTCTGGCAAGCTGCTGGGATTTGTAGTCAGTGGTAAAGGTATAGAGGTGGATCCTGATAAAGCAAAAGCCATCCAATCCATGCCAACCCCAAAGTCAGAGAAAGAGGTGAGGGGATTTTTGGGCAAGCTGAACTATATTACCCGATTCATAGCCCAGCTAACTACCACATGTGAACCTATCTTTCGATTGCTGAGGAAAAAGAATCCTGGGACTTGGAATGAGGAGTGTGAAGAGGCATTCAATAAAATCAAGTGTTATTTGCAAAATCCGCCTTTGCTTGTACCTCCTATGTTAGGAAGGCCTTTACTATTGTATCTGACAGTAACGGAAACAGCTATGGGATGTGTACTTGGACAGCACGATGAAACCAGGAGGAAAGAAAGGGCTATCTATTATCTAAGTAAAAAGTTCACTGAATGTGAGTCTAGATACACGGTAATAGAAAAACTATGTTGTGCATTGGGATGGGCAGCAAAACGATTACGACATTATATGTTATATCACACCACTTGGTTGATTTCACAAGTGGATCCATTGAGGTACATATGTAACAAGCCCTATCTTTCCAGCCGAATTGCAAGGTGGCAGGTTTTGCTATCAGAATATGATATCATATATATGACACGAAAAGCTGTGAAGGGGAGCGTGATTGCTGACCACTTAGCTGATAATGCTATTGAAGATTACGAGCCACTGAATTTTGATTTTCCAGATGAAAATTTATTATCAATAGAGAGAGAAGAAGAGATGACAGATTGGTGGACTATGTTTTTTGACGGAGCAGTGAATGTATATGGTAATGGGGCCGGTGCAGTGATAGTCTCTCCTGATCGAAAGTTGTATCCAGTTTCAGTGAAATTGCATTTTGAATGCACCAACAATACAACTGAATATGAAGCTTGCATTCTTGGTTTAGAAGATGCATTAGAGATGAAGATTAAAAAGCTGGATGTATATGGTGACTCAATGTTGATTATCTGTCAGGTGAAGGGAGAATGGCAAACCAAGGAAGAAAAGTTAAAGCCGTACCAGGAATACTTGTCCTCTTTATTAGGCAACTTTGAAGAGATAAAGTTCACTCACTTGGGAAGAGAAGGGAACCATTTTGCAGATGCTTTGGCTACTTTAGCTGCTATGGCTACCATTGATCTCGGGCATAGGGTACAACCAGTACACATTGACATTAGAAATAATATAGCTTATTGTTACTCCATTGAAGAAGAAATAGATGGGAAGCCTTGGTATTACGATATCAAGAACTTCGTGCAAAAGCAAGAATATCCAGAAGAATCTTCGAAGACGGATAAGAAGACCCTAAGGAGATTGGCTATGAGTTTTTATCTAGATGGAGAGATTCTGTATAAAAGATCATTTGATGGAACCTTGCTAAGGTGTTTAAACGCAACAGATGCTAGAAAGGCTTTGCAAGAGGTTCATGAAGGGATTTGCTCAACTCATGCTAACAGACATATGATGGCAAGGAAAATACAAAGGGCTGGTTATTTCTGGATGACATTAGAGAAAGACTGCATTGACTACGTTAAAACATGTCACAAGTGCCAGGTGCATAGTGATAGAGTCAACGCACCTCCGACCCCTTTGTTTAATCTGGTATCTCCCTGACCGTTTGCAATGTGGGGACTTGATGTGATCCGGCCTATTAACCCAAAAGCCAGCAATGGGCATAGATTCATCCTTGTAGCCATTGATTATTTCACGAAATGGGTAGAAGCCTGTTCATACGCTCATGTGACTCAGAAAGTGGTAAAGAGGTTCATAGAGAAAGACTTGATTTGTCGTTATGGGGTGCCAGAAAAGATAGTGACTGATAATGCTCAGAATTTCAATGGCAAAATGATAGCAGAGCTTTGTACTAAATGGAAGATCAAACATTCAAATTCCTCACCATATAGGCCAAAGATGAATGGGGCCGTGGAAGCAGCCAATAAGAACATCAAGAAAATCGTTCAAAAAATGGTAGTCACCTATAAAGATTGGCACGAGATGTTGTCATTTGCTCTCCACGCATATCGTACTACAATAAGAACCTCGACTGGAGCAACCCCATATTCATTGGTATATGGAATGGAGGCAGTAATGCCGTTGGAAGTTGACATCCCATCATTAAGGGTGTTGATAGATTCTGAATTACAAGAGGCTGATTGGGCCAAGGTGAGATATGAGCAGTTAAACTTGATCAGTGAAAGGAGGATAGCCGTAATCTGTCATCACCAGTTTTATCAGAAAAGGATGGCCAAGGCATATGATAAGAAGGTTAGACCTCGTGTGTTCCAAGAAGGAGATCTAGTGCTGAAGAAACTATTGTCTCTGCCAGGAGAAGATCACAACAAGTGGGCTCCAAATTATGAAGGTCCCTATATAGTAAAGAAGGCTTTCTCAGGAGGAGCTCTGACATTGTCCAGAATGGATGGAGAAGATCTGCCCAGACCTGTGAATTCTGACTCTGTCAAGAGATTTTATGTCTAAATGTGTTCAGTTTTCTTCTAAAATCAATAAAGTAAAGTTTGGCCATGATTTCCTGGTATAAAGAACCCTATCGTTTCATTGATCTCACCATACTCAGATTGTGCATCTTAACAGAACTGATTTTGTGCATGATTACAAGAAATGCATCATATAGTGCTCAAAGATGAAATTTAAGCAGTTCCTATTAAAGAAGTGACCAAACCGAAATAAACCTCAAAGCTAACCCTGAGATAAAACTGTCTTTACTAGCATTATTTGTTTTACGTGGATGAATGGTTAGTTAACCATCTCTGTAATCATACATATTTTTTTTCCTAGGATAAGAACAAGGTTTATCAAACTTAACAATGTGCGTTTTGAGATGAGGAAAGGCCATCTTTGTCATCCATTCACGTTTCTAAATAATTTCATCCTTCGTAGTCCCTATTTGAGCTGGATCGTTTTTTCCTTTATCACAACCCTGACTAGGATCACACCTCACACTGGGGGCAAATAAGAGGTATTGAGAAGACACTAACAGAATCAATAGGAAAGGGAAAGTTTCAAGACAAAGATTAACGATGATAATAATAAAAAAAAAAAAAAAAGAGACCGACTAGAGGGTAGAAAATATTGATACTAATATCAAACCCAAGACTATCCAAACAAAGCAGTTGAAAAGGGATGCTAGAATTGCCCATTTAATATTTGGTCTCTTATTATCATCCAGACAAAGCAGTGAAGATAGATGAAGAGATTTGGTTATGTCTCAGTTAATAGACACAACAAAGGCACTAAAGGCAACATTCTGAAAAAAAAAACAGAGAGAGAAGAATTACAAACTTTGGGTTTTGGTATCAAGAACGGAATCGTCAAAAGACTTTCAAAGATGATTGATGAATAGTTGATCCTAGATCATTAAAACCCTTAAACACTTTTTGAGACCATGAAATTCATTTTTTTTTATCCCATACCTATAGCCTACATTACAAGCCGTTAAAAGTCCTTTCTAATCAAGCGCATGTAACTTGGTTTGATAAACTTTGATCTCATGTCCCACATGGTTTGATACAGTATGGTAATCTGCTGTGCTCCGTGCAAAAACAAAAAAAATGCTAGTATGAGACAATTTCTTTTATATATACAGCTGTTTTTTTTTTCAAGTCTACGCTTGAACCCTTTTCAAAAGATTAAGTAGAAGGTCACTTTGGAAATAAAAAAAAAACGAAGAGCTTAACCTAAAGACAACAACATCCTAAAACCCGAGAAAACTAGTATTGGGAATTGCTTAAACAAGTCTTTAGTTTGTATGTTGACAGTACTTGTAGTCATGAACAAGTTCAAGTTTGTTTCGTGTTGTTAAAGATTCCTTTTCTTTAGGCAACCCTATCCTTTTCTATTATTTCAGACAAAGAAAAAAAACAAAAAAACAAACACAAAAAAAAACCCTTTATTTTGAGAAAGACAAATAAAACATTGGCAAAAAAAAGGTGATAGGGCGCCTAGTGAAGAAGTGGAGATTGCTTCTTTGAAATGTAATGGATAAGAAAAAGACAGTGCAAGAAACACATACCAACAAATTGCAAAAACACAAGACAAGCTCATACAAAGGAAAGGGTTTTACGAAACCTCAGGGACCTATGTTTCAATTCAGGTAAGAGGTGCATGCATTAGCATTACATTTTAGACCATTGCATGCACAATTTGTTTTGTTTACTTGCTTAAGGAAAATATCTGAGTGAAGGTCCAACGAGTTTGTGGACACTTGACCACACTTCATTTTCTTTCCACCTGGGTAGGTCACTCATTACAATGAGACAGTTTTGATTAAGGGAATCACCACATCAGGTTGACTGAACCACACACAGGATTTTTTGGTTCTGGTTAGAGGGGATTGCCGAAAGGAATCTCAGTCTATCCCAACCACACACAGGTTTTTTGGTTCTGGTTAGAGGGGATTACCGAAAGAAATCTCAGTCTATGGTTTTGGTTAGAGGTGATTGCCGAAAGGTATCTCAGTCTATCCCAACCACACACAGGATTTTGGTTCTGGTTAGAGGGGATTGCCGAAAGGAATCTCAGTCTATCCCAACCACGCACAGGATTTTGGTTCTGGTTAGAGGGGATTGCCGAACGGAATCTCAGTCTATCCCAACCACGCACAGGATTTTGGTTCTGGTTAGAGGGGATTGCCGAAAGGAATCTCAGTCTATCCCAACCACGCACAGGATTTTGGTTCTGGTTAGAGGGGAATCTCAGTCTATCCCAACCACGCACAAGATTTTGGTTCTGGTTAGAGGGGATTGCCGAAAGGAATCTCAGTCTATCCCAACCACGCACAGGATTTTGGTTCTAGTTAGAGGGGATTGCCGAAAGGAATCTCAGTCTATCCCAACCACGTACAGGATTTTGGTTCTGGTTAGAGGTGATTGCCGAAAGGAATCTCAGTCTATCCCAACCATACACAGGATTTTTGGTTCTAGTTAGAGGGGATTGCTGAAAGGAATCTCAGTCTATCCTAACCACGCAGGTTTTGGTTCTGGTTAGAAGGGATTAGCGAAAGGAATCTCAGACTATCTTCACCATACACAAAGTTTTGTTTTTTAGTCAGAGGGGATTGGTGAAAGGAATCTCAAGAGGCCCAACCGCATATAATGTTTTGCTTTGATACAAAGAAATAGCCGAATGGGTTTTCTAGCTAGTCAAGTTGGAGGAGAGTGGTGTCGAAAATTTTGTTTTGATAATCTTTATAACACTCACTATGCAAAATCTTTGCTCCGTAAGTATTATAAAGAGGGGGCATCTATTGTAACCCATTTTTGGGTCCCCACATAAAAAAGAATAAAATACAAAAAAATTCAAAAAAATATATCATCAAAAAAATATAACAGTGAAAAAATGTCCGAGCGTCCTAAAAATGCTCAAAAAAATTGATTGAGGATGTTCAAAAAAATAAAAATTAAATTTGACAGTATATCATTGACTGATGAGAGCCCCAATTGATAAAGAAAATTCAATTTAAGGAAGAAAAGTCCAAAATTAGAAGTTTGTGGACTCAATTAAATTTTATTGAAGGTTTAATTGAATTTATGGAGAGTTTAATTGCAAGAAAAATTGATTTTGGAGTTAATTTG
Organism: Populus tomentosa; assembly: GCA_018804465.1. Classification (NCBI taxonomy): domain Eukaryota; kingdom Viridiplantae; phylum Streptophyta; class Magnoliopsida; order Malpighiales; family Salicaceae; genus Populus; species Populus tomentosa. The sequence continues at coordinate 9,015,030 of CM031975.1, forward strand.
GGCTTTAATTGGAAGAAATTAAAGTTCTGGGGTCAAATTATAATTTTTGGAAGTTAATTTGGTCAAATTAGGGGCTTAATTGCATAAATATTGAAGTTTAATGGTCAATTAAGGACTTAATTGAAGAAATCCGAGACCAAGGACTACAATGCAAAACGCGCGCAAATGGAGGGACTTCTTTGATATCTGACGCGTCTTGGCGCCTTTTTCTTTTAAATGAAACGGCGCGTTTTGACCAAAACGACGCCGTTTCATGCACTGTTTATTAAAAAAAAAAAGAGAAAACGCAAAACGGTGCCGTTTTGAAACGGCACCATCATCTTCTTCCCTGTGCAAGAAGAATTTTTTTTCTTCTCCACTTTTCGCCGAACTTCTTTCCCGAATTTGGCGCAATAAGAGGCCCGCATTTCACCCACTTGCCTCCTCCTTTTTATCCATTGATCGATAGTGGGTGGGGCGGCCAACAGTGGCCGCCCCACCGTGACGTCCTTCCCCTGTTTTTGCCTATAAAAACAGGGGAAGGGGACCGAAAAAAAAAAAAGAGAGAGAGAGAGGGAGAGAAGGGGAAGGATTGAACGATAGAAAGAGAGAGAGAGAGGCGAGAGAAACAGAAAAAAAAAAAACAGAAAAAAAAAAGAAGAAGAAAGAGAAACGACAGAGGAGAGAATAAAAGAAAAAAACAGAGAGAGAGAGAGAAAGAAGGAGGACCGCCGCTGGAACCACCGCGACAACAGCACCGCCTCCGCCAGCAGAACCACCTCGACGCCATCCCGGGTACCCTCCTGCTCCCCGATCGTTTTCTTCTCTTGCTGCCCCGGCTTGCATTTTGCATGCAGAAGTGAATAATTCACGTTCTGCTGCAAAATGCAGCGTGGGCTGGTTACTGTGCTGATGCACAGTAACCAGCCCATTTGGGCCTGGGCTGGGCCGATGCATTTGGGTCGGGTCCGGCCCATATAATTTTATTATTATTATTATTATTTTTTTGTTATAATTTTATATATATCTTTTTTTTAAGTATATATTTGTTTTTTTATCACTGTTTGCTTAATACCAGTCCGTAATTTTACATCGCAATAATATAACTTTGGTATTAAAATACCCGGTTGTCAGCAAAAATTCCAAAAGTATAAAAAAAAATTATTAAAACAAAAAAATGTTTTTGTGCATACGGCCAAGTGTTTCAAAAGTTAAAAAATCATTTTTGTATTTTTCATACAAAAAAAAAAACAAACAATGTTTTAGCATGCATTTTGGCTTTAATAACCAGTTTATTAAAGTCAAGAGAACATTGGCCAAAATTTCAAAAACACAAAAAATTTTATTTTGTTTATCTTTTAATATCCAGGGTATGACATTATACGTAATACATATTCCGGATATTTGATTATTAGTATTTTAAATTTTTTTTTACAATAGAACCTGGGATATGACATTACATGTAATGCGTATTCCGAACAATAATATTAAAAACCACAACACGTTTTAGATTTTTATCAGACATTAAAACAATGCAGCCTACCTTAGGTAGGGCGTAGTTGGGGTGCTAATACCTTCCCTTTACGCAACCAGTCTCCATACCCGATCTCTAAAGACCAGTTAAGGTTCCTAGTAACCAGAATACTAGGTGGCGACTCCCAGTCCATATTTTCACTTGTAGAGACAAGAATTTCCTTGTCTCTCCCTATTTGCCAGGAATAAATATTATGATTTTTCCTTGAGGGTAGACGATCGCCGCGCCGCCGCACACGTGCGACAACTTATATCATATTCCTGGGAGATAATCCAATCAGTTGGCACACTAGAAAACAAAAGGTTGTGGCTCATTCCTCTACGGAGGCAGAGTATAGAGCACCTACCACTGCTGCTTCTGATATTGCATGGATAAAATCTCTTCTTGATGAACTTGGCCTCAAGCTACGTGAACCTCCTCTTCTTCTTTGTGACAATGTTGGTGCCACTCAGCTCAGTCTTAATCCTGTTCTCCATTCCCGAATGAAGCATATCGCTATTGACCTCCACTTTGTCCGCGACTTTGTACATCGTGGTCACCTGCGTGTTGCTCATGTTCACATGGATGATCAGCTAGCAGATCTCCTCACAAAGCCACTCGCTCGGTCTCGTTTCACTCTGCTACGTGATAAAATTCACGTTGCTGATGGAACGTCAATTTTGAGGGGTCGTATAAGGAAATCAACATAACTTCAGCTTATCAGTGATCTATTTCCATGTATAGAATATCTGATTTTATTACATTTCCTTATAGTTGCAGTTGTGTTTATGATTGTATATTCTTTCATTAACTTTCCTTACGCATACACAGGTTTTGTATTATATATAGACACTATTGTAATACAATGAATAATCAATTCAGTAAAACTATTTTGTGTGCAATCCTTTTACCTTATAGGTCATTTCTAATGGAAAAAGAATCCTACAAATGGATGCTAGCAATCATTTTTAGGATGCAGTCTAATAAAGAAAAAGAATGGTTAGTATAGAATCTATGGTTACAAGAGTGTAGCTTTCAAGAACTCTAACTTTCACTATCATTTCACTTTCAAAGAAATTCTAGCAGTCAAACGAGGAATTGAAGAGTTTGAATCCCACATTTAGCATGACACCACTTTCATATTGAAATGGACATGTCCAGTTTCCTAAAAATATTGAAAACCAAGCAAAAGTTCCTCCCGCAATCATAATTGCTCTAATGGAAATAGTGGTTTGACATGCACTAGTTTGAAATTAAACATGTCAAAAAAATATATAAATTTCTTCCTGACCTATTATCTAAAACTCCCATAAATCCTAACATAAAATCTATCATTTTTCTCATGTTTTATTTTGATTCATCCAGTCAATCCTCTCTCATGATGAAAAAAATCCTCATTCTTGGTAAGTATTTAATGGATCGCTTTTTGTTACTCTTCAACAAATCCATTCTATTCTCCTTTGTAAATATGGTCTCAGTAGTCGTAATTTTTAGCCTCCGATCATATACTTCACTTATCCTTTTCTTACTTTATTCTCTCTGCAAAATCACTTCTTATTTACATAACCTGAATTGTTATTTTGGATTTACCTAACACATATATACAAGAATGGTTGTATATTTTCTAAGCAAAATCTTTTAGCTTTTCTCTTTCAATGTCATTTAGTTCATTTTAAGACTCACAACAAGAATTCACAGTTTTACCAACGGAAATATTCCGTCGGTATGTGATTGATAGTACGTCGGTAAATTATTTACCGACTAAATTACTGACAAACTAAGTCCATCGGCTTACCTTTTGTCGGTGATTTCCCATTCCGTCGCTATATCGATCGGCAAAACAAAAAAATCATTTACCGATGATTTTACAGACGGAATTTGCGCGCCAAAAATAAAATTTCCCCGCTTCAACAATACCGACGGATTGTTATTCCGTTGGTGATAACAATTCACCGACGGTTACTTTCCGTCGGTAAATTAGTCGGTGAATTGTTGAAATACCGACAGAATATACCGTCTGTAAATTCATCGGTAAGTTATAATACCAATGGATTAATTCTGTCGGTAAATCTGTTGGTGAGTCATAAAAACACCGACCGAATTTATCCGTCTGGAAATTTGTCGGTGATGGTCACGGCTACTATCTAATGCCGACAGATTTAGTATGTCGGTAAATCCCTTTGTAATTTTTTTTTATAATTATTTAGAATACATAATATAAAATGATATAAATTAATGGTAATAAAAACCAATTATGCAAATAAAATTTATATTAAGCATCAAAAACAAAAGATAAAAGATAAATAATATTCATTACAAAATGAAATGTTTCAAAAAAACATTAAATGAAATTTTAAATGTAAATAATGTTTATCAAAAATTAATATAAAGGAGGATGAGGAGGATCAGGAGGAGGAGGAGGCTGGCTGTTATGCGGCCAACTTGGATTGGGTGCACATGTTCCACCTTGTGCCATGTTTATGACCATTTGACGAAGCTCTTCATAGGCCGCTCTTTGTTGTGCAGATTCTCCTGTGTATTGTTCTTTGAGTTGTGTGTACGCCTCTGATAGGTGGTCACACCTTTGTTGCAAGGCCATGAACTCTTTAGATTGGGAGCTCGATACTGATTGGGAGCTCCCGACGGATGAAGCAGTACAGGTCATCCGCAAGTTGTCGACCCTAGTGTTGGAGAGCCCGTAAACCCGATTCTTATCGGGTCCACCTGACGATCCAGCCTCCATCCACAAATCCGGATCAAATTCCGGATGGGTCGAAGGATCGTCCCCGTATGTCTCCCTCAACCGATTATTATAGGTCTCCTGAAAATAAAAAAAGTAATCATCATATTCAATTCAATAAACATAATAATAACTTACAAAATAAAATGGTTGAACAAACATACCACAAAATGTTGAGCGCGACTGTTAACGAACTGTTGCACCCTCCTTTGGCGATCTTGACTCCGCACGTGCGTCTCCACAAACAGCTCCATAGGGCTCGGCTCACGTCCAAGAGACATAGACTGTAATGAAAAAAATTTATTAACAACAAATTAATTGAACGATATATTTCATTTAAATTAATCTTACCATCCGTTTCACATGTGCAGCAAATGGAACGGAGCCGCCGGTGTGCGTTGTCACCGAGCCATGAATTGGCCGATTCCGGTTGCCAGCACCGGACTATAGCGTCATGTGAACCGCTCAGACGTCACGTGCGCAAGATAGTGCGGCCATATATCCTCTGAGATGTATATCGGTTTGAAATCCCTCCAAACCGTAACATCGTTCCAGCCTTGGAACCCCCTATTCCTCGCAGTTTTTTTTGCCTTTTTTTGGGCTTCGTACCAAAAATCACGCAACCTACTTAACGTAATCAAAAATTACATTTCGAAACATAAATTTTTTTGTAAAAAAAAGTTGTATTGTTTTTTCTGTTACCTAGTTGTCGCGTGATTTTCCCACACCCTTCTCACAACATTGTTATGTTCCTTATTCCAGCAGAATTGATTCTATGTATAAAAAATAATTTTTAAAAATGTTAATAATTTATTTACAATTATATTAATAATTTATTAGAAATAAGCTGAAAATTATATATAAACACGAACCTCAAATCTAGAAAACCATGTATTGATTTGAGGCATCCATTCAGGATGCCTGGATATCTAACTCCATTGAAACAATGGAATCTCCATCGACGCTTTAAATGCCGATGATATTACTCGGGCAGCCTTAATGTTTGTGAACCTGAAAAGAATTGAAATTAATTAAATAGTGACTTCATAAATTTGTTTTAAATTTGTTTTTTTTACAAAAAATTAAAACCTTAACAAACTTACATTGAAAGATTGTCCTTCCATTGTGCCTCGTACTTCCGGGTCCATCGATTCCGCTGCGAAGGCACGCCCCTTCTACGATGTGAAACATCGCTGGAAGAGGCAGCATCAGCTGACAGCGCAAGTGGTGTAGGTGCCTCTTCTTGAGAGGCACCTAAGGAAATGTCTTCGTCGCTGCTAGACGAACTAGATGCGACCGTACGTGAAGCTCTGGTTTTCATTCTCTGCATCTAACCAATTTTATATAAATAATTATATAATTCAATTCAAATGTTAAAAAAAATTCGGCAGCACCTCCCCTATACTTGGATACTACCCAAATCCACAAACCTACAAATATTAACAATAGCCACAACTAATTGACCCAATCTATACTAATTATTCCAACATATTCAATTACTAATCCTAAGGTAAATTCAACATTAACAATTACAATTCAACAAATTATTCAATAATTATGTCAATACAACAAAACTATAAATTCTAAATAAATAGAAACAATTAAACACAAATCATCAAGTTAGAGTAAAATTAATAATTCTTCCAACATATTCAATTACTAAATCTAAGATAAATTCAACATTAACAATATTAATTCAACAAATTATTAAATAATTATGGCAATACAACAATAAAATATATTCAATAAATTTAAAAAAATATAAACTAACAATTAAAAATATATGCAATTACTAATTATTCCAACAAATGCAATTACTAATTCTAAGGTAAATTCAACATTAACAATATTAATTCAACAAATTAATCAATAATTATATATGGCAATACAACAATAAATTATATTCAATAAATTAAAAAAAAAATATAGACTAACAATTAAAATCAATGGAAATAATTAAATACAAATCATGCAATAATAGAGTAAAATTACTAATTATTCTAACATAGTCAATTACTAATTCTAAGTTAAATTCAACTTTAACAACAAATATCCAATAAATTAACTAATACCAATTATGACAACACAACAATAAAAAATATTCAAAAAATTCAAAAAAAAAAACCTACATCAAGAAAAGGAATGAAATATACATACCTTAATAATGTGTCCAATTCAAAACTTTATCTACATTACAAAAAAATACACCAAAACAACAAAATAACAAAAATAAAAACAACTACAACTAAAATAAAAGAAAGTAAAATAAAATAGAAAAAAACCACATACCTTTTAATATGATGAAGATTCACAACAACTAATCTTGCTAGAGATTCAAGGTGAAAGCCTTGAAGGATTGAGAGAAAAAAAATCAAATTTAAAGGGCAGCGGAGGAGAAGAAAAACGGAGGAGAAGAAAAAATTAAGCGAATCGGCGGGCGCTGGAAGTTATATGGAAAATTTACCGACGGATTTACCAACGGATATTAAAAAATATTGTTAATTTTTTAAATCCATCGGTAAAAGGTAAACAATCCGTCGGTAAGTTTTGAATTTCACATCGAATTTTTTAATTACCCTCCAAATTTTTCGCCGTCCGTCGGTGATTCCATCGGTAATCTGACATGGTCAGAGGTGCATTCAATTCACACCCTTTGGAATTCGTACATTCCGTTGGTATTTTTATCGGTAAAATTTGCCACCGACAACTTACCAACGGACCTAGTTCGTCGGTATAGATGTCGAAAAGGTCGTCGGTATGGACATCGGTGATTGTGGCATTTCAGTGTAATTATTTTCGAACTCTCTATGAGATGCCGGCGGACACAGGTCCGTCGGTATGGACGTCGGTGATTGTGGCACTTCGGTGTAATTATTTTTGAACTCTCTATGAGATGCCGACGGACGGCTGTCCGTCGGTATGGAAGTCGGTGATTGTGGCATTTCGGTGTAATTATTTTCGAACTCTCTGTGAGATGTCGACGGATGGCTGTCCGTCGGTATGGACGTCGGTGATTGTGGCATTTCGGTGTAATTATTTTCAAACTCTCTGTGAGATGCCGACGGATGGATGTATGTCGGTATGGACGTCGGTGATTGTTCAATGTACAAGAGGTGTTGTGTTTGTATTTTCTATTTACCTTCCTGCAAAAAATTCAATGATAAACTGTCCATCGCACAAAACAATAGCAATAGTGCTTAAAAAATAAATATATATTTCATGTTACAAAATATATCATCCATAATGTAAATTACATGAAGAAAAAGGTTTTACACAAGGCTTCGTTTTGATAGTTACTCAGAATTATCTTCTTCTTCGTCATCAATTGAATAGTCATCACCTTCATCGCAATCTTCAATATGGATATCATCTTCTTCATCGACATTTGCTTGTCCACTAGAGCTCAAAACAACGTTCAACTCCTATATGTCAACATCAACTATCATCGGAAACACGAAAATTTGAATTTTCTTCCAATTCAATCGAAGGAGCAACTCGATATGGTTCAACCAACTCACTAACTTGAAAGACTTCATCCACTTCTTCCCGCACACTCGTTTCTTCATTCTTATCCTGAATAACCTCGACACGACCCCGTGGTTTCGTTTTTAAAACGGACAACCAATCAACTCTTGATCGATCCTTTCTAAATGAAAGGGTGTATGTGTAATAAACTTGTTGACATTGCTTTGCAAAAACAAAGACATCGTTTATGTTGTGGAGTCTAGCTTTTGAGTTGATTTCGACCAGACCATGGTGCGTATCAACTCTGATTCCTCTGTCCGTCGTGTCATACCAATAGCATTTGAATAAAAACACTGTATTCTGCTCGCTATGATATTGTAGTTCGACAACCTCTTCTAATCTACTATAGTAGTCAACTTCTAACTCACTACTTGTGGATCCTTTAACACAAACACCGCAGTTGTATGTCTTTCTTCCTTGCCCGTATTCTTCAGTATGGAAAACATATCCATTGATAAAATACCAGTTGTAGCACTTAACTTTTCTTTCAAGCCCGAGGCTTAGTGAATACAATGACTTAGACGCACTTCTTCCCATTTGATAAACCTTGTATACATGTAATGTACATCAATAAATGATAAATGAACGAGAATCTCATAATGACATGCATACGTACAGTAATTTTGCAAGTTAGAATGAGTTAGTGATAGTGCTTACATGTGTTCTGAACCATGTGGCAAATTGTTCATCTTGTAATTGAAAGATCTGGGAGTCGGTCAGCTGCGAGTTATTGGAGAGCAAATATTGTCGATGTTGCCTGCAAGTGATAATAAGTGTATGATTTCACAATATATAATTACCAATATTTTACTAACAAAGTTTAATTAGTATTACACATATATAAACTTACTGAATAAATGGTCTCAGCTCATCACAGTTAAATAGAATATAGTTGTGTGCTTGTTTGAATTCTATTTCCAACAAAAATCTTCCTCTTACGGCATTTTTAGGTATGGGTCATCCAGTATTGGAGAATATTGACAAGTTCCCACTAGAAGGCACTTCACCGCCATCATCATGCCGTGGAACGCGATTGATTCTTATTCTCAGATGAGGTTCGAAATAGTACAAGATAAATGTTGAGATATCTTCAATAATATAGGCCTCAGATATCAAAGCCTCTACATGCGCCTTGTTCTTAACCTTTTTCTTGAGATTAAACAAGTACTTGCATTGAATTACAATTCAAGTATTTCCAATTAAGAAAAACATATAAAATACTTTTAGATATGATTCCATTGCAACTGTAATATCTAACCGTTCGAATGGGTACATCCATCTATACTGGACCAGTCCTCTAGCTTTTGCCTCGAACGGTAGATGTATAGGGAGATGCTCATTGAGTCAAAAAATAAAGGAGGGAATATCATCTCAAGTTTGCATAGTGTCTCGATGATATTCGTTTGAAGCCTCTTAATGTGCTTAACATTCAACTTGCTGGAGCATATATCTCTGAAGAAATGACTGATCTCCGTCAGTGCATCCCATATTCCCTTTGGCAACAAATCATGAAAAGCTAATGGGATGAGTGTTTGCATAAACACATGGCAGTCATGACTCTTCATTCCATACAATCTACAGTCCTCTATGTTAACAAGCCTTGATATGTTTGATGCATGTCCATCCGGAAAACGCAGACTCTTAAGCCATTTGTAGACTAGCAGTTGTGCGTTTTTCTCTAACATGAAGTTTGCCCTTGGTTTTGTGACCCATGACTCCTCATAAACCAACTCCATATTTTTACAGTTACAGTATAAAGCTATATCCAATCTAGACTTGATGTTGTCCTTTGTCTTCCCCTTCACATCCATGATGGTGTTGAAAATATTCTCAAACACGTTCTTTTCGATGTGCATGACGTCAAGGTTATGGCGGAGAAGATTGGTCTTCCAATAAGAAAGCTCCCAAAAGATACTTCGCTTTACCCAATTATGGGTCAAACCAAAACCAGGAAACTTTTGCTTACCTGATTGAAGGCCAAACACAATGTCACCATACTCTGATACAACATGATGCAATTCTTCACCAGAAAGACGCGGGGATGCAACATCTTTTTCAACTCTGCCAACAAAGAAATCTTTTCTGTTCTTTCTGAACCTGTGATTAAGTGGCAAGAAGCGACAATGACAATAAAAAAAGAAGTTTTACCTCCGTTTGCTAGCGTGAATGCCTTGTTGTTTTCCATGCAGTATGGACATGCGAGTTTCTCATATGTGCTCCAACCAGAAAGCATTCCATAAGCTGGAAAATCATTGATAGTCCACATCAAAGCTGCCCTCATAAGAAAATTTTATTTCCTCGATATATCATAAGTCAGAGCTCCGAAGGACCACAACTGCGCCAGCTCATCAATCAACGGTCGAAGACAAACATCTATATTCCGCCCCGGGCTGCTTGGACCGGGTATGATAGTAGATAAAAACATGAACTCCGGCCTCATACACATTCCCAGTGGCAAGTTATAAACTGTGAGTATGACCGGCCAACAAGAATAGGGAGCAGTAAATGACCTAAATGGGTTGAATCCGTCTGTACACAACCCAAGACGGACATTCCTTGATTCAACTGAAAAGTCAGGATGCACACTGTTAAAGAGTTTCCACGCTTTGCCGTCAGAAGGATGCACCATCAACCACATCATGTGTTTGGTGCCATGTCATTTGCTCAGCAGTCCTTCGTGACATGAATAATCTCTGCAGTCTAGGTGTGATCGGGAAATATCTAAGTTTTTTATACGCCACTAGAGTCTTTCCCCTGCCAGTTCTGGGTTTGTAACGGGAATGCCCGCATGTCATGCACTCGGTCATCTCAACATTTTCAAGGTAGTATAACATGCAGAAGTTAGGGCGCATGTCAATTTTCTGGTATCCTAAACCGAGGGGTTTCATCATAGACTTCGCAGCTTAGAAGTTCTCTTTCAGCCTGTTCCCTTCAGGTAAAATGCTTCTTGCCCAATCAATAATTTTGTCATACCCGGCCTCACTCAGCCCGTGATCTGACTTGACGGTGAACACCTGTGCCACGGCCGATAATTTACTGTGGTTTGTGCAGCCATCCCATAATGGTTCATCAGAATCTTTCAACAAATCAAAAAACCTAGCTGCCTCTGCATTAGGTTCTTCTTCTATGATTGGACATTGACTGACATTACCTTGATTCATTCTCATTGCATCCATAACCATGTTTCTGTAAGGATTAGTGTTGTCATTTACCACTTCATGCACATTGCTAGCACTAGAAGTTGACCCAACCACCGTTTCTCCCATTCTCCTATTACTAACAAATACCTCTCTATGTGCATACCAACACTCGTAATCCTCCACAAACCCTTTGTGTATGCACATTGCTAGCACTAGAAGTTGACCCAACCACCGTTTCTCCCATTCTCCTATTACTAACAAATACCTCTTTATATGCATACCAACACTCGTAATCCTCCACAAACTCTTTGTGTAGAAGATGCATCATTACAACATCTAGATGCAGATACTTTTTATTTTGACACTTCCTGCATGGACACCTAATACCGCCTCCAGTAAAATTTATGGGAATAGATGTTATGAAATTAATAAAACCCTAAACCCCGTTATAATAATCCATCCTCTGCAATCCTTGGGGTGAATCTAGATACATCCATGAATGATCATCCATGACTTCTATCGAACCTCTATAAAATTATGATGACATCATGTATATATTAATTAACTAAGTTAGGTAAATAAACTTGTAAATATATTACTTTACCTCGAGATTATCCAACAAACCAATCACAACTTCTCATAAATATTAAATATTCATTATCATTTATCAATGTACATACAAATTAATATATATATATACATATATATATATATATATAAATTAACAGAAATTACTACTCTGCAATACCATCGATAAAACTTAAAAAGGACCCATTAAGCAAGCTATTAATTATTTCAAAACATAACATGTAATTCGGTAATTCCATAAAGTTTTAACAATTTACAAACAAATACAATCTTACAAAATCTAAAACAAACCATAACAGGTATAAAATTATACATTCATAAACTACAAGTTTGTTTGAGAAATAACAATAAAACATGTACATCTACTAATAAAAATACATATACTAAAAAAACAATAAAATTGACATTTAAATGTTAAAATTTAAAAAGATAGAATTACTTACAAAAATTGATAAAATCCATTGGTAAATCAGAACACGGATGTTGTGACCACAAAACTTCAAGAAAAACAACTCTTGAGATGAGAAGATTTTTGTTTGGGGTCGAGGGGGGGCTGGTTATTTGCAAATGGAGAGATTTAGGATTAGGAAGAAGAAGGAGAAATGGGGGAGGAGAGTGTCGACAGGGGAGCCATATATTCACTTTTCCGATGAAATAACACCGTCGGTGACTTCGTCGCTAATTGTGACGGGGAATCGACATGTCACCGCGCGGACCTGCTTTTCAAATCCCTCAGTGATTCCATCAGTATTTTTGGATGGTGCACCTATCACGTCACCCGTACGGATCCCGCATTCAAATCCGTCGGTATTTTTGACGGTGAACCGATCACGTCACCCGTACCGGTCCCAGGTTCTGAATCCATCGATGATTCTGTCAGAAAAATCACCCGCCACAACCTCTGCCTCAGGTACCTACTCTTTTTTCATTAATTCTGAACTTTCCGTTTGTAATTCGGTCTGTAATTACCGACGGAATAGAACCATCGGTAATTACCGACCGAAGTACGGACGGAAATATTCTGTCGGTAATTTCGACCGATAAATACCGACAGAAATATTTCGTCGGGGATTCCGTTGGTATTTAGCGAGTTTCTGGTAGTGACTTGATGACCCTCTTGTTCTAAAAAAATTGGTTCAAAACATTTGACTCCATTAAGAATCAACAACAAGCTCTCTCTCAAATACACAATTATAAGACTAACATATTCGATCATAGATGTCATAATTATAATTGTGTTCAAATACCTCAGGTGACATATATGCAATGGCATCATTTAGTTTATCACATGGCTTTACTCAACTAGCTAAACACCACCTGATGTGAATACATCTCAAAATACACTAAAATCCTATTTGAATGGTTTCCAACTTGATCCAATAAGAACCTGTCTTGAAGAATCAAATTTATATGCAATGATCACCATCACCCTACATCTATAAAAAAACATGAATGAGTAGTATAAAAATATAACAAAGTTGATCAATCCTTTGAAGAGTTTGCAAGTTTAATCAATAACTTATTATGGCAATCACTCAAGCACATAAAAGATAGCAAAAATGCCAATTTTATTTTTAAACATAGTCTCTTTTAAAATAGTCTAACCTTTAAAAGTCTCTACAAAAGAGTATTTATACTAAAAAAAAATCCTAAGTCTAATAGGATATCCTTAATATATAAGGATAAACCTTGTAAATAATAATAGTAATAATAATCCAATTAACTCAAATTTAAATAAAGGCCCTAATATCTCTAAAAAGCCTAATAATAACTAAAATATAAATAAAACAATAGTCTAACTAATTTAAATAAGACTAATTTATTTTTTTGTAATATGCTGGTAGATCGAAGCCCAACTTAAAACACATGGTTATCTTTTGTCTTAATGAATTAAAAGGCATGTCATATATTACCGGAAATCTATAGATGTACTTTCCAATGCAACTAGAATTGGATTAAAATTCATTTTGTATCTTCAGGTATGACCAAAACAATAGCCAAAGGTTAAACTTTACAAATTTGAATCTTTTTATTTCAATTTTTTTGTAATGTCTAAATGCCTACTAATAAACACTTCTTGAACATGAATTAAATTAATCAATGATTCTTCTTCATTATTTAATATCTTCTTGAAGTTCATTCTAACTCATGTGTTTTGAAGAAGTTCATTGAAAGTCATTTTTAACATCTTAGCCCTAAATCTTATTACTAGACCAATTGGAACTTCTAATAGATCTTTTGGTGTTACTTGGATCACATCACTACTACTTTGGATCAACATTTCTTTATTCCAAGTACTTACCATGATTTTCTCAATACAATATTTCCTGTGGAATGTAAAAATCACGTGAATTATCTTTTTAATCTCTATGATCAAGATAATTCACTTTCAAAAGATAATGTTAATAATAATGACTCAAGCTCTTGAGACTTCTCCTTTAACCTAGCTAGCAAAAGCATAAGATCTGATGATCATGGTTTTATATAATTTTAATGATATTGTAAAATCTTTTGTTTTTCACCACTTTTGTAATTATTATATGTTAAAGTAGTCAAGTCATTTTTACATTTTACTTTTATGTTATCTAGTGTGTATTTACTTTAGTTTGCTTTTATAAGAGATGCTTGTTCCGTCAACCATGTTTGTAAAAATCCTTTTATAAATATATGTTGAAGCTCTCATTTGAGGGTATTTAGAGCATTTGTATTTATCACTCCCTCTCCCTTCTATCCTATTTGTATTCTCTCTCTCTCTCTCTCTCTCTCTCTCTCATCCTATTTGTATTATATTTATCACTCCCTCTCCCCCTCCTTTCTATTTAAAAGAGTCAATTTGTCAATATGGCATATTAAATAGTGTGATTTAGCTCCTTCTTTGCAATTTATCAATATGGCATTTTTAATGACATTATAAATTTGTCAATTTATCACTCCCTCTTTCTCCCTCTCATTCTATTTGGTACTTCAATGGAAAATGGCATTTTGACAATGCCATTTTGTATTTTACATAGAATGAGAAAATAAAGATAGAAAGTTTAAAGAGAGAAAAAACAATTAAAATTTCCCCTTCATTTTATGGCTTTTCTAAAAACACATATTGTAATGGATCTTCATTGATTTTAACATCCCATATAGCTATCCCCTTGAAGACTCTAAATCAATAAATAAAGAGCCATTTTAATAGTTTTTGTTTCCTCTCCATATAACTCTTCTATTAGAGATGACCCAAGTCTATATGTCTTAAATCTAAAGAGTTTTTATTTGAGGAAGTATGGTAAAGAATAATAAAAATTAAAAAAATAAGTATTTGGACTTAAACTCAATGTATTTTTCATTATAATAGTTAAATGATGTTTTTGTTCTTTCAAAAAAAAAAAACAATTGCCTCTGTTATGACTGTTGTTGTAACCCATTTTTGGGTCCCCACATAAGAAAAGAAAAGAAAAAAAATATTAAGAAAAATAAAAAAAATTATTAAAAAAAAAAGAGTCAAAAAAATTTGGTTGAGGAGGTTCAAAGATACAAATGTTGAAATTTGACAGTATATCATTGACCAGTGAGAGCCCTATTGATTAAGAAAATTTTATTTGAGGAAGAAAAGTACAAAATCAGATGTTTATGGATTTAATTAAATTTTATTAAAGGTTTAATTGAATTATTGGAGGGTTTGATTGCAAGAAAATTTGATTTTTAAGTCAATTTGGGTTTTAATTGGAAGAAATTGAAGTTCTGGGGTCAAATTATATTTTTTAGAGTTGATTGGGTCAAATCAGGGGCTTTAATTCAATTAAACCTTTAATAAAATCAGGGGCTTATTTTTTAGAGTTGATTGGGTCAAATCAGGGGCTTTAATTCAATTTGATTTTTAAGTCAATTTGGGTTTTAATTGGAAGAAATTGAAGTTCTGGGGTCAAATTATATTTTTTAGAGTTGATTGGGTCAAATCAGGGGCTTAATTACATGCATGTTGAAGTCTGGTGGTCAATTAAGGACTTAATTGAAGAAATCCAAAATCAAACACTACAATGAAAAAGTGTGCAAATTGAAGGGTTGATCTGAAATTGATGCATTTTGGTGCCATTTCCTTTTAAATGAAACGGCACGTTTTGGGCAAAACGGCGCCATTTCATGTAATGTTCAAAAAAAAAAGAAGCTTACGATGTCGTTTTGAATGGCACCATAAGTTCTTCTTCTTCCCCTGCATAAGCAGGGAACAAGGGAAGAAGAGGCAGCTTTCCCCTGCCTTTCAGTCATTTTCCTCTCTCCTAAAACCCAAAAAACCGGCCACGACCCATGCCTACACAGACCCTGCCAGCACGCCACCATGATGGAAAAGTCAGGCGCGCCGAAAGCTGCGAGCAACTCCCCGGCTCACCTTACCCTGCACCATGGCAGGGGTAAGGTGGCCCTTCCCCCCTCTGCCTATAAATAACAGAGGAGGGAGTGCCGAAGAAGGGGGAAGAAAAAAAAAGGGGAGGGCTGGCAGGATTTTTAAGTGAAACCGAGAGAGAGAACCGAGAGTTTGTTTAGGAGACTGAAATAGAGAAAGAAAAGAGAAAGAGGGAGGGAGCCAGGAGTGATTTTTGTGGATGACAGAGGAGAGAAAATTGGAAACTGAAGAAGAAGACGGAGGAGGGAAGGGGTAACCAGTAAAGGAGACGGGGAAGAACAGGAAGTGACAGAGGAAGAAATATCAGAGAAGAAGAGCAACAGCAGCTACCACCGCCATCCTGCACCATCGACATTGCCACAACCATAGTAGAACCAGAGAAGAAGAAGAGGAGCAGAACAGAGAGAGGGAACAACGGAAAAAAATTGAGAAAAGGTTGAGGAGAGAAACAGAGGAGGGAAGTAAAGAGCAGCCGCCGCCTACACCACCACCCCTGCCGCATCCGCTGCTGCCAGCATTGCCGCCGCTCCAGGTAACTTCCTCCTCTCCCCCTGTCAGTTTTTGCTTCAGTTTCATTTGCATGCAGAACGTAAACGTTTTGCAGCAAATGAAAATTAATTAGCTAGTAACCAGCCCTTTTTGTTGGTCATGGGCTGGAACATCAGCCCAGCCCACGCGGCTGGGCTGAGTCCAGCCCACAGTATATGGGCCGGGTCAGCCCAGCCCGGGATAATTGGGCCAAATCTGGCCCATTTTTATTTATTTTTTTGTTTAAAAAAAAGAAAATAAAACAAAATTCAAAAAAATATTTGTTGGGAATTTTGATTAATATCAAGCAGTATTTTTTACGTTGCTAAAAAAATACAAGATCCGATATTAAAATACCCGGTTTTGTCAAAACTTCAAAAATACAAAAAAAAAAATGTTTTTGTGCATACGGGGCCAAGTGTCTCCAACCTAAAAAATCATATTGTGTTTTTATATACACCAAAAATCAATGTTTAGCATGCATTTTGGCTTTAATAATCAATTTATTAAAGTCAAGAGAACATTGGCCAAAATTTCAAAAACAAACAAAAATTTTATTTCGTTTATCTTTTAGTATCCGGGGCATGACATTACACGTAATGCGTATTCCAGATATTGAATTCTTTTTTCAAACAATAGAACCTGGGGTATGACATTACACGTAATGCATATTCTGAACAATAAGAAACCACAACATGACTTAGATTTTATTAGACAAAACAATGCTGTCTACCTTAGGTAGGGCGTAGTTGGGGTGCTAACACCTTCCCTTTACGCAACCAGTCTCCGTACCTGATATCTAAAGACCAGTTAGGGTTCCTAGTAACCAGAATATTAAATGGCGACTCCCGGTCCATTTTTTACTGCTAAGAGACAAGAATTCCTTGTCTCACCATATTTTCCACAATAGATAGATACATACCACACCTTCATGAAAGGTTGGTGGTGGGCGATCCCCGCAGTGCCGCACATGTGCGACAACTGTTTTGGTTTTTTCACATGTCACATTCATCATTAGAGGGCTTTTTATGGGTATAATTGCAATTTCCATCTTTTTATGCATAGTAAAATGATATGATTATCCTTGGAACAAAAAAACAAAAAAGGTATAAATGTCTTTTCATTTAATCATATGCAATAAATAAACAAGTATGCATTGGAATCAATAAATAAATAAATTGTAGATTTAAGGGCCTTTTTGTCTTTTCCTTCAAGTCTTATATATATATATATATATATATATCGGGGTATCAATACGTGGGAGGCACTCGGCACTTTGAGCGATGTGTGTGACGTCTCCTGGTTAAAGAGAAGTCTCTTTTACTATGTCATTGGATGCGTCACCATGTTTTTTTTCCTACTAGTGCAGCGCATGTCGGTGATAATGGAGTGGTTTTTCACCAATCAACCTTTGTTTTTTCTTTTTTTCTCTCTCATACCCAAAAAAATATAGGTTGATCCTATTTGTTTTTGATATTTCAACTTCAGTTCTTATTCTTTTGATTTTTAATATTTTTTCTTGGTGCTTTTGTTAAAGGTTTATTTGTTTTTAATTTAATCCTTCAAATCTAGTTTTTCATATATATTTCTTTTCCAATTTGGTCATTCTTCTTTTAATTTCTATTTTTTTTTCTTTGTCATTTTGTAAAAGTTTTGACGGTTTTTTGTTCATCATTCAATCCAAGTTTATTGTATAGTATTGTTTTTTTATTATATTTTTTTTTCTTTCCCTCCATAAAAAAAATAAAATCTTGCCCTTTAATTTATTTTTTATTTTAATTTTTATCTTTATTTTTTTAATTGCTATTTTTTATTTTAGATTTTTTAGTTTAATTGATTTTTTTTCTAGTTTCATCCTTCAATTTACTAAGGATTTAGCTTCACAGTTTTTTCATGTGTGGTTCTTCTAGTTTAAAGACCCGAGTCACATTCTTGAATGGTTAATATCAATCGACATCCTCGTGTTTGTTTATTTTATGTTATGATTTCATTGTTTGACATCATTTTTAAAAAAAAATATTGGTTTTGTGGTTTTCTTTAATTTGTTTTTTATCGGATTATTATAATTTAATTAACTGGACCATGAATTTTACAGGGTAACCTAGATTGACTTGCCTCTTATTATCTAAGTTACATGTTTATCATACCACCTCGAGTTGACTCGAGCCAAGTTTTTTTTATCCAATTACATACTTCCAAAGGGTTTTTCTAAATTATTGTGGTCTATTGTTTAAAAAAATATTTTGTTCATTTACTATCGTTTCTAATGTTTTATATTATCTTATTAAATAAAATTAACTTATTAAATCAACAACCTCATGGTTTTTTTTTAAAAAAAGAAAAAACAGATTTGTGTGCAACTTTTATATATATAGACAAACACAATATAGTATGTGCTCATGTCGAGTCATATTTTTAATAGTTTTTGAACTGGGATGGTTAATTTACTCTAGTTTCTTACTTCCACGAATTGTTAAATGGGTGAAATTATTTTAGCTTAAGTAAAAAGGACAGTGGTCCATTAATTTACGATGTTTGAGTAAAAAGGACAGTGGTCCATTAATTTACGATGTTTGACTATGATTGAAGAGTAAGAGAATTTGATGTATATATTGTGTCTCTCTCTGAGGGCTCCACATCTCATTATGCTCAATTATGACCATGAAAGCGATCAGCACACAAGGCAGTGGAGTTGTCCAATTTGAGGCCAAGTAGTTAAGATTAGGGCAGAAGACTAGAGCACATCAAGTTTAGCCGCTCGTGACATGTAACTTTTCACTGGACCGCGAAGCCATACATGAAGGGATCAGGATAGCTCTGTACATTCAACAAACTTGTGGTGGAGGTGCATCCTCATCCGGTCACTGGTTAACTGGCAGCGTCTTATTGGCTCAAAGAATTTCTCTCCAGGTTTGTCTCAGTCGGCTCCTACTACTCAGGTGAAGGACTTGTTTGGTTCCACATCACCACTGCCTTGAAAAGGAAAGCATACGAGGTGATACAAGTCAACTTTGAAGAGAAACTGAGGTGGTGTATGGACCATGCATTCCTTGGGCTACTTTCAAAGGGCTTTTGTCCTTGTATTTGCCGAAAGTAAAAGGGCAAGGGAGAGGTGGTTCTTTCCTTCTTCACTGTCTGGATGCAAAGTACTCTCATTGTCGCTTGAGTTTCCGGTCTCTTTCTAAGTGGTTCATTTGCAAAGTGTGACTGTTCATATTGATTCAGTCGCATGATAGCAGCCATTATTTAAGGTCAGCAGAGAAACTTTTTAGCGTATGTCTGTCATTCCCAACTTGATCTAGGTTACAAACATTAATCTCTGCAAAAAGATAGCATTACATTTCGGGCAGAAGTCTCAATGTTTTCTTAAGTGAAAGTATATACAATCAGTCCAAAACTGAAAGATTTTATTGATTGCGTATATAACGCAGAGACAAAGGGATTGTTCAAAGTTCAAACATATAATACCTTACTACTTCCAATAAATACTCATTCTGTTTTTTCTTTTACTTTAGACGTTCCTTCTCCTCACAACAAGAACAAAAGCCAAAAATAACATTCTACAGCAGATCCATTTTCAATGCATGGACATGACCATTGTTGATGTCCCACCCGGTTATCACGGCAATCACTTAATAATTATCACTCAATTGGAAAAAAGAACAGATATCCGACATCTTATTCTTTTAAGGAAAAATATCTTGTTTAAAGAGTCGCCACCTAGTATTATGATTACTAGGAACCCTAATTGGTCAACAGTGATTCTATGATACGGGACTGGTTATGTAAAAAGAAAATATGTTATCACCCTCTAAGCATCCTACCTGAGACAGGCTACATTACTGGTTTTGTCTAAAATTGCTAAGAATTTGTTCTTTTTTTTTTCCTTCTTTTATTCTTCCTTTCATGTTCCTGACTCTGGCATCAGTGGACAATTCCTACAAATATTTTCAACTCCGGCGTTAGTAAATAGCACACAAATCCAAAAAATACGATACTTCTAACTCTGGTATCAATGAATATTTTCACAGAAAATGAATTTGAAGAAGAAATTTTCTATGTCACTTTTTCTTGTTTATCCTTTATTATTATTTGCTCTTTTTAGATGGAAATAAAAAAAAACAATGCACAACAAATTTGCATTTAACAATAATAGGCCACAGATTGAGCATGTAACTTAAAAAATACAAAAAGCCAAGAAAAAAAATAAATCAAAGTGCGAAGGGCCCACAAATAAATCAACAAAAGATCCCCAAATATTTTTGAAATTTTTTGATATGAAAAAGAGACTCATTTGGCCAAATATCAAACTAAAATGGGCATAAAATTATGACCAAGGTATAAGGGTGTGTTTTGCCAAACACACCCTTAGCAAACATAATTTGAGCTGATTGAGCCAAAAAGCCCAAACCTGACCAATTTCTTTTTATTTATTTTTTTTGGGGGGTGTAGCCCAACCCTTTAGGCTAGAATAAACCCAGCAGCTCAGCCCGGTTACTGGTTCAAACCAGTAACCTGGCTGGTTTAATCCTTAGCTGCAAGCGTCATGCCTCACGCACGCTTGTTACAGATCCCAGGTAATTAAATTGAAAAATAAATAGTCTAATGAATTAAAATGAGAGCGGGGAAAGATAGAAGACTTACCTGGTTTGCAAAGAATTCGCGCGATATTGAAGATGATGGGCGAAGTTCTCGTCTTCAAGTTCTCTCCTGTTTCTTGTTCTTTCCTTCTCTCTCTCTCTCTCTCTCTCTCTCTCTCTCGTCTCTTCTGTTTCTTTTTTTCTCTCTCTTCTAGATACTCTCCTTTTCTTTTCTTTTCGTTGTTCTCTCACGTTTTTCTCCCTCTGTTTTCTATGTTTTTCCTCTCCGTGTTTTCTCCGATTCCCCCCCATCCTGGTTCTGTTGACTCCTGTGTATTTATAGGGACCAATCTTCCTCTCCCTCAGCCTAACATCTCTCCTCCTGATAAGCACAGCTAAGGGACACGGTTCCTGCTAGGACTCGGACGTGAAGCCTAATTCTTATCTCGCCGGGTTGTGATTATCATGAAGATAAATATTGCTTTTTCTTGTAATTCTATTTTACATAATCAAATAGATACAAAAGAAACAAAACATGACTAACTGAATAGAAGAAGTAAGACATAAAAATAAATATATCTTTAACACAATTTTGTAGTGAATTCAAATAATTCTAAAACCAAAAAGAAAAAGGGGATATATCTTTGTTATCTCAATTGTCTCTATCTCTTTTATTGAACATAGTAATGAAACTTTACTTAGGCCACGTTTGTTTCCAGGAATTCATTTTCCTCACTTTCCCATGTTTGGTAAATATATAGAAAGTGAGTCAAAGGAAATTAAATTTCGGTCAAAGGAAATGTTAACGTTAATCTCAGGAAAGTGTTTTCCGCTTTTTATTTTTGGAAAACACTTTCCTGAGCCTGCGTTCTCATGCTTTTTTAACTGTTCATGTTAATTGCACTGTTCAATGAACAGTGCAATTAACATGAACAGTGTATTGCGTACACTGTTCACTCAAAAATAGTGAACAATGCAGTTCTCTTGCACTGTTCACTTGCCTGCGAGAACCTTCTTTTTTTTTTAAGTGTGCTATTTTTTTAACATTTTAAAAAAAATAGTTTAGAGTGAATTTTATACTTTAATATTTTATCCAATTTTATTACATGCTAAAAATATTATTAAAACTATAGTTTTTGTCGGATGTATTTCGTATGTAATGGAATTATAAATGGTTTTATGGAATAGTAAAAAATATTTCACAAGTTTATTTCTCTATAATATGATATGATATATATAGTTATATTTTATAAAATAAACTATGTATGAATATAGGATATAATAAAAAAAAAATTCATCATTATACATTTTAGATTTCATTTTTTTTATTGTAAGTGATTAAATATTTTATATATATTAGATAAATTTGAAAAAAAAATTAATTTATTAATAAATTATTTTCCAGTTCATTTTTCATAATACAACCAAAAGTGTTTTCCATAACACTGGAAAGTGTTTTCCATAACACTACCAAACATCGGAAAATACTTTTCTGAAATTCACTTTCCAGGAATTCACTTTTCCCAGAATTCACTTTCCAAAAAAAATTCACTTTTCTGCAAACAAACGGATCCTTAATTAGTACATCCAACACAACATTATTATTTCTATACTAAAAAACAACTATTTCTATACTAAAAAATTTGAAACTCATTATAAAACTTCATTGTTCATATAAACAATTCAGCACCTTATTTTTTCATTTCCTTCTGTTTTTATTTCTATTATTTCCTTTTATATTTTAGTTTTGCCCTTATACTTTTTTAATTATCAACCAAGTTGCCTTGAATTGACCGAGAAGAATGAATCACATTGAGATAATTCTCACTCAGTTTAAATTTAAACCTAAGCTAAACAAGAAGTCAAGCTAAGAGATTTTCTACCAATTTCATCATCAAAAGTTTTGTATCAACTAACCAAGTTACCTTTAGACAAGCTAAATTAACTAGATCATATTAGAGCAATTCCAACATAGTTTAATTTTAAATTTAGGTTAAATAAAAAGTTGAGTTAGAAGGTTTTTTCTTATGTTAATTTGATATATTTTTTTAATTTTATCTTTATAATTTTTTTTACTAGTTAGCCTAAATATTTTTGAATCAGTTAAGTTGATTTGATTATATTGAAATAATTTATATATAAATTAATTTTAAATTCGAGTTAAATAATAAATTAAATAAAAAAGTTAATATAATTTTATGTAACCTGAATAATTGTTTTTATTATTATTGAGATCATAACACGGAAACTACTTTCCATGTGAGAAACTTGAAAAACCCGCTAAAGCTTAAACTACTACGTGTTCCTCACATGTTTCAAACTTCCTTAAAACCATAAAAGATAACGCGTGTACATTGAGAATCTTATCTATTACATGGTGGACCCAAGATATTGATTATGACAAGTGTCTTCATTTCCAAGCGAGTATAACAATCTTCCTCTACTTCCAGCAGTACTCTAAACACTAGAATGATTCTTAAAGCCAAATCAGCCAGCAACAAGTCTTCGAAATTTTTAAAATTTAAAATTTAAAATTTTTATTTTTAATTATTGATTTTAAAAATAAAAATTTAAAAATAAAAAAAATATTTAATATATTTTTAATAGAAAAATTTTAAAAAATAAAAAATATATAATTTTAATATATTTTCAATAAAAAAAACTTTAAAAATAATATTTACTGTGTATGTACTCTCACTCACAACTGCGACCTACCTCAAAACTCAGCCAACCTCAAGATAATGAAATAACTTTTCTTAACCACTACATTGATGCCATGTGTCACACCCTCGATTCTCTCCTCCCCGCTAGTATATCCTAGAGGTATATCCCTCCCTCCTTGCACCAAATGCTCACTCATAGCTAGCTCAAAACACAGTAAATTTGAGAGAGAAAGAAAGGCAATATGTTGAAGCAAGAGAGTAGGGGTAGCAGAGGTGGTGACAACAGGGCTCGCGTATGTGACACGTGTCGTGCAGCAGCTTGCACCGTGTACTGCCGGGCTGACTCGGCATTTTTGTGTGCCGGGTGTGATGCCCGTGTGCACGCAGCCAATTGTGTGGCATCGCGCCATGAGCGCGTATGGGTGTGCGAGGCGTGTGAGCGTGCTCCGGCTGCCTTGTTATGCAAGGCAGATGCGGCGTCTCTCTGCACTGCCTGTGATGCAGATATCCATTCTGCAAACCCACTAGCACGCCGCCACCAGCGTGTCCCAATTCTGCCCATTTCCGGTAGCCTTCACGGTTCCCAAGTAGGGCCTGCAGCTGGTGAGACTGAAGACCGGTTCACGACACAAGAGGGAGAAGAGACAATAAGTGAGGAGGAGGAGGAGGAGGAGGAGGATGAAGCTGCTTCATGGTTGTTACTAAATCCTGTGAAGAACAGCAAGAACCAGAATAAAAATGGCTTCTTGTTTGGTGGGGAGGTTGATGAGTATTTGGATCTTGTGGAGTACAACTCATGTACTGAAAATCAATGCTCTGATCAGTACAATCAGCAACACTGCTGTGTTCCGCCAAAGAGTTATGGCGGTGACCGTGTTGTGCCAATTCAGTATGGAGAAGGAAAGGATCGTCAACAGCAACGGCAGTATCACAATTTTCAGTTGGGATTGGAGTATGAGCCCTCAAAAGCTGCTTACAGCTACAATGGTTCGATCTGTCAAAGTGTAAGCTTTTCTTTGCTGCTTATAACACTCGGCAGGATTTACTTAAGTCTTGATACTTAACTTATCATAGGATCATCTCTAGAAGAGGTTTGAGCTCTAGTAAGTACTTGTTAACATCCTTGGAGAATGTCTTTAGTCCACAACGTCCTGTTTCAACTAAGTGTTTCCTCAAAATTTCGTCTCATTTTTACAATTACCAGCTTTGTAGATATGTTAAATTACATAAATTCGAACTCTCAAACATGATCATTTCTTTTTGAGTTGATCAGCATGATTTCCAATTAATTAATTGATCATATATGGTGCTTCTGAAATTGTTTCTGTCTTTGCTGATAATTAGGTTACTAAACTAGCTGAACCAGTTTAATTACCTAGTTGTAAACTAGCTAATCTGCTATATGCCAAGAGCATGAAAGTATCATAATCTACCACTCACACTGCTTGTACAAGGGTAAAATTTTATAGGTAACACAAAAATATATATGTTCCAGATAGTAACAAGGCAATTAGTTCCTGAAAACCGAGTGAAATTATCTTCTGGTTCCAAACATCTGCTTTCCTGTATTCATTTAATTAGGTATCCATGTCATCCATGGATGTTGGAGTGGTGCCAGAATCAACAGTGAGCGAGATCTCAATCTCGCAACATAGAACTCCAAAAGGGACAATCGAACTTTTCTCCAGCACTGCTATCCAGATGCCATCTCAACTTAGTCCAATGGATAGGGAGGCAAGAGTCCTGAGATACAGAGAGAAAAAGAAGACAAGGAAGTTTGAGAAGACAATCAGGTATGCCTCAAGGAAGGCTTATGCAGAGACCAGGCCCCGGATCAAAGGCCGATTTGCAAAGAGAAAAGATGTAGAACTCGAAGATGACCAAATGTTCTCCTCCACGCTAATGACAGAAACAGGATATGGCATTGTCCCATTAATCTGAATCCAGAGAGAAGGAAGAAGAAGAAGAAGAAGAAGAATCTCCTTAGATGAGGATTGTATTAGTTATTACTAATGATCTAGTACTGATCATACTCTTATGTTTCTAAATCTAATTGGTCTTGATCAATGAGATATGATGCCCTTAGTAGTTTCACTAAATGCAGTAAAGCTGCTACTATTTTGTAAATGCTGCTCGTATATCATCAGTTTACTGAAATTAACTGATAATTGAGCGTGATTTCACCTTTATATTTGACGGGGAAAGAAACCAAAAGTTCAAATGGCCAGTGGAAGTAATGACCGGTCCCATCAAAACAATTACATAAAGAAATGAATATTTTAATTACATTGAAGATAATAATCCAAAATTTTAAAATTCGAAATAATTTTAACTAAGAATTTAAAAGTAACTCTATATCTAAGAATTTAAATGACCTTATATCTAAGATATCTAACCATTTTAAATATGTCAATGAGGTCATAAAAGCCAATTAATTTTTGATAAATTAATACATGATTTTTATCCTTTTAAAAAAATCATAATATAGTTTTTTTTAATTAACTCTATGAATTTTTTTAGATTGCAAGCGAACAGGTTTAAATTTTAATAAATATAAATTCAGTAATAAAATAAATCTCTAAACAATGTTTTAATGAGTAAAAAGAAACTTAAATTAAAAAATAATTATTTAATATTAAATAAAAAAAATAAAGTTTGTTTTGAAGAGCTTTCTGGCTTCCGGAAGGCCATGAGTAACTTCTCAAAATAAACAAATTCAAAACCATATCCTCTTAGACGACAACAGAGAAAAGCAAGAGTTATATGTAATTTAAGAAAAGCAAAAGAAAAGTTTATGTACAAGTTCATAGCGCCTACCAAAACAGAATTTGAGAGATACCCAGAATCCAGATTTGTGGAGAAAGCGATGAAATGGAATCATTTTCATTTCTTGTTTTAGTGGGGAAAAGATCAAATTAGACCTGTGCTGAAATGGGCCTGTAGTTGACGAGCTTCGCATGATTCTCCAATATATGGCTCGTAATTGGGTTTGGTTCGCGGACTTTCAAGAGTTTGACCTTTGAAAAATCGATGACACGTTTTTTTCTCCTTGAGTTCATGTTGTTTACTATTGCTAGTTTAGGGCTAAATTATTGCAAAAAACAATCATGAAATTATTTGATATGCTTCTTACTTTTTGATTATCTGTACTAAAAGTATATCAATAAAAAATAATTGATTCAAATAACAATTGACAATGTATAAATAAATTTAATCTAAAACTAACTTAAATTGAAAAAAACTCCAATAGTTTATGTTTGAAAAGATTCAAAACTACAATAGTTTGTTTTATTGAAAGTAGTTTTCTAAAAATTATTTTAAAATTTTTTTATGCTTATTTACCATAAAAAAAAACTAGTTAATACAAAACACTTTTCAGTTAAAAAAAATTTTAACTTGATTTTTAAAAAAATATTTTTCTAAAAAAAATCAATGATTGATGAACTTGCAATCATTTGCATCTCCTAATAATTTAGAGTATTATAAAATTTTTATTTAATAATATACAGTACAAAAGAAATTGTTCCAACCACAAAATATTTATTTGTAATTATAAAAACATTAACGAAGATTTCTACTCGTAATTATTTTCATAGGTTATGGTAATTTTTATTCTTAGAATCAATAATTTATATCAAATTCAAATCAACATTAACAATAAACTATATATTTTTTAATTTTTGTTTAAATAAAAAGTCTAGTGATAAAAGAAATCTCATGGTTGGGCCATCTCTTTAAATTTTGATTAAGAAAAAAACTTCATTTTTCTTGTTTCTTAATTAATGAAATAAAATTTGAAATAATGCTAAGCTTGAAAATAAATTACCTGAAGGATAAGTGCCAAATCATCTCTAAAATCCTCTCCAATTAGAATACCTATACCTATATAGACACACACCTTTTACTACTTTTTGAACAAAAATGCCATTTAGACCTCCAAGACGAAAATTAATTTTTCAAAAATGAAAATTTTTTTTCCAAATACTTAAAAACCCTAAATGATAGAAAACTTAAAAAAATTTGAAAAACCTGAAAACACAATCAGGGAAGACTACCATATGTTATTATTGTATTGTGTCTTCTGAAAAGCAAGCTGCTTGTTGTGTAAGAAGAAGAAACTGTTTTAAGGTTGTCTCTATACACATTCATATTTTCTCTTCGAGCATGGAAGAAGTTACAAAACTCTTTGTGATTGAGATAAAGAAAATGGAGAAGTTTTGCTGATTGAATCCATTATTTTCCCAAAGAAAATTATACGTGAGAATAAAGCACACGTTTAGTGGGCCCATATCGGATAAGCAACGGCCACCACCTTTAGGGCAATTTCACACTGATTCCTCTTCTGCCCTTGAACTTGAATTTCCTATCACCAAATTTACAGAAACTTCTCTAGAAACCGCAACAAAATTAATTACCATCTTTGTAATTAATATAATTATTAAGATGAAACATCCCTATAAACTAAATTCTACCTACGCAACCATTAAAACGATAGAGAAGTAATATTTCTTTTAGAATAAAAAAAATAAAATTGAATAAAATAAACATGAATTTTGGACACCCTTAATAAGGTTTATATAACAACAACCCAATGGATATTCTAAAATCATATCCACACTTGCTTTGATATTATTATTTTTTTTTGACAAAGAAGGGTGTTTTAGGCTCCCTTGCTTCCAAGAAACTTCCATGTCAATCAATGTCCCCCTAAAGTATAAGTAGAGCCCAAGAAAGAATCATAATCATATCACCTTCTTACCTTCCCAAAGCCAATGGCAACGAGGTAACTTCCCAATTCAACTCGCTTTGTTCTCATCACATTCACAAATGGTGCTATAAATTCAGAACATTCCCAACTTCATCATCTTGCAATAACAAAATAAAGAGAAAGAGAGAGAGAGAGAGAGAGAGAGAGAGAGAGAGAGAGAGATAGGAATTCTTGGGAGAGAAATTAATGAGGCCTGCAAGCAACTCTACTACACCTGCAGTACATGCAGGATATCAAGATAGGAATTCTCCAATCCCTTACCTCTTTGCTAGTCTAGCTTTAATGTTAGCACTCATTGCTGTGTCATTGATAATTCTAGCTTGGTCTTATAGAAAATCATCTTCGAATTCGTCTAGTGATCCTGAGGCTCAAGAGAAATCTGTTAAACAAGCTGAGATGAGAGCAGAAATGGAGCCGAAGATCGTTGTCATCATGGCTGGTGATGATAACCCTACTTATTTGGCCGAGCCAGTTTCTTGCAATTGCCAAAGTGATGAACAAGTTTAAGATCTTGATCTTTGTTTTAGTATTTTATAGCTTAGCCCTTTTTTTACGCGGGAATCAACATGTAAATTGATTTGAGTGGTGTAAAGGATGTTAATTTATTTAGATTTTTCTTTGTTAAAGAAAAATTAAGTATTAAATTTCTTGGATGTGATCTTTCTTTCTTTCATTATTAGTTTTATTTTTAATGATAATTTCAAATGCAATCTATCCTTTGTTTTTTTTTTCCCTTGCTGATCCATATATTCTCTAGCCAAAAGGATACGTTTTGTTTTTTCTAGGTTTAGTGTGATCACGGTATGATTATGCTGCAAGTTCAAACCTAAGCAAGCTAAAGGTGCCTTTCGGAAAGAGCTTTAAAGGCAACGCAAATGATATTCCAAGAGCTACCTATTTCCAAAGGGATCATTCCTTTTATATATCTCTTTTTCCCCCTTTTTTTACTCTCTTATTGTTTTGCATGTGGGAATTTGAGGAAAGTGTGAACTAAGCAGAGGACAATATTGAAACAGCGCAAACGTTATAAGGCTTTTAAGACATGAAATTAAATTATATTTTTGTCCCTAATGAAAAAAAATCCGTGACAAAAAAAACTAGATCATATTCAAAAAAAAAAAAAATCATGCGTGGTTACTATTACTATAGAAATGGGATCCTGAAGATTGCCATCAATAGCCTCTTGCAAAGTTGAAGCCAGTACATAAGATATCTGGAGTCTAGAGTGGTGAGCTGGATCAATGAACAAGTCAATCGTCTATTTGTGTTGAAAAACGCAAATGCAAAGAGTTAATTATTTTAAGTGCTAATAAACGATGGACTAGACATTGAAGAATATGGCCATCACTGTCGGATGACACAAAATATCATGTGTTTAGGTCTTAATTAATCATCATATTGAAGCCCAAAGAAACACTTCATATATATATATATATATATATATATATATATATATATATATATTCTTCCATGAAACAACAATATGTTGTAATGAGGGCCTCATGCGAGGAGTGGTCAGTCGTCAATGGCCAAAGTATAATAGAAAAACTGAAAGTGGGTATTGTAGAAACATCGAAGCACAGAAATTTAGAAGCTGACTGACTTTTAGTCATGCACTGGTCTTCAAATGTTATCTGAAATAGTCACCAATAGTGGGTCCTTGGTAACAACATTTTCTAGTGTCATTTTGCCAACTATCTTTGACAAAAAGGAAGAAAGAACTGATATTTATCTTCCTACTTGCCTCATTGAGTCAGTAAACGTGGCCACTCGAAACTGTTTTTTTTTTTTTTTGGTAGACAGAGAAATTAGTGAAAAGGTTAATTAGTGTGGAATAAGACACAAGAGTAAGTAAAAAGGATGTGGTTTGTAGCTTAAATCTGGCAAATAAGTCTAAAGGGTCAGGGAAGTGCATTTCCACATCAATTATGATAGCAATTTCCATTATCTAGGTTTTGTATCTTTTAAAATCTATCCAACAACTCTTGTTGTGAATTAATTTTCTTGTGAAATAAATTATCAATATTGATTATAAGTTTTTTTTTTCAATTTTCACCTCCACATCCTACGCACAATTTAGGATTTTTTAATGTTACTCTTTCTAATTTTCAAAAAAAATAATCAATCTTATCCATATGATTTAATAGGCTTTTTGCCGCATAGATATAAGAAAATGGTATCAATCATCACTGCCAGAAAATCTATGAATACAAACGGAATCATTAATGGGTTTTTTTCATCGGTATTTTAAGGTGATATTTACTGACCGAATTTTATCTATTACTAACTTTTTTGGTATTTACCAATATAAAGTTTTCATCGGTATATACAAAGGGAATTGATCCTAGTTGGAATAGAAGGAATTTAAAAAAAACCAAATAATACAATGATGTATAAGTTTTTGTATATGGTTTTACCCATGAAATTACAGCTGGATTCAAATAGGAATGACTGTATAGTGACGTGTCACTTATACTGACAGAATTGCTGATGGATTGACAAAAAAAATAATATGTTTGTAATTTCATCGGTAATAATTAATATATAACCCAATTATCGACCCTCCCCTCATTTATTTCTCATCCCCCCCCCTCCACATCCCTTTTCATCTCAACATAACTCATCCTTCTTCAACTTTTCCCATCACAACATCCGTGTTTTATTGTGGATTTTCATTTTAAGTAAATCTATCATTTCTTTAATTTGAACACAATTTTAAAATGTTAATTTTTTTATTGCATATTTTTGTAGTATATTTATTTTGTTTGGGTTTTTAGTTGTTTTATTGTTTTTTCTCAAACAAACTTGTTGTATGAATTTATGATTTTGTACATGTTATGATTTGCTTTAGATTTTATAAAATTGTATTTGTTTGTAAATTATTGAAATTTATATCCAATTACCGACTTAGGTGTGTTGTGATGAGATAATTAATTGCTTGTTTAACGAGTATGTTTTATATTTTGTCAATTTTATTGTCGGGTTGTAATTTTCATAAATTAATGTGTGCAAATTTGTATGTGCATAGATAATTAATAATAAATTAAGAGAAGTATGAAAATAAGTTGGATAATCTTGAGCTAAACCAATATTTTTGCAAATTTATTTACTTAACCTAGTTAATTAATACATGTTGTCATCATTATTTGATATAGGTTTGATAGAATTAGTCATAGATGATCATTCATAAATGTATCGAGATTCACCCCAAGAATTGTGGATGATGGATAATTATTGTAATGGAGTTCATGGTTTTATTAATTACACAACATTTGTTCCAAGAAGTATTAGTGGAGATGGTATTAGGTATCTATGCAAGAGGTGTAAAAATAAAAAGATTGTCGATCCATTTATTGTAATGATACATCTTTTAAATAAAAGGTTCATAGAGGGATACATGTGTTGGTATGCACATAGAGAACCATTTGTTCCTCACAAGACCATGATAGAAAGGATGGTTGGGTCAACTTCTAGTGCTAGTAACATACATGGAATTGTAAATAACAACAGTAATCCTTACATGACTATGGTTATGAATGCAATGAGAATGTATTAGGATCTTGTCAATCAATATCCAATTATAGATGAAGAATCTAATGCAGACGCGACTATGCTTTTTTCTTTTCTTTTCTTTTGAAAGATTTTGACAAATCATTATAGGATAGCTATACAAATCACAATAAATTATCGGTCGTTACACGGATGTTTACCATCAAGTCAAATTAAGGGTTAAGTGAGGCCGGTTATGACTGAATTATCAAATGGACAAAAAATATTTTATCTGAAAGGAACAAGTTAAAAGAGAATTTCTATATTGTTAAGTTCATGATGAAATTTCTCAGTCTAAAATACTAAAAAATTAATATATATCCAAACTTTTATATATTATATTACATTGAAAATACCGAGTTGATTGATTGAAGGACACGTGTGCATTCCCTGCCTTTTGACGGAAATGTTAAACGCACGCCATATTTTAGCGAGCAGCCGAAGTTCAAATTATCTTTCTTTCCTTTTTCCCAATACTGTACCTATCAGCAGGATATGGAGGCTTTCGAGATCTTCAAAAAAATCCCTATACTCAAAGTGACATGACAAAGTGTGGGCATTATAATTCAATTTGAATTGTTGGCATTCCCCAAAACTAGAATGACATTAGCTGATGTTACATGACTGACAAGAACGTCTAGCTTTGCCATGCTTTACACTTTGATTGATTGATGGTAACTGCTGTTTTCTACATTTGGTGAAATCAATCCCTTTATGAACCTTGTATCCTGCATCTAAAACGCAATTTAAGCACTAGCATCCAACTTTCCTACAAAATCAATGCCCAGATGAATATGCTGGAAATTTGAAAGTGATCCAAAACTTTGTTTAATTAGAAATGAAGGGTTGAGCAGATTTAAAAAAAGTAATGATTTGAAAATATATAAAAGTAGACAGACCATGTGTAATTTTTTATTAGTATGTTTGACAGTGTGACAGCAGTTATTTTTTAAATAACTTTTTGTATCAAAGTATATGTTAATGATTTTTTTTTTATTTTTTAAAAATTATTTTTGATATTAGTATATCAAAATGATTTAAAATATATTAATTTTTTTTAAAAAAAATTTAAATTAATTTAAAACACGGTGCCTGCCACTTTAGAACAAATTAAAACAATTGTAAGCTGGCTCAGCTTCTTCACACACCGGACAAGTCTTATGTCTGCCTCATCTCATATTTGAATAATATATCACATATATGGCCATGGTTTCACCTTCTGCACCGTCAAGCAGATTAAACATCCCCAGAAAGATATTCCTTCGTAAAGTACCAACCTCCTCAATGAAATATGTCATAACCCCAATTTTAATCATTTTATTTTTATTATTATTATTATTTTATTTACTAAAAAGGATAAAAAAATAAAAAAAATATAATGAAGAAAAAACAAGTAAAATGAAATAAATGAAGAATAAATTAAAATTTAGGTTAAGAAAAATATGATTGGAAGTTTTGGGGTTTAAGTAAACTTTGGAATTAATCTAATTAAGCTTGGAATTAATTTAATTAATCCAATTAAGGGTTTAATTGAAGAATTGATAAATATTTAGACTTAATTGAGCATGGAATTAATTTAATTAATCCAATATCAAGGGTTTAATTGGAGAATTGATTAAGTTTTAAGACTTAATTAACCTTGAAATTAATTTAATTCATCCAATCAAGGATTTAATTGAAGAATCGATAAGTTTTGAGATTTAATTAAGCTTGGAATTAATTTAATTAATTCAATCAGGGGCTTAATTGGAGAATCGATAAGTTGTAGACTTAATTGGACTTTGGATTTAATTAAATTAATGAAATCAGGGATTTAATTGAAAAAATATCAAAGTTTAGAGTTTAATTGGGGTCCAAATTGCAAGAATTAAAATCCAAGGACCAGCTTGAAAATAGCGCTGAAATGCAGGGGTCCAATTACAATTTACCCAGGGACTTGATTACATAATTTCAGAACTTCAGTGACAAGATCGAAAATGGATATTCCCACCACACAAACAGCGCCGTTTTAGAATTTGTCAATCGCCTTCTTCGTCTTCCTCCTCAGGAGCCGTTACTGGAGTAAAGGGAGCCGTTTCAAATGTTTGGTATTCTCTGGCTATTAAGCCAGAGAAGATGAGAGAGCGCGAGAAAAAAGGGAGAGCAGATCCGAGGGCAAGAAAAAAAAGAAAAAAACTGAGGGGGAGAAGACAGAGAGAGTGAGCGACCGAAAAGGGGAAAACAAAAGGAAAAACTAAGGGAAAAGGGAGACAGTAGAAATCATAGAACCGAGGGGAGATAACCTAGAACACTAAGGGAGCAGGAGGACGAAGACTATACAGAGGGGAGCAACTTTATTTACCCCTGTTTCTTCTCCAAGAAACAGAGGCGTTCGTGCCTCACGATCGTGAGGCACGAACGCGTGAAGAAAGGCCGTTCTCTGGCTTTATAAGCCAGAGAAGGCCACAAAAGGGGAATCACGGAACCAAGGACATACAGAGAGAGAGAGACCGTGAAAGATAGGGGACAACACAACAAAACACGGAAAGGGACACAAAGAGGAGGACAGGGAAACAAGAAACCCACAGACGAAAGCACCAGCAACACAATCGGCTTCTTCTTCTCCAGCGCCGGCTTCCAAAACCAGAGGAAGAAGCTTAAAAAACGAAGCGAGGAACAGCACGCCATCGCCTCCATCTTGCTCCCAGGTAAGTGTCTCCAGTTTTGCAGAATAATTCTCAACACTGTGCATTAGAAATATAATTACATGCTAACTGTTGCCAGCGTGTTCACGCACACTGGCGGGTAAAAGCCGCCTGGTCACTGGATTGGGCCGGTGACCAGGCTGGTTGGCCGGGTCCAACTAAAAAAACAGATACATATATATATATATATATTGATTTATTCATTAACGTCAGAGTCAGGAATAAAAATACTGGTTTAAATTTATATTATTTTTATTTGTTGTATTTTATTTAGCTAGAAAAATAAAAATATATGTGCATGCTTAAAAATAAATTTATTTTTATTTATTTATTCACTAGTGTTAGAGTCAAGAATAAAAAATATTGATCTAAATTTATTTTATAGCTACGTAATGGTTACCAGCGTCAAAGTTGGAATTATCCGTAGTTGAATATTCATTGGCGCTAGAGTCAGGAATATTACGAATAAACCATCAGAGCATAAACCAATAAAAATTTAGCAATTTAAGATAAAACCAGCAATGTAGTTTGTTTTAGGCAGAACGTTTAAGTGGTGATAATATCTTTTCTTTTACATAACCAGTCCCGAATCATAGAATCTCTGTTGACCAGTTAGGGTTCCTAGTAACCATAATACTAGATGACGACTCCTCAAACAACACCATTTTTTCTAAAAGAACAAGATGCCATAAATATTTTTTTTTTCCATAATCAAAAATTATTTTTAGGACCGCCGCGACGTCGGGTGCGACAAAATGTTTCCTTAACATAGTCATATCTTGGGCTAGAAAGGGAATCTAGCTAGCCAGGCATCTCTCTCATGGATTTTTTTTATCTTTTATAATTTTGCTGAATTTTGTTGCTTGGAGACGCAAGCAGTTGAATCATTGCCTGCTTGAACTTCTTAGGAAAATGGGTCTGAGACAACAGTGGCAGAATTAGTGCACCGCAAGAAAGAATCAATCTTTTTCTTTACAAAATCAATGGCTTCTTTGGAACTCAACAAAGGCAACTTCTTTGTTCTAATCCAGGCCCTTTGTTCATCAACCTCATTACACTGCACTTGTCAAAAAACAAAACAAGAGAGATAAAAAGAGAGAGGAGAGGGAGTAGTACTTATTGGAAATGAGGCCCGTTACCACCTCAATTATTGTAGGTGGTGGTGCTCATCGGAGATTCTGGCAGTGGAATTCACTTGCTGCTTACCTCTTTGTTGGTCTAGCATTTATGCTGGGGCTTGTTACTGTAGCTTTGGTAATTCTTGCCTTCTCTTATAGAAAATCTTTGTCTAATTCATCATCAGGAACTGAGGCTGAATCAGATGAAAAACCAGCAAAGAAAGTGGATTTTGAGCCAGAGATTGTTGTGATCATGGCTGGTGATGAGAATCGAACATGTCAAAATACCAAAACACCTAGGTGGTACTGAGAATCTATTAACACTAATATCAATTTTTTATATTGCTAGAATATGACAAACCAATTATTTTTCATTTTACAGCTGCCTTATCTCTTCTCTCTCAATTCATAGACTTAAATATTAAAAAAATTTAGTTTATAAACATAAAATCCTAAAAGTAAAGAGATAAAAAATAAGTAAATGGAGAATTGTTGGACAAAAAATACCATTTCGCCTGAATTTGAAAAAGCCCTGTTGTTTTTATTTTATTCCTTCTTTTAATTTTTTTTTAACTACAAATCTAAATCTTATTTAATTAAATTGGCCTTTAATTGAATTTTAAAATTTTATAAAACATTTCAAATTCTCAAGAATATTCAAAGAGAAGAAAATCTCAACACAGAAAATATCACAAACATTACAACATATGTCATAACTCAATTTTTGACCATTTTATTTTTATTTTTATTTTTATTTTTATTTTATTTACTGAAAAGGAAAAAAATAATGAAAAAAATAATATTGATGATGAAAAAACAAGTAAAATGAAATAAATGAAGAATGAATTAAAATTTGGGTTAAGGGCAATATGATTGGAAGTTTTGGGGTTTAATTAAACTTTGAAATTAATTAAATTAAGCTTGGAATTAATTTAATTAATCCAATTAAGGGTTTAATTGGAGAATTGATAAATTTTTAGACTTAATTAAGCTTGAAAATTAATTTAATTCATCCAATCAAGGATTTAATTGGAGAATTGATAAGTTTTGAGACTTAATTAAGCTTGGAATTAATTTAATTAATCCAATCAGGGACTTAATTGAAGAAATATCAAAATTTAGGGTTTAATTGGGGTCCAAATTGCAAAAAGTAAAATCCAAGGACAAGCTTGAAAATGACGCGGAAATGCAAGGATCCAATTACATTTTAACCAGGGGCTTGATTGCAAAAAATTCAAAACTTCAAGGACCAAATCATAAATAGCAGTTGAAAGGAAAACATAGTCGTTTCTTGGACAAAACTGTTCACTGTCTTCTTCCTCCGTTTCATCAGTTTCCAGCCAACGTTTAAGTTTCATCATTGAAGGCGCTTAAAGGGTAGGTTACATGGCATTTAGGAGGCCGGCCATTACCACTGATTTTGGCTTTATAAAAGGAGAGGGAATCACAGCCAACAAGGGAGAGGGACCAGAAAGAAAAAGAAAAAGCCACAATCAGCAGAAAACTAAGACAGAAGAACGAACCAGAATAGCAAATTTTTGTTTCTTCTCAGGGAAAAGAGACGAAGAGAAATAAACAGGAGGATAGACAGGGAGTAGATAGAGAGAGAGTAGAGAACAAAACAGAGGGTACCGAAAGAGGGAGGACCGAAAGCACAAGCTAAGAAAAGGAAGGAGCAAAAAGCCAGCGTCCCCGACTTTGCTTTAGTCCCCAGAACGCAAACAAAGTGAACAAAAGAAGACAAAGAAAAAAAAACAAGCAGGAAAGGAAGAACCATCAGAGAGTACCAGCATCATCATCGGCTTCCTCTTCTCTAGCGTCAGCTTCCATAGCCAGAGGAAGAAGTTAAAAAGGAGAGAGGAACGAGCAGCTGACAGAAGGAATACATATACAGAAGGGAAACGAACGAACACAGGGATCTTGAGGCAAGGATAGACGATCAAGAAAGATTGCAAAATCCGGATCGCCATTTCCAGCACCAGGTTAGTTGCGCTTTCCCTTTTTGTATTTTAATTATATGTTCCTATAGCTGGCGTGCGTGAACTGCTCACGCACGCCTGCTGGTAAAGTAAATGGCTAGCCGAGTCAAGCCTGTGACCCGGCTAGGCCTGCTGGGTCCAGCCCAGCCCCATGGGTTGCGCTGGACCCAGCCCAAAAAAAAATAAAATAAAAATAAAAATAAAAAAATAAAAAAATAAAAAAAGTAGAAAAAAATAAAAAAATATGTATGCATGAATAAAAATAATGTAAATTTATTGGTTTATTCACTGACGCCAGAGTTAGGAATAAAAATAGCGGTTTAAATTTATATTATTTTTATTCGTTGTATTTTATTTTATTTAGCTAGAACAATAAAAAAATATGTGCATGCGTAAAAATAAATTTATTTTTATTTATTCATTCACTGGTGCTGGAGTAGGGAATAAAAATATTGATCTAATTTTTTTGTAGCTACAAATTTTTACCAACGCCAGAGTTGGAATTATTCAAGCTCGAATATTCACTGACGCCAGAGTCAGGAATATTATAAACAAATCATCATAGCATAAACTAATAAACATTTAGCAATTTAAGACAAAATCAGCAATGCAGTCTGCCTTAGGCAGAACTTTTAAGGGGTGATAATATCTTTCATTTTACGTAACCAATCCCGAGTCATAGAATCTCTGCTGATTAGTTAGGGTTCCTGGTGATCATAATACTAGGTGGTGACTTCTCAAATAAGACATTTTTTCTTAAAAGAACCAGATGCTAGAAATCTGTTCTTTTTCCATAATTCAAGAGAATTATTTTTAGGACCGCTGCGATGTCGGGTGCGACAACATACAAGGATGGAATTTAAAATAAAAAGGTTTAATGATCATAATGAAAAATAAAAAAATCATTGTTCATTAAACAACACCGTTTACAATAAACTATGAGAGAAAGCATGGTAACGCATAGTGACAGCACTATTTTCTTTTAATTTATTTAATATATAATACTAATAAAGTTTTCATCCTGTAAGCATAATCGAACACTACATTAAACTTTTATAGTGTAATTGTCTTTTTTTTTTTTTTGTAAATTATTATTATTATTATTAGTTATGTTCATATAAAAATCAGTTTGCATGGTCAGGAAGATTAAACATTCTCATAATGATATACGTCATGAAGGACAAACCCCTTTCATGAAACGTGTGATTACCGTTAATTAATATGCTCTATAGATAATTAGCTAGTTAGTTAATGTAATACTAATTTTATTCGTGTAAATTTTATTTATTATTAATAAAGATTTTTTTTTATATTCAATTATATTTGATTAATGTTTCTAATATTTGATTAATGAATTTAGAATAAAAATAAAGTCTATATAATAAAAAAGCTTTACATACAAAATTATAAAGTTGTTATAATTATAAGATTTCTATTACATCAAAACATTGTTCGTAAACATTCCTAGTCAATATTCTATTAAGATTAAATAGTAATTAAAGTTGTTAATACCGATGCATATTATATTCATTCTTTTATGAAATGAAGCAGTTGCTCTTATAAATTGAGGTACGAAGGACACCTAAAACTAATATGCAGGTACTTTTCAAATGATATGTACACTGAACTTACTCGCATGAGGATTCCATATAAAAATATCACCTATGTCTATGAAAAAGCTTAAGTGATAGTTGTGTAAGTGATATTTAAATTTAAGATCACAAAGTTATCTTATATATGAAGTGTAATGCTTTGATACTGATTATATATTGTCCTAATCAAGGGTAACATAAAGGCAAATATTAGGTATAACATAAACTATATAAAGGTATTTGAGTAATCAAGAGATGATTCATCACCCTAAGTGAATTAAAGAAAATATCTCAACTATTCTCAAATAGTATTGATTGTGAAATCCTTGATCAATATAGAATAAGATTTAGAAATAATTTTAACTCTTATTTAAATATTCAATTACTATAGTGTTAAGAGCTAGCATGATTTAAAAAAATAAGCATACTCCATGTTATAATATCTAAATCGTAACATTCATGATGAACGAATAATAAATAAATTGAGAAAATAGTCACTGAAATTTTAAGTCAAATCATTTATGACTTTTCTAATATTTGAAGGATCATGATAAATTGTTAGACATTGTACTTGATTTTTAAATATAAATCAATCAATTGTTGAATTGATAATAAATTAAATTATTTATTCCTATTTTATATAAGATTATAATTTATATTTGTACCAACTTATTAGGAAACCTAATGAGCACACATATAAGAACCATTGGTTAGAAATGAAAATGTGATGATTAATCAAGTATGACTTGATTGTAAATATTTTTTAGAAACTGAGGACTAAAATATAATTAATATAGGACACTACAATTCTAGACCTAAAAAAATCAAGTAGGGACTTAATTGAATAAATTTCTAAAATTACCTTGAAATAATATATGAAATATTATTATTCAAAGGGCAAAACTTTCTAAAATTGTCTTGAAATAATATATGAAATAATATTATTCAATGGGTAAATTGATATTTTTTCTATTTTTAGAGTGTTTAGATTTTTCTATAAATAAAATGTTATGTCTCTTATTTTCTATAAGAAGATGAATAAAGTATAGTATAAAAACACATAAAGTACAAAAAAAAAAAAAGAGTGAGTACTTTAAGATATATAAAT
Source organism: Populus tomentosa (assembly GCA_018804465.1). Taxonomy (NCBI): domain Eukaryota; kingdom Viridiplantae; phylum Streptophyta; class Magnoliopsida; order Malpighiales; family Salicaceae; genus Populus; species Populus tomentosa. The sequence goes on from CM031975.1 coordinate 9,055,474, forward strand.
TCCTCTTTTTTAAAAGAATTTAAGAGATTTCTCACTAGTAGTTCGTGTGAATTACCAGTAAAGACCGAATATTTGGATGACTTGTAGTTTGCGATAATCCAGCTTTAAAACAATTATTCAAAGCCAAACAAATATTTTTTTTTCATATAATTTTTATATAAATCATAAATAATTCTAAATTTGTTTAATAAGATCCATGAGACTCCTAAAAATTTTAAATTAGAATTTCTATCATGTATATATTTCTCAAAAACCCAACAATTACGTAATCACCTTTTAGTCATTGCGCAGCAAACGCTTCTAACTTGCCAGGCAACTCTCATGAACCTTCTCTTTTATGATTACACGGTATTGTTTTTCTTTAACTTTAATTTTTTTATTTTATTTATTTCTTTTGTCATCAAAAGTTGTCCTTTTGTTTTTTTTCATACTATATGCTGAATTTATTAGCGGACACGGCTGCTTGGAAACGCAAACATTTCGATCATTCTCTGCTTGAATTTGGTAGGAAAATGGGTCTTGACAAAATGAGACATTTGTGGCCGAAATAGTTCTCCCCAAGAAAGAATTAATCTTTTATTTACAAAACCAATAGCTTCTTTTCTTGGTAACTGCACGGAACCCTCATTTATTTGTTCTAATCCAATATTCGCTGTGGAAGTCTAATTACTTTCATGCTATAAATACAAAGTCTATCAACCCCATTATATTGCACTGAAAAAATAGAAGTTCAAAAACTAGTGAGAGATGGAAAAAGAGAGAGGGACTTTATTGGAAATGAGGCCTTCTACCAGCTCAACAGCTGCAGGTTCTGCTCATGGGGGATTCTGGCGTTGGAATTCCCCTGTAGCTTACGTCTTTGTTGGTCTAGCATTCATGTTGGGTCTTATCACAGTATCATTAATAATTCTTGCTTGCTCCTCTGGAAAGTCTTTGTCCAACTCATCTACAAGCGAGGCTGAAGATGAAAAATCAGCAAAACAAGTGGAAATACAGGTGGAATTTGAGCCAGATATTGCTGTGATCATGGCTGGGGATGATAATCCCACATACTTGGCCAAGCCTGTCTCTTGCAATTGTCCCAGAGAACAAGTTTAAGCTGATCTAGCTATGTCTCCGTCTAGCTTCAACTAGGAGCTGAAGACACCCTCCTTTTGTAGTTCCTCTTTAATTTGCTTTTGTAGGGATTCAGTTTTGGCTTTTGTTCTGTTTTTTAAATTTGCGGAATATGCAAAATCATGAGTATAGAAATCAAGTGATGATATTTTCTTGATGGTGTAATCATTCCTTTTCGTTTACATTTTTATTGGTTATTAAATTTTGGGATTGTTCTGTTTAATGTTTATTTGATATCATATGATTAGAGCAAGAATCAAGCTGCAATAGTACGTCAAATTCATCAAATCCATCTCTGAATTTGGAAAAAGAGTTAATGTAAAAGAATGCTTGCAGGATTGAGGAAGCAGTCAAACGTTAACAGCACAGGAAGAGGAAAAAGTACAAAGGCTAGTCTTCAACATTTTCTCCGTTAAATTAAGGTTGTTCACATTGATTTGTATCAGAATTTGAAGAAGAAATTAGCTAGAGAAAGGGATCAAAGAGAGCAGCGGACAAAACTGCTACCATGGACTCGAAAATATTGATGATGTAAATATGATCTTTTATGGGTCAATCTGTCACTCGTCATATTACAGCTATGACATAATGTTTCTTTCACAACAATGCTATCTTTGAGGCATGAAGGCGTTGTTTCGGTATTGAGATTTAATGGTGTTTTTAAAAGTTTTATTTATTTATTTTTGATATATTAATATCACAAATAAATTTTTAAAAATAAAAAATATTATTTTAATATATTTTTAAATAAAAATTAATTTAAAAAGTAATATTTATTATCAGAACATGTCTTTCATGGAAATTCGAAGTGTCATTTTTTCCGCTTCTTCAAACATGATATAAATAACCATTTAATCTGTTCATCGATGGTAATTTCAAAGTCTAATTAAACTGCCTTGTATAACAAAATTGTAAGTGCGTTGCAAGATGTTATAAGTTTATTTGCATGTCTCTTCCAAAAAAAAATAAAACTATCTATGTACATTAAGTTTACAGCATATGCTCCACTGCATTACAATCTCTTTGACATTTGAGGTCTAATCATAGCAATTCTCGCCTAAAACCACATGTTACTATCATTGACAGAAGGAATGAAAAATATGATTTGTTTTCTGTGTTGGATTAGGTTAACGAGAGACGTAACGGGAATTAGCATTTACTAGCTAGACCCGCGCTCCAACGCGTATCAGAATTTTTTTTTTTTTGAAAGATGTTACTAAAAATTATGGCGAGATATGTGTGTGTCTATATACACACACACACTTAGTATCATGACATGGGATATTTATATACTTGTGTTAAATGAGTTTATAAAATTAATTTTTTATTTAATTAAATAATAGTAAAAATAGATATACAAATGAAATTTATTATATAAAATCAAAGAGAAACAATATTACACAAGATTGTACTTATTAGAGTTACTATAGAAAAATAAATATTTTTACTTTTAAAAATAAAGTTCATTTATATAAAACATAAAAAATATATATAGATGAATTAAATACTCTCTTTAAAAATTAAATGCATAAAAATAACTATAAATTAATTGCTATATAAAAAAGACTAAATAAAAAAATAGAGAGGAAATGTATTAATTTATGTATAAATAAAAAAATATATTTTTAAAAAATATATATTAAAAAAACCATCAGTTCAACTCAAACTTTGGGCTAGATTTGCTATCCACAATCATTGATACACTACCAGAAAATCGATAAATATAAACGGAAATACCGAAGGAATATTTTTGTCGATAAATTTTCGAGGGATTTTACCGACAGAAAGAAAAAAATTTAAAACAAAGTAAAAATAAAATAATGACGTGTCATTTTTACCAAAAGAATTACAAACGAAGTTGGTAAAATCCGTAGGTAAATTTATTGGTAAACTATGAACACTGTTCATCATGTCAATTACAAAGGGAATCACCGACGGAATTTTCTGTCGGTATTTTTTAGAGAGCTCCAGAACTGTTCACTTTTCAATTACATTGTTAATTGTTGTTCTTTACAGACAAAATCACTAAGGGATTGAAAATTCATCGATGTTATTTAGCGGTTTTCTGAAAAATTCAATTAATTTAATATTTTCATTTAAATATCACAGACGAAATCACTAACGGATTGAAAAAAAATCAGTGATTGTTAGCGGTTTTTGAAAACTTTTTATGAAATTAAAAATTTAAATTAAATATTACAGATGGAATTACCAATGAAATAATTAAAATTATTAATATTTAATTATCCGTCGGTAAAACCGTCGCTAACGTGCCTTAATAAAAAAACCTGAATCCCTTTATTTCGCAAGAGACATGCTCATTTCTTATTCTTTTTCTTCTACTACTACTAGTACTTCTTTTTCACTATATATAAAAATCATCAATATATATTTCTTTCTCTTCTCTCCTCTCCTCATCTCCTTCTCTTCTCCTCCATGCTCAGATATGTCTTCCTTTTCTTTCTTCTTTTATCCTTTTAGTTTTTTTTCTTTTTAATTAATATGCTTTACAAAATTTTCTCTCTCCTTAGCTTCACTTGCCACTACATTAAGGTAAGATTTTTCTTTTTTCTTCTTTTTTCATGATTGTTTTCACTTTATTTTTATTTTATTTTATTTTATTTTTAATTGTTTTTGTTCTTAATAAATGTATAAATGTTGTTGTGAGATTATTTTTTCATATGTGATCAATTTTTAGTTGATTTATTTATAGGATTTTTAAATTTTTAGCCATTGCAAAATCATTTTTTTCATACGAATTTTTTTAGTTGAATTTATTTTTTTGTTTTATTTATTTGTTGCAAATTTGTTTGAGTTGATTTTCTTATTCTTTTTTCCAAGCATTTTGAGTATATATTATAGAGTGTTGATTTATGTTAATTTAATTATTTTATAATTTTATAAAATGGATTTTTTTAAAAATATTTTTAAATAATTACCGACATAATTACCGATAATATTTTTTTGAGGGATATACTGACAGAATGAAGCGGATAATTTTTTTTTACGCTTCTGTTCCGTCAGTAAATCCTTTGGTAATAATATTTTTTTATTACCAACACATTTACCGATGGATAAAAAATTACTAATGAAAGATTCACAGACGAAGCATTTTCATTGGTGATTTCGTTGGTAAATTAATTATCGACTGAATATGTGTTTTACACCAACAGAAAAATTTCATCGGTAAAACTATTAAACGTTGTAGTGATACATTATAGAGGAAACTAAAAGGTATTCATTGTGCATGCTTACATTGTGAATTCCATCACACAACATTGTGCACCCAATATTCATAGTTTTTATGTCCTCGTAATTACAATTTCAAAGGGTTATGGCTTGCATTACGCCGCGAGCCAAAAACTTTTTTATATCGATTGAAAAGGAGATACCTAGATGATGCCGGCGTGTTCAAAAGAAGCAAAAAAGTGTGACTTCTTGATTTAAATGGATACTTGGTATATGATGATATTTGTCCAGAATATGTTGGAATAAGGTTTGGAAACCTTGATGTTGAAATTTCTAAATGGAAAATGTGTATATGTATGAAATTTTAAGAATTATCATTGCTAATAGTTTGAAAATGATGATTGAATGAGAATTAAAATGAAATATTGATATTGGTTACATTGTTGATGATAAAGGTATCCCTAGTCATATGTGTGGCTAGGAGGATATGATAACAACAAAGAGAGACAACATGCACATAGGATCAAGGTGAGTTTTCGACACCTTATCTTTTTAGAATTTATACAATTTTCATTTATATAATTTAGAATCTTTATGCTATAATGTAATTTGGAATTGATATTGAATTTGATGGGATTGTGTACTAATGTTTATGTGAATATAATGGGATATGATGGGATTATATGCTAATGTGATTCTAAACTGAATTGGATACAATGAAAACTATATGTTAATTTGATTATCATAGTATCATAGTATCAATGACTAAGGACAAGATATAAATTGATAGTTGATGATCAATTATTGGTATCTAAGAATATAGCAAGTGTTGATGTTTTGTTGCCAAAAGAATGACAACCAAGGAAGCGAAATAGGAATTGGTTACTGATAGGATGATGATGTAAGTTCTCCTTTATAGTAATGTTGCAAATAAATTATGTTAAGTGATGCTGATGATGTGTAAACATGAGACTAATATACGTGGTTACTTCAAGGTTTGTACCCAAGAAAATTGATAACTAAAAAAATAAAATATTAATTATTCGATCGAGGAGTCAGAAATTGAGAAAAAGAATTGCTACGTAGTGACGAGTAGTTGTAACATGAGAATTGAATGTACTATGTAATTCTTCGTAAAGACAACGTCGAAAGTGAAAAATGATTAGTCAATAACCCTAATTTAATCCATTGTATTAATTGCATTCTTGTTTTTAATTTCTAAAACTTATTTACAATCAAGTCACAATTGATTAATCATTTCATTTTAGTTACTGACTAATGATTCTTTTGTGTGTGACTCATTAGGTTCCCTAATAAATTGGCCAAAATATAATTCATAATCCTAAACAAAATAAAATAAATAATTTAATTTATTATTAATTCAATAATTAATTGATTTATATTTGAAGATCAAATACAATATCTAGCAACTTATCATAATCTTCTAAATATTAGAAAAATCATAAGTGGTTTGACTTAACTTTTTAGTGAGCGGTTTCTCTGTGTAATTATTGTCCCTTCATCAAGAATGTTTCGATTTAGATATTATAGCATGAAGTATGTCTTCTTTGTTAAATTATTTTTGTCCTCAACACTATAGTTATTGATTATTTGAATAAGATTTGAAATTATTTCAAATCTCATTCTATCTTAGCCAATGATTTCACAATCAATACAATTTAAGAACATATGTAGCATTTTTTCGAATTCATCTAGGGTGATAAATTCTCTCATGATTACTCAAATATCTTTATATAATTTATGTTATACCCAATATATGTTCATTTGTTACCCTTGATTAAGACAATATGCAGTCTCTTCATATGATTTTTTTTATGCAAGCTAGTTCAATGTACGTGTCATTTAACAAGTTTGCATATTAGTTTCAAGTATTTCTCATAACTCAACTTCTTTTTTAATCAAAATATAAGATGGATTAAAGAAAGGAGCAAGGCTGGAGAACCAATGAATTACAATATACATGTAAATATACACAAAAACAAAGAAAAACATATAACCTAACAAACTAGTTACAACAAGGCCAACAAAAAACAAGACCTTCCAAATCATGAACAACCAGAATTATTAGGGAACAAACTCCCCATTAGAACAAGCCACATAAGGCCAAATGAAGTCAACCAGCATTGGTTAGGTTGAGAACCTTTTCAAAAAGACGGTGCCTAGCCTAACCAACACACAAAAGAAAAAGGGACATAATATATACCGATTTCAATAACTCTAATTAATATCTAATTTTAATAGAATTTTGATCATGGATATTTAAAAACAATGCTTTAATACAATATAAATCTTATAATCATAACATCTTTATAATTTTCTTTATAAACTATTTTTATCTCATAGATTTTATCTTTACTCTAAATTTATTGTTCAAATATAAAATTCATTAATTAATCAAATATAAATGAATATTAAAAATAAAAAAATTTATTAATAATACATATATTCTATATGAATAAAATAAGTGTTATATAACCCTATCTGATTGGTTGCATGTCATATTCATTAACATTATACACTTATTAATGAATCACAAATCTTATTTAATTATTTTGTAAATGTGAAGATACTTTAACTATACTATCTTTAATTAATAACCATGGTAAACACGTAATTTTATACATAAGGACCATGTAAAAAAAAAACTAATTTTTAATTCCTAATTTGCTACTACTTCTAAATCCTTTTTTATGTGCGTGTATGAATGCTTTTATATTTTAATGTATTGATAGGTTCCAACATATTGCGTCATTAGCTATCTCTCCTTTTAATGCCAAAGAAAAAAAAAACATATAGTTGACAACAATATTTTTATAAAGTTTCATCAATATATATATTATTATATATTATTTTGTTATTTTTGTGTCACACTCCTTCAAATGTTTAGAAAGCTTTGAATGTTCTCTAAAAGTATGAATTGTAAGTGTTGGTGAAATGATAAGTATACTGAAAAAAAAAAGAGATTAGTTCTAAGGAAATGTTTTTACCAAAACTTCCCATGTTTTTGAAATAATATATTCTTATACTTGGATATGAATTTGTTACATGCACATAAAATATATGTAAGTCCAATTTATATGTAAGAAAATACTTCTAACACTTTTATTGATTTTAATAGCATTCATTATGCTTATTAATGTTTGTACATTAAGAGTTAATGAAATCCATAGATAGTGAAGGACGACAACATATTCTATCATAATTGAGTAATCTTCATTTACACCAACAAAGACTATCTCTAAGTAAATAAGAAATTAAAAAATTTAATAAATTTAGAAAATTACTCCGTAAGTTCATATTTTTACAAAAGCATAATCCAATTAAACTTTTTACAAACTGGTTAAAAATTTGAAACATTATGACATCTATTACAGGTAGCTAAATGGTTTATAAATTTTAAATGGATAACATATAAATAATTAAGATATATATATATATATAAGGATCGAAAGGTTACTCAATTCATTACCACACCAAAAACAACATATCTTTATGTACCAGCTCTTAGACGTAGGTTGGTTTTTGGGCAAATGTTGGATTTATGTTTTTGGGCTTGTTTTTCTAGTTTTTATTCTTTTTAAGGAAAATAAAAACTAAAAATAAAATCTAATCGAAAAATCAAGTCAAATCTAGGACCAAATTACTTCCTGATCTTCATGATTTGTAAGAGTATAATGAGATAAAGCCAAATGAAGTAAAATAAAGTCAAGTATAGATCAAAAGCAAGCATTTGCGTATTCTAATTAATGATTTGTTTGGCTTTGAAGGTTGGGTTGCGATTGTGATTTTAGTTTTAGTTTTTATGGTTGTAGTAATGATTGTTAAAAATGGGTGTTGGGTTCAAAAAAAAATGTTGACATAAAATTTATGGATAATAAGGAAAAAAAGTGCTTGGAATTTTTTAAAATGAAGCTTTTAAGTTCTTGATCATATGAGATCATACAGATTCCGCTAATTTATTTTACAAAAGCCAAGAACAGCAGCAAGTTCAAAAGTTTCTAGCATTTATTTAATCACAACTCCTTATAAACATTAGGGAGCATGAAACAAATTGATTCCAAAAATAAAAGTTGAGCCCATGATACCACTCACCATTAACAAAGGTGGCATATAGTGAAAGCACAAGGAATCTTCTCCTCAAATGCAAATGCAATATTATTAATTAACATTTTAGCACTATGGCAGCAATTAACAATTAAAAGCCAGATCTTTCTTCAATTTTGAACCTTATATTTGCGAGGATTTTTTTTTCAAACTAAGTTTTTTTTTTTTAATTTATCCTTTAATATTGGATTTATTGATTATTGGATTTAATAATTTATTTTGATTTATTTTTTATGAAATTACCTGGTTTTATGACTCGAGTCGCGAGTTTTGTAGGGTAATTAGTCATGTTGACTCAAGTTTTTTTTGTCATTTTTAAATTAATTTTTTCCTCAAATTCAACATTAAGTTGACTATAGATTGAGCTTCAAAATTGTTTTTTGATTTGTTTTCTATTGGTTATTATAGTCTCATAATTTGGATCGCGAGTTTTGCAAGTTAGCTAATTTGACTCGATATTTTCCCCTTTTTTCAATTGAATATTTTTTTTTCAATCTCAACCTTCAACATTCAATTGATTAATAATTAAAATTTATAATTTTTTTATTTACTTTCTATTGAGTTATCTTGATCTCCTAACTCAGGTTGATCTAGGTCATTTTTTTTAATTTTGTTTTTCAATTTAATCCTTCGATATTAGGTTGATTTGAAATTGGACTTTATAACCTTTTTTTTTATTTCTTTCTATGGGATTATCATGGTCTTATAACTCGACCTGTAAGTTAAGCTGATTGATTCGAGTTTTTTTCTTTTTTAGTTGATTTTTTTTTTAATTTCATCCATCAATATTGGTTTGTATAATTTATTTTGGTTTGTATTCTATGTAGTTATTTTTATCTCATCAATATTAAATTTGATAGATTAACATAAATTGATCTAATATGCAGTTGTTTTAATATTTTAAAAAAGATATTATCTTTAAGTCAACTATTTTTTTATAGGTCGTGTGAGTTGTATTTGAAACTATAAATTTGACCAGATCACACCAAATCAATCTTCATATAATTTAATTTTTTTTTCTACTGAAAAAACACTTTAACAACACTTGGATATTTTTTATATTTTAAAAAAATTTAATCAAACTCGTAATGATATAGTAGTAACCTAAATAATTAAGGTGCCCAAATGAAATCCCAAGCAAACTAACTTTAATTTCCTCTATATATATATATATATATATATATATAATATACACATGAGTCACCTACCTCATCCCATTGCTCTTGCGAAACCCTCTCTCTATCTCTAGAAGATATATATAAATAGATACCAAGAATCCACAGAAAGAGAGAAAGATGAGGGCTTCAAATGATCCTACATCAACCATAAATCTATGGCGTTCTCCAATACCTTACCTCTTTGGCAGCTTAGGCATATTGTTATCAATCATTGTTGTAGCATTGATAACTTTACCATGTTCTTACTGCAGAAAACACTCGAGGAATTCTTCAAGTGAAGATGAACAACGAAAGCCGGCCGCAATACCTGTAAGCATGCCGGTTCTTGATGCAGAGCCAAAGATTGTTGTCATCATGGCCGGAGAGAACAAACCAGCATATCTAGCAACACCGATCAATTCTTCAGCCATGAATTGTAACCAGCTGGGATAGCTTTCTGATCATTTCTTGGTTCAATGTCAATAGCCAATATGCTAATCAATATTGTATAATATATTGTATGTATCATAATCTAACAAAGTTTTACGATGTTTTCTTCTTCTTCGTCTTTTTTATCTTTTGTTTAATTTGTATTAGCATTTGCAGGAAATACGTAAAATATAATTATTGAGTAGCAACGGATTTTTCATTTTATCTGGAAAAATAGAGTATTGATTAACCTAATGCAAGAACACTGTTTCTCTCTCTCTTTGTTCAAATTTGCTAAACCTGTATTCTTTTTTTTTCCCCAGTTAATTAAGATTATTAAGATATTTAGCCAGCTACAAATGATTAACTTTTGCATCCTCTATTTGGGACTTTTTGGATTTGTCAACTAACCTGGGGGTGCACAGTGTTGCTGGTTTACCTCTCATGGAAACATGAAAATTCACCTTTTTTATCTCTCTACTTTTCCCAGATAATCTCCCACCGAGGGAATGAAATGACTATTATAATGCTATTATTAATTAATTATTTTTAGTAACAAAAATTAAAAGAGGTGGTATTTTTACTTTAACTTTGTCCCAATTCATAAAATTATTCATTGTAATGATATATATTTTTTAATTTCTTCGTGATTCATTATGGCTTGCTTTTATAAAGGTTATTATAATTTCACAACTCGTGTCGCATGTTTGACGAGTTAACCTAATTGACTTAAATTATTTTATTTTGAAATTGATATTTTTTTTATTAAATCCTTCAACATTGAGTTGATTAGAAATCAAGTTTCATGATTTGTTTCAGCTTACTTCTTATGAAGGTTATTTCGGTCTCTTAACTTGTGTTTTGCAAGTTAATACGAGTAAACTCATGTTGTTTTGTTTTGTCTTTTTTATATTGATTTTCATCCTTCAACAATGAATTTGATTGAAAAATAAACTTCATAATATTTTTTTATTTCCTTGCTATGAGGTTATGTTAGTCCAATGGATCTAAGTCACGAGTTTGGCATGTTAACTAGATTGAATTAGGTCATTTTTTCACTTTACTTTGTATGTGATTATCCCGGCATGATCTTGGTTATGAGTTTGGCAAGTTAACCTAGGATGAATTATGTCATTTTGTTTGTGTCCTATTTTTAATTGAATTTTTATTTCAATTTCATTCTTTAATATTGGGTTGATTAAGAATTAAGCTTCATAATTTATTTTAATTTTTTTTTATGAAATTATCAAAATCTCATGACTCAGGTCATGGGTTTTGCAAGTTAATTAGGGTTTTTTTTTATGTTTGTTTTTTAAATTTTATTTTATCCTTCAACATTAAATTGATTGAGAATTGAATTTTATAATTTGTTTCGATTTGCTTTATATTATATTATCATAATCACATGAATTGGGTCACAATTGTTTTTTGGTTAATCCGAGTCGATCCAATATGTTTTTTTCTCGATATTTTACTTTAAAAAAACATATCTTGAATTTTTTTAGTCAAACTTTATTTTTACCAGCTTTGAAAAAAACTTTGAAACTAATAAAATGTTGTAGCATGAACACATGATTACTTGAGACTTAAGTGGATGGAAGATGTTACGCCACAACATATAGAAAGGACCTCGAACTTAGCACGTTCATGTCCAAGATTAGGACAAAAACTATAATAATAATAAAAAAATATACATAAATATATAAAAAGTTTTTCATGTGAAATGTCTAGATTCAATGAATCATGAGTATAGTAAATCTTTTAAGTAGAATCCTCTTTCATCGTGAGTATGTAAAATTAAATTTTATTAAGAAACCTTCTCAACCTAAGAACTTAAGTTATTGGATAAGGTTTCATAATATAATTTATATTATTTTTTAAAACACCCCCTTAAGTAAAAGTTCTTTTGAGCTTGAAACTTGCACATATTCACATTACCTTACACTTGATTTTTATCAAATAAATAGGAATGGTGAGATTCAAACTCGTGATCACTTGATCATCAAAACTCTAATATAATGTCAAAGAATCACCTTAACACAATAGCTTAAACTATTAGGTAAAGTCCCATGATATAATTTATATTATTTTCTAATAAATTTATATGAATTTCATACTTCGAAATTCATCAAATCGTGTTAAACAATATTGATATTGGCAAAAGAACTTAATGATCTCTTTATAATAAAAATAAAATAAAATCTTTATCAAACCAATCATAGACTAAAGAGATTGTGGTAGAGAAATGTGGTAGCATAGGGGCACCATCTCAAACCATTGAAGAGATATTAATTAATTGCAGTATCAACTTAAACATTCTCAGTATATTACCCATTGCAGAAGAACTGACCCTTGATTGTAAACTATGCCGATTGAATGATCTTCAGCCGCAAAGTCACAAAGATTTTTGTTCAAGTAACCCTGGAAAATATCATTGGATAACAAGGCATCTAGGCATGTGAAAGCCTTTATCTTAGACGCTTTTTAAGTCATCGACATACATATTTATAAGCAAAAGTTTTTTTTTTTTTTGTTAAATAGCACAATAGTATGAAACTTTGGATAGAATAATCCTATTTAAAAAAGACCAAGTTAAAGAGGAGAAAAATCACAGAAACAATTTCCACTACTCTCAACCTACCTTATCTTCCTATCTCCTTCACCATTCCTACTCCATATCACCACCATAAATAGTAACCCTCCACCTCTTTTACCACCACCATAACAAACCCAACCAAAAGTCCACCCAAGCGTGTATGTGGACATGTACTTTAGATTTCATGTTATAGGTTAGGAAAAAAGAAAGGAAAGAATTTTAGAGCAATAAGGAAAAAGAAAGCTTGAAATTGATGCTTCATAATCGATTGATCTACCAGGAGGAGAGGCCCGCCACTACTACCTATGTTGCCTTTTGTAATCTTGCTTTTTTTATTTTAAAATCAATGGATGATACTGTCTTAAAGGGTAGTACTCTTCTCACTAAGGTTACTTGCATGACATTCAGGTTTTAGTTGTTAGCTGAGTTTTTGTTCTAGTAGCTTCAATTCTTGGTGCAGTTTGGTTGGTACTATTTATAAAATAACTAATATCCCAGTTTAAAATCACAATAAATATGTTATTTTATCAAATATTTTTATTAAGTGTTATAAAACCTTTTTTTTTAAAAAAAAAAAACTTAAATGCTAATTGCCCAATTTAAATGTGTTGTTGATTGACAACATGGCTTAATGTTAGTGGATGCGGCGGCCTGTAAGCGCAGAAGGGTTAATGATGTTCTAGTTGAAATTGACTGAGAAAAAGGTGGTAATTGAACTGTGCATAATGGGGGTGGGGTGGCATTTACGCTGTTGCTCTAACAGGAGCTGATGTACAAATTCTGTCTAGGTGTGATTATATCGTTGGGCACATTTATCACTTGGATGGTATGAAATGAAAGGGAAATATTTGCAAACATATCTTAAGAAATAGTCCATGCTTTCATGGAGCTCGGAAGGCTGGTGTTCCTGCTAGAAGAACATGAAAACATCAATATTGCGTAGCAATGATGCATGATTGTCATTATTTAACAAGAGGGCCCCACTGGATCAAACAGAGCGATTGTGGGTTGAAATTGATCAAGATATGATGAAATTGATCAAGATATGATAATTTTAAGAGTCAAAATTTGTTAGAGTGAGATTTTAAGATAGCAGCCTGTCTGTTGAAAATTTGTAAGAGTGGAAAAGACCTCCTAGACTAATTTAAACAAGAAAAAGCATGGCTATATAAGCTTGGATAGTAATTTAAAAATAAATAAAGTATTTCGGATAGCATTTTAAGAAGTGGACAAAAATGTTCAATCCGTTAAGAAAAAGGTTAATCTACCATTAAATTGATCTAGCTTCATATATTAATATATTATATAGTTTTGTAAGTGAATTGTGGGATAAATTGATCATGATAAGATAAGTTCACCTCTGAATTATTGAAAATCATTACGAACTTATTGGAGATAGCAGCCTGTTTGTTGAAAAATTTGTAAGAGCCAAAAAAAAAAACCTTCTAAAGTCTTGTTTGTTGCTCGCTGGAAAACATTTTTTTGAAAAATATTTTCCTGATTTTCTCATATTTGATTATATTATAAAAAATTAGTTAATGGAATTTACTTTCTAATAATAAAAAAATCATTAACTTTAAATAGAGAAAAGTATTATCCATTTTAAAAAAACAAAAAATATTTTTCATGAGAAATCCAAAAAACAAAGTGGTAGAATACTTCATTATTCTTATATATATATATATATATATATATATATATATATATATATAATACTTTAAAATATAATATTATAAATTAATAATATGTTAGGATATATTAATATACAATATAAAAGTATATTAATTTGATATATTAGTGCATATAATACTTTAATTTAGATAATATTACTAGAAATTAAATACATTTGAATACAAATCATATTATATTATATAATAATCATACATTTTAAATCATATAAATTGTGTTATGAAGTTAGGTTGTCATAGAAAAAAAAATGTTTTCAATATTCTCCAAACACAAAAAAAAAATATATCTAGGAAAAATAAAAATTTTTCTATTTTAAAAAACTTAATAACTCAAAATGTACTATTTTTCAACCTATTGTATTTGATATATTTAAACACCAGAAAATGATTTCATATAATTTTTCATTAAATATTGGAAAGGAATCCATTTTTATGGAAATTATTTTTCATGATATTATTAAACATTAAAAAATAATTTATTTTAAAAAAATTCACTTTTCAAGAACTAATTTTTTAAAAATAAATGAGGCCTAAGCTGATTTATTCTGACAGACTAGGGAAAACATACATGGCTATATAAGCTTGGAATCCCTTGGATAACAAGAAATAAAGTATTTTGAATTATATAAATTTCAAGTAAGAAAATAAAACTGGACAGTATATTTTAAAAGAAAATACGATGAACCGATTATTAAATCAATTTGAATTAATAAATTAGATCATTTTAGTAAATAAAATGGTTGGATACAGTCGTGACAAGTTATTTTAAAAAATAAAGCATGCTATTGAAAGGGTTTTGAGTTATATTGTTTAAGAGAAATGACTATTTTCTACCACCGGAAGACATGTTTGGTGGCAGCACTAGACAAACTGGTGAAGAGTTAAGACAAGTCGTTTGCTATACTTAAAATAGAAGACAAGTCGTTTACACAAATGGAAAATAGGTTTGTTCCTGGGCCGCGCTATAGCTATCAAGTTGGAGTGGACCGAGAGGCAATCATAGCACTCATGATTCATCACAAGATCGGATAGAATCCCACCCAATTTAATATAGATAATTTTAAAATGATAATGTTTTAATATTTTTTTAAAATAAATAATATTATTTTAAAAAATTTATAAATAATCCGGTTTAACCGAATCCAATTCAACCTGATTTAATATAATATCCAATCTAGATTAGATATTGAGTTAGTGAATCACCAGGTAACCTACAGAGTTATATTTAATAGCAATATTATCACCCTTAAATTAACAGAAGTTAAAGTTTTTTATTTTTTTTATTTTTCAAACAGTAGAACAGTAAAAATTAAATATTCATAGACACACACTGAATTCTTTATTTTCATTAGGTGGGGACTTCATTATCTTCATCCTTTGAAACATATATTTTTCCTCCTATGCTATTTGGTCATAGACTGATGGGAGACATTGATGCTGCTATTGTGTGCGTGTTTTGAGGCCATATGCCTTTCTGTTTTGTTCCTTTTAATGCTAAAAACAGGATCAAAAAATAATTTAACATAACAAGAATTTGCATCTATTGTAAACTTGTTTTCTAGCAGTAACAAAAATAATATTGTGAATTAAAATTCAATTTACCTATTTAATAAAATAATTCAGGGATTGAAGACTTCAATAATTATTAAAAAGAGTTGCTAATGATAAATAAAAATAAATTTAAAAGATTGAGAAATAGATAGATATTTAATTTTATATTGCGACTTTTTTGTTTTTTTAATTATATGAAACTTAGTTTTTTTTCCTTTTTGTAAAAACAATAATAATTGAAATCTCATTGAAACAAAATGATCTGTAAGTATAATTCCTCATTTTTTTTTTAATGAAGAAATATATATAACTTATGTAAAAAAATAATATTTATCTTATTTTGCAAATTCAGAACCCTCCAAGCCTAGCGTTTACTTAACTAGAGTTTTAAATTGAGAAAGGTGTGCTGAACAACTTATTCTTAAAAATTTATTTTTTATTTAATTATATTACAATAAAAAAAATGACATGTAAAAAAGCTGAATAATTTTAAAAAATATATATTATGAAGGGCGAAAAAAGAAAAGAAAAAGGGGAGTGTTGTCTAATATTAAAACAAGAATGTTATAACCTTTTTAAAAAACATAGCAAATCGTTATTTAATCAAACAACATAAAAAATAAATTAGCAATTGAACACAAAAATATATATATAAAGAAAACATTATTAACCATCTAGTTAAATGGATTGAAATTAAAAGTCTTGAAAAAAAAAAAAAACAACGGAGAGGGCCTCAGTAGGCATGTACACTGGCCTATAAAGAAAGCGTCCTGGTCCAATATGTGTCAAGCTATTTTTTCTTGTTATGTTAAAAGATGGAGGATCAGTTATTCGTTATTGGATTAATTGCAAGCAAAATTGTTCCAAGCAGTTGTGAAAGGACTAACGAGGGTTAAAAGGAGAGAGGTCCACCGACACACGGGAAAGGATTTCACCTTGATGCAAGCACTGGTCAAGACAGATTTTTTGCTTATCCTTTTCAAACTTGTACCAGGACCCGAATGAAATAGTTATTGGAGAATTTATTGAGAATGTAAACAAGCTTTCAAATATCTTAGAACAACAATTTGGTGACTAAGGTTTTATTTTTAGCAGAAGAGAGATGGAAAATGAGCCCCTAAATATTTGATTTATTTGTGGCTATAATTTTGGTTAGAAAATGTGTGATTTTATGGTGGATATGGTTGGAAAGAGAGGAAGATGAAGAGGGATTGCTCGGTTAATTTAGGTTGCTAAAGGGGTGTGATAGGTTGCTGGAATTTCTCGGTGGATTTGGGATTGAATTGCTTGCCATTGTTTAATTACCAACCACCCGAAGCTTTTTGCATAATTGAAAAGGAAAAAGGAAGAAAAAAAATGGCTTCAATTATTTCTTATGAGCTTGCTAGACATTGAAATGAAGAAGAATAATAATAATAAGAAGTTAACAGATTATTATTTAAAATTATATTTTTATTAAGGTTTTATATTATCAATTTGTACTTTAAGTATTAATAACTCTTTAACTAAATCATGTTTTATAATAACATATTTAATAATATAAGATATCTTTAATTTATGATAAATATTCATCTTAAAAATTACTAAAAAGATTAAGAAAACACAACATTGTATTATTTTAATGAACAATGCAATATGAGAAAAGCTAAAGTGAAATCAACAGACGTTTACAATTATAAGAATATGGTTTCCAAAAACTAGAATTATAACAAATCAAGAGGAAAAAACTAAAACATAAAAAGAAAGTAACAACAAATCATGGGATTCACCTATTGTCTTTGGGGTGAAATGGTTAATCTCATACTTAAATTTATAAACTCTTCAAAGCAATTCCAGTAGAGAAAAAATTGATCACAGAAGCTATGACTTATGCTAGGACCGTCTATCATCTATAGTGAAAAATATGAATGGGACAAGTTAGTACTTGATTATTGGCACTCTAACAAAAATAATTATTAATTAAAGATAGGATGCATATTTAGATAATTTTTTTAAAAATTATTGATATTGTAATATTTTGAATGATATTTTAAAAAAAAATATTAAGACAATAATATATTAAATCAATCTGCGCTAATTTATCGAATTTGTAAACCAAGTAATGAGATTATGATAATAAGATACAGAAATCAAATTAAAATAAATTTTAAAAGTCAATTTCTAAATAACCAATTATAAAATTGAAAAAAAAAATAAAAAAAAAACAAAAATATAAAGAAAATAATATGAATTCTAATTTTCAATAAATTTAATATTGAATGATGAAATTAAATTTTTTTTAAAAAAAGACAAAAAAACCCAAGTATAGTTAACTCGGGTTAACCTATTAAACTTGTGACATAGATCATAAGAGCAGGATAATTTCATATAAAGAAAATATAAAAATTATGAGGCTCTAATTCAATATTAAAAGTTAAAATCGAGAAAGAAAACTAAATCCATGTAACTAGAAAAACTCCACAAAAAAAAATTGAAAAAAAAAATATTAAGCCTAATTCTAAAAAAATCTAATATTAAATAATAAAATTAAAAAAAAATAAAAAAAAAAAGAAGACTAATTTTGTTGCATGGTAAAATTGAAAAAAACAATTCAATAAAAAAGAACCAAAAAAATAAATTGAGTCGAACTAGGTTAATATATCAAACCCATAATTCGAGTTATAAAATTAAGATAACCTCATAAAAAACAAATAAAAAATATACAAACCCCAATAAAAAAATTATTTAATTAAAAAAGAACCCAATAAATAAATATAGTTAACTCGGGTCAACTTGTGAAATTCACGATTCTAGATATAAGATTAAGATAACTTCATATAAAATAAAGTTAAAAAAAAAAAAACAATATCTATTTTCCAAGCATTCTAATGTCAAGAATGAAATGAATAAACAATTTTTTTTTTTTTTTTTGCTTTTATTTTTCATTTGAACTATTAGTCTAAAGGAACAAAAACCTGCCAACTACCAAGCACACCAAATTGGCCGACCAATCAGCACAAGAGTCATCTTTCATTCCAATTTTTACGCAAAGTTTTTGCTCAATCCCTGGTGGAAACAGAGAACAAGAACACAAAAAAACAAATCATCCTGATGTAACAAAGCCGCTATCAAGCATTTCCCATTTATTTTCTTCCAACTTTCTTACATCTGAACAAAACTGAAAAATGTAACGTAAATATTCTTACAGTAGGATTGTTTGATATAACGTTAATTTCACTTTTTAACTATGATCCAGTGAGACCAACAAGAAGCTTCAGCTCCATTCTTATCCAGGAAACTAAAAGACACAAGCCAGCTTTAAAAGCAGAAAACAGGAATGACAGAACAAAAGCAAGCAGATCTTAGGTAGCCTCCCATATTTCTAATCTAGAATATCAATAACCCTGTTAGGTACCTCTCTGCGATATGACCTTTCTTTCTGACAAGACAGAGAATTAAAGGCTTGAAAGGAAAATAAGTGTGGAGGCAATGCCCTAACATGCTTAAGGACACGGATCTCATATTCTTCCAGAGCTGAGGAATGGGTTTTTCTGCGTTCTGATTACAGGACAGAACTGATTAAAGGAGATATTCTTATGTTTATGAAATGGGCTCAGCACTTCTGCACTAAAAGCTGGCTTCACATTTAGGAGGACAGTGACAAAATGAAAATGCTTTTATTATTTTAGTTTTCTAATTAAATAAAGACCAACAGAGAACCTCAGTTGTTGCAGACCTTTATTTTTTAGTTATGATAACCTGTATTTTGGCTGTTAAAAAGGATAGCTTTTGACAATAATGAAGGGGAGAATAAAAGAAGAAGGCATGAATGTGTGTTAAAGCTCACTCTAGCTCACCATAAAAAGGGGTTTTGTGTAGTCCTCAAAATACAACTTTGTTTCTCAAGTCTGTCTCTCCCTCCCTTCTTTGGCCATCCCAAGCATAAAGACAGCAGAAGTAATTTTCCCAGCAAGAATTTCTCAGCTTCATTCAACTCTGCCCTCGTCAGAATGGATTCATCCAAACATATTTTAGGCTCTGAAGGGTGCAGCAGCAGCGAATCTGGGTGGACAATGTACCTCGCCTCTCCCATGCAAGAAGATGATGAAGAATTCAGTTATGATGCTAATGACTACAATGCTCGCAATGTGAGTAAAAATTATCGCTCTGCTGCTGATGGAGACAGTGATGACTCCATGGCTTCTGATGCTTCCTCTGGTCCCCATCATCAAAACACCCATGAGAATGGTCATGGGGCAGTACATTTTAAGTTCAGCAAGGGTGGTCTCTTCAACCTCCTTTCCTCCTTAGCCAAACCAGAGAAAAAAGACAAGAAGAGTGATGAAGACAGTGCCAAAAAGAGCCGGAAACTTGATGCTCACAGAAAACACAAGTAGTGGTTCCTTTAGCAGAGAGCAAGATTCACAAAATTTGAAGCACACAGACAGATGGGAACAATGTAATTTTTATCATAGATAGTGGAAACATACTCCAGATATTATCTCCAAAATATTTATGTTCAAGATTCACTGGATCGATGAAATTAATCTGAGACCTGCACATTCAAGTGATACAAAATATAGAAACTATTTCTAACCTATTCAATTTAACAGCATACACCGTTTATAAATCTGACTTACTGTCTGACAACATTCAGCACATGTTGATCGTTGCATCAAATTCCATCCATTTAACCTATAGTGTGTGCTCTTCTGGATGGAAATAAGTTTTTCTTTTTTCTTTTTTCTTTTTTCCCTCCTGGCAGGAGTATTGAATATTGGTTTGGTTGATTGAGATTCAAGGATAAAATGATTCCAAGTTAGTTTACAAGAAAACAATAATTTCTCGGCAAGAACTTCTCGATACAATGCATTGTATATTGTTTCTGTAATGTCTTTGTGCGTGCGTGCGATGAATGAACAGAGTATGCTGTGCTGGAAAGAAGAGTGATCGACGTAGAAGGACAAATGCCAACCATGAGAAGCAACGTGCACATTTCCAGTGACAGAATAATGGCTCCTTACATAACCAAATCTGCGAGCAAGGGATGCAAGTGCAACAGCTAGGAAACTACAGAGTATGGGCTGTCCTTCAAAAGCACACTATAAAATCTAGTGTCGTTGATTAAATAATAAAACACTTAATTCAGGAAGCCTCTATTCTTCAAATGAAAATAAAGAGAGAAAAGAAAAAAAGAATTAGCATGCTTTATAAAAGAGAGAAAAGAAAGAAAAGAAAAGAAGAAAAAAAGTGATTAGACTAGAGAGCTCCACTAAGACAAAGGGTTGAGGTCAAATTTGCATCAACGTTTTATCCAATTATTTATGGCATTTAATCAGCTTTTGCATTAGAAAATAATGATACTCAACAGTAAGTCAACAGCAATGCCATTGTAGAAAATAAAAGTCAATGAAGTGAAATATTTGTCCTTCCTTCCCTCAAGTTTAGGCTATGACTGCATCACTTCCTTGAACTGTAGTTTTTAGGCCAAGAGAATCCTTTATAATGTCGAAAAAATATACTTAATAATTCCTCATTAAAATAATTTTTTTTTAAAAAAAAATAATCTGTTTTTTCTTATAACCTATGAAGAAAAGCACTATGAATTGAATAGTGTTTTTTTTTTCCTTTAAGTTTTTTTGTATCTAGTCATTTATTTTTTTCTTTTAAATTTTGTCCTTCATTATTATATTAATTGAGAGTTTGATTTGATAATTTATTTTTTATATGGTTATAATCGGTGTCAAAAAAATCACAATGTTTGGTTAATGCTTGATTTTGTAAAAAAAATCTATTTTATTATTGTAAATAATTAAAAATACAAAAACTAAAATTGACAAGGAAGAAAATATATAGAGTTTTTTTTTAATTGTTCATATAATGCCTTTTTAAAACTTTTGGCCTTCAGAAATCTTTCGTATTTCTTTTTTGTTTTTATAATTTAAAATATTTATTTTTTAGTTTAAAATTTTATTTTATTCGCTTTTGAATCCTTGAATTTAACAAGGTAAAGAGAGCCACATAAAAACAACAAAAAAAAAAGAAAGTGGTTGATAGGTGAGGTATAACGAACAAAATAAAGCTAATTTTGATATTAATATATTTTTCTTGATGAGAAAAGTATCATTAGAATGTTTTTAAACTTTTGTATTGTCATAAAAAAAATATATTAGGCTTGAGAAAGAATTTTTTATTATTTAATTGTGTTCATTTACTGATTTATTGGATGTTTTAAATTGAAAAATTAATTTATTAAGATTTTAAAAATATTTATTAAATATTTTAATAAAAATATATTAAAAATAATTTTTAAATGAATAAACCAAGCATAATTTTTCGATCACCTATGTGGTGGTCAAAATGTGGAAATTAGGTGATGGATCACGTATAACTGCAAACGGCACATCAAGTGCTCTTTTTTTTTAAAAAAAAGTTGGATGGACGAGGAGAGAAAAGGGTAATAAATAAAGGCTAGGCACTTGAACTCAACTCATAGGCCCACACGCCTCACTTGTTCTAGTGCTTTTTTTTTCTTCAATTTTGATTATAATTTACTACTATAAATTAATTAAAATTTTATTTTTTATATTAATTTATTAAATATCATTCAATTTTTATTTTATTTTTCAAGAAAATTATAGCATTCTTTTTGTAACATTAATAAGCATCTTTTTTTGTATAACCTTTCATAATGCTTAAAAAGAGAAGCATTTATGTGGTGGCTTTTCTAAAAAAAAAAAAAAAAAAATCTATTTTGGTTATTTTATAATTAAATCAAAAACAGATTTTAGAAACAAAAGTTATTCAACACAACAGTCGCACATCGGAAAAACCCCACGCGTCATCGGCTGGCGATTTGTCTCATCGTTGTTTGTATTGCTTAAATTGATTCGTTAGGAGTCGCCACCTAGTATTTAATTGAGGGTCACTAGGAAACCCTTATTTACTGGTCATGGTCAGAGATTCGCGGGTAAGGGACTGATTGTGGTTAGGGAAGGTATTAGCACCCCTAACGCACCCTACCTGAGGTAAGCTGCTTCGTGGACTTGATGTGTTAAAGAAGTTTTAAAAATTTTGTCTTTTCATCGGATTTTAGAAATACAACTTCCGTACAAGTTTGTACTTCTACACCGTGATCCAATCAAAATATTAAATCCTTCTTTATTCTTTGCCGTCTTATCATAGAAAAACCTTCACAAACAAAACACACACCGCACATTAACTTTTAAAGCTTCATGAGCTTGATGTAATTTAAAAAATAAAATTTTAGCCCACTTCTAAGGCTTCGATACATCAGTTATTAATTTCCAGAATATATGTAGAAACATGTTCTTATATTTTCATGGAAAATACAACATGATTTTATCCATCCTTAGAATTTGTGCATTAAAATATAAAAAACATTTTTCTTTTTGTCCTTTTTTATTTTTTATAATTCAATAACATAAAATAAAAAAAGAACACCAACACACACACTCTTTTTTATTATGTTTTTTTTCTTTTCTTTTCTTTTACATTCACATTTACACAAAATAAATTCAAAACAAATAAATACAAATTGCATTAATTAATTTAAATTTTACAAAACAGTCCCTAAAAGTCCAGGAATTGCATTGAAGGACACTGCCGGAACTGCTGAACAGTGACGGCGTGTCTTCCCACGCGCCGCCCAGAAATTCAGGCAGCGTGAGGACGCTGTAATGGCTTCCTCCCCTCTTCAATCTCCTGCTGCCCGTCACCTGCAAAACAAACCCAACACATAGCAGCAGTTGATTTTAGTTTTGGTTTTAGATCTGATTTTGAATTTTTTTCTTCTGCCCGTTGCTCCTTTCTTCTTCTGGATTCAGCGCCGCCATTGCGTGTGGCCGTTTGGATGGTTGGAGATCGAAGAAGTGGCTGGTGGCTGGAGGTGCTGTCGAAGGAAGCCGATCTGCGGTGTCGGCCAGGTGAGGGAGAAGAAGGACGGCACTGCTACTGCCACCGCTGGGGAAACGGCTGGAGGAGGGGAGCTTGTCTCGCGGTGTGGCTGAGCTGGCGACGAGGAGGAGTGCTGGAGGCGGCCGGAACTGCTGGTACAGCCGTGCGTTGGGGGTCGGTGTTGACGGAGACCGACGGGTAAAGAAGATGCCGCTGAGGGGAGAGAAGGGAGAATGAAGTGGCCCTGGGTCTGTGTTGTGTGGCCGGTGAGTCCGCTGAGAATGAGAGGAAATGGGGAAACAACCGTGGCTTTCCTCCTTTGCAAAGGTTGGGGTCGCCGGCTGGGAGAAGGGAAAAAATCAGAGGCAGTGGGAAGAAAGTTTGCAACCGGGGGCTGCTATGGTCTTGTTGGCCCAGGAAAGGAGTCGGAGCAAAATGGCTGCTCTGGTTTGATTTCAACCAGTGGGGACTGCCGTTTGGGTTGAAAAATCAAGCAAAGGAGTGCGGCTCAGGGAGTCAAAAAAATTGAAAACCAGCGGGGGGGCGGCTGGTGTAAAAGAAGAGGTTTTTTTAGGGTTAGGTTTTTGTGTTTTTTTTTCTTTTGAAAGTGCCGAAATTATCCCTCTTACAAAATGCCCCCCCCAGATTTGTGTGTTAAATGTTGCTATTTATAGGCAAAAATATTTTTTCGGGCTTCAAAATTGGTCCTTCAATTTTTGTGTTCAATTCACTTGGTAAAAATTAAATTTGGTCTTAAAATTTCAATCTTTTCAATTCAGTCCAAATTAAGCTCCCAAACTTAATTTTTTCACCAATTAAGCCCCCAAATTAATTTGACCCATTTAAAGTATAATTAAGTCCTTGCACTTAATTAAATCCTTCAATTGGACCTAAATTAATTCTTAAACATAATTAAAATTTAATTTGGCCCATGATTAAATCAAATTGGCCCATTAAAAATTTAATTATGTCATTGGACTTAATTTTTATGCAAATTCATCTAATAATCATTTAATTTGACCTTCGAATATGCATTTAATTTGACCTTCGATTTTTGCCTATTTTTGCAGTCTTTTTTTTATCGGCTTTCTCCACAGTGCTAGCTTTTATTTTATTTTTTGATTTTTATTTTTTAAAAAAAAATGAATTTTGGG
Source organism: Populus tomentosa (assembly GCA_018804465.1). Taxonomy (NCBI): domain Eukaryota; kingdom Viridiplantae; phylum Streptophyta; class Magnoliopsida; order Malpighiales; family Salicaceae; genus Populus; species Populus tomentosa. The sequence continues at coordinate 9,080,375 of CM031975.1, forward strand.
GAATAACCCAAAATTGGGTTATGACAGTTCCCCCCCTCTTTACAATGCTTATGATAGAAAGTCTCGTAGGAGACTTTAGATAATAAGCGTTGTAAAGAAGAAAAAGGAAGAATTTTTTTTTTTTGAAAATTCAAAGATTTTGAAATGGTTGAATTGTCATGGGTGACCTACTCGGGTGAAAAACACGAAGATGTTTTAAAGTGGTGAAAAATACAGAGATTTTTTAAAGAGGTGAAAAATACAGAGATTTTTCAAAGTGGTGAGAAATGCGAAGATTTCTCAAAATGGTGAAAAATACAGAGATTTTTCAAAGTGGTGAAAAATGCAAAGATTTTTCAAAGTGGTGAAAAATGCAAAGATTTTTCAAAGTGGTTTTGTTGTAATGGGCAACCGGCCCAAGATGGAAAACAAAAGGAGTTTTCAAGGTGGTGAGAAATGCAAAGATTTCTCAAAATGATGAAAAATACAAAGATTTTTCAAAGTGGTGAGAAATGCGATGATTTCTCAAAGTGGTGAAAGATGCAAAGATTTTTCAAAGTGGTTTTGTTGTAATGGGCAACCAGCCCAAGTGGAAAGTGATGAAAAATGCAAAGATTTTTCAAAGTGGTAGAGAAATGCGAAGATTTCTCAAGATGGTGAAAATTTTTGGAGGTGGTGAGAAATGCAAAGATTTCTCAAAATGGTTTTATTGTTATGGGCAACCGGCCCAAGTGAAAAAGTTTGAAAGTGGGGAGAAATGCAAGGATTTCTCAAAATGATTTTATTGTTATGGGCAACCGGCCCAAAATGAATGAATTTTGAAGGTGGGGAGAAATGTAAGGACTTCTCAAAATGGTTTCATTGTTATGGGCAACCGGCCCAAATGGAAGAATTTTGAAGATGGGGAGAAATGCAAGGACTTCTCAAAATGGTTTCATTGTTATGGGCAACCGGCCCAAATAGAAGATGAAAAGAGTTTTGAAAAAGGTCTGATTATAATGGGTGACCTACCCGGGCAAAAAGGTAAAATGTTTGAAAGGGACGACGTGATAGGACTCGATGGGGAACGAGGGCTGAAGAGCGCACTCGAAAGGAGGTAGGGTTAGAAAAAACACACTACCTAAGAGGTGAGTGCTCTAAGGCGCACTCTAAAGGAGGTAAATAGGGCTAGAAAGCACACTACACAAGAGGTGAGGGCTCGAAGGAGCTCTCAAAAAGAGAGGCAGGGTTTGGAAAACACACTACCTAAGAGGTTAGGGCTCGAAGGCGCACTCTAAAGGAGGTAGGGTTGAAAAACACACTACCCGAGAGGTGAGGTCTCGCAGATGCACTTGAAAGGAGGTAAGGTTTGAAAACGCACTACCTAAAGTGGTGAGGGCTCAAAGGTGCACTCGAAAGGAGGTAAGGTTGGAAAACGCACTACCTAAACTGATGAGGGCTCAAAGGAGCATTCAAAAGAAGGTAGGGTTAGAAAACCCACTACCTAAAGTGGTCGAAGGCTCTAAAGCGCACTCAAAAGGAGGTATGGTTAGAAAACGCACTACCTAAGGTGGTTGATGGTCATAAGGCGCACTTAAAAAGAGGCAGGGTTAGAAAACACACTACCTAAGATGGTTGATGGCCCTAAGGCGCAACTCAAAAGGAGGTAGGGTTGGAAAACACACTACCTAAGATGGTTGGGGGCTCTAAAGCGCATTTAAAAGGAGGCAGGGTTGGAAAACGCACTACCTAAAAGGTGAGGGCTCGAAGCCATACTCAACAGGAGGTAAGGTTAGAAAACATACTACCTAAAGTGGTCGAAGGCTCTAAGGCGCACTCAAAAAGAGGTATGGTTAGAAAACGCACTACCTAAGATGGTTGATGGCCCTAAGGCGCACTAAAAAAGAGGCAGGGTTGGAAAACGCACTACCTAAAGGGTTAAGGCTCGAAGGCGCACTAAAAAAAGAGGTAGGGTTAGAAAAACACACTACCTAAAAGGTCGAAGGCTCTAAGGCGCATTCAAAAGGGGAGGTAGGGTCAGAAAACACACTACCTAAGATGGTTGAGGGCTCTAAAGCGTACTCAAAAAGAGGCAGATAGGGCTAGCAAGCACACTATCTAAATGATGAGGACTCAGCAACCCGCTCAAAAAGAGGTGATGGTCAGACACCGATCTATCAAGGATGAAAGAAATGCATCATGATCAATATGCATGTATACTTGCCTGAGAAGTATAGGTCCCCTTTTCTTCATGGAGTTCTCCTTTTCTCAAAAGTTTGAGTCTCTAAAAGTAAGCTTTGATGGCTTTTGTCCCCCTTGCTTACTCGAGAAACATCTTACGATCTTGGCCCCTAGGAAAGGCTTGATGTCATCACTTCTTTGTTCTCCGCCCCTTTTATCTCGAGGGTTGCCAATTTTGCCCAATAGTTTCTTCGAAAGGGAATCATGGAGCCAGCTCTACTAGATTTTTTTGATTGCCCCCTAGCTTGATCATGCCCTCAAGTATTCAATTCGGGTTTGGGGATGAGGCTATGTGAAGGAAGGTTTGACAAGGAGTTGTTTTCATGCAGAATTTTTGGAATTTCAAAGCTATTCCAAACATAGAAATCATTTTGACATCGATTCAAAGCAAACTCATGCTAAAGAAATTCAAGTGATTCCTATGAAGAGGTTTTCATAAGTGATGAAAACTTTTTGTTTTGATTTTTGGTGAAAATGCGAAGTGACATCTAGTTGGTCACAACAGGTTTAAATTTCAATTTAAGCGTTATTGAGAACCGTTTTCAAAGCATTCATTTTATTTGCATGAATAATGATTTTATTTCCCATGAGAAAGCACTGCCTACCGATCCAGATTGCTTGCCTTTGATTAGAAAGGGCTTAATTAGGCACGTAATGTAGGCTTGGGCTATTGGCTATGAAGAAAAGGATATTTATAGGCTCAAAAGGTGTTTAAGGGACTTTAAGACTAAGGATCACTGGTGCTTATATCCCAAACTCTTTTGTTCATACATTTTTGGACCTTGGAATTGATTTGTAAAAATGGTCCACGGTGCCCCCCCCAGTGTTGGGTTTGGGCTCTTTCTCTTTGTTTTTCTTTTCTTCATTTGATTTTGAGCATCATTGCATTAGCTTTTTTTTTTTATGCTCAGAATTTTAGATTCTTTGGATTTTTTTCATGCCCCCTAGCTTTGTATGAGCACCTTTAATGATTGATAATTTTCTTTTATGCCCCCTAGTATTGTTTGGGCACTTTCATCGTTGAAGACTTTTTCATGCCCCAAGAGTTATTTAGGCACTTTCAATCATTATGGATTTTTTTGCACTTGCCCCCCAGTGTGGGGTGTGATCCTAGCTAAGGTTATTTTTCAAGAAAAATTTATTAGGCTCAAAAGGGGACTGCAAATGATATATTTTTGCCTTGTGAAAGGATTATCAAAGATGGCCTTTCTTCATCTCAAATGCATGCATTTAGGATCGGTAAGCCTTGCTTTCATGCGAGTATGCAAAGTGATTTCTCATTATTCATGCAATCAAAACTCAGCTTTAGAGTCACTTCATGGTGTTTTTTTTTGTTTTCTAGGTGTATGGTTACCTCTCTAAGGAATCACCTGAATTTCCAAAACTTGTTTGTTTCGGACAAACACCAACATGATTTCTATTTTTGTACTAAACTTTGAATTCCCAAAAATCCTTGTGAAAACATGTATGATCATGCATTGTTTTGGGAAGAAAAGGAAAACGCACCACAAGATTTTGGGCGTGATGATTTCATGCTTAAAGGTTATGCTCAATGTGTTATTTGCATGAAACAATAACAAAAATTAAGGCATGTAATGAACACAAGAAAACACATGAACACAAGAAAGGCTCAGTGGACAGGGAAAGTCTCGTGGAATTTTGAGCCAAATTACCAACAAAAACTGGAATAGGTTGAAACAAAAAATCAAGTTTTTGGAGGCATGATCAAACTGAGGTAGATATTTTGACAGAGCAAGAATAGGCTCCATTCTGTTGGGTCATGCAATTCCCCTTCAAATTGTGTTGAGGCTCTTGACTATATTGGCCCCCAATTTCTTCAAGTTGAGTCTTTGTTGGGGCTGAACAAAAATAGCTGGCCGATTGGAAGGACCTTCACCAGAGGCATTTCTTAGTGTATGCTCGAGTAAGCTAGTGAGGCGAGCCACGCTTGCTTTCAGAGACTCTAACTCTTCTTGGAAATGGATGCTGCGGTGAGCACGCTCTTTGTCTCCAATGTTTTTCTCTTAAAATCAGGTGTTGTAGACTCGGAGGGGACCTACTTTTTATTCTGGTGCATGCATGATAAATGTATGAACATGAAGTCTATATGATGAACTCGCCCTTCGAGGGGTGACAACATGGTCGTAACTCTTGTATGATGGAACAAGAATCATGATTTTTGCCCAATACTCTACAATGAAAATTTTCTGAGTAACGACCATTATGTCACCCAAAAATCTTGAGTTCAAGATGCTTCAAGAAGGGTTCGCCTCGATGCAAATAAATGATAGCACATACAACCTAAGGATAGGTTCTATTCATTGTGTGAACATGGGTAGGGTTTCTACCAGGTCTCAAAAGGGTCTATGAACTGCCCAGTGACCACCTCACGTGAAGGCAGTATAGGGGTTTACAAGGAATGGTTGGGGCATCGTGTGACCGCCATTACCGAGTAAACACTCAGCTCATAGTTGGATGTTTCACAAATCTGAACCCCGACTGAAAGTCATGAGGTAGACTGTTACTCCCCACCTAACTTAGAAGCTTGTGTGTGCTTTCAAAAATAAATACAAGTGATGCATGAAACAATTCTAAAAAATGCATGCATAAAATAAAACAAGACAAAAATGGCAAAACTTTAACACATCAAATACACAAAGCTTAGTCCAATATTGTCAGAAACAGTACCTCCCCAGCGGAGTCGCCATTCTGTCGCACGTCTGAAAAACCCCGCGCGCCATCGGCTGGCGATTTGTCTCATCGTTGTTTGTATTGCTTGAATTGGTTCGTTAGGAGTCGCCACCTAGTATTTAATTGAAGGTCACTAGGAAACCCTTATTTACTGGTCATGGTCAGAGATTTGCGGGTAAGGGACTGATTGTGGTTAGGGAAGGTATTAGCACCCCTAACGCACCCTACCTGAGGTAAGCTGCTTCGTGGACTTGATGTGTTAAAGAAGTTTTAAAAATTTTGTCTTTTCATCGGATTTTAGAAATACAACTTCCGTACAAGTTTGTACTTCTACACCGTGATCCAATCAAAATATTAAATCCTTCTTTATTCTTTGCCGTCTTATCATAGAAAAACCTTCACAAACAAAACACACACCGCACATTAACTTTTAAAGCTTCATGAGCTTGATGTAATTTAAAAAATAAAATTTTAGACAACTTCTAAGGCTTCGATACATCAGTTATTAATTCCCAGAATATATGTAGAAACATGTTCTTACATTTTCATGGAAAATACAACATGATTTTATCCATCCTTAGAATTTGTGCATTAAAATATAAAAAACATTTTTCTTTTTGTCCTTTTTTATTTTTTATAATTCAATAACATAAAATAAAAAAAGAACACCAACACACACTCTTTTTTATTATGTTTTTTTTCTTTTCTTTTCTTTTACAGTCACATTTACACAAAATAAATTCAAAACAAATAAATACAAATTGCATTAATTAATTTAAATTTTACAAAACAGTCCCTAAAAGTCCAGGAATTGCATTGAAGGACACTGCCGGAACTGCTGAACAGTGACGGCGCGTCTTCCCACGCGCCGCCCAGAAATTCAGGCAGCGTGAGGATGCTGTAATGGCTTACTCCCCTCTTCAATCTCCTGCTGCCCGTCACCTGCAAAACAAACCCAACACATAGCAGCAGTTGATTTTAGTTTTGGTTTTAGATCTGATTTTGAATTTTTTTCTTCTGCCCGTTGCTCCTTTCTTCTTCTGGATTCAGCGCCGCCATTGCGTGTGGCTGTTTGGATGGTTGGAGATCGGAGAAGTGGCTGGTGGCTGGAGGCGCTGTCGAAGGAAGCCGATCTGCGGTGTCAGCCAGGTGAGGGAGGAGAAGGACGGGGCTGCTGCTGCCACCGCTGGGGAAACGGCTGGAGGAGGGGAGCTTGTCTCGCGGTGTGGCTGAGCTGGCGACGAGGAGGAGTGCTGGAGGCGGCCGGAACTGCTGGTACAGCCGTGCGTTGGGGGTCGGTGTTGACGGAGACCGACGAGTAAAGAAGATGCCGCTGAGGGGAGAGAAGGGAGAATGAAGTGGCCCTGGGTCTGTGTTGTGTGGCCGGTGAGTCCGCTGAGAATGAGAGGAAATGGGGAAACAACCGTGGCTTTCCTCCTTTGCAAAGGTTGGGGTCGCCGGCTGGGAGAAGGGAAAAAATCAGAGGCAGTGGGAAGAAAGTTTGCAACCGGGGGCTGCTCTGGTCTTGTTGGCCCAGGAAAGGAGTCGGAGCAAAATGGCTGCTCTGGTTTGATTTCAACCAGTGGGGACTGCCGTTTGGGTTGAAAAATCAAGCAAAGGAGTGCGGCTCAGGGAGTCAAAAAAATTGAAAACCAGCGTGGGGGCGGCTGGTGTAAAAGAAGAGGTTTTTTTAGGGTTAGGTTTTTTGTGTTTTTTTTTTCTTTTGAAAGTGCCGAAATTATCCCTCTTACAAAATGCCCCCCCCCAGATTTGTGTGTTAAATGTTGCTATTTATAGGCAAAAACATTTTTTCGGGCTTCAAAATTGGTCCTTCAATTTTTGTGTTCAATTCACTTGGTAAAAATTAAATTTGGTCTTAAAATTTCAATCTTTTCAATTCAGTCCAAATTAAGCTCCCAAACTTAATTTTTTCACCAATTAAGCCCCCAAATTAATTTGACCCATTTAAAGTATAATTAAGTCCTTGCACTTAATTAAATCCTTCAATTGGACCTAAATTAATTCTTAAACATAATTAAAATTTAATTTGGCCCATGATTAAATCAAATTGGCCCATTAAAAATTTAATTATGTCATTGGACTTAATTTTTATGCAAATTCATCCAATAATCATTTAATTTGACCTTCGAATATGCATTTAATTTGACCTTCGATTTTTGCCTATTTTTGCAGTCTTTTTTTTATCGGCTTTCTCCACAGTGTCTGCCTTTATTTTATTTTTTGATTTTTATTTTAAAAAAAAGAAGTGAATTTTGGGGAATAACCCAAAATTGGGTTATGACAACAACCATATCCAATTCCCGGATAATAAATTTGATTTGTTAACCTGAATTGATCAGGATTGATTTAAGATATTGTCATATATATATATATATATATATATATATATATATGTAATGTTTTAATTTATTTTTATTTTTTAAAAGTCAAATCAAGGTTTGATCAGGATACAATTAAATTGGTAAGGTTAATTAAATCATGTAAGGTCTACTCTCACGCACTTTGATATGAAATCCAGAATAGACAAAGAGTTTGCTAAGAAAATCTCAAGATTAAACTATAGAGTTGGAATGAGTTTAACATCTTTATGAAAAATTTCCCCATGATAACATAAACACGATGAGTTGTTCATTTATTTTTGTAATTCATTCATGTTAAAATTAATAAAATATTAATTTTTTATTTAATTTTTTTATATATGTAGTTATGATAAGATGCATGCAAAACAAATATTTTTGTATAGAAATGCTGGAAAAAATGGATAATGTTAATAAGATAAAAGGGTTTTGAATAGAGAGATACATTTCTTATCCTTATTTTATGAAGTCCTTTTTTTTTAATTTGTTATTTTTTAAAATAAATAATATTGAACAAAAAATTTATATTTTTTATGAAAAAAAATATATTGATAAGAAAAGGAGGAATCATGTTAGCAAATTATTTTGTTTTAATGAAATTATTATTATTTTTACAACAACAAAAATATTATTGCCATATGATTAATTAAAAAAACTGAGGGATTCTGTGGTGATAAAATATCTGAATCTATTTCAATATCATAATTTCTTGACTTTATATTTAGTTAGTGTTAACAATATATAAGTTATGGTGCTAGAAAACACATTGTTTCACATTCATTTTATTACATTTAAACAAATTTTTTGATGTAGCCGCAAAGGGCCAACTAGCTAGTTATAAATTATAGAAACATCCACCGACTATTGTACTCTCTATAGAAGCATCCACCGGCAGAGGTTATTGTCTTATTGATAGTCTTGATCAAGCTTGCCAGCACTAGAGAAAGAAAGGTTTAATTCTTCAACTGCCTTGCAATCTTGAACCACTCAGTAATCTGAATTGATATATTATTTTAATTATCCGTACCATGAGTCGATTGGTAGGTGGGAATTGGGAGCTTGGGGTTTTCACCTAACGATGTATGAGCCTTTAATTTTGTATAAGGTTGAATGCATTACTGAACTGTCGTTTTCATGTCGAGAGAACAGAACCTCCTGATTCTTGGATAAAAGTAAACTTGATAATCGCGATCACGCCATCCTCCGTTTCTTTTTTTTTTTTAATATCAATATATTTAAACAGAAATGCCATGAGCCTCATCTTGAGCTCCGTTCCTGGAAAAAAAAAAAAAAAAACCCGATGCAAGGTTTGTTTTCAAGATAAGATTGTTACTTGGTGAAAAGTTGGCATAGCACGGGTTTATCTGGCTATATAACAATTGAAATCAAGTAATTGTTGCAGCATTCAAACATTTTCCCCGCCTTATAAATAATAAATTCAAATGTAAAGCCGGAAAAGTAGAAACCAACATCCAGTGCATGGCAATATTGTAAAGTAAATAAATTGCTGAAGAACAGCAAAGCAAGAAATACCACCGAAAGAGAAATTATTGCTCGAATATCTGATTTCAAACTGCTCCTCAAAAGCACCATTACATACCTCGTCAAACCAGAAAAGAGCCACGAAGCTTAAATGAGGAACCTGGTGGCGCTAAAATACAGAGCAGTAGAACCACCAAGAAAAACCACAACATATAAAAGAACGGAAAAGTGTCTAAATATTCGAATGGATCGAGATGAATCTCATGAAATAGAGTCCAGGGGAGAAGTTATTGTCTTATTGAGAGTCTTGATTAAGCTTGATAGAACTAAGGAAAGGTTTAATTCCTCAACTGCCTAGCAATCTTGAACCATTCAGTATGGAAAGATCCTTCCACGTCAACCCTTTCATATGTATGCGCACCAAAATAATCTCTTTGAGCTTGGACCAAATTAGCAGGCAACCTTCCCCTCCGGTAGGTGTCAAAATAGGCGAGACTGGATGACATACCAGGAGTGCTAATACCGGAGTTGATTGCGAGACACACAACCCTGCGCCACGCAGACTGGCGCTCAATAATTTCCTTTGCAAACTCTGGATCCACTAGAAGGTTAGCAAGATCAGGATTCCTATCATATGCCTTCTTGATCCAGTCCAGAAATACAGCTCGGATAATACAACCACCCTTCCAAATCCTAGCCAGTTCTCCCAATTTCAAGTCCCATCCCTTCTCAATACTCTTTGCACGGATCAGATTCATCCCCTGTGCATAACTACAAATCTTGGATGCATAAAGAGCTTGTCTGACATCATCAATCAACTGCTTCTTATCCACCACTTGGCCAGTTAAAATATCCCCAAAACCACCTGCTTTGAAGACTTTAGCAGCCTCAACGCGTTCCTCCTTCAAACCACTGAGGAACCTTGCATCCAAAGAGGATGCAATTGTAGAAGCTGCTACGCATAGATCAGCAGCTTGCTGCACAGTCCATTTACCTGTACCCTTCATGCCAGTTTTGTCCAAAACCTTGTCAACCAGATATCCTTCCCCCTTGTCATCTTTAATTCCAAATATATCTGCAGTGATTTCAATCAAGAAGCTAAGAAGCTCACCCTTGTTCCATTCTGCAAAAACACTATGGAGTTCTTCATTTGACAACTTTCCAACTGATTTTAGTACATCATAAGCTTCAGCAATCAACTGCATATCGCCGTATTCAATTCCATTATGAACAATCTTGACAAAATTACCAGAACCGCCTTTGCCGATGTAAGTCACGCAGGGGCCACTATCAGGAACTTGAGCTGCCACTTTAAGAAGGATGTCTTCGATGGACTTGAAAGCCTCGAAGGAACCTCCAGGCGTCAATGAAATTCCATTACGTGCACCCTCTTCACCACCTGAAACTCCCATTCCAAGGTAGAGCAAGCCCAATTCAGCCATAGCCTTTTCTCTCCTCTCAGTGTTCTCATACCACTCATTTCCACCATCAATGATACAATCTCCCTTCTCCAAGTAGGCAGAAAGAGTCTTTATGGTTTGATCAACTGGTGACCCTGCCTTGACAAGCATAATTATCACTCGGGGCTTTTGGATTGACTTCACAAAAGATTCAGGATCGTGGAAGCCATATAAGGGAAGATCTCCCTCTCTTTTAGCCCTCTCAACAGTCTCATCAACTTTGGAGGTGGACCGATTATAAACCGAAATGGGGAAGCCTTTCTCCGCAATATTAAGAGCCAGGTTCTGGCCCATGACAGCCAGACCAGCGAGGCCTATTCTTGTTGGTTTTGGGGGTGCGGCCATCGTTACCCTGTCCAAAATTATCTGAGGATAAATTCCATAACTTTGAAAAATTAATTAATATTAATTAACAGAAAAGCTAAAACACATATGGTTTTTCCTTAGCATTTCATAATGAAAACCTCAATTTGCCTAAGAGAAGGATCAATAAATAACATTAGGTTTTGGGGTTACATCAGTCATTTTATATTATCTGGGAAAAATACAATCACTTGAATAACATTATGATCGATAAATAATGAATTGATGTGTGGTGACTTTAAAGACAATTTCATTTTTTATGCAAAGTAAAATTACATCACTGTCCTCGGGATCAAGAAATTTAAAACATCCTTGTAAGGGCTTTTTGATCTTTTCTCATAATTTTTTTATTTTTTATTTTTGTTTTGCTCATATTGACTAAAGAAGTTTATTATTTTTATAGATATAAAATATCAATTAAAACAAAAACATGGGTGGCACGTAACATGCATTAGTATGCAAATGGATATCGTTCGCGCCTTTTGGGTAGACTGTGCATCTAATATCATTTTCATTAATAACCTTTTTTTACATTTTAATGGCATGAATAATCATTTAAAAAAATAAAAAAAAATAAAATTATTTTATGAAACAAAGTTATTAAATACAACTGAGTACATGATTCATGTTGCGAGATCAAATATCTTAGTTTTAAGTATATCTTGATCAAATATTGATTTATTTAATTAAATGCATCTATAACTATTTTGATTTATGATTGAGAATTTTGTAATATTTAAAAACACGTTGGAAAAGTCTGTATATTCTATTTTTTACTTAAAAAAATAATCTGATATATGACAAAATATGGGTCAAATAGCTAGTAAAAAACACTAAAAGATATGTTACTTTTACTATGCTCTACATAAAAAAAAAAAAAAATACTATTCATTATAATAGTGTTTATTTTCTTTGATTTTTTTTTTTCAATCTATGTTTTATTTTGCCTTTTGTTGTCCATTATTTTTTTTTGGTTTGCCTTTTAAGTGGTTATTTTAAATTCATGATTCGTGTTGTAAGTTTGACATGCTAACTCGGTTGACTTATTTTTTTAATTAGCTGGTTTTTTTTTTTTTTAATTTCTAACCTTCAATATTGGGGGTCATGAGTTTTGTAGGTTAACTTATGTTGATTCAGATCAATTTTTTTTAATTAATATTTTTTTCAATTTTATCCTTTAATATTAGATTAATTTGAAATTGAGCTTCATAACTTAATTTCTACTTGTTTTATATGGGTTGGGGTTATCATGATCTTGTGACTTGATTCATGAGCTTTGCAGGTTAACCTGGGTTGACTTGACCCAACTCAATCCAATATATTGTCATCTTAATATTTTTTTAAAAAATAATCATCTTGAATTTTTGTAGTTAAATTACATTTTTATTGGTTGTTTGAGTTGTCTTTGAATCCGTCAACCCAACTGAGTTACTTTGGGTCAACTCCCATAAGTTTTAATTTTTTTTTCTACAAGAAATACATTAGCAACACTTGCATTTTTTGTACATTATAAAAAAAATGAACCGATCTTCAACATATCACGAGCAAAAGATCTTTTTACATTGATAACCAACCTTTTTTTTTTCATTTTTAAAAAAATTTTATCCTTATATTTTTTTTCCTTTTTGCATTTAATTCTTTTGTGACATAATTATTTGAAATAAAATTTTAAATTTTAGTAGAAAGAAAAAAAAATTAAAAGAGAGAGGATGAAAATGTAAAACAAGTAAAAAAAATACATGGCTAGTCTCAAGGTTTTTAAAAATTTTATTTTGATTTAAAAGTTTATATTAATCCCTTTTTTAGCTCTTCAGTTTAAGATATGAAAGAGAAACTCATCAAAAATATAGTGAAAGTCATTGGTTATTCAAATTTTAGCCACTAAGAGTGAGGATATTTATGTCAATGGATTCCTCTTCTCGAGAGACATGCAAAAAGGTGGTTTTTTCCTCTAAACATGATGGAAAAAATAGGTCAAGTTTCATTTATTTTTTTATATGGTTGATTTTTTTTTTGAGTGATTTTGAGGTGTTTTTGGTTTATTAAGTTGTTTTTTTAGGTTTATATTATGTTATGAAGATGTTATTAGATAAAAACAAACAAAAAATTGAGTTTAAGGGATTGAAATACATGGACTCTTGATTTTCCAAACATTAAAGGTGACTAGAAAAGGGCTAGTTAGCAATAGACCATTTATCATTGCAAACGACCTGTAAAAAACGAGGGAAAAAAAGTGCTCTTGAGCTTTTAATTAATGCAAAGTGTGTGGACCTAGCCCATCAACATTTGGCTTTTTTGTATTTTTTTTAAATATTTTTTCATTAGTTATTTATATTTAAGTATTGATTTATGTCAATTCTTTTATTTTTTAAACAAATTGAATCAGCTTTGTTTTTATAAATAATGGTTAATCTTTTTATAGTTTTTTAGTTGCATGATAATTTGAAAAGTTTAGTTTGATTTATCTTGAATTTTCTTCCTTTTATATTCTATATGAATTAGATATATTTGTATCAATTTCATATGAAAATAAAAACCATTTATGATTAGTGGCAACAATTTTTCAAATTTGACCACCCTTTTTTTTTAGTTTATGATCTTTTTTATTTGTGTATTCTTTAGACTTAAAGGTTTCGATCAGATTTTCAAACTTGATTAGAGGCTTTAAGGGTTTCGATGAGATTTTCAAACTTGATTAGAGGCCGATTTAATGAGATGAATTTTAAATTCATAGCATAAATATGCAATTAAAACAGAAAAGATCAAACTAAAAACCAAAAAACATAAAAATCAGTATGGCTCAACCAAAATTCATGAAAGAAATTCTCTTTTTGTCAACATATTCTCCATTGACTTCTCTTTTGGTCCCTTTATTTTTAGCATTTTATGTTCTGGACCAAAACTTTATTTTAATACATTTTAGTCCCTGAGTTTGAGATAAGAGAGAGAAAGTCGCTAAAAAATAAGGACTGAAAAAGAAAGTTATCGGCTGACAACATTCTAGTAATAATAAAAAAAATCAATCTTAGTAACAGTTAATTTCATTTGATGAGATTTGTTTCATTATGGTGTTTTTTAATCATTCATCTTGTCAGCAAAATAGATTAGGATTCGAGAAACTTTTTATTTGAGATATTTTTTTTCTAGTTTTGTGTCTGATTAAAGAGGTTATATATGGGTTTGTTGAGGTACACGAGTTTTATATATATATATATATATATATATATATATATATATATTCATGTGAAAAAAGCGTGTAAAATAAGTTTATTAGGTCTAATAAGTTGAGAGTATAGTTATTACACCCGGTTCAGAGGTTGACCCGACCAAGGGTTCGGGTCTCGGGTTTCATGGGTCAACCCGGAAAAATTAAAATATATATATATATATATATATATATATTTCATATGAAAAAAACTATGTAAATATAGGTTATATATATTGTAAACAATGAAGTTTAAAAGAATATTTTAAAAAGTTTTTTTTATCCCACATTAAAAAGATATTATGTTAAGTTTCTAAGTTGAAGTATTTAAACTAAAAAAGTTTTTTATCCTACATTAAAAAAACATAACTTATTTCATGAGAACATAGAGTATATGTACAAAAGGGCTTCAAATCCCATATTAAAAAGATACTATGTTATCCTTTTAAGCTGAAGTATTTAAATCAAAATGTTTTTTATCCCACATTGAAAAAACATGATTTTTTTTCTTGGAAATATAGAGTTTATATACTAATGAGTTTCAAATCCCACATTAAAAAAACATAACTTATTTCATGGGAACATAGAGTATATGTACAAAAGGGCTTCAAATCCCATATTAAAAAGATATTATATTATCCTTTTAAGCTGAAGTATTTAAATCAAAATGTTTTTTATCTCACATTGAAAAAACATGATTTTTTTTCTTGGAAATATAGAGTTTATATACTTGTCATAACCCAATTTTTTTAACAAATAATAAAAATAAAAATATATTTGAGAATGGGGTTACAACAACACAAATTCAAAGTTCATCGATGGAATTATCAAATTTGAGAATAATTTGGTTAGAAATTGAAGAATTAATAAGTTGGGAAATTTATTTAAATTTTGGATTAGTTTAATTAATGAAATTAGAAGAATTAATAAGTTTGAGGACTTAATTAAACTTTGATTTAATTAATTAAATAAATTCAGGGATTTAATTGAAATATATCCAAAAAGAGCAAAATTGAAAGAATTAATTAAGGACCAAATTGAATAATCCAGGAATTAAGGACTGTTTTGTAAATAATGCACCAATTTAGGGATTTAATTGAAATTTATCCAAAAAGGGCAAAATTAAAAGAAATTTTTATTCAGGGGTCCAATTGCGAAATTTCCAAAGTTCAGGGGTCAAATTGAAAATTGTTAAACGGTGCCGTTTGCAATAATACTGTTCGTCATCCCTTCCATTTCGCCAGGGCAGCCGATTCAACAGGAAAATCCCAGTGCATCCGATCCAAATCGTGACCATGTCTCCTGCCACGATTGCCACAATCCCGTAGGTAGAGGTGATGGTTTTTTGAAGGTCTCTGGCCTTATAAAAGGCAGAGCAAAAAAAAAAATACCCAGAGGGGGGAGAAAACCCAGTATAAACAGAGGAAGAAAACCCAGAAGGAAACCGAGACGAATAAACCCAGAAACAAAGGGCGATCAACCTAGAAAAACAGAGCAATCAAAACACAACCCAGAAAAATAGAGAAGAACAGAAACATCAACACAAAACAGAGAAAAGACAGAGGAAAAAACAGGGCATAAACCGAAAAAAAACATACACAGAGAAGGAGAAAATAGGAGAGTAACAGATACAGAAGGGAGAATTATCCCTGCAATTTTCTGTGCTTCATCTCAAGAAACAGACATACCCACTCAGTTTCTTCATCGCAAGAGGAGGAAATCAGACGAAAAATTCAGGGGAAGACGGGGGCAGGTTGAAGCAGACGAAAGGGAAGGCAAAATTCCTTCACAACTTCGGCAGCCGCAAACAGTAAAGGAAAACCGGAGGGAGCACAGGAGATCGATCAAATACCAGGAGCACGGGAACGAACCGCTTGCAGAATCATAAGAACAAAGAAGAAAGGAAAAACGGGCAGCAGACCAGGTAAGTAATCTGTTCTTCTTGCGCTCTGTTGTTTAAATTGCATTTGCACTGTGCAAGTGAATTTTAATTCACTTGCACAGTGTAGCAACACGCGTGGATTAGCACGCGTGTTGCTAGCCCAGCCGGGCCACTGGCTTGGGCCAGTGGCCAGGCTGTCTGGGCCCGGCCCAGCTACATGGGCTGAGCTGGGCCTATCCCAAGGAAATTAGGATGGGCTGGGTCCAGCCCAGCCCAAATAAAAAATAGAAAAACAGAAAAAAATAAAAAATAATGTATAAATAAAAAAAAATGTGTATGCATAAATAAAAATAATGTAAATTTATTGGTTTATTCACTAACGCCAGAGTTAGGAATAAAAATATCGGTTTAAATTTATATTATTTTTATTCGTTGTATTTTATTTTATTTGGATGAATAAAAATAATGTAAATTTATTGGTTTATTCACTGACGCCAGAGTCAGGAATAAAAATACCGGTTTAAATTTATATTATTTTTATTCGTTGTATTTTATTTTATTTTAGCTAGGAAAATAAAAAATGTGTGCATGCGTAAAAATGAATGTAGTATTATTTATTTATTCACTGGCGCCAGAGTCGGGAATAAAAAAAAAACATTTGATTTAAATTTATTTTTTAGCTACGTAATATTTATCAACGCCAGAGTTGGAAATATTCGTAGTTAATATTCACTGGCGCCAGAGTCAGGAATATTGTAAGCAAATTTTCATAACATAAATAAAAAAAAAAAAACATTTAGCAATTTAAGACGAAACTAGCAATGCAGCCTGCCTCAGGCAGGACGTTTAAGGGGTGATAATATCTTCTCTTTTACTTAACCAGTCCCGAACCATAGAATCTCTGTTGACCAGTTAGGGTTCCTAGTGACCATAATACTAGGTGGCGACTCTTTAAACAAAAATATCCACATTAAAAAACAGGATGCCAGAAATCCGTTCTTTTCAAAGATTTTAATAAATTTTTAGGGCCGCCGCGATGTCGGGTGCGACAATACTAATGAGTTTCAAATCCCACATTAAAAAAACATAACTTATTTCATGGGAACATAGAGTATATGTACAAAAGGGCTTCAAATCCCATATTAAAAAGATACTATGTTATCCTTTTAAGCTGAAGTATTCAAATCAAAATGTTTTTTTATCCCACATTGAGAAAACATGATTTTTTTTCTTGGAAACATAGAGTTTATATACTAATGAGTTTCAAATCCCATATTAAAAAAACATAACTTTTTTCATGGGAACATAGAGTATATATACAAAAGGGTTTCAAATCCTACATTGAAAATATACCATGTTATCCTTTTAAGTTGAAGTATTTAAATCAAAAGGTTTTTTTATCCCATATTAAAAAAACATAATTTTTTTCATGGGAACATATATATATATATATATATATATATATGTTTTTTTTTCTTGGAAACATAGAGTTTATATACTAATGAGTTTCAAATCCCATATTAAAAAAACATAACTTTTTTCATGGAAATATAGAGTATATATACAATAAGGGCTTCAAATCTCACATTGAAAAGATACAATGTTATCCTTTTAAGTTGAAATATTTAAATAAAAGGTTTTTTTATCCCACGTTGAAAAAACTTGATTTTTTTCTTGGGAACATAGAGGAAATATACGGAAGGTGTTATCCTTTTAAGTTGAAGTATTTAAACCAAAAAGTTTTTTATCCTATTTTGAAAAAATATAATTTTTTTCTTGGGAACATAGAGTATATATATATTAATGGGTCTCAAATCCCACATTTGAAAAAAAAACCGGGTCTCGTCCGAATTCACCCAGGTCATGGGTTGACTTGTCGGGTCGCCCGGGTTTAGCCGAGTTGTTTCCACAGTCGGTCTTTTATTAAATCCGAACTAATCCAACCACAAAATCAATTGAATCTCAAGTTTATTTGCCAGGCCAGACCAAATTTAATAACAGTGGTCGAGAGTAGACTTCCGAGGCACCTTGGGTTGCTTAAAAGTCAATAATAAATGACATCTCATTTGCTTTTTAAATGTTCTATTTAATAATATAATGTCGTTGTTTTTATAATATTAGTTAGAGCTCTTTTTGTCCAGCCCATCAATACTTTTTTTTTTTTTTCTAAAGCTTTATTAGTTGTGTTTCCTGTGCATGTCTATGTTTCCTGCACAAACGTATAATTAGATAGCAAATTAGACTACAAAAAGTTTGTGCAAGCAGTCTATTATTCTTATATTTTTAATTCATACACATTGACATTATCAAAATTAATAATTTTTTTTATTTATTAAAATTTATTTTTTTAATATTTAGGAAAACAATCCAGAAAAAAGGAAGTGCATTAATAAGATAATGAGGTTTTGATTAGAGATTTGCTTTTTCTTTTTTACCATGTTTTCAAAGGGTCCAAATTTTATTTGATATTTATTCTAATTGTTTTTTTGTTTTATCAAATAAAGCTCATAGCACATAAAAGCTATATTTGTTTTAGAGGAAAACAAATTGATAAGAAAAGAAGGGATTAGAATAGTAAATTATTTTGTTTCCATGGAATTTAAATTATTATATTCCTTACAAAAAAAAATGATATATAAATAAATAAATAAATGAAGTAGTTTATTGCAGCACAAAAATAAGAATCTTAATCAGCATCTATATCTTGTCTTTCTAGTATGGTTTTTAGATAATGCTAACAACTCTTTTTAATACCTATTTACTTATATAATTTTTTATTTATTTAATTAAATATATGTAATAAATTTGTATTTAAAAATTAAAATTTAATTTTGGAACTAAAAGATGCCTAATAGCTCCAGTGTAATTTGTTTTTTACTTTAAAAATTAACTTCTAGCATACCGCAGGCAAATCAGAAGCCAAAACTTGGAGGCTAACATGAGTTGTTATCAACTAAAAAATCAACTAGATCCTGACGCATGTCTATTTTTATTCAATGTTTCCTGCACTCACGTATAAGCAGTCTATTATTCTTATATTTTTAATTCATACACATTGACACTATCAACTAAAAATCAACATGAGTTGTTATCAACTAGATCCTGACGATTATAAAAACCCTTCTCCCTTTTCTTCTCCACTCAGATATCCGAAGAAAAAAAAAAAAACAATAACTACTAAAAAAAAGGAGTCGCATCTTTGTCAAGCAAATAAGAAAAAGCACACACCTTGGAAATGGGTACTGAAAAATTAAAGATCTGGGAATGGAAGAAGGGCGAGAAATTAGTAGATAGCTGAAAACAATAATATTAAAGAAAGAGAAAGAAGGGAAGGAACACGTAAGAGCAGCATTTGCTTACCGCGTAGAAGTGAAAGTCAGAAACGCAAGACTTGATGATGGAGCTTTTCATTTGTCTGAATTTATATATTATTTTAATTATCCGTACCATGAGCTGATTGGTAGGTGGGAATTGGGAGCTTGGGGTTCTTACCTAACAATGTATGAGCTTTAAATTTTGTGTAAGGTTTAGTGCAAAGATGCTCGAGCTTCGAATTCCATTACTGAACTGTCGGTTTCATGCCGACAGAACACAACCTCCTGATTTTTTTATAAAAGTAAACTTGATAATCGCTATCACGCCAACCACCGTTCTTTTTTTTCTTTTTTTATGATATATTAAAATAAATAATATTTTTTAAAAAAAAAATTATTTTTAATATCAATATATTTAAACATAAACAGAAATGCTATGAGAGCTCTGAAAAAAAAAAAAACCCTTTATGCAAGGTTTGGTTTTTGTTACTTGGTGAAAAGTTGGCATAGCATGGGTTTACCTGGCTATATAACAATTGAAATCAAGTAATTGTTGCAGCATTCAAACATTTTCCCCGCCTTACAAATAATAAATTCAAATGTAAAGCCGGAAAAGTAGAAACCAACATCCACTGCATGGCAATATTGTAAAGTAAAAAAATTGCTGAAGAACAGCAAAGCAAGGAATACCACCGAAAGAGAAATTATTGCTCGAATATCTGATTTCAAACTGCTCCTCAAAAGCACCATTACATATCTCGTCAAACCAGAAAAGAGCCACGAAGCTTAAATGAGGAACCTGGTGGCGCTAAAATACAGAGCAGTAGAACCACCAAGAAAAACCACAACATATAGAAGAACGGAAAAGTGTCTAAATATTCGAATGGATCGAGATGAATCTCATGAAATAGAGTCCAGGGGAGAAGTTATTGTCTTATTGAGAGTCTTGATTAAGCTTGATAGAACTAAGGAAAGGTTTAATTCCTCAACTGCCTAGCAATCTTGAACCATTCAGTATGGAAAGATCCTTCCACGTCAACCCTTTCATATGTATGCGCACCAAAATAATCTCTTTGAGCTTGGACCAAATTAGCAGGCAACCTTCCCCTCCGGTAGGTGTCAAAATAGGCGAGACTGGATGACATACCAGGAGTGCTAATACCGGAGTTGATTGCGAGACACACAACCCTGCGCCACGCAGACTGGCGCTCAATAATTTCCTTTGCAAACTCTGGATCCACTAGAAGGTTAGCAAGATCAGGATTCCTATCATATGCCTTCTTGATCCAGTCCAGAAATACAGCTCGGATAATACAACCACCCTTCCAAATCCTAGCCAGTTCTCCCAATTTCAAGTCCCATCCCTTCTCAATACTCTTTGCACGGATCAGATTCATCCCCTGTGCATAACTACAAATCTTGGATGCATAAAGAGCTTGTCTGACATCATCAATCAACTGCTTCTTATCCACCACTTGGCCAGTTAAAATATCCCCAAAACCACCTGCTTTGAAGACTTTAGCAGCCTCAACGCGTTCCTCCTTCAAACCACTGAGGAACCTTGCATCCAAAGAGGATGCAATTGTAGGAGCTGCTATGGATAGATCAGCAGCTTGCTGCACAGTCCATTTACCTGTACCCTTCATGCCAGTTTTGTCCAAAACCTTGTCAACCAGATATCCTTCACCCTTATCATCTTTAATTCCAAATATATCCGCAGTGATTTCAATCAAGAAGCTAAGAAGCTCACCCTTGTTCCATTCTGCAAAAACACTATGGAGTTCTTCATTTGACAACTTTCCAACTGATTTTAGTACATCATAAGCTTCAGCAATCAACTGCATATCGCCATATTCAATTCCATTATGAACCATCTTGACAAAATTACCAGAACCGCCTTTGCCGATGTAAGTCACGCAAGGGCCACTATCAGGAACTTGAGCTGCCACTTTAAGAAGAATGTCTTCAATGTACTTGAAAGCCTCCAAGGAACCTCCAGGCATCATTGAAGGTCCATTACGTGCACCCTCTTCACCACCTGAAACTCCCATTCCAAGGTAGAGCAAGCCCAATTCAGCCATAGCCTTTTCTCTCCTCTCAGTGTTCTCATACCACTCATTTCCACCATCAATGATACAATCTCCCTTCTCCAAGTAGGCAGAAAGAGTCTTTATGGTTTGATCAACAGGTGACCCTGCCTTGACAAGCATAATTATCACTCGGGGCTTTTGGATTGACTTCACAAAAGATTCAGGATCATGGAAGCCATATAAGGGAAGATCTCCCTCTTTTTTAGCCCTCTCAACAGTCTCATCAACTTTGGAGGTAGACCGATTATAAACCGAAATGGGGAAGCCTTTCTCCGCAATATTAAGAGCCAGATTCTGGCCCATGACAGCCAGACCAGCGAGGCCTATTCTTGTTGGCTTTGTGGCAGCAGCCATAGTTAGCCTGACAATATGATCTCTCTAATGAGATAAATTCCAAAAGTTTGTGAAACGCTAAAGGCAATTCAAGAATCTTGGCAAAAATATATAAATAAATAAATAAAGAGTTTGGATTGTTAAAATAAATGCTAGCAAACATATTTTGATCACATTCCTTTCAATTTTGGAACATATTGCGAGGCCTAAAGTTAAAGATCAAAACACATGACGGTAAGATTTTCAAATGAAACTTAATTCAAGCTCTTACTCAGAAGGCCATGATTAGAAAAAAACAATGGATCAATCCGTTCAATTTGAAAGTAATCAACTTTTAAAAAATGAGAAGAACCAACGAAGCTGTTCAACATGAATCTGATCAAGAATTTCACAAGCTCATCAAAGAAATCATTAAAAACTTTGACTTTTCAAAATGTACTATGATCACAACAAAACCAAATTCACTAGCAAGATCATGCAGAGATCTACAAATCCCAGATCACCAATTCCTTAATAAATCTCAGAAACATTAAAAAATCAAAAGCCAAACTTGGAAGCTAATAGGAGTTGTTATAAACTAAATCCTGACAATTATAAAAACCCTTCTGATTTGAATTCTCCACACAGATCTCTAAAGCCAAAAAAAAAAAAAAAATACAAGAAAAGAATATACTAAGAAAGTACCATCTTTGTCATAAAGCAAACAAAAAAAGTACGCACCTTGGAAATGGATTCCGGAGAAATTAAGGAAAACCCAGGAAAATCAAAGATCTGGGAATCGAAAAGACAAGAGAAATTAGTCGATAGTTGACAACAATAATGTTAAAAACAGAAAGAAAGAAGGGAAGGTACATAAGACTAGCAATTGCTTACCGGCTGGAAATAACAAAAAAGACTTGATGATCTGCTCTTCATTTGTCTTAATTAATAAGCGGGTCAAATTTGGCCACCCATAGTATTCTCTAATTGGTTGGTAGGAAATGGGAGTTGGTGACCGTTGCCTTTGATTTAGCTACCTTTTCCATATCATGAGCCTAACTTTTAGAATGGGTGACTGATGGGCCTACCTATCTTTAAGTGCCCATGGTTGGTTTCTTTTATTTCGAAAGAAAAGGCTTGAATCGAGAAGAATGTCATTAATTTAAGTTGGCATTTTAAAAAAAAAAGAAAGAAAAGAAATGTCGAGTTTATTTCAAAGGAAAAAAATTAGGACTTGGGATTTTTACCTAATTTTTAAATTTTTAAGAGGTTGAATGGAATTTATAATGGAAAGAAAATTATTTTTTCCCTCAAACATATGACATAAGTTATGTTGTGTACGGAGAAATTTTATCAAAAAATAATTATTAATACTTATTTAACATGAGAGAGATAAATATAAAGAGAAAAGAGAAATAAAAGAGAGAATTGAAAAGGTTATTTTATGGCTAGTTAAAGATATTTTTATGAGTATAAATATTTTTTTTTATTTTATATTTGTTTCTAAATTTAAAATAACCTTTTAAATAATTATTGGTGGTTGCTAATTAAATATTTTAAATTTCTTTTACTCAATATAAAGCTTGTTTATATACAATAATTGCATCATAATAAATATAATTTAATAGTAAAAGTGCGATTTGTTCTATTAATTTTACCATTAAGAATTTAATGCAAAAAAATACAAAGAATTAAAAGGAGATTAAGATTGATATCTCATTAAGAAGTTATTGATCACTCTTTTTGCATGAAAGTATAGATCATAAATATTATATCATTGTCATGAAAGTATAAAATTCCATCAAATTATACATTTTTGGGTTAATGGGCCGATCTATAATACAACACATATATTATTATCTTTTATCATCAATTATGACAAAATTACCATTAAAATAAACTAACAAAAAAAGTAAGTCTCTTAGCAAAGTTACTATGCACACAAACACAAATTATTATTCATATAAAATATGTAATGATAAATTTGCTTTTACACTATTAAAACTTTGACCTACCAGTTAGGTATAATTTAATCTTTTCATTATAATCAATTAGTTATATAAAATTGATCAAGATAAGTCGATTTTTTCATATAATTTTCACATAATAAAATGACTTCAAAGCCCTAAAAAACAAAAATTGTTAATCTTGCTTCTAGATGCTTATTCATCTTTTTTCTTCTTCTTTTGTAAGCACAATAAAATAACTTACATAACCTTAAAAGCAAAAAATCTTTAACTAATATCTAGGAGCTTTTTTGTATTTTCATTATATATATATATAGGAGTAATTTAGTTATTCAAAATATATACTTAAGCAGCACATGTGGCTAACAGACTACTGGTTTGGTATTGAAGATGTTTTTTTTTTCTTTTCTCCCTCCTTCTCGATTCACACTTGACCTTTAAAATTTTCAAAGCAGTTCTTTAATTTGTTTTTTCTTCATATTTGATCCATGTTTTTTGGATTATTATTTATTTAATTTAAAATAATTTATAGAATTGATTTTTTTTCAATTGCATCCTATTTTGATTGCTATTTGTTCTATTTGAGAAAGTTTTTTCAACTGCATCAATTTTTTTTTATCAGATTTAATCCTAATTTTTTTTTTTACTTTGGTAATTTTTTTAGATTGATATTTGTTTTTCGATTTCACCTTTGAAAATTAAATTTGTTGAAAGTTGAGTTTCTTGATTGAACTTAGGTTTAAAATTTTACGGATTGTGATCTTAGGGGATTAACCTAAGTCTAGAAGATTCATCCGACTTTGCTTATTGTTTTTTTATTTTAAACTCATATTTTTTTATTTTTATCATTTGACATTTATTTAATTGGAGATTACACTCTATTACTTTTTTATTCACTTTCCATAGAAATTTTTATTGGTTTTGAAAATGACCTAAGTTATCTCAAATTTTTTTTATTTGTCATTTGTTGTTAAATTTAGCTTTTTTTTTTGTTAAATTAAATTAATTGATTAAATATAAGCATGGGATACTTGTTTTGTGACTTTTTGTTTAGTTTGTTATATGTGTTTTTACTCTTACAACGTCTACGACTTGTTTCAATGTCATCATCTAGCCTTTTATAGTGGCATTGAAACTGATTCAGTGAGCTCTTTCTAGTAGTAAGATGATATTCATTATAGAGCAACAATTAGTCTTAAAATAGGTTTTTTTTTCTTCTTCTTCCGTGTATTATATTAGCAACTTATTTTTCATAAAAAATTATTGTTATTTTTATCACTTTATTTATTGTTGATTTATTTTTAATTATATTATTAAATTAATTGAACTAACGTGACTCTTAGAATTTTCCTTGATTCTTTAAAGCATCGGTTTCGCATGAACATCGCTTTTTCATTGTCAATTTTTTTTTTTCCAGATTATTTATTATAATTGTATTTTTTTATTTGTATTATTTAAATTTATGGAACTTATTAAATATAGTCAAGACAATTATCCAAGTTTTTTTTAATGCCTTTTTACGAAGTCTTTACATATTGTTTTTACATTATAAAACATTTTAATCATCCCAACGACACAACGCAGGCCACCCATCTAGTTTGAATCTAAATATTTAGTGTTATATTTTAGTTCTATTCACATACCATATCTCGTACTGTTCCCAAATGATATATGCAACTATTTACTTTAAGCTTAGAACAAGTTGGAGTTTTACATGTTGCTGCAAAGGCGTAAAGTTGTACTTTGTAATTTAAAAAATGGCACAAATGTTTTAGCCTTTTTTTTTTAGCACATTTGGGAAGATATTTGATTGTTTGACGTCTATTGAGTAAATGAAGAAATGAAGTAAATAAAAATGATTTACATTATAAAATATTCTGAATACATTGTAGCAATTCATATATATATATATATATATATATATATATATATATATATATTTTTTTTTCATCCTCGGCCAATTTTTTATTTTATTTTCACGTACTTTCCCTTTTTCTTTCTTCATTATCCCTATAACTTTTATAATTTTAATTTTGGTTTTAAGAATCATTTTCTAAACATTTCAATGGATTTAGCCATATTCTATCAATAAAAAAAAATTGATATTGGTTTCAACAAGTTTCTTTTAACAAAAAAGATTTCATTGATGTGTTTTTGATTTATCTTACATGAAAAAGGAGATCGGAATTGAAAGAGAAAATGTTGTTCAATTTGATTTTGTATTTTAGAACCCTTTTTGGATTGATAAAATAGTTTTTTTTGGTTCTAAAGGTATTTATTATATATATTTTAAATGAAAATAGATTGAAAATAAATTTTTATGTTAAAAAGCATCCTTGAAATCCCAACAGCCACGATGATTGTTAGATTCTGGATAGACAAAATATGTGTTGTTTGCTATAAGCTTTTTTTTAGGGAAAAAAAGGCAGACGACATGTTATATAATAATAAAATAAATCTTGTTTGGCTTTTCTTTTTCTTTTTTTTGCCTTTGATTTGATTTGATTTTATTGTTCAACATTATATTTTTTTTATTGATCTTTTTTTTTTAATTTTTATCCTTCAATATTTGATTTATTTTAAATTGAGCTTCATAATTTATTTTGATTTGCTTTCTATAGGATTATCATGGTCTAAAAAAAACTTCCTATCATTAGGTTGGTGTTTAATTTTGAGAGTATCTATTTTTGTTTTTGTATAATTAAATAAAAATTATTTTAAACAAAAATTTATTAAATCTATTGAAATCCATGACTTGGATCGCGGATTTAACTAATTGACTTGGATTGACTGAGAATTAAACTTTGTAGTTTTGCGAGCATATATTTTTGTTTTCATATATTTATTTATAAAATAGTTACAAAAATTATGAAAAATGCTCCATTGGGGGACCATGATGATATGTGCAAAGGAACAAGCCCTCTAGAATATAGTTTATAATTAGATGATTATATCGTGCTACATTGCAAGGTCATATAAAAAAACTTTTTAACATAAATTAAATATGCAAGTGTTGATACCATGTTTTCTACCAATAAAAAATATTTTAATCATGAATTCAAGATTTTATGCATACATTTACTAAAATAAATATTAAAAAGAGTTCTTAATGTCAATTAAAAACTAAGTTGAAAAGCCAAGAAACAAATACAAAAGAAGATATTTGATCTTGTGCTGCGATAGACCCTTCAATTTTTTATTTAATTACATGACAATAGTTTTTTTATAGGAAGAGTAATGATTTAAATTCCATTAAAATAAACTAATTTTCTACTATAATTCTTTCTTTTCTTAATAATATTTTAAATTTGATCAAAAAATCCTAACATTATTTTATATGTCATTCATTAAATAAAGATAAAAAGAAATCAGATCCCATACAAAAAAAAATAAAATTGACAATTTAAAAATGGATAAAAAAATACTTCTCTAATAAAAACCCTTTTATCTCAATACGAGCTCAGTTGTTTTCAAAAAATTTTCACTAGAATATTTGAATTTTATAAAAAATCTTGTCATAATCCCTAAACCAAGTTTTAATTAAAAAAATAATATTACAATAATTTTACATGAGTATATTAAAAATATAAGAACAACACAACGCTTACGTTTTGTCACAAGAAACATTTTTATAGTGTCATTAAAACCTTCTAAGCAAGTCAACATGGATACCTCTTGGTTCTATATCTTGCCTCACTCGAGTTTTAAATTAAACCTTGTTGGAGTTAATCGTACATGACCCGATTAACTTGATAGGTTAAAAACAACTTATACAACTTGGTCAAAACCTATATCATCTTAAAAAAATAAATCAAAACATGATCATTTTATTTAAATATTCAAATAATAAAATCTTGGATTGATTAACCCATAAAAAATATGCCCTAAGTCATGAACATGGCTTGGTTTAATAACTTTATTTTTGTAAATTTTTTTTATTTAATTATACAATAATAAAAATAGATGCTCTTATAAAAATCATCAAAAAACTATATAAAAAATAGAATAATAATGATGGGTAGTATAAAAAGAAAGTTTGTAAATTTTATGAAAAGGTCCTTATAATTATATTTAAAAACAAAGCAAAAATTGATTGGTTTTTAATAAAGTAATACCTCAAATATATTTTGAATTAGTTAAGAATTAAATAAATATTATATCTAATATATTTTTAGTTATTTAATTTTAAATAAATAAATTTTCAATTAAAATAAAGGTAAAAATAAGATCAAGTGCGCTAGTCTAAGTGACTTAACACTTTTAGCCCATTATCAGGTTAGGTTTGTGTGCCTAAACTTTTTTTTTTTTTTTTTAAATGTTATGTTGCTTATAGCGGCTGGTGAAGCGTTGCCCATTGGACATCTCAACTAGCTGGAATCTTGTTGAAAAATCAAGTCCCTTCTCTTTGAACACAAAAGACCATATTTTAAGCATTATTTCATCTAAAAACATTTAGAAAACACTTTTATAAACATCAATAAAACCTTATCTAACCTTTAAAAAATGTTTAATTAGTCAAGAAACCAAAAAAAATCTCTTGATTTTAAAAAATCCTGAAGCATGCTCTACCTTTTCCAACAATATTATGGGTAAAAAAACATCTCAAATGATTTTTTATTGTGAAATGAAACTATTGACATAAAAAAATAACTATTTTGATGGTTGAAATATGATCAATCAATAATTTTCTCTCTCATCCCTAGTTATACGGTGACTATATCTCTTCTTTCTTTAATACAAAAATCAAATCATGAGAAAATTGAAATTTTGGATCAAAATATAAAAACCTTCAGAAAAAAGGATTGAAAAAGCAAAATAATAAGACTTTGGAGACCAAAATTCTTAAAAATGCACCTAATGTATAGTGTAAAAAAAAAAGAGATTGGATGTTTGTTTCAAAGTCAATTTTGGTCCTTAAAATTTTAATTATTTTTAATCAATAATTGTTTTTGGACAAATCAAGCATCAAATTAATGCAAGAATTTTTTTTAATATTGCAGGAATCTCAAATCAAGTTAACCAAAATAAATCATCTAGTTTAATTCCAAATAAACTCAATATAAATGGATCATATTGAAAAATAAATATGTGACAAAAGAAATTAAAGGACTAAAAAAAGAGGAAAGCACTGTGCAAGTCTATGGTGCTTCCCATTATATACTATAATGTATTACTAATGACTTTTAGTTAGTTTTTCAATTTCATTTAAACAAATTGAAAAACTAATTCTTGTAGCCTAATCTGAGTTAAATTTTGATTTAAATAAAAAGATATGGTTGGGCTAAATCAATTAACCCGTACTAAATTAATACGAGTCCAATCTAAATTTGGCTTATGAACACCAAATATATAGAAAAATAAAGCGATGTCCTTTTAATAATAAAATAAAAATAATTCCAAGAAACAAATATCCTCCGGATTTTTTGATAATTATGAGCCAGACGGGCTTGATAAATAAAGATAACTGCTATGCTAATTGGTTGATGAATTTGAGTTAGATTTTTTTTTTTTTGCAAGGGACTTTTATACTTGGTCATGCATTCTAATTTTTGTGTCCATTAAATGAGTGCTGAAAAAAGGATCAGGAAGGGAAAGTGTGCAAATGCTCTCCAAATGTACAATAGATAAGAAAAAACAGAACACTAATGCCAAAGAGTATGCAGACTTCTTGAAAATCTGAAATAAAGGTTTGGAGCAAAGAATTAACCGTGTAATGATTATATATATATATATATATATATATATATATATATATATATGTGTGTGTGTGTGTGTGTGTGTGTGTGTGTGTGTGTGTGTCCTTCTCCTCCCAAGTTCCGGAGGATTTCCACTGATCACATCCAATACTTTAAAAAAGAGAAACAGAAATAAATGAAGAAGCAAGCTATGTTTTTTTGTTTCTACTTCTTCAAAAATTATTTTCTTACAAGCAGGTTGTTAAGGATTATCTACAGAACAAACTATAAGCATCCTTTGCAGATAAATAAGCTTACTGCATATCCCCCTTCGCTGAATATCTCATCTTCTATAGAGTCTTCGTTGACACACCTTCAGTTGAAACGAATGTTCCAATCTTTGTATTTACATTAAATGCAACTTGTACTTTACTTATAAAAGAGTTCACGAAAATAAAGAAATCATGTTTAATAAAATTCTATATGGTATTAGAGCAATTCTTTCTCCAACGAAACTTTCTGATACGGCCTCAATTGCAAATGCTGTCATCATAAATTCTGAGATTCATGGCAATGGTGATACTCATCACATTGCCTTCAATGCCAGTTCTTAACTTCCCTTGAAACTAACACCCTTGAATTTTTCTTCCTGGCATGCTCAATTAATGTCCTTGATCATAGGCTATAACCTCCAAGGATATATTGATGGAACTATTGTTTGTCCATCACAAACATTACATGATCCAACTACTGGATTGTCCTCTACATGCATTTCAAATCTTGGATTTCAGCGTTGTTTTCGACAAGATAACTTTTCATACAATCCTTGCATCTGTTTCTGAACCAGTTCTACCACTAATTGCTACTTCCTCTACTACTCGCGATGCATGGTTAAAAATACAATGATTGTATGCAAATCAATCATGGACTCATGTCATGGAACTCAAGGAAAAATTCTTCATGGTGACTGCCAGGATGGTGTCTATCCACTACCACAACTATCACAAATCAAGAGACCTCCAACACTTGCACTTATTGGTGAAAGAACTTCTCGACCTTTGGCACACACTTCTTGGTCACCCCTCTAACAAAATCTATCGTTCCATAATTAATCATTTCTGTCTTCCTGTTTTATGCTCTTGACAGTCTTTATCTCTTATTTTTTCAGCTTGTTAATGTAATAAAAGTCATTAATTGTCCTTTTCAAAAACATCTATTATAAGCACTCATCCTCTAAAATGATTTATACAGATATATGAGGGCTAACAACATCAAATTCTATTGATGGTTTTCGATATTATGCTTTATTTATGGATCATTTCACAAAGTCTTGCTGGCTATTTCTGATTCATCATAAAAATGATGTTAGATCCATATTTATTCAGTTAAATTTTTTTTGAAAAACAATTTGGCTTTCAAATTAAGAATTTATACTCCAATAATAAGGGTGAGTACCAGTCTTTGTCAATTTATATCCTCAAAGTCTATAAACATACTCACCCCTACTCCACACACACCATAACAAAATGGGACAAGTGAACGTCAACATCGTCACATTGTCGAGATAGGTCTCACGTTGCTTCATCAAGCACATCTTCTATTGTCATACTAGATGTATGCATTTCAAATTGCAGTTTATCTTATCAACCATATGCCAACACATATTCTACAAAATAAAAGTCCTTTTGAAAGCCTATTTGGTTGTCAACCAAATTATCAAAAACTTCATACTTTTGGGTGTCAGTGTTTTCCTGGCTCAAACCTAACAATCACAACAAAATGCAACAAATTCTAAGCCATGTATTTTCCTTGGTTACTTAAGCACTCAAAACGCATATACATGCATGAATATTAATTCATCTCATCTCTATATTTCAAAACATGTCATCTTTGATGAAACTGTCTTTCCCTACACTTCCCCTACCATTATGTCACTACAAAAACTGTCAGGGCATAACACTCTCCACCATACCAGCAGTACCACGTCCAGAACAAACGCCTTCCAGACACTCATCAATGACAACTACTCCTCCTGTTGTTCCTTCATCTACACCACTTATATAGATTCTAGCCCTCCTCTCTTCACCATCAGACAATAGGTCAGGCACACAACTACCATCCTTAAACCTCTTCACTTGAAGCCACAATATGACAAACAAGATCTATGAACATTTACAAAACCAAAGCAACTCTACTTAACTATAAATCATCCACTCCCACAACCTATATATCTATTCCCCTTCTCTCTAGCACTGTTCATGATATTCATTACTTATGGGTATATCGATAGGCTGTTTACATCGGTATATCACAGAGGCGATGAGAACAATTCCCTTTTCTAAGACAATGATGCAAATTAAAAGTTTTATTATTTTTAACGGATAACCAACAAAATGAGATTTTCAATGCATTATCAATTAATGCTCTTACTGACTGAGGTACATGTTTTTACAGGTTTCCCAACAAAATCACTAATGGAATGGGATTTCCAACGCATTGGTAATTAATGAATTTTTAACTATTAACTATTTACTATTTTACTGATGGAATAACAAACGAAATTGAAAAAAAACTGGAGGGGTTTCTTAAATATTTAGTGTGAATTGAAAATTTTAATTTGACTTTACCAGATAAAATCACCAACAGAATATTAAAAAAATAATAATATTTAATTTTCCATTGGGAATTCCGTCCATAAGACCTAATATAAAAGCTTGGGCACATCAGACGGTGCTTCATATGTTCTCTCTTCTTCTCTTTATCATATCACTAACTATTCTTGTAATATCCCCATTTCCAGGACCAACACATCAATCATTAAAAAGGGGAAAAACATGGTATATATATATATATGTATGTATGTATGTATTTGGCCGAATTCATACAAAGTTTATCAAAATTTTGGTAGAGTCTTCTATATACCGGGAGGTTCTAAGTTATCAACAAGTTACCTGTAAACATCTATTATTCAAGATGATGACAAATTCATTAGTGTAATTAGTCGCCTATATCGGGACCAACCAATCAAGTTCGTTGTAATGTCGACATCAATGCAGCCGATTGATGTCATTGACTATTTCCAGCCTGAAATAGTCAATCAATTTTCCATAATACCTTAGAATATTTCCAGGAATGCCGATATCAAAGATTCTTCACATCATTAGCTTTCACATCAGGAATAGCTAATCAAGTTTTATATAATTGCCGATATCAATGTCATTAGTTGATATCATTAACTATTCTTACCTCGAATAGTTAATCAAGTCCAATATCTCTCATTTTCAGGCATGATCATGCCAATGTTATTAAACCTTATGAACATCATTAGCCTCTATACTTAGGACTAGCTAATCAAGTTCAAGAAGCAATCATCAATGAAATCCATTAATACAAGTGATGTTCTTAATCAAATCAATTACTCAAATCCATTTTTATTTCTCACTTATTTGACTTTATCTTTTCTCTTTGTAGCCTAATCCATAGATATAAATCCCAGAATTAAACAGATTATCAAAACCATCATTATGTAGAAAGTATAGGTATAGATCACCTACATGCTGTAAAAGCTCGACTCGTGCTCCATTGCTACTATTGTGCCCCTCCTGTGGCTCCTCCTAAATTCACAATCATACCATATTATTCCATACTCAAGTCATATTTCACAAAATAACAATAGTAATAACAACAACGCATACTCCTCTTTTACAATTGTTTTCTTTACATTTAAGTTCCCATTACATCTTTTAAGATTATGATTCATTATCAAATGATAACAAACATCACCAAATTCAATTTCAAATATTGTTTATTTCCTTCTAAACATCAAGACATGACACTACACGTTTTCAAAGGGAAGGAAACTTGATTTTGCCCTTAACATGACTAAATTTCCTCATTTTTCCAATTTGCTGAATTTGTCAGCAGGGGTGGCAACTCAACATTTCCTTAGATATTTGTTTATATTTGGAGTTCTAGAGCTCCAAATTAAGCGATGTTGGACTCGCTGGAAAGATAACATACCTAGCTACAACTCCTATGAAGAAACCTTCCCCTAATTTCATTATTTTTCGGCTTGCATCCCCTCTAGAATCAGAGTGACGAATCTGCCCTGTTTCATCAACGGTTTTTAGATGGGCTTTCAATTATCTCCATTTCCCTTTCTTCTCTCAAGAAAATTTTTTCACACCATATGTATGGCAACCTTTCTAAATATGACCTCTTATGTTAAATGATAAACAAAGTGATTAAATTTTTATTACACACACACACACACACACACACACACACACTTGTACATGATGTTCCTATTAAAATTTATTGAAATTTTCTCTAAAATTTCGGCAGAGTTTCCCCTATATCAGGAGGTCTCAAGTTATTGACATACGACTTGTTTACACTTCTAATATCCTGCATCTCTTAACTCAATTCAACCCAATCATCCTGGGTCTCAATCCCACAAACATCATCGTTCATGTCAACCACAATGTTTATGATATACATTAAACAACAATTATCATTATGGATGGATAAAAGATATAAACATGTATACATGAAACATGGTTATACAAACTACATAATTAAATTCACCTATTCAAGTTTAAACATCAATTATACAAATTAAGTTATATAAAAGTTGTAATATTACAAAATACAATGGTATACTTCCTAGAACCTATATTACAAAAAGTGAACATAAGTTAGGATCTACTCCTGTCGTGCATGCGATGGTCTTGAAATAAAATACGTATTATTGAAACATGAATATCACAATAATATAGCAATACAAATATCAAATAATTTTAAAAGGCAAACATGCATTCATATTTTATTGACTTTTCCCTTATGGTTTTCATTGAAAATTCTTTCTCCTTCAACTACTAAAAATTGTTTCCTCTTCAATTATCAACCTCTATTCAAGAGTTCATAAGATCAACCATGATTATTTTCGCTTAACACATTACCAATACCAATTTCATTGGTATCATCATCACCCCGTAGGAGTCCATGCAAGGTGATCCTCTTACCCGGGATCCTAACATACACTAAATGTATGCTAGTCAATACATGATGATCCCCTTACCTAGGATCCTAATATACACTAAATGTATGCTAGTCCACGCCCCATATCACACTTCTCATATTTCCTTTGACAACAATAATTCCATCACTTGGCAATTCAAACAACATCCTTTCACCTTGTATACTATTCAAAATATCGACATCATTACACAAAATTTCCTCCTTTCCCATAATATCCAATATTTGGTAATTCACATATCACATCAATAACATATTAAATCATGGAATTTAACTAGAAAGTATAGGTGCAGATCACCTACTTGGCAATTCACACAACATCCTTTTACCTTAAAAACTATTCAAAATATCGACATCATTACGCAAAATTTCCTCCTTTCCTATAATATCCAACATTCGATAATTCATGTATCACATCAATAACATATTAAATCATGGAATTTAACTAGAAACTATAGGTGTGGATCGCCTACTTGAAGTAAAATCTCTACTCGTGCTCCCCTGGTGCTGCTGTTGCACCATACCGATGGTCCCTTTTGCAATCATAGGCTCATCTCATAAATTTTCCTCATTCAAGAATATATTTTATAATAATCATATCAACAGCTAATAGGACTTTCTTTCAATCATTTCTTTCGTTATATTTTACGTTTTTCTTATTACACTCATTAATGTTGTCATTCTTTATCCAACCATAGTTATCATTCCTTTCTTTATATTTAAACTATTATTGTTTAAACCTTGAACTGTTATTGTCCAACTGTTACTGTTTAGACCTTGAACTGTTACTATCCAATTGTTATTATCTTGAACGGTTACTGTCTAGACATTAAACTGTTACTGTCTTGAACCGCTAGTGTCTTGGTATTGAACTGTTAGTGTCTTGAACCATTACTGTCTTGGCATTGAATTGTAACTGTCTTGAACCCTTATTGTCTAGACATTGAACTATTACTATTTTCAAGTGTTACTGTCTGCAGAGGTTGCATTCTAACCTCTACTTTGATTTTAACTATATTTGGAGTTATAGGACTCTGTTTCAAGCGAGGTTGGTCGTATTGGAAAGCTAGGACATGGGGCTACAAGTCCTTTGAAGGAAGGAGAATCCAGTTCTGCCCTTAAGACAATTAAAATTGCTTATCAACAAATCAGACTTACTGCCCTATAGGGTCTGTCATGACCTAATCTCAGTTGATAACCCATAACTAGAGTTCTACAGCTCCAAATTGAGCAAGACCAATTTTCTTAGTTAAAAAACATCAAAAATACAATTTATATGAATGAACCTAGTCCTAATACCCTCATCTACCTATCTGAAATCTTACCGAAAGTTAGGAGATTAGTCTGTCCAGATTTGTCACCCCCTTCCCTTCATACATAACTTTCACAAACTATATTTTCTGAGTAAGTTATCATGGTTTCATGTCCCCAATCACATACCACACATGAATTAACTTAATCTTAACAACAAATACTTTTTCCCCAATTCAGGTCTAAGAACCCTAATCTATAATTCAACATCAAGGCATCAATTCATTATCAAATTTGAAAATGAATTATAAGATCATGTTTAAAACACCTTACCTAGTACAAATTAAGGTTTTGATCTTTAACTAGTTGAAGATTTTCAACTCCCTTATTTCTTTTCTAACGATAGTCAGCCCTCCTTATTCTCTTTTTGTTCAATTTTCTTATTAATCCTTTGCCCACAAGTGTTTATTCCATATATAAACCCTTAATCTTGGATGGGTTCTTGAAATTTTGGTGTTTTTCTCTTGATTTTGCAAGAATGGATACAAAACTCTCTCTTTTCTTTCCTTAAGGTTGATGCAAATTTTTGATGAGGAGATGAGTATTTATACTCTATAATTTCTCTTATTTGCACTTAGGTTTCATTTTCCTTTAAGTGTATTATTCTCTTCAATTAAATCCAACCCTCAATATTACCAGGTTTTTTTTTTTTTTTTTTTATAATGTCTCAAATTATTTCGCCCCGGAAATTTATATTAAAAAATTTCTAAATTCCTGTTTTTATTTAACCATATGCATGGATTTCTTCACTTTTATTTCCCATGTAGTTAGTTTGCAATTTAAGTAACATTTATTTTTCCCTAGGTTTATATCCCAAGACCATTTACGCTAATTTTGCCCCTTTTGTTTTGTGTAAGGTGGTCTAGAACCACTTTAAGAAACATGCACATTATTACTTATATGATTTTCTACGTTTCGCAAATATCCTCAAAATGCGTCATATTCCATAAATATGGACCATAACCCTTCCCACCCCACCTAACCTACGAAACTGATTTTACAAAGTTCTCATATCATCAAGTTATCTTGCTTCCTTTATTGGTAAGCTTTCCGCTACACCTAATTCACTCATCATTATTATATGAAATCTCAAAACCCCCCCTCCTACACAATCTTGTCTTTGTTGAACTTGGCCCCAAGGGCTCCCTTCTCCTTCCTATATGATAATTATCCCTTCTAGTTATCATTCACATTGCAACAACACATCATAAGCAATTTAATAAAGAAAATCACAAGTTTTACCCTTCTCATTCACTTTCCTAGTCACCGGCCACCTTGGATCCTTTACCCATTAATTTTTATTTGTTGTTCTTACATAATTTCACATCCAAGGTAACCCACAACACTCTAATTGATCCAATTCAAGATAATTTTATATTTTTTCCAAATTGTATTCAAGAACCCTAATTTCAATTTAAGATAATTGCACAATTTCAAACCGAATTTAAGCTAATTCATAAAATTGAGTTTACAACTCCTTAGTTGAGGATGATCTAAATTTCAATTCTTAATTGGTTGAAAAATTCCACCCCTTCCCTCCGTGCATGCAGCCGCCCTCCACTCCATTTCTTCTTATAATTTTTATATTTGTTTCTTGCAATTTCTCTTGTTAATGATGTTTTCCTTACCAACTTATCCAAGACTTGTAAAATTTTGTTAAGCTTTGGTGTCTCTCTCTCAATTTGTTTTATGGAAAAATTTGAAATTCTCCCCCTTTTCTTATTGTTTTCCGCTGGCTTCAAGGAGGAAGAAATGTGGTATTTATAATCTTATTATTCTTAATTACACTTTGACCCATTTCTTTTCCTTTTTCACAACTTGAGTCATACTTCTTTTGTCTTTAATAATATTTTTAATTAATTGAATTATTAATATATTTTTATATTTTTTTTTTGTATAAGTTTGTTCTCAGGGTTTTACAATTTTACTTCTTCTTTCTTCTCTTCCTTTCTCTCAACACAATCAACGTGGTATGTTGTCTTTCTTAATTTTACAATCCACAATATTTTATGTGTTGAGCTCGAATGAAAGCTCAAGACCTTTAAGTTTCTTTGTAATTTTTTTTATCCACCAAATCACTCTCTAACTATATTCATGATATGAGCATAAGTATGACTATTAATTAATAATTGTTTTGCTTACTTTCTAATCCAAGCACATATAAAACCTATCCAAGTAATAATTAATAATATGCAATCAATAGTTATCACCTTTGTAAATAAGAATTAAACAAATCAGATATTTTAGGCTATTTATATAGTTTATTTCTAAATAAAAGAAATCATATGACATCTTTGTTATTATATAGGTAAAAACAAAACCTCATAAAACTTGTTTTTATCTTTTTGTTGTTGCAGACTTGTTTTGTTGACATGTTTTTTAATTCTTCTATGTTATATTAGTTTTTTAAAAGTTCTAAAGGAATGTTTTGAGCTATTTATTAAAAATAATTAAATTTGAAATTTATCAAATTAAAATGTTTGTTTTTTAAATATGAATGATTGTATATAAAGTTTGATGATTTTGATTATATTATTATGTTTGGTTCTTAAAGTGTATAAAAGAAATTTAAGGGATCATGGGTCTCTCAGTTGGTTTTTAATTCTTGTAGTCTCATGGCTTTAGATTTTTGTATATATATATATATATATATATATATATATATATATCAAATTTTAGAATTTTCAGTGGTAGGTTGTTTTATGAGAAAACAAAATATAGTAAAAAATAAAAAATAAAATAACAAAATGGTTATCCAAAGACTTAAATGTTATCATGTATCATATAGATACATATTATTGCATACAATTTATACTAGTACAATTCAAGATATAATAGAAATCATATAGATAATATTATTGCATACAATTTATACTAGTACAATTTAAGATATAATAGAAAGGGTTGAAGTAACAGGTGCCAAGGCTATAATAGCATCACAATGGTTTTAAATTTGGTCACCTTTAGCTACAACAAAAATTAATTTTTCCTTTGGCACTTTTGAAATGAATAATTTTATGAAATCATCATGACAAGCTTTTTCAGTTGTTATATGCTTTTGGCAACAATATTTTGATGGAGTATTGTTGTTGTATATACTATTAGAGATTTTTATTGCACAATGTTTTGTCACCTTTGCATGACACTCTTCCAAATGTTGAGAAAACTTTGGATTTTCTTTATAAATATGAATTGCAAATCCTGGTGTAATGATAAGTATACCAATAAAAAAGAATAGAGTTGAAGAGATGTTTTTGCCAAAACTTCCCATGTTTTTTACAGCAATATATTATTGTACTTATAAAAATTTGAAGGATGCAAATAAAATAATATCCTACAAGTCCAATTTATAGGTAAGAAAATACTTCAAAACATTTAATTGATTTGATAGCATTGATTAATATTTGTATGTTAACAGTACATGAAATCCGTTACAAGAAGTTAGTTCTTGTTAAAAAAGAGTGTTCAAGAGGTTTTAGTATTCAAGTATAATTAAGTAATTATGAGTTACATTTATATAGAAAGACTAATTCTAAGAAAAAGATTAATAAATTTAAAAAATTGCTCAATAACTTCACTACGTTAGTATAATAACATAATCCAATTAGAGTGTTTACAAATTTGTTAAAATTTGGAAACATTCTAACATCCATTGCAAGCTAATTGAATGGTTTATAAATAGAGATAACATACAAATTCTAGTTATGTTAATATTATTATGTAACTCTTGTTTTTAATATGAACTTAATGCATGCATTTATCTCACCTTAATTGTAACTCTTACTAGTAATAAAATGCTACAACACACTATAAAAGATTGTGAAAAATTTTTGGAGTTCTCAACTGATCGCGTCTAGCTTCTATATATTTCATGGCTCCTCAAGATTCTGTTAAAATACTAGAGCTCTGCCAAGTTGCCCCAGCCTGCAACTCACCCGAGTCAGTCACCAACTTCTCTCTCCCTCTCACTTTCCTAGACATTGCTTGGTTCAAATTTCCTCCAGCTCAGCAAATTATATTTTATGAGCTCACCGAGTCAAGTCCAACCTTCTTCAATTTAGTAATCCTCCCCAGGCTAAAAAAGTCACTCTCCCAAGCACTATTCCATTTTCTCCCACTTGCTGGCCACCTAGTGTGGCCAGAAAACTCCCAAAAACCCATCCTCTTATACACTCTAAATGATGCAATTTCACTCACCATAGCCGAGTCAAATGCAGACCTCAGTCATCTCTCAGGGAATGAAACTCGGCAAGCAATCGAAACGTTTCCATATATCCCTGAGCTACCAACATCTGACACTAAAGCTTCAGTGATCGCTTTGCAAATAACAATGTTTCCTAACAAAGGGTTTTCTATTAGCATCGTTTGTCATCATGGAATTCTTGATGGGAAATCTGCTACAACTTTCATCAAGGCATGGGCCTATATATGCAAACACCTAGAATATGATCAACAACCTTCGTTACCTAGTGAGCTAACCCCATTTTTGGACAGGGGAGTTATCAAGGATGCATATGGACTTGAAATGATCTTCTTGAACCAATGGTTAGCACTGACCAGGTCGGATATAAAGTCCGACTCTCGAAGCTTGAAGTTGGTGTCAAACATGGCAGTGTCACCTGACGTAGTTCGAGCCACATTTCATTTGACTCGTGAAGACATAGAGATCTTAAGGGAAACAATATCGTCCCAGTTGGAAAAGGTCCATAAAAAAGAGCTAAAACCAACAAAACAACAGGACTACATGTCAACTTTTGTACTTACATGTGCTTATACAGTAGTTTGCATGGTGAAAGCCAGAGGAGGGGATAGTAATAGAAAGATTTACTTTATATTCTCAGCAGATTGTAGAGGCAGATTAGACCCCCCGATTCCACAAAATTATATTGGTAACTGTATTAGCAGCCAACACATTGTTATCAAGGCAGGAGTTTCCATGGAGGAATGCGGGGTTGCAATGATAGCAGAGAGGATTAGTGGCATGATAAAAGGGCTAGAGAAGGGACTTTTTGAAGGAGCTAAGGAGAGACTACTTGAACTGGCTTCTATAGAACCGGGTGCAGAAATCATTGGGGTTACTGGATCCACCCGATTTGAGGATTACAGCTGGGATTTTGGATGGGGAAGACCCAACAAAGTGGAGTTTACAGGAAATGCTAGGGGAGGAGTTATTTCTTTGACAAGGAGTAGAGAGGGAAATGGTGGTGTTGAGATTGGTTTGGCCTTGAAGAGGCATGAAATGGAAAATTTAGTTTCGTTCTTTGTTAACGACCTCAAAAATTTTGCACAAATCTCAAAATAGTTCTTCAAATTATGATTCAATTCTCAATAAAGCTTCAAAGATTTTCTCACTGGGCGTCGACAGATTCAGTAAGTCAAATTTCAGTCGCTAATCTGTTGCAAAAGTTTGATTCTGTTTTTTCTTATGATTATTTTTTTTCAAAAAACTGAGGGAGTATAATAAAAAGTGGATCTCTGAGGTCTTAATTTATTGTGCAAATGAATGTAATGTAACTTGTTTGTGTAAAGTTATATACAACAACCTTGAGGCATTTTAGTCGAATAATGCTATGAAGTTTTGCACTCTTAATCATAATTCAGGCCCTGCTTTCCTTGCCAACAGACCCATGCCATGATGGTTAGCTTAATCATAATGTAGTGGCCATATCTGGCCATGTTCCAGCATTTGTAGCCAGATAGGTTTATCATCCAATAGGAGGTGCTACTCTATAGCTCTTCGTAATGCTTTTATCTTAAAACCTTAGAGTAACTCATGTAGAAAATATATTTTTTTAGATAAATATTTTAAAATATTTATCTTAAAATATTTTTTTAGATAAATATTTTAAAATACCCACATATGATGATATGGTTAAATATCATGTATTGGGCTAGAGGAACTCCAACCAGGTTAATATATATATATATATATATATATATATATATATATATATATATATATATATATATAGAAGGTATGATTATTGTTCAAAATATTATTTTGTTTTATTTAATATAAATATCAATACATAATCAATGCTATAATTATTTTTTTTTCAATTATAAAGGAACTTAACAAATAATAATTATAAATTAAAGCATTAATTGTTTTACCCTGTGAAAATGGATGTACAAAATACATTTGTAAATATAGTAGTATTAACAACTTATAAAAGTTTTACCTCTATCAACATGCAAGAAGTCTTCGAAGAGAACTCGGCATTAAATGAAAGTCCTCAAGTAATTCTATTTTTATCATATTTCTATTTTTATCATATTGTTTTAGGCAGTGTTTAGTTATAATTTTAGAATACAAATTATAAAGATAACAGAAACAAAAATATATTTAGTTGAAGAGACCGAGACAATATAATAACTCTTGAACTTTCAAGAACTTTATCCTCATTTCCAATATATAATCAAGTATATAAAAATCTTGATAAATTCCTTTATTTTTTCTGGTAATTCAATTCAAATTTCATAACCTAAAATAATCTGGTTATACTCCTTTAAGGATTTTTAAATCGTTATACTCCTTTAAGGATTTTTAAATCTTTTTCGCAGAATCTCTTCTGAAAAAGAACATTCCCAAGTGTCAACATATGCAACCAAACACACATCAATACTCAATTCTTCATCCAATCATATGAGATTATATCTCATCAACAAAACTTCATCTCAACCATAATTTTCATCACCCTTCAAGCATAATCACAAATGTTGTTTTAGCAACAAAGGCATTTGCAAATGAAATTAGAAAAATGACTTTTACACCTTAGAAATTATAAGCATTAAAATTAATAAAACTTAAGTTAACTTTTACATTTGTACTAAAAGAAACATTGAGATTACATTCTATGAAAATATAAATTCTATTCTTTACAATCCAAAAAACACAAGATATCACAATATTCATAATCACTATCAAGAATTACTAAAGGAATCATAATAATAGGTTATTGCTCCTAGCATATCTGAGATGTTTATGAGACAAACAATTAACATTTCAATGCTTTCAAATATTAACACAACATTAAGGACATACTATCAATAATCATATTTTTATAAAAAAAGTTAATCTACAAAATACTTCAACACAACAAGTAATCTATAGGATCATCATCTTTGAGGTTAAATTCAATTTCATTTTTGACCATCCTTCATGGAAATCCATACTACAAAACACATCTTCTACAAAAGTCACAATAAAAGTGTAATCCCTTAGACCTTACCAAAACGTTTCTTATTTGTATTATTATATTCTATAGCATTATTCTTTATTCATACCATACAGAGATGAAGGTGAGTCCCCATTTAGAAACCTTTATTCTCCTTGTTTCCATATGACATTTGCCAATATTCCAGTTATATGACCACATTTTATATCTAAAATATTAGGTGGCAACTCGAAACCTTTAAACTATAAAAGCACAATAATTACTTGTTCTTTCCACACCCAAGTTTGATCCAGAAGGATAATTGTCATGACATAATACACATATGATAGAATGATGACTCTATTGTAGATGAACCTATGAACTAAGCTTTGCTGTATGTCTAATTGTTGTGCTTTGTTTTTGTTGGTCTCTGCATTTATTTTCAACATGCATTTTATACATATTGCCCATGCATTTTATATTGGATATGGATTAATATCTCATGCATTATATGCTTTAATTTTTTAGAGCACACACAAGCTTCTATTTTAGGTGAGGGATTAACAGTTTACCTTATGACTATTGATCAAGGTTTAGGTTCCTGAAACACCAAACTTAGATCTGAGTGCTTGCTTAGTAATGATGGGATATATGCCTTAACTTTATTTTTTTACAATTCTCCTAAATTGTCCTTATAAGGACTGTCAATAGGAAAATCTAAAATCATTTTGAGACCAAGGAAAAAACCTATCAATGTTTTACTTAATGACTAGAACCTGTCTATAGGTAAATGCTCCTAAATATTCTTGTTGCACTGAAGGCCAGCCTAATCATAAATATCATGTATTGCAGGATTTTGAGTTGAAACCATGGCTACCATAAAATACATTTTTTCAAGAATTTAGACAAGAATCTGAGTTTGCAGAGTCTATGGAGGGAAACTATTCAATAATCAATGCTAATGAATTACCACACATTACCATGATGAATCATACTGTGAATGACATGGAGAAATTGTTGTACATCATGGGATATTTGGATGAGATCCTGTTTGAAAAACAATATAGGAGGATAACTCAATTAATAAGACTCTTAGTACAAGCAACAACCATAAAAACACTACTGTATTTTTGAAAGAATAATCTTGATTTGTTATGTGTGGTTGAAATTAAATTGGTGGTTATTGATGATGGTGTTATTAATTCCATTTGGGGTGTATTTCTAAATTATGGTTTGTTATTCATCATGAGGGTTTATATATCCATAATGCTTTTCTAGCTATGAATGGTGTGATAATTCATATTAAATGTAATTTTGTTCAAAATGTGCTTTCAATGACAATTTTATGAAAGAAGATTTATGGAATCCTTTTGAGGAATTGAAAGCCAACATCTCAAAACCATGATGTCTTATGAAACTATTTTTCCTAATGATTGCAAAGGTGGGACAACTACCATATGTCATATGAAAACATTTTGTGACTGCAAAAATGCTTTTGAATTGCCAGAATTACTTTTACTAGGTAAAACATTCACCTGATCTAAGGGAAATTGGGCTAGTCATATTGATATGACAATTTTTTTTTTATCTACTAATTGGTTGAACAAACTTCTTTTTCCCTCCTTGGGCCTCCTAAATTCACTTCTAATCATAGACCTATTCATTGATGATAGATATAACTAACATGGGTCCTACACCTTTTAGGATTTTAAGTTGCTGGTGGTTGAGAAATGATTTTAGGAAAGTTTTCTAAGTTTTTCAGGAATCTAGTATGGCCGTTGTCGATGGTCATGGAAAAGTTATGAAGGCTTTTGAAGTTTAGGGGGTCTAAATTGAGGAAATGACTTAATTTGTAAATGCATCCTTAGTTTAATACGGTTGTTTGATTTGAGTGAACAATTATGATGAACTATTGACAAAAATTATGTGTTCTTGTCAAACACCTAAAATCCTAATCCAGGAAGGATGATCATTGTGATTGTCACAGAAATTCGTCATTATAT
This sequence comes from Populus tomentosa, assembly GCA_018804465.1. Taxonomy (NCBI): domain Eukaryota; kingdom Viridiplantae; phylum Streptophyta; class Magnoliopsida; order Malpighiales; family Salicaceae; genus Populus; species Populus tomentosa. Next base: position 9,124,901 of record CM031975.1, read on the forward strand.
ATAAAACCTAAATTTTTTATTTTTTATTTTTTTCCTTTGGTATCATAATAAACTTAATTATATATGGAAGAAGAAAAAGATACATAGTGGCTAAACAACATATCGTCTAGGCTAAATCTTACAAATTAGGGTTTTCAATTTCAAATTTGGCAAATTTCAATTTAATACCTACTCTTGCAATTTCTTTTAATTTCACTCATAATTGCCTTATGAACTCGTTATTTTATGCAATTTCACCCCTGCTAAACTTAATTGTCATCACTAAAGTTAAGTGCCTTTTACAATATGATTTTTGGTTTTTGATTTGTTCAATTAGATCTCCAATTGACCATCAAACTTATTTTTTTTTTCAATTTGGCCTTTGATTTCACTGATTTCAAAATGTTTTGGATTCAATCAAAATAATTAAAGATACCCTTGAAAAGTTCTAGTTGAAGGTGATCGTAGAGATTCAGGATTTCAGATCGACTAAGCTAAAAAAAAAGATAGTTGTGCAGGAGAATAGCTGTGAGAATATGATTTTCTTAGGAGCTAAAGATAAAATCCAATGTTCAAGTTAAATGTGGTCTCTAGATTGAGATTTCAGGTTAACCCCACCAAAGGCACATTCATAGTTCTTGTTAAAAAGAATTGTTAGATTGGGATCTCAAGTTAGCCAAAATGTTTTTTAGATTTTGGTTCTGGTTAAAATGAATCATCGAATTGCAATTTCAGGTCAACCGAGTTGCAGATAAAGATTTTAGTTCTAGTTAAAGGGAATCATTAAATTGGGATTTCATATTAGCTGAGCTGTTTCATATTTTTGTTCAGGTTACAAGGGATGATCGCCATATGAGGATCTTGGGTTGACCGGATTTTTAGCAAAGATTTTGATTCTGGTTAAAGGGGATCTCTAAACTAAGATCTTAAGTTGACCAAACTTTTGACAAAGAATTAATTTTGTTATGGTTAAAAGAAATTGCCAAATTAGGATTTCAGGTTAGCAGAGCTATTTGATATTTTTTTTGTTAAAGAGGATCACTAAATTAGGATCTCAGGTTGACTGAGCTAAAGATAATAATTTTGGTTAAGATTAAAGAGAATCACTAGATAGCAGTGCTATCGACATCATCCTCGAGTAACCAAAAAACCACCCTCTCATTGTTGGCCACGATAACCATAGCTTATTTCAGCCAACCACGTTGTCCCTCACCACCACCTAACCAACACCTATTTCCTCGTTTTCCTTTAGCCATATTCACTGCTAAAACCAGTAACCTACACTTTCAACCGAAACCCCCCGTCTTCTCCTCTCTGAGTCATTTTCACCTTCATGATCATCACCACCTACAACCTACTGATCATATATCAGCCCTTCCACCAACAACAGCTCCTCATCTACCAACCATTGTTAGCTAAGGCTCCAAAAAAAGACCCAAAAAAACCCTTTTTCTCTTATTAAGCTAGGATCAACTGTGAATGACTACCATAACCAGAAACCATAGCCTCATCCCTTCCTTTTCACTAGTAGTAGCATTTCAAATTGATGGAAACAAATTGAGAAGAAGTTTGAAACAGAAAAATGAAATAAATCTAAAAATAAAAAAACAAATCGAATTGTTTCAAATTAAATTAAACTGAAAATTATTTGTTTTTCTTTTCGTGTATAGATAGAAATCTCCAACAAGAATTCAAACAATGTAATGTAGGATAAGCTAAAAGTTTGTTCTTTACATTTTTATGTATTCACGCTAACATAAAGACTGTAATTTGTTCTTTTTGTTGATACTGAAAATAATTAATCTTTTATTTATGGATTCACACTAGCAATAATAACAATAACATAACCTTTAATTTATATACATTCCTTAATATATTACATGTGGATTGGATTGTGTAATATTTAATAGAGTTACCATAAAACCCCGTATGTGCCCAAAAAAACTCTACATTACCAAATCTCATGTTTTACCTGCTTTTAATTTGACTATGATCCTAGTTGAGAATAGCTGAATGTCTTAGGTTTAGCCTTAGCCAACCTTTCCTATTTATATATGTAGGGCAAAATACAGTAGTAACCATAGGGATTACAACATTGGATTAATCCTACATTACATTAATATCCTATGTATAGATATACATGATATACATTCTATAATATGCCCCCTCAAGCTGAGGGTGGAGGATTGACCCGAAGCTTGAACCTGAAAGCAGTAAAGGACGCAGCGGAAAGTGGTTTGGTGAAGACATCAGCAAGTTGATCCTGAGAGGGGATAAACCGAATCTGAATTTCCTTCTTTGCTACCCGGTCACGGACAAAATGATAGTCTACCTCAACATGCTTAGTACGAGCATGAAAGATAGGATTTGCCGAGAGATAAGTAGCACCAAGATTATCACACCAAATAGTAGGAGCCGAGATGGAGGGAACCTGAAGATCTCTTAACAAATATTGAAGCCAGATGACCTCAGCAGTACCATCTGCTAAGGCTTTATACTCAGCCTTAGTGGAAGAGCGAGCAACTGTACGTTGCTTGCCGGATTTCCATGAAATCGGTGTTTGACCAAAGAAAACAAGATAACCACCCGTAGACTTGCGATCATCAATACTCCCAGCCCAATCGGCATCTGTAAAACCATGAAGAGCAAAGGAGGTACCTCGAGTGATATGAAGACCATAAGAAGCCGTTCCTTTGAGATAGCGGAGTATGCGTTTAACAGCAGCCCAATGGAAATCTGTAGGAGCATGCATGTACTGACAGACTCTGTTAACAGCAAAACAGATATCTGGGCGAGTGAATGTAAGATACTGAAGAGCACCCACAATTTGACGAAACCGTGTGGGATCAGAAAATGGATGATCCGACTGTAGAGCAAGTTTAGAGGGAGAAACTGGAGTGTCAACTGGTTTGCAGGAAGTCATACCAGCCCGAGTGAGGATGTCAAGAATATATTTTTGTTGGCGCAACATCAGACCCATACCTGTAGACTGAACTTCAATACCTAGAAAGTAGTGAACATCACCTAAGTCACGTAGCTTGAATTCAGAGCTTAGTAACTGGACTAGATGATGGAGCATGGCAGAGTTGCTGCCTGTAAGCAGAATATCATCAACATAGACGAGAAGATAGAAGATATTAGTGCCATCAGATAAGATAAACAGGGAAGTGTCAACCTTGGAGGCAAGGAAACCAATAGAGAGTAAAAAATCACTCAGACGAGTGTACCATGCCCTTGGTGCCTGTTTTAAACCATATAGTGACTTGTGCAACCTGCACACATGAGATGGAAGAGTAGAATCAACAAAACCTGGAGGTTGTTTCATGTAGACCTCTTCAGTAAGAACACCATTGAGAAAGGCATTATGAATATCAAGCTGATGAATCTTCCAATTGCGGGAAACTGCAATGGAAAAGACTAATCTGACAGTGGCCTGCTTAATAACTGGGCTGAAAGTTTCAGAATAATCAATGCCTTCCTGTTGAGTAAAGCCTCTAGCAACTAGACGGGCTTTATAACGTTCGATGCTGCCATCAATACGACGTTTGATACGATATACCCATCGGCTGCCCACAACATTCATCGATGGATGAAAGGGCACTAGAGACCAAGTATGATTTGATCGTAAAGCCTTGATCTCATCACACATGGCATCATGCCAAGCCACATATTTATCTGCATCAGAAAAGGCAACAGGTTCAGAGGAAGGAGAGAGCAATACCCGAGAAACAGCTGTATTAGCGGCAGCAGAGGACACCATATTGGCATTTTTGGGCTGCCGTGATCGAAGGATCATAGGGTGTCGGCTGAGAACTGGCTGTGACGCAGGTGAAGGAGGCATGACAAAGGTGTCATGATGCAGCAGATAGGCTGAGAGATCCACCACCAGATTTAGTCCAGGAGAAGAATCCGGGAAAGAAGCTGCCGCAAGTGGAGAGCTGGCAGCAGAGGCAGAGTCGGCAGAAGCCGAATTGGTGGCAGAATAAAGAGGAGCTGAAGACGAGCCAGAGGATCTCCCACTATGCGCACGGACTTCGTGCTGGAGAACAGGAAACACTGAGCTGCAACCTGTAGCTGCAACAGTATGGTTAGATAAAGATGCATGGGGTGAGCGGCAAGGGAAATATGGAGGCTGTGGTGCTTGAGTCGGCAGTAAGGGCAGGGCAGAGGTAGAGGCGGGTGGGGATGGATTTTGAGCTGTAAACAGTGGTGAGGGGTTGAGATTTGGGAGGATGGTAATAGGGGATGGTGTATGGGTTTGAGAGGGAACCTGTGCAATCTGTTCAGATTTATCAAACGGAAAAACATTTTCATGAAAACGAACATGACGGGAGATATACATGCGATGAGATTCAATATCAAAACATCGATAACCAAGGTGAGAGGGACTGTAGCCAAAAAATATACAAGGAGAAGACCGAAAATCTAATTTGTGATTATTATAGGGACGCAAGAAAGGAAAACATAGACATCCAAAAGTACGTAAAAATTGATAATCAGGAGACCGTTGAAACAAACAATCAAAAGGAGATCGATTATCAAGAACAGGAGTAGGCATACGATTAATGAGATAAACCGAAGTATCAAATGCATAATTCCAAAAACGAAAAGGAGCTTTACATTGACCTAGAAGAGTAAGACCGGTTTCCACAATATGCCTATGACGTCTTTCTACCATCCCATTTTGTTCGTGAGTATGTGGACATATCAGACGGTGATGAATACCAACAGTTTGGAAGAAAGTGGAGAGTTTACGATATTCACCGCCCCAATCAGTTTGAACAGATTTTCTTTTTAAAGAAAACTGACGTTCGACAAGAGTTTGAAATTGATGAAAGACAGAATAAACATCAGATTTTGCAACAAGTGGATAATACCATATATATTTTGTGTGCGCATCAACAAATATAACAAAATAACGATAACCATCCGAAGAAAAAAGAGGAGCAGGACCCCACACATCACTAAAAATTAATTCAAGCGGAGCAGAAGTTTTGTGACCAGTAGGTTGTAAAGACAAACGTGACGATTTTCCTAAGGGACAACTTTGGCATTGAAAATTAAGACTTTTGTTGTTACAAATGATCTTATTTTTCGAGACTAAAAATTTAAAAATGCGGGAGGTAGGATGACCTAGGCGACGATGCCACAAATCAGCAGAGGCAGAGATGCAGGGAGACCAATAGGCTTGAGGAGTTGACAGGACGGAAGACCTGAACTTGGACAAAGTATAGAGACCATCTTTACTCTGACCTGAGAGAAGGACTTCATTGGTGTTGAGATCCTTGACATAAAACATAAAAGGGTGAAATTCAAAATAAACATTATTATCGAGACAAAATTTCTGAACAGAAAGCAGAGGTTTCGTGATTGCAGGAACATGTAGAACATTAGATAAAGTGAATGAACGATGTGGGTTATATATTTTTGTATGGCCAATATTAGATATGGAAAGTCCCTTACCATCACCAACATGCAAATTATCATTACCATTGTATGGTTCTGAAGCAGTCAAGGTTGCAAGGTCGGGTGTGACGTGTTGGTTTGCACCGGTGTCCGGAAACCATTCAGCAGCAGAGGCAGAATTATGGAATGCCAAATTGGCATTGTGTTGTTGTCCATGGGTGCGTTGCTGAAGTTGGGAACACTGAGGAGCAGTGTGTCCAAAATTGTTACATAGCTGGCAGCGGGAATTTGATCCTCGGCGCTGCCAATTTCCTTGCCAGCTGCTGTGCCTATTTTCGGTGCCATACTGAGGAGCAGAATTGTAATTGGTTTGAGAGTTACGAAAATCAGACCTGTAGGAATTATTTCGGGCGCCTCTGTGAGCGGTAGAAGGAGAACGCCAGCTGCCATAGGAACGCCCCCTATGCCGTCCAAACTGAGCAGAATTGTAGCGTCGAGACAGTAGTGCTGAAGGTGGCGTGGGCAGCAATGGTTGGTTAGGCAGCAATGGTGCGTGAATGGCAGCAGATCCCATAGACAAATGAGAGGTTTTATGAATAAATTCATGAGTTAGCAGATGACTAAGCAAATCTGCATATGGTAGAGGATCCGCCCTTGTAATAAGACTTGTTACTAAGTCCTTAAATTCTCCGCGAAGGCCACGAAATACATAGAGATTAAAATCGGTTAGCGAGATAGGTCGGCCAGCAGCTGCTAGCTCATCAAATAAAGTCTTAGCTTTTTGCAAAAATTGAGTTACCGAATCATCACCTTGTTGAAGTTCTTGAAGGGAACCATGTAATTGCATAATACGGGAATTGGATGTAGAGGCTAGAGCTTGCTCAAGTGTGAGCTAGACAGAACATGAGGTTGGACAATCAACAACAAGATGAAGAACTTCCATGGACAGCGAAGAGAGCAAGGCACTTAGAATTAGTTGATCCTGTTGTTTCCAACGAAGAAAGGATTGAGATACCTGAAGAGTAGCACCATCGGCAGCAGGAATATGTGGAGAGGGGCAGGAGTTTGAACCATCAACAAAGCCGAAAACTCCTTGGCCTAAGAGGTATGGTTTCATCTGCATTCGCCAATACAAATAATTGGTATTCGTTAATTTCAGAGAGATGACCTGATGAGTGTGTGAGAGGGACACAATTGCCACGACAGAGGCTGCTGTAGTTTCAGCAGACGAAGATGGCAGCAGAGGAGCATTGTCCGGATTGAGCAGAGGAGCATTGTCCGGATTGAGAAGAGCATGGCCAATATTAGTGTGCTGTGGCCACTGCATAATTGAGGCTGAAGAAGAGAGCTGTCCTGCGGCTGAAGAAGAAAATTGCAACGAAGGAGGTGGGACAACAGGTGCTGCTGCAGAGGAGGAGAAGGCTGCCGGCTGAGAAGAATCCATTGCAAAGGAGGAGAAGTGTTTTAATTTATTTTGGCTCTGATACCAAGTTGAGAATAGCTGAATGTCTTAGGTTTAGCCTTAGCCAACCTTTCCTATTTATATATGTAGGGCAGAATACAGTAGTAACCATAGGGATTACAACATTGGATTAATCCTACATTACATTAATATCCTATGTATAGATATACATGATATACATTCTATAATAATCCTGAAAAGTATAATTTAATTGATTAGATTTTATATTTACATTTTAGAAATTACTAATTTAAGTCATATAAATTTCAGGATTATTAAAAATATATATAGTTAATAACTTTAGAATATATAAAATTAATTAAGTTATATATAAACTGATTTAAATATTCATGGTAATTAAAAAAAACACATTCAAATATAGATGCGGCCGCTGGATTAAGCTGAAAGTAACCAACAAATTCAGCAGTCGAAAGGCTTGACTTGACTATTTCAGCAGAATTTAATTACGATGGCCGGTCTTTGTTTTTAAGTTATGTGATCGAAGCTAGAGATGGGGCATTGAATTCAAGCTACGATAGCGATTCGTCTACCCTACAGGCCGCTGTCGAAAGTGGTCGTGCGGATAATGTTAGAGCTTGAAAGTACAAAGAAATTACGAGGGAGGTCCTACGGTGCCAATGGAGATATCCAAAGGCACCACTTTTGAATCACGCTTTATGACTAGATTCAGTCTCACCTTGTTGAATGCTCGAAATCGATGACCAATGGAAAATTCTACGATGGTTTTTTAACAAACAATATCTCAAGGCATTTTGCTTTGTAAATCAGAGTGTCATTAATTTTAAGATGACAATGCTTAATTAATTAATTATTTAAGTAAATAACTTAATAAATGAAAAAGATAGACATAAGATGTTGGAGACAACGTGTGCAATAAAAGTCAAAGGAAACTTATCCAGACAAGATTAACCTTAAAAGTTAAAAGTATATTAAACGTATTTATGAGGTACTTTCCTCCGCGTCAAAATACACTTCATTCTTCATGTAATAATAAGAGTAGTTACCTCGCAGCTCATGGTTGAATTATTGTCCTGACCATGGAGTAGATCCTAAGAATTACCTCATCTAGAGTTTTCAGTCAATAAAATCCGCAAGCCCGTCAATTGAATATCATTTTGTCATATTATAATCCACTCCATCACGTTGATGAAATCCTTCAGCAACCTAGCGTGCTTTATATATCTCTCTATATTGTCATCCTGCTTTCTCTTAATTTCATATACCTATTAGTTATAAACTACAGGTTTATAAAAGAGGTCGTGGATAGAGAGACCATGTATCATTGGCTACTAATGTATCAAACTCACGTCCCATAGCGTTTCATCATTCAGAGACAGACATAGCCCATACAAAGCAAGTGAGTTCTTGTTCATGAGATATAGTGGACAGCACATGAAAAGGATGTCTTGTGGAGTAAAAAGTTTTGATACCAGGAAACTATTTGGGTTTAAGTGTAGGTTCATTACTAGGATATGAAGATAAAAGGGGTAGCCTAGACTCGGTAATAGGAGTTTCAGAAGGAACAAGGTTTGCAGGCATTGAACTGGATGTGTGTGTGACCCTGATGTTGACCTCGGTACTTGAATAGGTGAAAAATCATTATTTTTTGAAAGATGGGAGAAGAAACTTTCAGATCATATTGATAATGGAATAGAAGTTGAGAATTTAAATGGAGAAGACAAATCAGAAGGAGTAAAATCATTCTTGACGGGGGATTCTTAAACCATATTAGCTGATGAAAAAGAGTTCTCATCAAAGATAACATTACATGAAATGTCAAATCTACCGGTGTTTATGTCCAGACATCTATATCCTTTATCTTGTATACAAAAATACATTTTTTTACTTTTAAAACATAGCTGATGTTTTTCACATGGTGAGAGTAAATAATAACAACTACATCCAAAAACATGTAGATCACTGTACTTAGTAACTAATTATAAAGATATCAATGGACCTAGTATTGCCACATGTCAAAAGATTAGAGAATCAAGTGGTTAAAATATTGTTAGTATTGTGAGACAATTAAGAAAGTCTCTTAGCATTGATTAGTGAAAATAAAAGAGAGGTTAGAGAGGTTAGAAAACATGAAAAAGCTTCTAACTATAGCTTGATATAAAGGTATGTAACAGTGTGAAAAATGATTAACAAGATTACAATCTATCCTTCTCTCTGCATTCATCAAAAACTCTCTCTTTACTTCTCTATTTGCTTCTGTGTAATTTTGCTATTTCATATGGTATAAGAGCATGAGAAAGGAGTAGCCAAGCTGAGTTGAGCCAAATCAAAGGTCATATGAGTCATTGCTCCAATATCAGCCACCTAAAATTGCTCATGTGGTGTAGAAAAAGGAACGTTTGCATGCATGGTACTAAGATTGGTGGAAGGAGGTCTGCCTTGATAAGAGAAGTTGCCTCTATAATAACACTGAATAGCAAACTGCCTAAATTTCTAACAAATCTAACATTGGACTGAAGAGGTAGGAGTAGAAGGTTGATTGTGTTGTTGAAAACAATCAGTAGCTACATGACCTTTTTTGCTATAGAATTAGAATTACCTTCATCAAGAACAAGAGCTTTTCCTTGAAATGTCTGATTTTGAGCCATCATTGCAGATACAAATGGGAATGCAGAATAAGTTTGCTCAAGAGTGGCTTTTTGAGCAAGCAACTGAGACCAAAAATCTTTAAGAGATAACACATCATCTCTGCCTCAAACCATGCACCTAAATGTGTTGTAGTCAGAAGGAAGACCATCAAGAGCCAATATCACCATATCATCATCTTCAAAATAAACTCCTATTGCAAAAAAATGGTCTTGAGCATCTTTGATCCTTTGCAGAAATTGAGATACAGGTTCTAAACCCTTCTTGATAGTTTGAAGCTCACTTTTCATCTTAAAGATTTGTGCTTTGATAACTGTAGAAAATCGATCCTTCAGTTGAACCCATATATCATAAGAACTGACACATGCAATCTTATAAGAAATCGTAGTAGAAGAGAGAGTGGCAATAAACAATTGTATCAATGCTCGATCATGCATTTTGTAAACCTAATAGTCATCAGTTTCAACACCCTCAAAATTAGAGTTTGCATCAAATCGACTAGAAAACTTCCTTGAACCATCAATAAATCCTAAAATGCAATGACTCTCAAGAAAAATTTGCGTCTTGAAGTGCCATGTGAGCTAATTTGTATCATCAAGTTTGATTGTCACAATAGTAGAAAGCATAGGAAGCAAAGAAGTAATAGGAGATTGAACAATGTGGAGTTGAGAAGTAGTCACCATTTTTTAGAATGCAAGAAGTTTTGGTAGAAACTCAAAGAGTAAAAGAAGAATTTTGCAGTGAGACAACATATCAAACATATAATAGATAGATCAAAGAGCACGAAAGAATTGCATGCATGAGAAGATAATGAAGCTAGAAATAGAATCAGAAACCATAGAGTGCGGAAGTAGAGGATCACAAGATTAGGAAATTCAGAGCTCTGATACCATCATCGCTGCAGGGGGTTCAAGTTTGAGCATTTCTAGTATTGGCTCTTGTATTTTGGATGATCCATAGTGCTTTTTACAATTAAAACAAGTTTTGCATATGCCTAAGTTGTCTTAACATTTGCTAATGGTTCATAGGTTATGTAAAGATAACAATTATAAATGTATTTGTGATGCATTTGGATTTTGGATTCGGGACAAGATCACGGGGAGTGTTCTTCTCAAGGGACTATGTACAGTTGGCTTGTATCTTATTCCTTTCTCCATTTCATCCATTCCACAAACTTGTCTTCAACAAGCATCTTCTTTCCACAAGAATCAATTCTGCTATCTTGGTGAACAAGTCAAAACAAGTCTCTAGCACAAGCATTTCAATCATCCTTTTAACAAAATCATCGCTTATGCACTTTTAAATCAATCTCAAATCCCGTGTACTTCAGATACCTCCAAATCAGTCTGCACCACTTGTTTAGAAGGTAAACTTTCTAACTTCCTTTTGCTTATCCCACATTATAAGAGTTTTTGATTGTTGAGGGCCTTTGAAAAAAAAGGTTTAGAAAATGCATATATATATATATATATATATATATATATATATATAGAGAGAGAGAGAGAGAGAGAGTTGTAGTTACAATAGGATCCTTCTCTACAAGTATGTTTAACAAACTATCGTAACAAAAAAGATCTTTACAACTTAAATTTCAGAGTCCCATCATGAACTATCATAATATATCTTGTTGCTACCCAATTTTAGATTTATGTTTGTGTTTGGTGTTTGCATGCTTTTGAGTCAATTTCCAAATAATAAATAATTTGTTTGTAAATTGATATATTGTTCAATTTAAAATATATCATTGTGTTTCGCCAAACATGGCTTTAGTCAAATTTTCAAAGATTTAATTGCAATTTTGCAATCAATTTTGATTTCCACACTTTTGTTTTTATCTTTTCATATTTGATATTTGAAAGCAAGGTGCTTTTTTAGCAGTAAACGAATTAGTTCTCTCCTGCAAAAACAAAACATTAACAAAAAAATCTTTCTTTAAAAAATACAATTTCTATTTTAATTTGCATGTGGTCAAATTTCTCAAAAATAAATTATATTTGCATATTTTATTATATTAAAAAATCACAAAAAATAGTCTTATATATTTGCATGCATTTTAAATTTAATAATTAGTTTAATAAAGTCACAAGAACCTCACTTATATTTCAAAAATATAAAACATTATCTTGTTATTTTTTAATATTTCGTGAAAAAGTGGAAAAGGAAAGATTTTAGGAAGCCACCACCAAGTGGATGGGTGAAAACAAAGAGTCTATTGTTATGGGACCCGGCAGAGGCGGCTTGATTTTGTATATATGCATAGCTAGTGGTAACTGGCAAACGAGGAACGCACGCATGTAACGAAATTGTTTGATTTTATTAAAATGGTCGTGCATGACACACGGATGTGTCCTAAAATACCTTCAAATGTCCTTGAACGACTCTTATTTGAAAGTCTTCCATAAGATTGATTTTTTCCTCTAACCCAAAAACTTATTTTGATTATTTGAAACTTCTTGAGGACAACTGATTTGAAACTTCTTAGAAATTATGAAGTAATGCGTTCTCAACAAAACAATAAAAAAAATGGAGAAAAAGATAAGCATTATGAGATAACTTTGTCAAAGTCAAAGAAATCAATCCTTAATTTAAACTAAAAAAAAGAAAGAAAGAATAGTCAAGAAAATGCTGCTTGTACACGCTGTAATTTCCCTATAAAATGGTCGTTCCATCCATGCCATCTTGCATCAAATCTCTGTAACTCACCATCTCTCCTATCGAGGAAAAGGAAAAGCACAGAATCTCTGCCTCATTTACAAACTTGCGTTAAATTCTTTTGTACCCAAACAAACCTCTGTTTCACACACCAAGCCCAAACCTTTATAATATCTAATCCTATTTATCTAAGTGCCAGCTTCAATACTTAGACTGCAATGGGAAGCATTGATGACTTCAGCCGTTACTCTTTCCCGGATGATTTTGTTTTCGGAACATCCTCATCAGCTTACCAGGTACATGCAGACTCTAAATTTTGCTGCTTCTAGTGCAGTAATTAGGAGGGGACAGCAGAACATTGTTTAAAATAATACTAGTTATGCTAATTAATTTTTCGTTATTATTTTATTATGATATGCAGTACGAAGGTGAAACAAACAAACATGGTAGAGGACCAGCTATATGGGACACTTTCACTGAGGAACATACAGGTACCAATCTCTCTCATTAAAAGTTGAATAGAATTATGTTAATGTCCTAAGAAAACCACCATTATTAACTTTAAAATTAAATAATATTATTTTCAACGTTTGCAGAGAGAATAAATGATCATAGCAATGGAAATGTAGCTGTTGATTTCTATCATCGCTATAAGGTATGGGAGTTCTTCATCATATTTTCGTTGTGGTTAACAATATGATGTATGTAAGTGTAATTGTTCTTAAAAAAAAACTGATAAATGTTACAGGAAGATGTGCAAAGAATGAAAGAAATGGGAATGGATGCTTTCAGATTCTCCATTTCTTGGTCTAGAGTATTACCACGTAAGTTTTTATATTTTTTGAAATTTGTTCTTACATAGTAATAATAGTAATCACACTAGCAGGATTTGACTATGACATCTGTTTTCACCGAGTGAATTTCCATTTGATATATAGCTTTCCATTGGGTTTGTTTTTGGAAAATGCAGATGGCAGGTTAAGTGCTGGAGTAAACGAAGAAGGCATCAAATTTTATAACGATCTCATTGATGACCTCCTTAAGAATGGTTATAACCTTTCCCTTCCCTACAATTAATGCGAAAATTCTTATACAACAAAAGGTTTATCTTGTGCGCTCCATCTGATTATATGATGTTTTGTAATATATAGGTTTGCAGCCTTACGTTACTCTCTTTCACTGGGATACCCCACAAGCTTTAGAAGATAAATATGGTGGTTTCTTAAGTCCTAACATTGTGTAAGTAGCAACCTTTCGTTAATCACACTTCAAATATCCAAACTTGGTGTAGCTTCGAAATATTATAATCTAATCTGTCATTCTGGAGACTTTGTGGACCTATGCTTTAAAATTTAAAACATTCCTATAAATTTTCTCACATAAAACATTGATTTCCAGAAATGATTTCCGAGACTTTGTCGACCTTTGTTTCCAAAAGTTTGGAGACCGAGTGAAGAAGTGGATTACTTTGAACGAGCCATGGATGTTCAGTGTGCAAGGTTATGACATGGGCACGATGGCACCCGGTAGGATTTCTGTCGTTGTAAATGATCCACACCGATCCTTAAACACCGGTGCCACTGAAGTGTATACGGTTAGCCATCATTTGTTGCTTGCTCATGCTGCGGCAGTGAAACTATACAAGGAAAAATATCAGTCGAGTCAAGGTGGACAGATTGGGATAACACTTGTTTCTCACTGGTTTGAACCTTACTCAAACAGTGAAGCTGATCAAAATGCAACCAAAAGAAGCCTCGACTTCATGCTTGGCTGGTTAGTATTTTTTTATATATATCAAATTCAAAAGTACTTTCTGAACTCTTAATTCTGCCAGAGAAGACCTGGTATATATGTATAAACAGAAGGTAATCAGTGTTTTTCTTCATATTGGCAGGTTCATGGATCCTTTAACTAATGGTGACTATCCACGTAACATGCATGATTTTGTTGGTGGAAGATTGCCCGAGTTCACTGCCGAGGAATCTAAGATGCTGAAGGGATCGTATGATTTTATTGGAATTAATTACTACACAACATATTATGCTCAAAATATTGATGCAAATTATCAGAGTGTTGGATTCATGTCCGATGCTCGTGCTAGTTGGACAGGTAACTAATGATTGATATCTTTTTTTTCTTATTCATCTTATTATTTTCCAATTACATAACATCAATTAGATGATGTTTTATCAAGTATTAATTCGTTAATTTACTCTGTTTTTTCTTAATTTTTCAGGAGAGAGAGATGGAATCCCAATAGGTCCACAGGCCGGTGTAAAATGGCTTTATATTTATCCCGAAGGCATCAGCAGGCTTTTGAATTACACCAAAGACCAATACGGGAACCCAACAATTTACATTACTGAGAATGGTATGGTTGAAATGAACGACCATACATTATGCTACATTGAAGTTTCTTAGTACTTCTCTAACACTAAGTGTGTTCTTAATGCTTTATTTTACTGATTTTTTTTCAGGGGTTGATGACGTAAATAACAATGCTTCATCACTAAAGGAAGCTCTTAATGATCCCATAAGAGAAAAATCTTACAAAGACCACCTCAAGAATGTTTTGAGATCCATCAAGTGAGTTAATTTTTTTCATTTATTAACTAATGATCATTGATAATAAGTTTTTTAATCGATAGCAACAATTATATTATTAAGTTACCAAATCCGTCTAACTGGGATTCAATATCTATTTATTGCAGTGAGCATGGTGTTGATGTTAAGGGATTTTTTGCTTGGTCTTTAATGGACAATTTCGAATGGGGAAGTGGTTATGCTGTGAGGTTCGGCCTCTACTATGTTGATTTCAAAAATGATTTGAAACGATATCCTAAAAAATCAGTCAAGTGGTTCAAGCAGTTTCTTAGAAGAGACTCCCACAGTCCAATTCCACGTACGTATCCTCTGATTACTTCTAATGAAACGTCGAAAATTGAAGATAGTTTGGTTCGGGACGCTAAGAGGCCAAGAAATGCCTGAATTCCTTCGACAGAATCTGAAGTCAAAGTTGTTAGCATCTGCAAATTGGGCTTTCACGGCTGAAAGATAGAGCTCTCAGCATTAATTCAACAGAATTTGGTCACCACTTCATTCATTCAAGGCTGTGGTTAAGAATAAAAATTCATGGTTCTAGTTTTCCTTTGTTTTGTTTAATTATGGTTTTAGAATTTAATTTGATTGTTTTACTGTTGTATCATTTTTTCATTCGATTATTGATTATGATTCGTTTAATAATAATACAATTCTTCTGCACCATCATTGATTATGGTTTGTTTAATATTAGTTGTTTCTTTTTTTTTTCAGAAAGAAAAACGTAATATTTGACCCTAAAAAAAATAATCTTCCTTTAATAGCCATTCTCATCTGAAATTTCATAACCATGAATATTCATCCTACATACCCATATTAGATAACAAGGAAACCTAGTCTTCTGATACACTAAAAATTCTAGGAAACTGGACAACGAGACAGTTATCCATTTAACATTGCATAATTTTTACGTCCCTCCTCATGATCACTCCAAAAGCTAGAATCAGGATCATTACTATTATGGAAAGAGTCCTATATATATACATATGTAAATACCTTGTATAGGAATAATTATCATGTATAGTACATTCCACCCTTATATTGTACACAACCCACCCTAATGGTATAAATATCAAGGAAGGGCTGCTGTGATTGGCATCCAACAGATTATACATTACTTCGATCTCTCTACATAACTTAACTTGGTATCAGAGCAGCAACGAAATCTTCCTTCACGCTTCTGGTTTATTATTCGGTCGTCTCCTCCAAACCATTACTCTCCTCTGCTTCCATCTTCATTCATTCCTTCCTCAATCACCTGTCTGTCCGCTTCTGCCTCTTTATTGACTATGGACAACCAAGAACTTCAACATGGTGTTGCTGTTGCACCAATCTCTCAATCCTCTTTAGCGGCTACTATTGCCAGCATAGTTCTTATGAACTCTTCTCTAGATATCATGAACAAGTCTGCCATCATTCCTCTTTCTAATACACAGCAGGTAATCTCCTTACGATTCTCCTATACCAACTTCTTGTATTGGAGGCTGTAGATGAAACCGTTTCTCTTGGGCCAAGGGGTGTACTCTTTTGTTGATGGCACCTCCCCATGTCCTCCCTCTCATCTTATATCTACTGCCACATCCTTACCATCGGTCAATCCCTCATTTTTATTATGGAAACAACAAGATAACTTAATCATGAGTGCTTTTTTATCCTCGCTCTCCATAGAAGTTCTGCATCTAGTTGTGGATTGTAAAACTTCTCAAGAAATCTGGACAATGCTGGAAACTGCCCTTGCTTCCCCTTCAAACTCACGGATTATGCAACTCCATGGTGCATTCCAAGATTTACAACAGCACAATGACTATGCAAGCACTTATTTGCAGAAGGCTAAGGCCTTATTTGATGAACTTGCAGCTACTGGCATGCCAATCTCCATGGCTGAATTTAATTTGTAAGTATTTCGGGGGTTACGTAGTAATTTTAAGGATCTGGTAACTAGCCTGTCCATTAAGGCTGATCCCATCTCTTACACAGACCTCCATAGCCATCTCCTCACATATGAATTTCTCCATAAGATGTCACTTCATTCTGCTGTAATAGCTCCTTTATTACCAACTCCATCACACCAGCCATCTGCATTTTTTAGGCAGCGTCTGTTTGGTTCTAGTACTGGAAGAAGGGGTCGGTTTCGTGGGGGTTGGAGACAGAGTAATCGTAGCTACAATCGTGGGAATCATGGCTATAGTTCAAACTCAAACTTCAGCACTAATAGTTATGGTTCAGGTCTGAAATTTGGACAACAGCAAAACCGGATTTCATCTGGCTCTGGTCAGCAGTTTGGACAACAAGGAAACCAATTGGAAGGCTATAACTGAACTGCAAAGTGTCAACTGTGTTATGACTATGGGTATACTGCCTATTAGTGCTCTCAATTGGCTACTCATAATTTATAAGCTAATGCCAATTTAGCATTTAATAATGCTTCTATAACTGCTCCTGTTACTTGGTTTCCTAATACAAGTGTAAATCATCATATGACACCAAACCTTGCGAGTATGACGAGCTGAGAACCTTATTGTGGTAATGATCATTTACATGTTGGTGATGGTAAGGGCCTCACTATTTCTAATATTGCTCACTCTAAAATTCGTTCACCCAAACGCACATTTACCTTATCCAATATTTTACATGTGCCTCACATTAAAAAACCTCTACTTTCTGTTCAAAAGTTTTGTCTTAAGAATAATGTGTTTTTTTGAATTTCATCCATTTTTATTTTATGTTAAGGACCTCATGACAAAAGAGGTGCTTCTTTCCGGTCGGAGTAGAGATGGTCTATATATTTTATCTGCGTCATCTGCAACGTTGTTGCCTTAAGTTTTCTCGTCTACATGTGTCTCTACTTCCACTGATGTTTGGCATCGTCGGCTTGGACATCCCAGTCCACACATTCTGAATTTTCTAGTGTCAACTAAACAAGTGTCATGTACGTCAAAACAATTTAAGTTTAATTGTCGAGCATGCCCTTTGGGAAAATTTTCTTGTCTGACTTTAAAAACTACGGGTCATTTAGTCCAGTGGTTAAGCCTACCATGGTTAGACTTGTGATCACGTTTGCTGTCACACATGGTTGGAAAATTCATCAGTTAGATGTCCATATTGCCTTCCTGAATGGCATTCTTTAGGAAGAAGTTTACATGGCACAACCACCTGGGTTTGTTAATCCTAAACTTCCATCTTATGTGTGTCATCTTCATAAATCTCTGTATGGGTTGAAACAAGCACCTCGAGCATGGTACAATCGGTTAAGTGAGTTTCTCATCTCTATTGGATTTCAGGCATCCAAGGTTGATATTTCTCTGTTTATTCTCTCTTTCGGTGGTGCAATGATCTATCTGCTTGTGTATGTTGATGATATTCTATTAACTGGGAGTGACTTGACCTTGCTTCAACAACTAATTACTTTGTTGAGTTCAGAGTTTAAGCTTCGAGACTTAGGGTCGGCTCACTTCTTCCTAGGAATAGAAGTTAAATCAACTTCTATGGGTCTCTTACTCAGTCAACACAAGTATACACTAGACATTATCCAACGAGCTTGTATGACTTCTTGCAAACCAGTTGATACTCCGTTGCCCCCCTCGTCTAAATTGGGATCCGTGCCTTGTACTCTTCACTCTACCCCAACATGGTATAGACAAATTATTGGTGCTCTACAGTACCTTACTTTCACTAGACCTGATATTTGCTATACAGTAAACAAGGTGTGTAAAGGGAAGGTATTAGCACCCTAACTAAGGTAAGCTACATTATTTAATTGTCTAATAAATGCTAAGGTTTCATTGTATTTTTTATTGTTGGTTTGTCTACGGTTTAAGAAAAGTCCTCGGTAAGGAGATCCTCATCTTATCGGGAAAAACCTAACCATCCTAATTTCTATAAAAGAACTATTGTTTTAATATCGGGAATATGTTTTACATGTAAATTAATAATCCATGATATAAAAAGAAAAACAAAATATTTTTTTGGATTTTTTTGAAATATTGGCCAAGTTCTCATAACTTTAATAAACTGGTTATTAAAGCCAAAATGCATGCTAATTTTTTTTTGAAGTTTTCCTTGTTGTATGAAAATATGATGTGATTTTTTCTTTGAGAGACTTTGCCGTATGCACAAAAATATTTTTCTGTTTTTTTTACGAAAACTAGGTATTTTTAATGATGAAAAATACAGTCGATCTTGATAAAAAACAACATAACTAGTGCACGAGGAAATTGTATAAATCCCCAAACCATATTTTTGGAAAGTTGTTTTTTTTAAAAAAAGAAAAAGAATGAGCCGGGTCAGGCCTATAAGGCTGGCCTCAGCCAAGCCGCATGGGCTGGGCTGATGTTCCAGCCCACTAGCCAAGAGGCTGGTTACTATGTTCAGCAACATAGTAACCAGCAAAAAGAATAAAAATAATTAGGTAGTTACTGTGCTAATTATTTTCATTTTTGCTATAGAACGTGAGTCATGTTCTGCATGCAAAAATGAAAACAGGAGAGAACATATAAACGAAAGGCAGTGGGGGAAGACGATTACCTAGAGTGGCGAGACACAATCGTGGCCGTCAGCGGTGGTTGAAGGAGACGTTGGCAGCGGCGACGGTTTCTCTCTTTCTCTCCTGTCTCCTCTGTTTCTCTTCTCAGCCCTCCCCTTTGTTTTTTTTCATTATCTTCTCTTCTTCACCTCTGTCTCTTCATGGATGTCAGCGGCGGTTGGAGATGGCAGTGTCAGCAGCGGTCAGGTGGTGTGTTGTGGCGGTGGAGAGGTGACGATGGTGTTGCTGACAGTGGTTGCTTCTTCTTCTTCTTGCTGCCTTCTGCTTTATCTGCCCCTCTCCTGTGTTTATTCTGTTCTTCGCTGTTTAATCTCTGGCGGTGGTGGCTGGGAGGAATGGTGGAGGTGCTAGTGGCGGTGCAACGGTGGCTCTTCTCCTCCCTCTTCTTTTTTTCTCCCTCCTTCTGCTCTTTCACTCTCTTTTTCGTCTCTTTCTGTTCTTCTCTTTTTTCTGAAAGTTTTCCCCCTCTGTTTTGTTATTTTGGCTTTAGTTTTTCTGTTCCTTCACTCTGCTCGGTCTCCCTTTTTTTTCTTAAAAAAACCGTCGGTCTCTCTCTCTCTCTCTGTCTCCCTCTCTTTTTCACATTTTTCTCCCCGTTCCCTTCTTTTCCTTCTTTGTTTTCACTTCCAAGACTTGGCAATGGCATTGGTGGTGCGGCTACTGTTCTTTTTGTCTGTGTAGAGGTGCATGCTTCTTCTTCTTGTTCACGGGTGTTATAGCAGGGAGAGGAAGGTGGTGAGAGGCTGACGGTGGCGCTGCTCCAAACGGTGGAGAGAGAGGGAGATGGTTTTCTTCTCTGTGCAGAGGCGTAAGCCTCTCCCCTTTTTCTTTTTTGGCCACTCTTCCCTTGTCCAAAAATGCCCACCCCTAAACACTGTCGTTGGTTTCTCTCCTTCTCCAAAATTTTTGCCCCCCCTCCTATGTCCTGTAATCGTCCCTTATATTTATAGGATGTCGAGGGAGAGGGTCATCATACTTGTTCAAGTGCAGGGCATGGGTTTCTGTCTGTCTCATGTTTCTTCCATAATGGTTGCAGGGTATGGTTGTGTGGGTATGGGTTATGCGGGATTTTTGGGCAAGTGGGGTGTAAAGAGAGAGAGGGAAGAAACATTTCAAAAATCCTCTTCTCCCATGTCTCTGCATTTGTAGGGGAGAAGAAGCTGCACAGTCCCGTTCAAAATGAAATTGTTTCAATGTTCTGTTTGTTTTTTTTTTTAGAAAATAAATGTAATTTGGGAAGAACCCAAAAATGGGTTATGACAAAAGCTTTGGATTTTCTTCAAAAGTACAAATCGCAAACCCAGGTGTAATGATAAGTATACTGATGAAAAAAATATAATGTTGAGGAGATGCTTTTGCCAAAACTCCCTATGTTTTTTATAGAAATATATTCTTGTACTTGGATAAAAATTTGATGAATGCAAATAAAATAATATCATGCATGTCCAATTTATAGGTAAGAAAATACTTCAAAACATTTTATTGATTTGATAGCATTGATTAATATTTGTATATTAAGAGTTGATGAAATCCGTTTAAGGAAGTTAGTTCTTGTTAAAAAGGAGTGCTTAAGTGGTTTTGATTGCAAAGTATTTATGTATAATTAAGTAATAATGAGTTACATTCATTGAAACACTAATTCTAAGAAAAAAGATCAATAAATTTAGAAAATTGTTCAATAAGTTCATTGTCTTAGTATAATAGCTTAATCCAATTAAAGTGCTTACAAATTTGTTAAAATTTTGAAACATCCATTGCATGCTAATTAAATGGTTTACAAATAGAGATAACATACAAACTATAGTTACATTAATTTTATTATGTAACTCTTGTTCTTTAATGTAGGTTTAATGTGAACTTAACCTATGTATTTATCTTACCTTCAATGTAACTATTACCAGTAATAAAATGCTACAGCACAATATAAGAGATTATGAACAAGTTTTGGAGTTCTCAACTAATCGAGTCTAGCTTCTATATATTTCATGGATCCCCAAGATTTGTGAAAATTCTAGAACTCTGCCAGGTTGCCCAACCTGCAACTCACCCGAGTCAGTCACTGACTCCTCTCTCCCTCTCACCTTCCTAGGCATTGCTTGGTTCAAATTTCCTCCAGCTCAGCAAATTATATTTTATGAGCTCAACGAGTCAAGTTAAACCTTATTCAATTTAGTAAGACTCCCCAGGCTCAAAAAATTACTCTCCCAAACACTATTCCACTTTCTCCCACTTGTTGTCCACCTAGTGCGGCTAGAAAACTCCCCAAAACCCATCCTCATATACACTTCAAGTTATGCAATTTCACAAACCATAGCCAAGTCAAATGCAGACATAGGTCATCTCTCAGGAATGAAACTCGGCAAGCCATCAAATCGTTTCCATATTTCCCAGAGCTGCCTACATCTGACACTAAAGCTTCAGTGATTGCTTTGCAAGTAACAGTGTTTCCTAACAAAGGGTTTTCTATTAGCATCGTTTGTCGTCATGGAATTCTTGATAGGAAATCTGCTACAACTTTCATCAAGGCATATTCTTATGTATGCAAACACTTAGAATTTGATCAATAACCTTTGTTACCTAGTGAGCTAACCCTATTTTTGGACAGGGGAGTTATCAAGGGTGCATATATATGGACTTGAAATGATGTTCTTGAACCAATGGTTATCACTGACCAGGTCGGATATAAAGACAAAAACAGTAAAAATAAAATTTATTTAGTTTAAGAGACAGAGATAATATAATGACTCTCGGGCTTTCAAGAGCTTTATCCTCATTTCCAGTAATCAAGTACCTTAGACTTTATTTGCAAATCCTAAAACACTATTCCACAGCATGATTTTGTGTTAATGGTCAGATGTAATAGCTTTTTTTATGGCCACCTTTTAAGTTTCAATTCATTAAACTTTCCAAGTTTCTCACCATGCACGATAGAAGATAATAGTATAATCCTCACTACCAAAGCAGTACTTGCCGAAGAAACATTGATTGGCATAACAAAATCTTGAGTAGAATGGGTAGAAGACATGATATAATCTATTAAAAAAATAGCCAATAATATTTATAAATAAGTATTTTGGATCTACAATAAACAAGTAAAAAAATTAAAACATGTAAAAGATGAACTTTTAATATAAAAGTATTTAAACTATGCAAGATAAAATCCACAATCATTCATTTTCTTGGGTTACTATGTTAAGCCCTATCTTATTCACTAAGATTTATTTCATTTATGAATTGTATCATATACAAAAATAGTATCATGTGAATAATACTTTCAATATGTAAGTTCCCAAGACAGGGGATGGGCCAACATCGGTTATTTTTCAAAAAACAAAAGAGAATTCCAATTTTTTTCTCAAAAATCCTTTTAAAATTTATGATTTTCTCATGTATTTTTCTACCAATTTTGATTAATATTAGTTTATATTTATACTGTACAAATATAAATCAGGTATTAAAATACCCAACTTTCTTTGAAATGCGGCAAAAAAATTATATAGAAAAAAAACAACAAAAAAATATCTTCTTTTTATGCATGCTGCCAAGTCTCTCAAAAAATATAAGAAATTTCATTCATATTTTCATACAAACCAAAAATTAAAAAGAAATATGAATTAGCATGCATTTTTTTGCTTTAATAACTAGTTTATTAAAGCCATGAGAACTAGGCATTTCAAAAATACCAAAAAAATATCTTGTTTTTAAGCATGCAGCCAAGTCTCTAAAAAAATATAAGAAATTTCATATCGTATTTTCATACAAAACAAAAATTAAAAAGAAATATGAATTAACATGCATTTCTAGCTTTAATAACCAGTTTATTAAAGATGTTGTAATCATTACAGTTACTCATGTATCTATTAGAATAGGATTCTAATATAGGATGTTGTAATCATTACAGTTACTGTAGTGTTCTACTACCTCTATAAAAATAGAAAGGTTAGCTAAGGCACAACCCAACATATTTCATTATTCTCAACTTGGTATCAGAGCCACAAAACCCTAAAATAAATTAAACCTACTTTTCTAACAGCCTCCTAGCCTCCCTTCTTCAATGGAATAGCCGCCACATACATCTTCAAATTCTGCAGCACCAGCAGTCCAGCTTTCTTCTTCTTCGACAATGCAACCCTCTTCTCTTGCAGCACCTCCTCTGCTTTCCTCTACTGCATCACCGCTTGGATTCTCCTTTGCCATGGCTGGTGAACGCCTCCTCTTGCAGCCCATGTCTGCTGCCTCTACTGCCACAAGCATTATCTCCCTTTCTCACACTCGTCAAGTCATCTCCCTCAAATTAACAAACACCAATTATTTATATTGGCGTATGTAAATGCTGCCTTATCTCCTAGGCTAAGGAGCTTTTGGTTTTGTTGATGGCTCCAACACATGTCCATCAACACATGTTCTTGCCCATGATGGTATCTCTCTTCAGATAAATCCGCTTTTATTATAGAATAGGATTCTAATATAGGATGTTGTAATCATTACAGTTGCTCGTGTATCTATCAGAAATCCTATCAGAATAGGATTCTAATACCTATATAAAAGAATCCTATTCTATAATACCATGAGAACTAGGCTTATATTTTAAAAATATCAAAAAAATATTTTGTTAAACGTATTCCTGATATTAAAAATGTAGTTTCTTTTATATAGGCATTAGAATAAATATGCTTTTACCTGATAAGATAAGGATCTTCTTATGGATAAGGACTTTTTTAAAACCTTAGATAGACCAACAATTAGAAAACACGACAATACCTTAGATTTTTTATCAAATAATTAAACAATTCAGCTTATCTTAGGTAGGACATATTTGTGGTGCTAATACCTTCCCTTTATGCAACCTATCCATATACCCGATCTCTGAGATCAATTTGGATTTCTAGTGACCAAAATACTAGGTGACGACTCCCGTTCATGCTTTTCATAGATAAAAGACAAGTATTCCTTGTCTCCCCCAATTTCTTGATTTCTAGATACATACATGAAGTGGAATATCGCTGCAACGCCGCACACGTGCGACACATATTATTTTCTTCAAACTTTTTTCTTATGGAGGGCCCCAAAATAGGTAATAACAACAATATCCCACTAATAAAGTTGGCAATGCATATTATTAAAAAAGGATAAAAAAGAATGTGATGTGATGAGCCAGTTTAGTTTCAATTATGATCCCACTAAGGTAGCATTTCATTATTATTTCAAGAAAAAAAAAAAGGAAACGAAGACAATAAACATTGAGGACACAATATAAAAAGAAGACGGAGATAAAATTGTATTTGGTAGTACTGTACAAAACAAAGTAATTGTCTTTGTATTATGTTTGGTTATGTTTCACGAGACCAAATAAAATATGAAAAATATCTATTTTACAATTAATATGTCAAACTTATATATTTTAAAAATAACTAGATATTTTTTTTTTACTTTAGTTTATATTGAATGTAAAAATTAATAATATTATAATAACTCTAGTTAAAAAACTAGGATTGCCCATGTGGGTTGACCCGAAACCTAGTTGACCCAATGTCTAGACTGTATCGAGTTTAAGAAAAATATAGCAATAATTGACTTGACCAGACTTAATTAAAATCCCAGGTCGACCCGGGATAAAACACGAGTTAAAAGCCCATTAACTTTTTTTTTGGGTGGTAAACAAGGTTGCTTTTATTATTTTTAATTTTTTTAAAGATTATCCAGTTTGACCTTCCCAACTTATGACTGAAACTTTGACTTTGATGAACTCTCAAATCAGGTTTTAAAACTATGATAATAATCACTTTTATCTATATATTGACTCTAGTTAACTTGGATTTACCTTATAGACCCGTGACCCGAGCCTTGCCTTAATTGACTTCTAAGTTGGATTTTAAAACTATGATAATAATAATTTTTATTTTTTTATTGATTTGGATTAACCCTGGTTAACCCTCTCGATCTGTGACTCGGGCCTTCCTCTAGTTAACTCTCGAATTGAGTTTTAAAAATATAATAATAATCACTTTTATTTTTTTATTGACTTGCATTAATCCTAGTTAACCCTCTCGATCTGTGGCTCGGGCTTTCCTCTAGCTAACTCTTGAATTGAGTTTTAAAAATATAATAATAATAACTTTTATTGTTATGTTGATCTAGATTAACTCAGGTTTACCTTCTTGTTATGTAACTTAAACTTTGCCTAGATTGATTTTCAATTTATATTTTAAAATTATAAAAATAATTTTTTTTTATCGTTATGCTTCATCTGCTTTTAGTTTGATCATGACCAAAGAGTATGCAATTGGGATGCAGCTGCCGGATTAAGCTGAAAGTAACCGACAAATCTCAAGTACAAGAGGCCTGACTTGACTAATTCAGCAGAATTTAATTACGACGACGGGTCTTTGTTTTAAAGTTATGTGATCGAAGCTAGAGATGGGACAAATTGAATTTTAATTATGTTTAAGAATTAATTTGGGTCCAATTGAAGGATTTAATTAAGTGCAAGGACTTAATTATACTTTAAATAGGTCAAATTAATTTTATTTGGGGTTTAATTAGTGAAAAATTAAGTTTGGGAGCTTAATTGAGAAGATTGGAATTTTAAGAGACCAAATTTAATTTTTACCAAGTTAATTGATTGAAATCAGGGGTCAAATTGCAAGAAAATTGAAGTTTTGGGGTCAATTAGGGGTTAAATTGGAAAAATCCAAAGACAAGGACCAATTTGCAAAAGGCGCCAAACTATAGGGGTCTAATTGACAAAATCCAGGGGTTAAATTAAAAGCAATTGAAAGCTGGAGGGCTAAATTGAAAATCAGCAAAAATCCCTAATTTTTTTATCCAAAACGGCACCGTTTTTGTGTAAAAAAAAAAAGGGGAAGGGACCAGGCGACGCGTCACCTGGTTACTATTCATCTTCTTCTTCGCAAAGCTGCCCAAGTGGCTGCTTTTCAGGCGTAATTTCTCACTCGTGTGGCCCCCAAATCCGACAAAGCGTGCACCAACATGTCCACCTGAAACTCCTTTATCTCGTAGAGTGGTTCGGTCGGGTCGACAAACTTGGAAACGACTTCGTTTATTGGCCCAAAGTGGCACCCTTGGGCAGTCTGCAGCCTTGGATTGCCAAATTTGACAGTTCGAGGCGCACAATTTGAACCAACAGCTTGGATTCCTCGAGTCGAATCAAGGGCTGAGAATTTTTCCCCGTTGAAGACAAGATTACCCTCTTTCCATCCCTATAAATAGGAGCCAATTTGGTGCTCAGAGGAGAAAAAAAAAATTGAACTCAAAGTTTGCCGAAAATCAGATTTTCCTGCCTAGTTTTCCTGCAACCAGTCCTCTCTTTCTTTTTCCTCTCCGCCGTGGCCTCTAGCTGCCACCACTAATCTCGCCACCATCCTTCCCCTGAAACACCACATCCCATCCATCACCCAGCAACCTCACTAAAGTCAGCAACAACTCTCTCTCTCTCTCTCCCTCTTTTCCCGGCAAAACTTTTTTTTTCTCTCCACCACCGCGACCCCAGCAGTAGCAGCCGCAGCAACCACCTCAAACCGAAGCTACTGCCTTTCCCTAAAGACAGCTAGGACAATAGCTCTCTCTTCAGCCGCTCCAACAGTTGCAACCGTTGAGCTTCCCTTCTCCTTTGCAGTCGTCTTCTTCTTCCAGCTGCAACCACAGCTCACAGCCGGTCTCACCACCTCCAGTTGTACCGTCCGCCACCAGTCAGGCCATCAGTTCCTTCAGCGCCAGGTGAGTCGCCTTCCTCTCTTCTTCTTCCTTTTCTGCTTCTCTTCGTGATGCATGTGAATAGTGTAATGTGAATTTTAATTCACGTTGCACCGTTCCTGCAACTTAGTCACTGGGCTGCCCAGTGACTAAGCTGCTATGTACCGGACCTGCCATGGCCCAGCCCAGTTGTCTGGGCCGGGTCCAGCCCGTCCCTAAAAATGCAAAATATGTTGGGCCGCGTCCGGCCCCAATTGTTTTTGGACCTATGATCAATACATCTGTTTATGGGCCTGTCTTGGGCCCAGCCCACATGCTTTAATGTATTTAATTACTTAGTACATAGTTAAAAATAAAAATAAAATAAACAAAAATTTTTCCAAAAAAATAATAAAAAAATTCTTTCAAATTTTTTTTTGTAATTTTCTCAAATATTTTTCAACTAATTTTGCTTAATATTGGGTTATATACTTACATTGTAAGATACAAGCCAGGTATTAAAATACCCGGTTTTTTTGAAATATTAAAAAAAAAATTCAAAAAGAAAAAATACTTTATCGCATACGGCCAAGTCCTAAAAATTTTCCAAGCATGTTTTTTTCAAAAAAATTGCATCTTTCTGACATTTTAAAAATCCAAAAAAATGGATATCATAACTAGTTTATGATTATCCATTAGGGTTTGGCCAAAATATCAAAAACCTTTTTTCAATCTTTTTCTAGGATCCAAATGTAGACTTTAATATTTGAAAGGTGTAAAATTACATGATAAAGTACACCCTCAAGTATTAAAGATACAAGGTATAAATAAATGTTATTCAAACTTTAGAACGGTGAGGATTTAATTCAATAAGGTAGAGACTTTCTCATGAAGATAGATCTACCTTGAACCTTAGAAAGACCAACGAATAGAAACTCGACCTAGAAAAAAGATTGAGGAGACAATATAAAAAAGAAGACGAAGATAAAATTGTATTTGGTAGTGGTGTACAAAACAAAGTAATTTTCTTTGTATTATGCTTGGTTATGGTCAACAAGACAAAATAAAATATGAAAAATATCTATTTTACCATTAATATGTCAAGCTTATATATTTTAAAAGTAACTAGATATTTTTTTTTTACTTTAGTTTATATTGAGTGTCAAAATTAATAATATTATAATAACTCTAGTTATAAAACCAGGATTGCCCATGTGGGTTGACCCGAAACCTAGTTGACCCAATGTCTAGAATGCATCAAGTTTAAGAAAAATAGAGTAATAATTGATTTGACCAGACTCAATCAAAATCCCAGGTCGACCCGGGATAAAACACAAGTTAAGAACCCCTTGACTTTTTATGATTTTTTTGTGGTAAAAACAAGGTTGTTTTTATTATTTTTTTAATTTTTTTTAAGGTTAACCAGTTTGACCTTCCTAGCTTGTGACTGAAACTTTGTCTTTGATGAACTCTCAAGTCAGGTTTTAAAACTGTGATAATAATTATTTTTATCTCTACATTGACTCAGCTCTAGTTAACCTGGTTCACCCTCTAGACCAGTGACCAGAGCCTTGTCTTAATTAACTTTCAAGCTGGGTTTTAAAATTATGATAATAACTAGTTTTATTGTTATATTGATCTAGATTAACTTAGATTAATCGTCTCGACGTGTAACTTAAACTTTGCCTAGATTGATTTTCAATTTAAAATTTAAAATTATAATAATAATTTTTTTTATCGTGATGTTTCATCTGTTTTTAATTTGATCATGACCAAAGAGTATGCAATTGGGATGCGGCTGCCGGATTAAGCTGAAAGTAACCGACAAATCTCAAGTACAAGAGGCTTGACTTGACTAATTCAGCAGAATTTAATTACGACGGCGGGTCTTTGTTTTAAAGTTATGGGGCATTGAATTCAACCTACGATAGCGATTCGTCTACCCTACAGGCCGCAGTCGAAAGTGGTCGTGCGGATAATGTTAGAGCTTGAAAGTACAAAGAAATTACGAGGGAGGTCCTACGGTGCCAATGGAGATATCCAAAGGCACCACTTTTGAATCACGCTTTATGACTAGATTCAGTCTCACCTTGTTGAATGCTCGAAATCGATGACCAATGGAAAATTCTACGATGGTTTTTTAACAAACAATATCTCAAGGCATTTTGCTTTGTAAATCAGAGTGTCATTAATTTTAAGATGACAATGCTTAATTAATTAATTATTTAAGTAAATAACTTAATAAATGAAAGAGATAGACATAAGATGTTGGAGACAACGTGTGCAATAAAAGTCAAAGGAAACTCATCCAGACACGATTAACCTTAAAAGTATATTAAAAGTATTTATGAGGTACTTTTCTCCGCTCATGATTGAATTATTGTCCTTTCCATGGAGAAGATCCTAAGAATTACCTCATCTAGAGTTTTCAATCAATAAAATCCGCAAGCCCGTCAATTGAATATCATTTTGTCATATGATAATCCACTCCATCACGTTGATGAAATCCTTCAGCAACCTAGCTTGCTTTATATATCTCTCTATATTGTCATCCTGCTTTCTCTTAATTTCACATACCCATTAGTTATAAACCACAGGTTTATAAAAGAGGTCGTGGATAGAGAGACCATGTATCATTGGCTACTAATGTATCAAACTCACGTCCCATAGCGTTTCATCATTCAGAGACAGACATAGCCCATACAAAGCAACTGAGTACTTGTTCATGAGATATAGTGCACAACACATGAAAAGGATGTCTTGGGGAGTAAAACGTTTTGATACCAGGAAACTATTGGGTTTAAGCGTCCCAGTTCGTGGTAGAGGCAAGAGTGTAGGTTCATTACTACCACTACAAGATTTAACAGTTTTATCGATGGAATTTTTTCATCGATGTAAGATATATATTCTATCAGTAATTAATTTACCAACGGAAATACTCTGTCGATGAATCTTTTGTCGGTAATTTTTTATTCGTCGGTAAATTCGTTGGTAATAAAAAATATTATTATAAACGGATTTACTGACGGAGCAGATTTGTCGGTAATAATATTTTTTATTACCAATAGAATTCCGTCTGTAAATCGGTTGGTAATTATTTAAAAATATTTTTAAAAAATCATTTTATAAAATTATAAAATAATTAAATTTTATTCATAGCTAGTGGTAATTGGCAAACAAGGAACGCACGCATGTAACGACATTGTTTGATTTTTATTAAAATGGTCGTGCATGACACACGGATGTGTCCTAAAATACCTTCAAATGTCCTTGAACGACTCTTATTTGAAATTCTTCCATAAGATTCATTTTTTCCTCTAACCCAAAAACTTGTTTTGATTATTTGAAACTTCTTAGAAATTATGAAGTAATGCGTTCTCAGCAAAACAATAAAAAAATGGAGAAAAAGATAAGCATTATGAGATAACTTTGTCAAACTCAAAGAAATCAATCCTTAATTTAAACTAAAAAAAAAGAAAGAAAAAAAAGTCGTAACTTTGTCAAAGTCAAAGAAATCAATCCTTAATTTAAACTAAAAAAAAATGAAAGAAAAAAAAGTCGTAACTTTGTCAAAGTCAAAGAAATCAATCCTTAATTTAAACTAAAGTCAAAGAAATCAATCCTTAATTTAAACTAAAAAAAAATGAAAGAAAAAAAAGTCGTAACTTTGTCAAAGTCAAAGAAATCAATCCTTAATTTAAACTAAAAAAACAGAAAGAAAAAAAAGTCGTAACTTTGTCAAAGTCAAAGAAATCAATCCTTAATTTAAACTAAAAAAGAAAGAAAGAAAGAAAAGTCGTAACTTTGTCAAAGTCAAAGAAATCAATCCTTAATTCAAACTAAAAAAAAGAAAGAAAGAAAAGTCAAGAAAATGCTGCTTGTACACGCTGGAATTTCCCTATAAAATGGTCGTTCCATCCATGCCATCGTGCATCAAATCTCTACATCTTCATACATACTATAGCTCTGTAACTCACCATCTCTCCTATCGAGGAAAAGGAAAAGCACAGAATCTCTGCCTCATTTACAAACTTGCGTTCCATTCTTTTGTACCCAAACAAACCTCTGTTTCACACACCAAGCCCAAACCTTTATAATATCTAATCCTATTTATCTAAGTGCCAGCTTCAATACTTAGACTGCAATGGGAAGCATTGATGACTTCAGCCGTTATTCTTTCCCGGATGATTTTGTTTTCGGAACATCCTCATCAGCTTACCAGGTACATGCAGACTCTAAATTTTGCTGCTTCTAGTGCAGTAATTAGGAGGGGACAGCAGAACATTGTTTAAAATAATACTAGTTATGCTAATTAATTTTTCGTTATTATTTTATTATGATATGCAGTACGAAGGTGAAACAAACAAACATGGTAGAGGACCAGCTATATGGGACACTTTCACTGAGGAACATACAGGTACCAATCTCTCTCATTAAAAGTTGTACTTCCCTCGCTAAAAGTTGAACAGAATTATGTTAATGTCCTAAGAAAACCACCATTATTAACTTTGAAATTAAATAATATTATTTTCAACGTTTGCAGAGAGAATAAATGATCATAGCAACGGAAATGTAGCTGTTGATTTCTATCATCGCTATAAGGTATGGGAGTTCTTCATCATATTTT
Source organism: Populus tomentosa (assembly GCA_018804465.1). Lineage (NCBI taxonomy): Eukaryota > Viridiplantae > Streptophyta > Magnoliopsida > Malpighiales > Salicaceae > Populus > Populus tomentosa. Next base: position 9,156,485 of record CM031975.1, read on the forward strand.
CGTTGTGGTTAACAATATGATGTATGCAAGTGTAATTGTTCTTAAAAAAACTGATAAATGTTACAGGAAGATGTGCAAAGAATGAAAGAAATGGGAATGGATGCTTTCAGATTCTCCATTTCTTGGTCTAGAGTATTACCACGTAAGTTTTTATATTTTTTGAAATTTGTTCTTAACATAGTAATAATAGTAATCACACTAGCAGGATTTGACTATGACATCTGTTTTCACTGAGTGAATTTCCATTTGATATATAGCTTTCCATTGGGTTTGTTTTTGGAAAATGCAGATGGCAGGTTAAGTGCTGGAGTAAACGAAGAAGGCATCAAATTTTATAACGATCTCATTGATGACCTCCTTAAGAATGGTTATAACCTTTCCCTTCCATTCAATTAATCATCATATTTTGCCAAAAATTGATGCGAAAATTCGTATACAACAAACGGTTTATCTTGTGCGCTCCATCTGATTATATATATGATGTTTTGTAATTTATAGGTTTGCAGCCTTACGTTACTCTCTTTCACTGGGATACCCCACAAGCTTTAGAAGATAAATATGGAGGTTTCTTAAGTCCTAACATTGTGTAAGTAGCAACCTTTCGTTAATCATGCTTCAAATATCCAAACTTGTTGTAGCTTCGAAATATTATAATCTAATCTGTCATTCTGGAGACTTTGTGGACCTATGCTTCTCTAAAATTTAAAACATTCCTATAAATTTTCTCACATAAAACATTGATTTCCAGAAATGATTTCCGAGACTTTGTCGACCTATGTTTCCAAAAGTTTGGAGACCGAGTGAAGAAGTGGATTACTTTGAACGAGCCATGGATGTTCAGTGTTCAAGGTTATGACATGGGCACGATGGCACCCGGTAGGATTTCTGTCGTTGTAAATGATCCACACCGATCCTTAAACACCGGTGCCACTGAAGTGTATACGGTTAGCCATCATTTGTTGCTTGCTCATGCTGCGGCAGTGAAACTATACAAGGAAAAATATCAGTCATGTCAAGGTGGACAGATTGGGATAACACTTGTTTCTCACTGGTTTGAACCTTACTCAAACAGTGAAGCTGATCAAAATGCAACCAAAAGAAGCCTTGACTTCATGCTTGGCTGGTTAGTATTTTTTTATATATATCAAATTCAAAAGTACTTTCTGAACTCTTAATTCTGCTAGAGAAGACCTGGTATATATGTATAAACAGAAGGTAATCAGTGTTTTTCTTCATGTTGGCAGGTTCATGGATCCTTTAACTAATGGTGACTATCCACGTAACATGCATGATTTTGTTGGTGGAAGATTGCCCGAGTTCACTGCCGAGGAATCCAAGATGCTGAAGGGATCGTATGATTTTATTGGAATTAATTACTACACAACATATTACGCTCAAAATATTGATGCAAATTATCAGAGTGTTGGATTCATGTCCGATGCTCGTGCTAGTTGGACAGGTAACTAATGATTGATATCTTTTCTTTCTTATTCATCTTATTATTTTCCAATTACATAACATCAATTAGATGATGTTTTATCAAGTATTAATTCATTAATTTTCTCTGTTTTTTCTTAATTTTGCAGGAGAGAGAGATGGAATCCCAATAGGTCCACAGGCCGGTGTAAAATGGCTTTATATTTATCCCGAAGGCATCAGCAGGCTTTTGAATTACACCAAAGACCAATACGGGAACCCAACAATTTACATTACTGAGAATGGTATGGTTGAAATGAACGATCATACATTATGCTACATTGAAGCTTCTTAGTACTTCTCTAACACTAAGTGTGTTCTTAATGCTTTATTTTACTGATTTTTTTTTCAGGGGTTGATGACGTAAATAGCAATGCTTCATCACTAAAGGAAGCTCTTAATGATCCCATAAGAGAAAAATCTTACAAAGACCACCTCAAGAATGTTTTGAGATCCATCAAGTGAGTTAATTTTTTTCATTTATTAACTAATGATCATTGATAATAAGTTTTTTAATCCATAGCAACAATTATATTATTAAGTTACCGAATCCGTCTAACTGGGATTCAATATCTATTTATTGCAGTGAGCATGGTGTTGATGTTAAGGGATTTTTTGCTTGGTCTTTAATGGACAATTTCGAATGGGGAAGTGGTTATGCTGTGAGGTTCGGCCTCTACTATGTTGACTTCAAAAATGATTTGAAACGATATCCTAAAAAATCAGTCAAGTGGTTCAAGCAGTTTCTTAGAAGAGACTCCCACAGCCCTATTCCACATCCGTATCCTCTGATTACTTCTAATGAAACGTCGAAAATTGAAGATAGTTTGGTTCGGGATGCTAAAAGGCCAAGAAATGCCTGAATTCCTTCGGCAGGATCTGAAGTCAAAGTTGTTAGCATCTGCAAATTGGGCTTTCACGGCTGAAAGATAGAGCTCTCAGCATTAATTCAACATAATTTGGTCACCACTTCATTCATTCAAGGCTGTGGTTAAGAATAAAAATTCATGGTTCTAGTTTTCCTTTGTTTTGTTTAATTATGGTTTTAGAATTTAATTTGATTATTTTACAGTTGGATCATTTTTTCATTCGACTATTGATTATGATTCGTTTAATAATAATACAAATCTTCTGCACCATCATTGATTATGGTTTGTTTAATATTAGTTGTTTTTTTTTTCAGAAAGGAAAACGTAATATTTGACCTTAAAAAAAATAATCTTCCTTTGATAGCCATTCTCATCTGAAATTTCATAACCATGAATATTCATCCCACATACCCATATTAGATAACAAGGAAACCTACTCTTCTGATACACTAAAGATTCTAGGAAACTGGACAGCGAGACAGTTATCCATTTAACATTGCATAATTTTTAGCTCCCTCCTCATGATCACTCCAAAAGCTAGAATCATGATCATTACCAACCGAAACATAAACATTAACAATCCAAAGTTGGAATTTTGGAATTTAAACTAAGCAAAGACATATTTAAAGTTGATTCCTTATTATGAATATTGTAGATTAATTAACAATCATGGGGTTTATCAGTTGGTTTTTAATTTTTCTAGTGTCATTGCTTTAGATTTGTATAAATAAACATTATTATAGAATGTACTTATATAGGAAATTCTGTATAGAAAATATTGTCTACATACTCTTGTGTGGTAACCTCCACCATTGCTATTGTATATTGCCTTACACATATATATAGAATGGGTTGGCTAACCATTAGGTTAAACCTCCTGATTATTCTCAACTTGGTATCAGAGCCTCTTGCCGTCAGAACTCTTTTCCCCCTTCCTCCCTTTGCAGTTGACCCTCTCTTTACTTTCTCTACATGGATTCTACTGCTGCCGCCGACTTCTCCCTCTCCACCGGTGGTGCAGCACAGCCAGCCAGCCATCCCCAAGCTGCTGCCACTGATGCCTTTTCTCCCCCACAGCAGCCTCCACTTGCAGAGCTTGTCTCTGATTCTTCCTCCCAAGTCCCTGTCGTTCCTTTACCTCTCATGGGAACCTACACTACAGCTATTGTTCCTTTAGCGAACACTCACCAAGTTGTTTCGCTAAAACTTACGAACACAAATTATCTCTATTGGAGAATGCAGATGAAGCCATATCTCCTTGGTCAAGGTGTTTTTCACTTCGTTGATGGCTCAATGTCGTGTCCTCCATCTCATATTTTTGACAACTCTGCTAGTTCTTCCTCTACCATCAGCCCTTCTTTTCTTCGTTCGAAGCAACAAGATCAACTTATTTTGAGTGCTTTGCTCTCCTCTCTCTCCATGGATGTGTTGCATCTCATGGTAGATTGTTCTACCTCGCATTGTGTATGGTGCACTCTTGAGAAAGTGCTTGCCTTTTCATCTAATTCTCGCATCATGCAACTCCATGACCCCTTTCAAGACCTTCGGCAAGGTGACTCATCAGTTAGTCTATACATGCAGCAAGCCAAATTGTTATTTGACGAATTAGTTGCTGCTAGTCGCCCCATATCTCTTGAAGATTTCAACCTTTATGTGTTTCATGGCCTTCGTGGCGAGTTCAAAGACTTGGTAACGAGTCTCATAACCAAGGTAGAACCGCTATCCTATGCTGATCTTCATAGCCACCTTCTTACCCATGAATTTCTGTACAAGAACTCTATCTTTCCATTCCATGGTTGCCGCTCCCTTTCTGCTGTCTTCTTCTTCTCTGCCACATCAGCCACCTCTGCTGCCAACACCACAGTTTTCTGCACACCATGCCATATCTCATCACAGCCCTAACTTTAGCCACAACAGGGGTCGCTTTAGAGGTAATTAGAGTCCCCACAGCAACTGTTCCACTCCCTATAACAAGGGCCAATCTGCAATAGATTGGCAGCCAAATCACTAGCAGCATACTAGGCATAATTCTGAGGCTGGATAGTGGTTTGGACAGTAGCATGTACGCTGCCAATTGTGCTTCGATTTTGGGCACATAGCTTCCCATGTTCCCAGTTTTGCAACAGCACTCAGTAGCCCTCTGCTCATCTTGTTGTTGGGAATATTTCTGCCTGAACTTGGTTCCTCGACACCGGCGCAAACCAACACGTCACACCTAATCTTGGAACTCTGACCAATTTTGCACCCTATCTTGGTAATGATTATTTGCATGTTGGTGACGGTAAGGGCTTTGACATATCCCATGTTGGACATACTAAATTACATTCCCCAAAACGCATGTTTACATTATCTAATGTTCTCCATGTACCTCACATTACCAAATAGTTGTTATCTGTTCAAAAATTTTGTCGCGATAATCATGTTTATTTTGAATTTCATGCTTTTATGTTTTATATGAAGGATCTCAACACCAAGGAAGTTCTCCTTTCTAGTCAGAGTCATGATGGTCTTTATGTCCTCTTCGAGTCTTCTACCACGTCAGTTCCTCAAGCTTTTTGTTCTCCTTGCATCTCCGTGACTGTCGACCTGTGGCATCGTCGTTTGGGTTATCCAACCCCTTGCATTTTCAAATTGTTAGTTTCCGGCAATAAAATCATATGTACTTCTAGATGTTCTCTTACTCAATGTCAAGCTTGTCCTTTAGAAAAGTCATCCCGTTTGTCATTACGACCTACGGGTCACAAAACTTCTGCCCCACTTGACTTAATTTTTAGTGATGTTTGGGGTCCTGCCCCTATGTTTTCTTCTAATGGCTTCCGCTATTTTGTTATTTTTGTCGATGCGCATACCAAACATATATGGTATTATCCGCTTCTTGCGAAATCTGATGTCTTTTCCACTTTCAACGTTTTCAAACACTTGTTGAGTGTCAGTTCTCCCTTAAAATTAAATTTGTTCAAACTGATTGGGGCAGTGAATATCGTAAATTAAATAAATTTTTTCAGACCATTAGTATTCATCATCGGTTAATTTATCCTCATACTCATGAACAAAATGGCATTGTTGAACGTAGTCATCGACATATTGTCGAAACTGGCCTCACCCTTTTAGGCCAATGTAGTGCACCATTGCGATTTTAGAACTATGCTTTTGAATCATCGGTATACCTAATTAATCACATGCCTACTCTTATTCTCTAAAATAAATCTCCATTTGAGTGTTTGTTTCGTCGCACTCCTGATTATAACTTCCTATGTACTTTTGGGTGTCTTTGTTTCTCCTTTTTGCGTCCATATCATGCTCATAAATTAGATTTCTGGTCTTCTCCTTGTGTGTTTTTAGGCTATAGCTCATTCCATCTTGGTTATCGTTGTCTTGATTTAGATTAACATCGTATTTATGTCTCCCGTCATGTTTGTTTTCATGAAACTGTCTTTCCTTTTGAGAAGTCTGAACAGGTAACATCCTCACCGGTACCTCCCACACCACCTACCTACCTTCCATCCTGGAACCCTCCTCCATGTTTTTCGCCTACTACTCCCCAAACTACTCCTTAAAATAATCCAATTCTGCCCTCTGCCACATCCCAACAGCCCATCCCTTTAACCAAAGCTTCTGCCACCCCTTCATCCCCATCCCACACTGTCATACTGTGTCACCATATGCTTTTCTTTCCAATGATTATTATGCAAGAACAGGTTCTCCATCATCAGATGCATATGTTCTCTGGTCTGCTGTAGCAGAGAAACCAGGTTCTGCTGTAGAACATCCCAGCTTTGCCGCAGCTTCCCCATCTTCTGCAGTACTGACCAGTCCATCCATTGCATCTCCAGCTGGTCTGTAGCTTTGTGTAGACCTCTCTTCATATCCTCTTCAGCACCTTCCAGTTATAGGTCACACTTCTCTATGTCCAACAGCTCGTCAACATCCCATAGTCCTCCATCCAAGATAGCGTTGTCCACTGCCACTGCCATAAGCTCAGCTGCCTACTTCAACTGGGTAGTTTCTCCTCCCTCTCATGAGCCACTTGTTTTTAATGATGCTAACAGATATGAGGCATGGCATAGTGCTATGCATGAGGAAATTCAGGCCTTACGCGCAAACAGAACTTGGACGTTATTGTCGTTTCACCCCTCCATGAGTGTTATTCGTAATCGGTGGGTGTACAAGATTAAACGCAGATCTGATGGTAGCATCGAGAGGTATAAAACACGTCTGGTTGCTAAAGGTTTCACTCAGCAAGAAGGTATTGATTACTCTAAAACCTTTAGTTCTGTCATCAAACAAGCGACCGTTATATTAATCTTCTCCATTATCGTTTCGTGTGGTTGGAAAATTCATCAACTTGATATTCATAATGCCTTCCTTAACAGTGTTCTTGGCGAGGAGGTCTACATGAAACAACCTTTAGGTTTTGTTGATTCTGCTCTCCCCTCTCATGTGTGTTGCTTACATAAATCTCTATATGGTTTAAAACAAGCTCCGCAGGCTTGGTACACTCGTTTGAATGATTCTGCTCTATTGGTGTTGATATTTGTTATCTTCTGGTCTACGTTGATGATATTCTGCTTATGAGTAGTAACTCTCTTCTACTCCAACGCCTCATTCAGCTACTCAGCTCAGAATTTAAGCTTCGCGACTTGAGTTCTGTTCATTATTTTTTGGGTATTGAGGTTCAGTCTACTAATATGGGTCTTATGCTCCGCCAGCATAAATATACACTTGATATCCTCACTCGGGCTAGTATGTTATCTTACTAACATGGTGATACTCCTATCTCTACATCCAAAGTTACCACTCTATTCGATCCATTATTTTCTGATGCTACATGCTTTTCATCAAATTGTGGGTGCTCTTTAATATCTCACTTTTACATGTCTGGATATTTGCTTTGCTGTTAACAGAGTATGTTAGTTTATGCATGCTCCTATAGATTCTCATTGGGCTGTCGTGAAACGCATCCTGCGTTATCTTCGGGGTACGACATCCCATGGCTTGCATATTACTCGCAGTTCCTCTTTTGCCTTACACAGTTTTATAGATGCAGATTGGGCAAGTAGTGTTGAGGATAGAAAATCTACAGGTGGTTACCTTGTGTTCTTTGGTCAGACGCCGATTTCGTGGAAATCCGGTAAGCAATGCAACGTTGCTCGCTCTTTTACTGAAGCTGAGTACAAAGCCTTAGCCGATGGCACTGCTGAGGTTATCTGGCTTCAGTACTTATTAACAGATCTCCAGATTCCATTTGCTTCTGCTCCTATCATATGGTGTGACAATCTTGGTGCCACCTATTTGTCTGCGAATCCTGTCTTTCATGCTCACACAAAACATGTTGAGATCGATTATCATTTAGTCCGGGATTGAGTTGCCAAGAAGGAAATTCAGATTCATTTTATTTCCTCTCGGTATCAACTTGCTGATGTCTTCATTAAGCCACTTCCTATTACTTCCTTCACTGCTTTTCGTTTCAATCTTCAGGTTGATCCTCCACCCTCAACTTGAGGGGGTATATTATAGAATGTACTTATATAGGAAATATTATATAGGAAATATTGTCTACATACTCTTGTGTGGTAACCTCCACCATTGCTATTGTATATTGCCCTACACATATATATAGAAAGGGTTGGCTAACCATTAGGTTAAGCTTCCCAATTATTCTCAACTAACATTTATATCAAATTTTAGATTTTTTTCAGTATTATGTTGTCTTATGTCTTATAAGAAAATGAAATATAGTAAAAAAAATAACAAAATGGTTATCCAAAGACTTGAATGTTATCATGCAACATAAAGATATTTATTATAGCTTGCAATTTATACTGGTACAATTCAAGATAGAAAAGAAAGGGTTGAAGCAGTAGGTGCCAAAGCTACAATAGCAGCACAATGGTCACTACAAGATTTAACAGTTTTACCGACGGAATTTTTCCGTCGGCGTAAGACACATACTCCATTGGTAATTAATTTACCGACAAAATCACCGACGGATAATTTCCGTCGGTGAATCTTTTGTCGGTAATTTTTTGTCCGTCGCTAAATCCGTCGGTAATAATATTACCGACGGATTTACTGGCGGAACAGACGCGTCGGTAAATTTTTTTATTACCGACGGATTTACCAACGGATTTACCGACGGAAATTTCCGTCGGTAAATCCGTCGGTAATTATTTAAAAACATTTTAAAAAAAATTTATTTTATAAAATTATAAAATAATTAAATTAACATAAATCAACATTGTATAATATATACTCAAAATGCTTGGAAAAAAGAATAAGAAAATCAACTCAAAAAAATAAAACAAAAAAATTAATTCAACTAAAAAAATTCATATGAAAAAAATGAAGTTGCAATTGCTAAAAATTTAAAAATCCTATAAATAAATCAACTAAAAATTGATCTCATATTGAAAAAAAAAAATCTCACAACAACATTTATACAATTATTATAAAAAAAATCAATTAAAATTAAATAAAAAACAAATATAGTGAAAAAAATCATGAAAAAATAAGAAAAAAGAAAAATCTTACCTTAATATACTTGCAAGTGAAGCTAAGGAAAAAAAATTTGTAAAGCATATTAATTAAAAAAAAACTAAGAGGATAAAAGAAGAAAGAAGAAGAAGACATACCCGAGCATGGAGGAAAAGAGAAGGAGATGAGGAGAGGAAAGAAGAGAAAGAAATAGATATTGATGTTTTTTACATATAGTGATGAAGAAGAAGAAGAAGAAGAAGAAGTAGAAGTAGAAGTAGTAGAAGAAGAAGAAGAAGAAGAAGAAGAAGTAGAAGTAGAAGTAGTAGAAGAAGAAGAAGAAGAAGAAGAAGAAGCAGTAGAAGAAGCAGTAGAAGAAGAAAAAGAAATAATGAGTCTGTCTCTTGTGAAATAAGCGGATTCAGGTTTTTTATTGGAGCGCGTTACCGACGGATTTACCGACGGATAATTTAATATTAATATTTTTTAATTATTCCGTCGGTAATTCCGTCGGTAATATTTAATTTAAATTTTCAATTTCGTAAAAAGTTTTCAGAAATCGCCAAAAATTACCGATGATTTTTCAATCCGTCGGTGATTCCGTCTGTAATATTTAAATGAAAATTTTAAATCAATTGAATTTTTTCAGAAAACCGCCAAAACACACCGACGAATTTTCATTCCGTCGGTGATTTTGTCCGTAAAGCAAAACAATTAACAGTGCAATTGGAAGATGAACAGTTCTGGAGCTCTCTGGAAAATACCGACGGAATTTTCCATCGGTAATTCCCTTTGTAATTGACATGATGAACAGTGTTCACATTTTACCGACGTATTTACCAACGGAATTACCGACGGATTAATTCCGTCGGTAATTCCGTTGGTAAAAAATGACACGTAGTCATTTTTTTTTTGCTTTGTTTTAATTTTTTTTTCCCACGGTAATTCCCTCGGTATATACCGAGGGAATATTTCCGTCGGTAAAATCCCTCGGAAATTTACCGATGGAAATATTCCCTCGGTATTTCCGTTTGTATTTATTGATTTTCTGGTAGTGGGTTCCAAATTTGGTCACCCTTAGCTACAACAAAGGTTACTTTTTCCTTAGGCACTTTTGATGTAAATAGTTTTATAAAATCATCATGACAAACTTTCCTAGTTGTTATATGCTTTTGGCAACAATACTTTGATGGAGTATTGGTGTTGTATATACTATTAGAGATTTCGATTGCACAACGTTTTGTCACTTTTGCGTGGCACTGTTCCAAATGTTGAGAAAGCTCTGGATTTTCTTCATAAGTACAAATCGCAAACCCTGGTGCAATGATAAGTATACTGATGAAAAAAATAATGTTGAGGAGATGCTTTTGCCAAAACTCCCCATGTTTTTTATAGCAATATATTCTTGTACTTGGATAAAAATTTGATGAATGCAAACAAAATAATATCATGCAAGTCCAATTTATAGGTAGGAAAATACTTCAAAACATTTTATTGATTTGATAGCATTGATTAATATTTGTATATTAAGAGTTGATGAAATCCGTTTCAGGAAGTTAGTTCTTGTTAAAAAGGAGTGCTCAAGTGGTTTTGATTGCAAAGTATATAAGTATAATTAAGTAATAATGAGTTACATTCATTGAAACACTAATTCTAAGAAAAAGATCAATAAATTTAGAAAATTGTTCAATAAGTTCATTGTCTTAGTATAATAGCTTAATCCAATTAAAGTGCTTACAAATTTGTTAAAATTTTGAAACATTCTGACATCCATTGCATGCTAATTAAATGGTTTACAAATAGAGATAACATACAAACTATAGTTACATTAATATTATTATGTAACTCTTGTTCTTTAATGTAGGTTTAATGTGAACTTAACCTATGTATTTATCTTACCTTAAATATAACTAGTACCAGTAATAAAATGCTACAGCACAATATAAGAGATTATGAACAAGTTTTGGAGTTCTCAACTAATCGAGTCTAGCTTCTATATATTTCATGTATCCCCAAGATTTGTTAAAATTCTAGAACTCTGCCAGGTTGCCCCAACCTTCAACTCACCCGAGTCAGTCACGGACTCCTCTCTCCCTCTCACCTTCCTAGGCATTGCTTGGTTCAAATTTCCTCCAGCTCAGCGAATTATATTTTATGAGCTCACCGAGTCAAGTCCAACCTTATTCAATTTAGTAACGCTCCCCAGGCTCAAAAAATTACTCTCCCAAACAGTATTCCACTTTCTCCCACTTGCTGGCCACCTAGTGTGGCCAAAAAATCTCCCCAAAACCCATCCTCTTATACACTCCAACTGATGCAATTTCACTCACCATATCTGAGTCAAATGCAGACCTGAGTCATCTCTCAGGGAATGAAACTCGGCAAGCCATTGAATCATTTCCATATATCCCTGAGCTGCCTACATCTGACACTAAAGCTTCAGTGATTGCTTTGCAAATAACAGTGTTTCCTAACAAAGGGTTTTCTATTAGCATCGTTTGTCATCATGGAATTCTTGATGGGAAATCTGCTACAACTTTCATCAAGGCATATGCTTATATATGCAAACACTTAGAATATGATCAATAACCTTTGTTACCTAGTGAGCTAACCCTAGGATGCATATGGACAGGGGAGTTGTCATGGATGCATATGGACTTGAAATGATGTTCTTGAACCAATGGTTATCAATGACTAGGTTGGATATAAAGACAAAACCAATAAAAATAAAATTTATTTAGTTTAAAAGACAGAGATAATATAATGACTCTCGGGCTTTCAAGAGCTTTATCCTCATTTCCAATAATCAAGTACCTTAGACTTTATTTGCAAAGCCTAAAACACTATTCCACAACATGATTTTGTGTTAATGGTCAAATATAATAGTTTCTTTTATTGCCACCTCTTAAGTTTGAATTCATTAAACTTTTCAGGTTTCTCACCATGCACGATAGAAGATGATTGTAGAATTCTCACTACCAAAGTAGTACTTGCCAAAGAAACATTGATTGGCATAACCAAATCTTGAGTAGAATGAGTAGAAGACACTAAATAATCTAAAAAAAAAAGTCAATAATATCTATAAATAAATATTTTGGCTCCACAATAAACAAGTAATAAAATTAAAACATGTAAAATAGGAACTTTTAAAATAAAAATATTTAAACTATGCAAGCTAAAATCCACAATCATTCATTTTCTTGGGTTACTATTGTTGTTATTGAATTTTGGACCCCACGTGCTAGAGACGGTGTATACCTCTTTTGAATAGAGTGTAGGAGTTTAGCTCATGTTCGCAAGAAGATTGACAAAAGCACAGAAAGAAATGTATTTTTTTGAAACCTTGTTTGAGTTGTTTTCTGCTCTTTTTATCCTTCCCCTTTGCTACCAAAATCATCAGGTTTTCTTAGGTTGATCAGGAGTCTTCATAATGCTAAATTCGTTCCTTTTTTATTTGGTCTTTAAGGTTGAATAAATACCTCAGAATTTGCACACAAAAAAATGGTTCTGCTGCTGTCGCAATTTTTTGTTCCAACTTAGGCTCTAACTATGACTCGGTTTCGTAAGATATTTGACCATCCTAGGTATATTCTGTCACTCATGACATGTTGAAAAATTGACGTACACCTTTATTAGGTCCTAGGGATCATTGTTCTTAGAGCAGATTCTTAGTCAGATTTGGATGCTCAGCACTGTCAAATCAAGAATGTTTTTGACCAACTAGATTACTGCCAGATTCTGTTCTCTAAAATGATTTTATCTCGCTTTGAATCCTTCATCAAAGATGTAGACTTGGATGCGTAGATAAATTTAAGCTTTTGAATCGCTTGATTTCGATATCAGAAGTTCAAGATATTCCCGTTTGAATATCCAGCGAGAAGGTAGAGAATTCTGCCGTGCGAAGGATCCTGACCCGAGTTTTGCACTAAAAACTCTATTTTCATCACAAATTTTTTTGATTTGTTCTTATATCATACTCTCAATCATATCAAGGTTCTCGCCATTTGTCAGTTTTTGAATTAGACCTGGACATACTTTTTGACCAATTAGATTACTACCAGATTCTATTCTCTAAAACGATTTTATCTCACTTCGACTCCTTCATCAAAGTTGTAGTCCTAGACTTGTAGATGATTTTGGGCTTTGAATTGCTTGATTTCAATATCAGAAGCTCAAGATATTGTCGTTTGAATATCTAGCGAGAAGGTAGAGAATTCTGCCGTGCGAAGGATCTTGACTCGAATTTTGCACAAAAAACTCTATTTCCAACACAAATATTATGGATTTGTTCTTAGATCATACTCTCAGTCATATCGGGGCTCTCGGCATTTGTCAGTTTTTGAATTAGACCCGGGGATCCTTTTTGACCAACTAGATTATTGTTAGATTTTGTTCTCTAAACGATTTTACCTCACTTCGACTCCTTCATCAAAGTTGTAGTCCTAGATGTGTACATAATTCTAGGCTTTGAATCACTTGATTTCGATATCAGAAGCTCAAGATATTCCCATTTGAATATCTAGTGAGAAGGTAGAGAATTCTGACGTGCAAAGGATCCTGACCCCAGTTTTTCACAAAAAACTCTATTTCCATCACAAATTTTGTTGATTTGTTCTTAGATCATACTCTCAGTCATATCAGGGTTCTCAACATTTGTCAGTTTTTGAATTAGACCCGGAGATCCTTTTTGAGCAATTAAATTACAGCCTGATTCTGTTCTTTGAAACGATTTTATCTCACTTTGACTCCTTCATCAAAGTTGTAGTCCTGGATGTGTAGATAATTTTAGGCTTTTGAATCGCTTGATTTTGATTTCAGAAGCTCAAGATATTCTCGTTTGAATATCTAACAAGAAGGTAGAGAATTCTATCGTGTGAAGGATCCTGACTCGAGTTTTGCACTAAAAACTCTATTTCCATCACAAATTTTGTTAATTTGTTCTTAGATCATACTCTCAGTCATATCAGGGTTCTCGCCATTTGTCAGTTTTTGAATTAAACCCGGAGATCCTTTTTGACCAACTAGATTACTGCAAGATTTTGTTCTTTAAAAAGATTTTAACTCACTTCAACTCCTTTATCAAAGTTATAGTCTTGGATGTGTAGATAATTTTGGGCTTTTGAATTGCATGATTTTGATATTAGAAGCTCAAGATATTCCCGTTTGAATATCTAGCGAGAAGGTAGAGAATTCTGCCGTGCGAAGGATCCTGACCCGAGATTTTCACTAAAAACTCTATTTCCGTCACAAATTTTGTTGATTTGTTCTTAGATCATACTCTCGGTCATATCAGGGTTCTCAACATTTGTCAGTTTTTGAATTAGACCGGGAGATCCTTTTTGAGCAATTAGATTACAGCCAGATTCTGTTCTCTAAAACGATTTTATCTCACTTCGACTCCTTCATCAAAGTTGTAGCCCAAGCAAGTGACCCGACCAGACCTTCTTTTTTTTTTTTCTTTCAAAAAATTAAAAGAAAGAGAAAGTTATTTATGATTTTTTTTGGCATATTTATTTTAAGGTCTGATTTTTTTTTCGTTGTAAAAAATATCAGTCATGTGTTTAGAATAGCCGGTTTTTTGACGCAATGTGACAAATATACATATATATCAAAAATTGTTTTCTTGTATGTTGCATACGGCCAATACCCTAACATGTTTTGGATTTTTTTTTATATACAAAAAAATACTGGAAATTTTAAAAATGTGTTTTCGCATGGATTTCTTAAACACAACAAAAAATTATTTTCTTGCATTTCTGGATTTTACATGTTTGTAAAACTCCAAAGGGTATGGGTCAATATTCCAAAAAATATAAAAATCTTATTTTGGGGGGAATTCATCTATTATTCACCGCTAATGTTTGGATAAAGAAATCCTTAAAGGATGAATATCCAAAATATGATTGGGAATAATTTGTTATTATTCACTGTTAATATTTGGATAAAGAAACCCTGAGTGGTAAATATATAAAAAAAAATTTAGAAACAATAAATCTGCACACATTCTTGAAAGAAGCCTTGATTATAATCAAGGACATTTCAATTTTTTTTACTCTACGGTTTACGAGCCATGAGAGTATAAAATACTAAGGTAAAAATAGGTTTTTATAAAGCGCCCTAGATTTCTAAATTTTTGTCCTTCCTCCTTGCGATTTACGAGTCGCGAACTCTTGAAATACTAAGGGAAAAATGATATTTTAAAGCACATGGAATCTCCTTGGATTTCTATCTTAATACATTTAGTTTGAATCAAACCTAGAAAAAATGATGGGATTAGAAAACACCAACACCATAGTAATTATAAAGCAAACCAAACACCGAGCAGCTTACCTTAGGTAGGGTGTACTAGGGGTGCTAATACCTTCCCTTTATGCAACCAGTCCCTTGCCTTAGAATCTCTGAAAGACCAGTTAGGGTTCCTAGTGACCAAAATACTAGGTGGCAACTCCTTTACATAAAACAAAAAAAAATACCCTGAAATCAATCGATGGTTGTTGCGATACCATGCTTCGCCGCGAGGGTGCGACAGGATAGCGACTCCACTGGGGATTTAGGACTAGGCTTGATAATTTGTTTGTTTATGCTGTGTTATTGGTTTTTGTTTTCTTATATGAATGATAATTTGTTTAAAAGCTTTAGCATGCATCTTTACATTCTCTCATACATGATAAAGTCATGCATCACTTTATTATTATTATCTTTTTGAGGGCACACACATTTAAGTTTAAGTTTAGTGGGGAACTAGCAGCTTGCCTTATGACTTGAGTCAAGGTTTCAGTTTATGTAAACCCCAACTCTTTGCTAAGTGTTTAGACTGATAGTGATTGGTACATATGCCATCCCACTATCCGCTGAACCCCCATTTTGCCTTTACGAAGGCGATCACTAGGACAACAAGAGACCCTTTTTAAGAGACCAAGTAGTAAACCTACCCTATGTCTCACATAAAGGGATTAGAACCTATCATTAGGTTATATGCTCTATAATATCTTTTGCATCAAAACAAGTCTAACCCCAAGGCATCTTGAATTGCAGGACTTATGAACGAAATGGCCACCATCACTAAATCTTCCATCATAGAGTATGGGAAAAATTCTGAACTGTCACAATTGACTAAAGGAGACTGCCTTAGAAGTGATGCTAAGAAGATGTCACTAATCAAGAACCTGAATTGCATTATGAATGAGGTGAACAAGTTAACGACACATTTTCAGAATGTAGATAAAGATGCATTTTTTAGGTAATACGGATGTTTGGTGGAAATTGCAAGGGTAGAAGTTTTAAGCCTGGCTGTGCGAGCTTTAGTTCATTTTTGGGATATAGACTACTGGTGTTTTTCTTTTGGAAGCATAGACCTATGTCCCATTGTTAAGGAATATAGGATGTTGATTGAGTTTCCAAACAATCTATATCGGATTTATTTGACTTTAAGATCTGACAAGATCATCCCCGAACTCTCAAAATTGTTCAGAATCTCCAACTTGGAAATTTTTTTGGAAAAGAATGCTACTGGTTTGAAATGGAGGATGCTAGAAATTGAATTGAAAAAGAAGTCAGGATTAGAAAAAGAGAGATTGATTGCCTTGGGTATATTTGGCCTTGTGTTGTTCCCAAGCCAGACTGGTGTAGTTAGTTTGGAGGCCGCTGCTACTTATGTAGAGTATGAGAATACACAAATCAATCCAGTGGCTGCTATTTTAGCCGAAACAATCTTGACACTTAACCATTGTAGGAGGACCGGAAAAGGAGCAATGAGATGTTGCATGCAATTGTTGTATATTTGGATGGTTAGCCATATTGAAACAAAAAAGCATGTCTTCAATAATTTTTGGTGGTTCACCCAAAGACCTTTAAAGTTAGTAGAAGAAGAATAATGGGGAGATCTAGACAACCAAGGTTGGGTTGACAAATTAGAAGGTTTGCCTAATAGTGATTTTAAGTGAAGAGCCTCATGGGTAACGACAGTGAAAGTCCTAATAAGTTATGGACAAAGATGTTGGGTACCATTAGTAGGGATTACAGGTTATGTGAGTTATGTTGCTGCCCTAGTGGTAAGGCAACTTGGGGGCATGCAGTTTGTTCCAAGAACTATGGGAATTGCTCGATTCTTTGGTTTGTTCAAAGATCCTATTGCAGAAGAGGTTTTGGAGATCATCAAACAAGATTGGAAGCATCTGGTTTAGGTTGAGATAGAAGGTTTAAAAGATCCAAGTGCAAGTGAAGGATATGCAAAATGGAGAGACTTAGCTGCTTCAGCGATGCCTTGTGTAGGAGCCAAATCTCCCCAAGTTGTAGAAGAGCCTATTAAGAGAAAAAGGGTAAACAATGAAGATAAGTTGAGAAGACAAGTGGAAAAACTTTGGATAGAGTTGAGCAAAAGCAGAAAAGACAAGGCAATGTTGGATAAAAGGAGAGCATTTCTAGATGAGCAAATATAGTCTAGAGATGCGAGAATAACAAAGCTTGAGTTAAAGCTAGGCGAGGAGAAGATTGCTAGGAAAGAAAGTGAGAAGGAGCTAGGAGGGATGAGTTTGGATTGAATGTAAAGTTGCTCTGAACTTGAAGCAATGGAGATTGACTTTAACGATTGCCAAGGAAGTGCAGAATATTACCAAGAAAAATTTGCACAAGTGTAGTTCGAACTGATGGATAGGATTGGGAAGTATGAGGATTTGAACAAGAAATATATGGAGTTGGAAAGCCATTCGATGGGGATAGCAAAAGAAGAAAGTAAAACGAGAGGTTTCAAGGATGTTGAAGCAAAGTTAGCAGTTAAGAAGAATGAGATAAAAGTTGTGAGGATAAAACTTGACAAAGAACGTAAAAAGGTGAAGTATTTAGACCAGAAGCTAGTAGCAATGGAAAAACACAAGGATCAAATCGACGCCAACAACACTGCTTTGAACAGAACCAACATGTTGCTCATAGAAAAGATGACCAAGACAAATGAGCAAATGGACGAAGCTGTTGCACATGCTCGAATTATTAGAGTCAATGTGCGGAATGTTGAAGGGGACATCATTCACTATCGCCGAAGCCTAGCTAAAACCGATGCCTTTCTAGGGAACATTGAGAACCGCAGCTTTGCCTTTTTACCTTTGGCTAGAGAGTTTGTGGAGGAAAGGGATTAACATGTTGTATTTCCTTTTTTATTTTTAAATGTAATAAGCTTATCAAGCATTAATGAAAAGGGCGTTGACCCATCTTCTTATGCAAAATCTGTCTCTTGGTGAATATGATTCAAGCAAACGACTCGAAAGGCATTACTCCTATCAAAGCAATGTGACAAGAGAACCTATGTTTATAATGTAGTGGCTATTATTCGTTCACAGGAAGGCTGCATCAATACCCAATGAACAAAGCATTCTTATCACAATCATGTATTTTTCTCATACATCTATGCACACATCTGCAAATTAAGAAAAATAGGTCCCCCTTCTAGAATCTACAACACTCGACAAAGAAAAAGAATGGAAAATGAAGAAAGGTCACAACCAGAAGCTCAGTACCAAAGAGAGCTTGAAGGAGTTCAGAATGATGTGGCACACCTGACCAGTCTGTTAAAGCAAATGTTGAGAGCTAGAGATGGAGAGGGAACGTCTACTCAACCTGATGAAGCACCACCAGCAGCTCAAATCCATGTCGCACCTATAAACGTGGGGGCAAATACACCAAATAAGCAGCATCCTAATCCCACTCGACTCATCCAAATCCCTATTAAAATGGATTTAACAAACAAGGATCCATATGACGTCAGATTCTCTAATCATGAAGGGTATGATAAGTGGACTGCGCTAGAAGAAAGGCTAAGGGCAGTTGAAGGAAATGATTTATTTGACCCAGTTATGGCTGCTGAAGTATGCTTGGTGCCTAACATCGTAATTCCAAAGAAGTTTAGAGTGCCAGAGTTTGTTAAGTATACCAGAATGGAATGCCCAAAGGCCCATCTTCGTTCTTACTATAACAAGATGGCAGAAGTTATCCACGATGATAAATTGTTAATTTACTTCTTCTAGGATAGCCTGATAGGATCGACCCTTAGCTGATATATGAGGCTGGACAATGTTAGGATAAAGAAATGGACGAACATGGCAAATGCTTTCTTAAACCAATACAAGTGCAATCTTGAGATTGCTCCTGATAAGACCAGTCTGCTTACCATGGAGAAAGGAAATCAAGAGTCGGTGAGGGCTTATGCTCAAAGGTGGCGAGACTAAGCCACCAATGTACAACCTCCACTAATAGAAACGGAGATGGTGACACTGTTTGCCAATACTTTTAGGGCCTCATATTACGAACACCTTATGGGTAGCTCAACCTAGCATTTCTATGATGCTGTGCAAATTGCTGAAAGGATTGAGCAAGGAATCCGAAGTGGGAGAATTGCAGAACCTATAGAAAAGAAGGGTTTTTTTAGGAAGAAAAAGGAAATTGAGGTGAATAACATAGAAGGCAGGTACCAAGGGAAAGGAAAATACTACTAAAACTACCAAACACCTACCTCCCAAATCACCAGCATTAACTTTTCCAAACCCTCCATCCCAAACTAATCCCATCAAATGAAATTCTCGGCCAATAACCAAAACATTTACCAAAGGAGAGACAACCAACAACCAGAAGAACAATTACCACCTTTGCCAATGACCCTAAAAGAGTTATATGCCAAATTGCTAAGTATTGGACATATAGCTCCCCTGCCACTACCCCCTATACAGCTACCTTTACCTACCTGGTATAACCCCGAGTTGACTTGTGAATACCATTCTGGTAATACGGGTCATAGCAACGAAAACCATGTAGCTTTTAAGAAGAGGGTATCGTAGCTTATCAAAATCAGATTGGTCACTTTTGAAGATTTGCCTAATGTGAATTCGAACCCTCTACCTAAACATGCTCATGGCGAGGTTGTACGAGATGTTGGTACAATCTAGATATTTAGAGAAACCATTTGAACATTGCATGAGGGAAAATGATTTTTACATAAAAAGAAAGGGCATCACATTGATGAATGCATTGAGTTTCATCAAAAAGTTATGAGAATGCTGACTTTAGAAGAGCTAAGGATTGTGGTTGTAAGAGATAATGAAGAGATAGAGATGATAGAGAATCAGGGGAAATGTAGAGTCCAATCAACAGCTAATGGGCTCTCGAAATTGATATTAACTAAGCCCTCATATGCAAACAAAGTAGACTATGGAGTGATGCCTGGAGATTATGGTTATACCTTGAATATCAAAACTCCTTTGCCGTTGTTTCGAACTAAGATAAGTGGGCTAACTCGGAGTGGTCATTATTTCACACCTGAAGAATTAGAGAAGCAAAGAAAGGCTAAGAGCAAGGAGGTGTTGGACCTCGATAAAGAGTTTGAGGTAAATAAACCTGTGACTGAGGAAGAAACAAATGAGTTCCTGAAATTGATGAAGCATAGTGAGTACTATATAGTGGACCAGTTGAAGAAGACCCCTACCAAGATCTCCATCATGTCATTAATACTCAGCTCCGAGCCGCATCGTAATGCTTTGTAAATAGTACTGAATGAGGCCTATGTACCCCAAGATATTGAATAAAAGGCTATGGAGCATCTAGTAGGGAGGATCCATGCTGCCAATTACTTATATTTCACGGAAGATGAACTTGACACTGAAGGAACAGGACATAACAAGCCCTTTTATGTCATAGTTCGATGCAAAGATTGTCTCATCGGTGAAGTTCTCATTGATAACGGCTCGGCCCTTAATGTGTTACCAAGACATATGCTGGATGAAATGCCGATAGATCCCTCACACATGTAACCCAGTGTGATGATGGCTAGAGCGTACGATGGCTCGCTAAGGTAAGTGATAGGGACAATTGAGGTCGAACTAGTTGTGGGTCCACAAGTCTTTTTAATAACCCTTCAAGTGATGGATATCCACCCTTCCTATAGTATGTTGTTAGGAAGGCCATTGATACATCTGCGAGAGTTGTCACCTCCTCGCTAGATCAATGTTTGAAGTACATTGCCAATGGTGTTCTAGTTACTGTTAAGGCTGAGGAGACTATATCAATGGTAAGAAATGTGGCAGTTCCATTCATTGAAGCTGAAGATTGTAGGATGAAAACCTTCATGCATTTGAGGTTGTGAATACCGAGTGGGTGCCCGAGAACACTATGGTGAGGAAACCAGAAATCTCAAAGGCCACCAAAATGGCCACTAAAAGCTTTTTGAAACACAAGATTCCTTTCCCATATGACATTAAGAAAGGAAGGCTTGAATGGATGGATATAATCAAATTGAAAGTTGCAGAACAGAGGTTTGGGCTTGGATATAAGCCTAAGAAGGAGGATTACAAGCGAGCTGCTGGTGCAAGAAGGGAGAAGAGAATGGCTAGGATTGAAGGAAGGAAGTCTGAAGAAGAAAGCTTAACCATCTCTCCAATCAAGATTTCGTTTCCAAAGGCCGTATATGTGATGCAACCTGATAATGGACATGAAAACCTCCTTCAAAAGCTTTCTTCAATGAACATAAACACTCTAAAGGAAGATGAAGTCAAGAACATTGCTGAGAAAATTGAATCCAGAAAAAGGGATGAAGAGCTGCCACAATTAACCATCCACACTTTGGAAGAAGTCACCGTCAGGACTTTCGTTCGAAGCTAGCCGGAGGAGAGAAGTTCCAGAATTGGGAGACCCAAGAAGCTCTATTGGTTTTCAAAATGTAATCAATAATGATTTGTTGGATTATAATTTTATCTATGTTGTTTGCCCTTTTCTGTTTTGTTTTGTTTTTATTCATTGACAATCGAGGCTCAAGATGTTAATTGGATTTTATTTTTGTTTTTTGAGCCAATCTTCTCATTTTAATGAGATCATGCATTTTCAAAATTCATCTTGATGTCTTACTGAGCATTTACACATCACTTTCCGCTTTCAAGAACCTTGAAAGCATATCCTCCACAACAACACCTGCATTGTATATTGAGAATGAATGGCTAAACTTTAAAGAATACATAGTAGCTATAGAAGATGAGGAATGGGAGGAGAAAAACATATGGGAATCACAAAATTAATAGAATAGGACGAACAGGCTTGGAGGCCCGCTAAAGAGGAACTTGAAACCATAAATGTAGATAACGAAGAAATCAAGCGAGAGCTGAAAATAGGGACTTTGATCACCCTGAAGAGAAGGAAGAGTTGATTGCACTGCTTTGAGATTATGTAGATGTCTTTGCCTGGTCCTACGAGGATATGCCTAGTTTGGATACGGACTGTCGCACGTCGGAAAATCTGAGCAGCATCGGCTGACGATTTTTTCTCGTTGTGTTTGCTTGAATTGGTTGCTTTGATTGGTTCATTGGAGTCGCCACCTAGTAATTTATTGAGGCTACTAGGAAACCGAATATACTGGTCTTATCAGAGATTCCCAAGTAAGGGACTGGTTGTGGTTAGGGAAGGTATTAACACCCCTAACGCACCCTACCTAAGGTAAGCTGCTTCGCGAATTTGATGTGTTAAAGAAGTTTTAATAATTGTTTTTTTCATCGGATATTAGAAATATAACTTACGTATAAGTTAATAATTCTTGACCGTGATCCAATCAAAATATTAAATTCTTCTTTAATCCTTGCAATTTTATCATAAAAAATATATATATAAAAATAAAATAAATACAAACACACATACACTTTCACTATTTTTGTTTCTTTTCTTTTCCTTTCTCTTTCCTTTTCTTTTCTTTTACATCAACATTTACACAAAATACAAATTGAAAACAAATAAACAAAAATTACATTAAAATTACAATAATAGCCCCAAAACAATCTGAAATTACAGGGAAACCCTTCTACAAGCCGGAACAGTGTGCGGGAATAGTGGCGGAGCGTCTTCCCACGCGCCACCACCACTGGCAGCGCATAGGTTCACGCGCCGCAGCCGATGAAGGCCGAAAACCAGTGGATCGGGAACGCCTTCTTCTTCCCTTCCTTTTCCTGCCGGCAATGGCTCTTTCAGTCACCTGCAAAAGCAACAAAAATCACAACAACAGTCTATTTTAATTTTTTTTCTTTCATATGTTCCCATGTTTTTCCTTTTTTCAGATCTGCTTCCTCCGTTAATCCTTTCTTCTTCTAGGTTCAGCGCCGCCGTTGCGTGTTGCCGTCTAGATGGTTGAAGATCGGAGAAGTGGCTGGTGGCTGGAGGCAGACAGAACTGAGATCTATCAGTGCCGCTGTGTCAGGGTAGCCGCTGGAGGCTGTTGGGTCTGCGGGTTGTCGCTGTTGCTGGTGGCTGAATGGAAGGGAGGGCTGATTCTCGGTCTCCTTCTTCTGATCTGGTGGTGGAGATGAGCTTGCTAGCGGTGTTGAGGCGGAGGAATGGACAGATCGGTGGGTGTCGGTGCTGGTGTTGTTGCTGAGGGAAGAAGGAGCGGCCGAGAGGGAGAGAGGTCTAGTGACTAGCTGTTGTGGGGAACGGCGAGATGGTGGAAGGCTGTGAGGTTTCGGGCAGTTGTTGTGGGGAAGGAAAAATCAAAAGCCCAATGGGGGGCCGGCTAGCTTTGTTTTTCTGGCTTTGGCTGGGGAAGGGAGAAGACGAAAACACTGCTGCTGGGGATGGGTGACGTCGTGGCTGAAGGGGAAGGAGCTGTGAGGAGAAGATAAAAATCCAAAAGGAGGTGGGGGGCTGGCCAGACGGCGGCTTAGAGAAGAGATAGATTTAGGGTTTTTTTTTTGTGTTGTTTCTCCCTCTCTAATATCAAAATTGCCCCCTTTTTTGTGTGAGTTGAACACCAGTATTTATAGGCAAAAATGTTGCTAGGTTTTCCAATTTGGTCCCTCAACTTCTTTCTTTTTGTAAATTTGATTTTTCTTAATTTTTTTGTATTTTTTGAAAATGAGCAATATCAACGTCGACTCGATGAGGAAAATCAATGATTTTAAAAAATGACGCGTGAAATGTCGAACGCGTGCGAAAGACCCTTAAAAATTTAAATTCTTTTTTAGACGACGATGAAAATGTTAAAATGATGAAAATATATTAAAAAAACATATTTTTTGGATTTTTGTTGTTTTTCTTTATTTTTGAATTTTTCTGAAAATTTATCAAAACCTGGGTCAAAAATTGGGTAGCAACACGGACATTGTAGTACATAGGATACCACTGGTGGAAGAATGCAAGTCGATTAAGCAGAAGTTAAGGAGAACTCATCCGGAGATCTTAATCAAAGTAAAGGCAGAAATTGAAAAACATTGGAACGCTGGTTTTTTGGAAGTAGTCAAGTATCCACAATGGGTGTCAAATATAGTGGTGGTACCCAAAAAGGAAGGTAAAATCAGAGTTTGTGTGGACTTTAGGGACTTAAACTGGGCTAGCCCTAAAGATAATTTCCCTTTACCACACATAGATATGTTAGTTGATAATGCAGCACGCAGCTCCATATATTCTTTCATGGATGGGTTTTCAGGCTACAATCAGATAAAAATGATGTAAGTGGATAAGGAGAAGACAACCTTTGTAACACCATGGGGAACCTTTTGCTACAAAGTCATGCCATTTGGTTTAAAGAATGTTGGGGCCACCTACCAAAGGGCTATGGTGACTTTGTTTCACGACATGATGCACAAAGAGATTGAAGTATACGTGGATGACATGATTGCTAAATCTAAAGTGGGAGAGAATCATGTCCAAATATTGAAGAAATTGTTTGAAAGGCTAAGGAAATATAAGTTGAGGCTTAACCCAGTAAAGTGTTCATTCAAGGTGAAATCCGATAAGTTATTGGGATTTATGGTGAGTGACAGAGGGATAAAAGTGGATCCCGACAAAGTAAAAGCTATTCAATCTATGCCACCTCCCAATACTGAGAAGGATGTGAGAGGTTTCTTAGGAAGGTTGAATTACATTGCTCGGTTTATATCCCAATTAACCACGACTTGTGACTCAATCTTTTGTTTGTTAAGGAAGAAGAACCCTTGAATATAGAATGAAGAGTGAAGAGGCTTTTGAGAAAATCAAGCAGTACTTGCTGAATCCATCTCTGTTTATTCCTCCTATACCAGAAAGGCCATTGATATTGTACCTAACAGTAACCAAAACAGCAATGGGATGTGTGCTTAGGCAACATAATGAAACAAGGAAAGGGCCATTTATTACCTGAGCAAGAAGTTCACGAAATGTGAGTCTAGGTATACTGTGATTGAGAAGCTGTGTTGAGGTACATTTATGAAAAGCCCTATCTATCTAGCTTAATTGCAAGATGGCAAGTTCTATTGGCTAAGTATGATATAGTATATATGACAAAGAAAGCCGTGAAAGGGAGTGTTATTGCCGATCACCTAACTGACCATGCTATGGAATATTATGAGTCGTTAAACTTTGACTTTCCCAATTGGTGGGTTATGTACTTTGATGGTGCTATAAATGTATGTGGTAATGGAGCGGGTGCAGTGATAATCTCTCCTGATAAGAAGCAGTATTCGATTTCAATTAAGCTGCAGTTTGGGTGCACCAAAAACACGGCTGAGTATGAAGCTTGCATTCTCGGTTTAGAGGCTACATTAGAGATGAACATAAAAAAGATAGATGTGTATGGAGACTCAATGCTGATCATTTGCCAAGTAAAAGGAGAATGGCAAACTAAGGAAGAGAAGTTAAGGCTTTACCAAGAATACCTGTCTAAGCTGGCTAGAGAATTTGAGGAAATAGAGTTCACCCATCTGGGAAGGGAAGGAAACCAATTTGCAGATGCTTTGGCCACACTAGCATCTATGGCCAAGATAGACTTTGGGCATAAGGTACAGCTGGTACACATCAATATCAGAAATAACCCAGCTCATTGCTGCTCAGTCGAAAGAGAAATGGATGGAAACCCTTGGTACTATGATATCAAGAATTTCATCCAAAACCAGGTATATCCCATGGGGGCATCCAAAATCGACAAGAAGACCTTGAGGAGGTTGGCAATGGATTTTTATCTTGACGGGGAGATTTTGTATAAGAAATCATCTGACGGGACTTTGTTGAGATGTTTGGATGAATTTAAGGCAAAAAGCGCATTACGGGAAGTCCATGAAGGGATTTGCTCAACCCATGCTAATGGAC
The DNA here is from genome assembly GCA_018804465.1 of Populus tomentosa. Classification (NCBI taxonomy): domain Eukaryota; kingdom Viridiplantae; phylum Streptophyta; class Magnoliopsida; order Malpighiales; family Salicaceae; genus Populus; species Populus tomentosa. Next base: position 9,182,380 of record CM031975.1, read on the forward strand.
ATGTGATGGCTAGGAAGATAAAAAAAGTCGGGTACTTCTGGATGACATTAAAGAAGTATTGCATCGACTATGTCCGAAAATGTCATAAGTGCCAAGTATACAGTGACAAAATCAACGCCCCTCTAACTCCTCTGTTTAACTTGACATCTCCATAGCCCTTCGCGATGTGGGGAATTGATGTGATTGGACCTGTAAACCCAAAAGCCAGTAATAGTCATAGGTTTATTCTCATGGCTATCGACTACTTCACAAAATGGGTAGAAGCCGGGTCATTTGCTCATGTGACGCAAAAAGTGGTGAAGAAATTTATTGAGAGAGATTTGATATGTCGGTATGGTCCACCAGAAAAGATTATAACTGATAATGCCCAGAATTTCAATGGCAAGATGATAATAGAACTTTGCGTTAAATGGAAAATCAAGCATTCCAATTCTTCACCATATAGACCAAAGATGAATGGTGCGGTAAAAGCTGCTAACAAGAATGTTAAAAAGATTATTCAAAAGATGGTAGTCACCTATAACGATTGGCATGAGATGTTGTCATTTGCCTTTCATGCATATCGCACCACAGTCCGAACCTCAATAGGAGCCACCCCGTACATGTTGGTATATGGAATGGAGGCGGTGATGCCTTTAGAAGTGGAAATCCCATCATTGAGAGTACTGGTAGACTCTAAGCTAGAAGAGGTAGAATGGGCAAAAGTTAGATATGAACAGCTGATTCTGATCAGTGAAAAGAGGATAGCTGCAATCTGTCATCATCAACTCTACCGAAGAAGGATGGCCAAATCATATGACAAGAAGGTTCGACCTCGAGGATTCCACGAAGGAGATCTTGTACTAAAGAAAATATTGCCTTTACCTGGAGAAGATCAGAGTAAATGGGCGCCTAACTATGAGGGCCCTTATGTGGTGAAGAAAGCATTCCTCGGAGAAGCTTTGCTGTTATCTAGAATGGATGGAGAAGATCTAGTTAAGCCCGTGAATTCTGATTCTGTAAGGAAATATTACGCTTGATATATTCCGTAATTTCCCAATCAATAAAATAAAGTTTGGCCATGAATTCTCTTTGTAAAAAAACCTTTTTCTTCATAAAGCGCATGATCTCATAGCATTTGAAATATTTTACTTAAACAAACTCTTTTCTTACGCATGACTAAGGAAATGACTCCATCAATTAGAGGGAACCAAACCAATTTTAAAACTAACAGGTATTGCACACCATACTAGGGGTAAAAAAAAATGCACATAGGGGTCCATAGTGAACCAAAGCCCAAAAGGGTATCATCATAAAAACTTCTGAAATTGTTTTATAAGAATTGCTAATTGCATTGAAGGTTGTAGTTTTCATAAAAAAAACTAAAACTTTTGAGTTTTCCTTTTAAAATACTCAATAAAGCAAGAAAGGGCCCCACAAGGAACCAGAGATCTCTTCACCAAGAGGATATGAAGTATTGTGTGTGGAGCATATTCCGGTTCAAGTGAAAAGGTTGGACAAACAAATGGAACTCGAAGATGTTTACAATGAAAGGGGGACCTATGTTTCCAAGATAGGTAACAAAAACATGCATGTTATATTGTCATAACACTAACCTGGCAAGAAAGGTGGGACGAAAGCTTAATTAGTTCCAAGTTTTTAGGAATCATTAAGAGACAGAATCTCAAGTCAACGGAGTTAGGGAAAAGAATATGAATTTGTGAACCAGCACTATTTCATTTCCTCGAGGTAAGATGTTTTCTTTTGAAGTTTGAGATGGGCAGGTCACCCGATATTGAGACCATTTGTTAGAGAAGCGTGGAGTTTTCTAAGAATTTTAGGATGGGTCGATCCCACGAAATTGAGACCATTTCTTAGAAAAGCGTGGAGTTTTCTAAGAATTTTAGGATGGACCGGTCGCTTGATATTGAGACCATTTCTTAGAAAAGCGTGGAGTTTTCTAAGAATTTTAAGAGGGGCCAGTCGCCTGATATTGAAACTGTTTCTTAGAAAAGCATGGAGTTTTCTAAGAATTTTAAGATGGGCCGGTCACTTGATATTGAGATTTATTCCTTAGAAAAGCGTGGAGTTTTCTAAGAATTTTAACATAGGCAAGTCACCCGTTATTGAGACCATTTCTTAGAAAAGCATGGAGTTTTCTGTGAATTTTAAGAGGGGCCGGTCACCTGATATTGAAACCATTTCTTAGAAAAGCGTGGAGTTTTCTAAGAATTTCTAAATGGGCCGGTCACCCGATATTGAGATTTATTCCTTAGGAAAGCGTGGAGTTTTCTAAGAATTTTTAAGAGAGGCTGGTCACCTGATATTGAAACCATTTCCTAGATAAGTGTGAAGTTTTCTAAGAATTTCTAGATGGGTCGGTAACCCGATATTGAGATTATTCCTAAGAAAAGCATGGAGTTTTCTTAGAATTTTAAGATGGGAAGGTCACCCGATATTGAGACCATTTTCTTAGAAAAGCATGGAATTTTCTAAGAATTTTAACAAGGGTTGGTCACCTGATATTGAAATTGTTTCTTCGAAAAAGCGTTAAGAATTTTAAGATGGGCAGGTCACCTGACATTGAGACCATTTCTTAGAAAAGCGTGGAGTTTTCTATGAATCTTAAGATGGGTGGCCACCCGATATTGAGACCATTATTTTAGGAAAAATATGGAGTTTTTCTACAAATTTTAAGGTGGGCAGGTCACCCGATGATGGGTCCAAATTCTTAGAAAAGCATGGAATGTTTTCTAGAAATTTTAAGATATGCAAATCACCTGATAAGGAGACCATTGTTTAAGAAAAGCACTAAGTTTCTAGCATGATCAGACAATTTATCTTTACAACACTTACTACGCAAAGTGCTTGACAAGTTTTGCTTCGTAAGCATTGTAAAGAGGGGGCATCTGTTGTTATTCAATTTTGGACCCCGCGTGCTGGAGACAATGTATACCTCTTTTGAATAGAGTGTAGGAGTTTAGCTCATGTTCGCCAGAAGATTGACAAAAGCACAGAAAGAAATATATTTTTTCGAAAACTTGTTTGAGTTGTTTTCTGCTCTTTTTATCCTTCCCCTTTGCTACCAAAATCATCAGGTTTTCTTAGGTTGATCAGGAGTCTTCATAATGCTAAATTCGTTTCTTTTTTATTTGGTCTTTAAGGTTGAATAAATCCCTCAAAATTTGCACCCAAAAAAATGGTTCTGCTGCTATCGCAATTTTTTGTTCCAACTTAGGCTCTAATTCTGACTCGGTTTTGTAAGATATCTGACCATCCTAAATATATTTTGTCACTCATGACATGTTGAAAAATTGACGTACACCTTTATTAGGTCTTAGGGATCATTGTTCTTAGACCAAATTCTTAGTAAAATGCTCAGCATTGTCAGATCAAGAATGTTTTTTACCAACTAGATTACTGCTAGATTTTGTTCTCTAAAACGATTTTATCTCACTTCGACTCCTTCATCAAAGATGTAGTCCTAGACGCATAGATAAATTTGGCCTTTTGAATCGCTTGATTTGGATATCAGAAGCTCAAGATATTTGTGTTTGAATATCTAAGAGAAGGTAGAGAATTCTGCTGTGCGAAGGATCCTGACCCGAGTTTTGCACTAAAAACTCTATTTCTGTCATAAATTTTATAGATTTGTTCTTAGATCATACTCTCAGTCATATCAGGGTTCTCGGTATTTGTCAGTTTTTGAATTAGACCCGGAGATCCTTTTTGACCAACTAGATTACTGCGAGATTTTGTTCTCTAAAACAATTTTATCTCACTTCGACTCCTTCATCAAAGTTTTAGTCCTGGACTTGTAGACAATTTTGGGCTTTTGAATAAAACACTAAGGCAAAAATAGGTTTTTATAAAGCGCCCTAGATTTCTAAATTTTTGTCCCTCCTCCTTGTGATTTACGAGTCGCAAACTCTTGAAATACTAAGGGAAAAATAAGCTTTTAAAGCACGTGAAATCTCCTTGGATTTCTATCTTAATACATTTAGTTTGAATCAAACCTAGAAAAACTAATGGGATTAAAAAACACCAACACCATAGCAATTATAAAGCAAACCAAACACCAAACAGCTTACCTTAGGTAGGGCGTACTAGGGGTGCTAATACCTTCCCTTTATGCAACCAGTCCCTTGCCTTAGAATCTCTGAAAGACCAGTTAGGGCTCCTAGTGACCAAAATACTAGGTGGTGGCTCCTTTACACAAAACAAAAAAAAACCCGAAATCAATCGATGGTCACCACGCTCCGCCGTGAGGGTGCAACAACTATGTTAAGCCCTATCTTGTTCACTAAAATTTATTCGATTATCATTATTTCATTTATGAATTGTATTGTATACAAAAATAGTATCATGTGAATAATACTTTCAATATGTAAGTTCCCAAGACAGGGGTTGGGCCAACAACGGCTATTTTTCAAAAACCAAAAAAGAATTCCAATTTTTTTCTCAAAAATCCTTTCAAAATTTATGATTTTCTCATGTATTTTTCTACCAATTTTGATTAATATTAGTTTATATTTATACTGTAAAAATATAAATCAGGTATTAGAATACCCGGCTTTCTCTGAAATATTGCAAAAAAAATTATATAGAAAAATAACAATAAACAAATATCTTGTTTTCATGCATGCAGCCAAGTCTCTTAAAAATATAAGAAATTTCATATGTATTTTCATACAAAACAAAAATTAAAAAGAAATATGAATTAGCATGCATTTTTTTCTTTAATAACCAGTTTATTAAAGTCATGAGAACTAGGTCCATATTTCAAAAATACCAAAAAAAATATATTGTTTTTATGCATGCAGCCAAGTCTCTCAAAAAATATAAGAAATTTCATATCATATTTTCATACAAAACAAAAATTAAAATGAAATATGAATTAGCATGCATTTCTGGCTTTAATAACTAGGCTCATATTTTAAAAATACCAAAAAAATATGTTGTTAAATGTATTCCTGATATTAAAAAGGTAGTTTCTTTTATATATACATTAGAACGGATATGCTTTTACCCGATAAGATACAGATCTTTTTACAGATTAGGACTTTTTTAAAATCTTAGATAGACCAACAATTAGAAAACATGACAATACTTAGTTTTTTTATCAAATAATTAAACAATGTAGCTTATCTTAGGTAGGACATATTTGTGGTGCTAATACCTTCCCTTTATGCAACCCATCCATATACCCGATCTCTGAGATCAATTTGGATTTCTAGTGACCAAAATACTAGGTGACGACTCCCGTTCATGCTTTTCATAGATAAAAGACAAGTATTGCTTGTCTCCCCCAATTTCTTGATTTCTACATACATACATGAAGTGGAATATCGCTGCAATGCCGCACACGTGCGACATATATTATTTTCTTCAAACTTTTTTCTTATAGAGGGCCCCAAAATAGGTAATAACAAGAATATCCCACTAATGAAGTTGGCAATGCATATTATTAAAAAAGGATAAAAAAGAATGTGATGTGATGAGCCAGTTTAGTTTCAATTATGATCCCACTAAGGTAGCATTTCATTATTATTTCAAGAAAAAAAAAAGAAGAATCGAAGACAATAAAGATTGAGGAGACAATATAAAAAGAAGACGGAGATAAAATTGTATTTGGTAGTAGTGTACAAGACAAAGTAATTGTCTTTGTACTATGTTTGGTTATGTTCCACGAGACAAAATAAAATATGAAAAATATCTATTTTACAATTAATATGTCAAACTTATATATTTTAAAAATAACTAGATATTTTTTTTTTACTTTAGTTTATATTGAATGTCAAAATTAATAATATTATAATAACTCTAGTTATAAAACCAGGATTGCCCATGTGGGTTGACCCGAAACCTAGTTGATCCAATGTCTAGACTGTATCGAGTTTAAGAAAAATATAGCAATAATTGACTTGACCAGACTTAATCAAAATCCCAGGTCAACCCGGGATAAAACACGAGTTAAACACCCATTAACTTTTTTTTGTGTGGTAAACAAGGTTGCTTTTATTATTTTTAATTTTTTAAAGATTATCCAGTTTCACCTTCCCAACTTGTGACTGAAACTTTGACTTTGATGAACTCTCAAATCAGGTTTTAAAACTATGATAATAATCACTTTTATCTATATATTGACTCTAGTTAACTTGGGTTTACCCTATAGATCCGTGACCCGAGCCTTGCCTTAATTGACTTTTAAGTTGAGTTTTAAAACTATGATAATAATAATTTTTATTTTTTTATTGACTTGGATTAACTCTGGTTAACCCTCTCGATCTATGACATGGGCCTTCCTCTAGTTAACTCTCGAATTGAGTTTTAAAAATATAATAATAATCACTTTTATTTTTTTATTGACTTGCATTAACCCTAGTTAACCCTCTCGATCTGTGGCTCGGGCTTTCCTTTAGCTAACTCTTGAATTAAGTTTTAAAAATATAATAATAATCACTTTTATTGTTATGTTGATCTAGATTAACTCGAGTTTACCTTCATGTTATGTAACTTAAACTTTGCCTAGATTGATTTTCAATTTATATTTTAAAATTATAAAAATATTTTTTTTTATCGTGATGTTTCATCTACTTTGCCTAGATTGATTTTCAATTTATATTTTAAAATAATTTTTTTTTTTTATCCATGGCTAGTGGTAATTGGCAAACGAGGAAAGCACGCATGTAACGAAATTGTTTGATTTTTATTAAAATGGGTGTGCATGACACACGGATGTGTCCTAAAATACCTTCAAATGTCCTTGAACGACTCTTATTTGAAAGTCTTCCATAAGATTCATTTTTTCCTCTAACCCAAAAACTTATTTTGATTATTTGAAACTTCTTGAGGACAACTGATTTGAAACTTCTTAGAGATTATGAAGTAATGCGTTCTCAACAAAACAATAAAAAAATGGAGAAAAAGATAAGCATTATGAGATAACTTTGTCAAGTCAAAGTCAAAGAAATCAATCCTTAATTTAAACTAAAAAAAAGAAAGAAAGAATAGTCAAGAAAATGCTGCTTGTACACGCTGTAATTTCCCTATAAAATGGTCGTTCCATCCATGCCATCTTGCATCAAATCTCTACATCAAATCTCTGTAACTCACCATCTCTCCTATCGAGGAAAAGGAAAAGCACAGAATCTCTGCCTCATTTACAAACTTGCGTTAAATTCTTTTGTACCCAAACAAACCTCTGTTTCACACACCAAGCCCAAACCTTTATAATATCTAATCCTATTTATCTAAGTGCCAGCTTCAATACTTAGACTGCAATGGGAAGCATTGATGACTTCAGCCGTTATTCTTTCCCAGATGATTTTGTTTTCGGAACATCCTCCTCAGCTTACCAGGTACATCCAGACTCTAAATTTTGCTGCTTGATCTAGAGCAGTAATTAGGAGGGGACAACGGAACATTATTTAAAATAATACTAGTTATATTATTAATTTTTCGTTATTATTTTATTATGATATGCAGTATGAAGGTGAAACAAACAAACACGGTAGAGGACCGGCTATATGGGACACTTTCACTGAGGAACATACAGGTACCAATCTCTCTCATTAAAATTTGTACTTCCCTCGCTAAAAGTTGAGTAGAATTATGTTAATGTCCTAAGAAAACCACCATTATTAACTTTAAATTTAAATAATATTATTTTCAACGTTTGCAGAGAGAATAAATGATCATAGCAACGGAAATGTGGCTGTTGATTTCTATCATCGCTATAAGGTATGGGAGTTCTTCATCATATTTTCGTTGTGGTTAACAATATGATGTATGTAAGTGTAATAGTTCTTTAAAAAAACTGATAAATGTTACAAGAAGATGTGCAAAGAATGAAAGAAATGGGAATGGATGCTTTCAGATTCTCCATTTCTTGGTCTAGAGTATTACCACGTAAGTTTTTATATTTTTTGAAATTTGTTCTTAACATAGTAATAATAGTAATCACACTAGCAGGATTTGACTATGACATCTGTTTTCACCGAGTGAATTTCCATTTGATATAGCTTACCATTGGGTTTCTTTTTGGAAAATGCAGATGGCAGGTTAAGTGCTGGAGTAAACGAAGAAGGCATCAAATTTTATAACGATCTCATTGATGACCTCCTTAAGAATGGTTATAACCTTTCCCTTCTTAATATAATCATAATATTGATGCGAAAATTCGTACACAACAAAAGGTTTATCTTGTGCGCTCCATCTGATTATATATATGATGTTCTGTAATGTATAGGTTTGCAGCCTTACGTTACTCTCTTTCACTGGGATACCCCACAAGCTTTAGAAGATAAATATGGTGGTTTCTTAAGTCCTAACATTGTGTAAGTAGCAACCTTTCGTTAATCATGCTTCAAATATCCAAACTTGTTGTAGCTTCGAAATATTATAATCTAATCTGTCATTCTGGAGACTTTGTGGACCTATGCTTCTCTAAAATTTAAAACATTCCTATAAATTTTCTCACATAAAACATTGATTTCCAGAAATGATTTCCGAGACTTTGTCGACCTTTGTTTCCAAAAGTTTGGAGACCGAGTGAAGAAGTGGATTACTTTGAACGAGCCATGGATGTTCAGTGTGCAAGGTTATGACATGGGCACGATGGCACCCGGTAGGATTTCAGTCGTTGTAAATGATCCACACCGATCCTTAAACACCGGTGCCACTGAAGTGTATACGGTTAGCCATCATTTGTTGCTTGCTCATGCTGCGGCAGTGAAACTATACAAGGAAAAATATCAGTCGTGTCAAGGTGGACAGATTGGGATAACACTTGTTTCTCACTGGTTTGAACCTTACTCAAACAGTGAAGCTGATCAAAATGCAACCAAAAGAAGCCTCGACTTCATGCTTGGCTGGTTAGTATTTTTTTATATATATCAAATTCAATAGTACTTTCTGAACTCTTAATTCTGCTAGAGAAGACCTGGTATGTATGTATAAACAGAAGGTAATCAGTGTTTTTCTTCATATTGGCAGGTTCATGGATCCTTTAACTAATGGTGACTATCCACGTAACATGCATGATTTTGTTGGTGGAAGATTGCCCGAGTTCACTGCCGAGGAATCTAAGATGCTGAAGGGATCGTATGATTTTATTGGAATTAATTACTACACAACATATTATGCTCAAAATATTGATGCAAATTATCAGAGTGCTGGATTCATGTCCGATGCTCGTGCTAGTTGGACAGGTAACTAATGATTGATATCTTTTCTTTATTATTCATCTTATTTTTTTCCAATTACATAACATCAATTAGATGATGTTTTATCAAGTATTAATTCATTAATTTACTCTGTTTTTTCTTAATTTTGCAGGAGAGAGAGATGGAATCCCAATAGGTCCACAGGCCGGTGTAAAATGGCTTTATATTTATCCCGAAGGCATCAGCAGGCTTTTGAATTACACCAAAGACCTATACGGGAACCCAACAATTTACATTACTGAGAATGGTATGGTTGAAATGAACGAGCATACATTATGCTACATTGAAGTTTCTTAGTACTGCTCTAACACTAAGTGTGTTCTTAATGCTTTATTTTACTGATTTTTTTTCAGGGGTTGATGACGTAAATACCAATGCTTCATCACTGAAGGAAGCTCTTAATGATCCCATAAGAGAAAAATCTTACAAAGACCACCTCAAGAATGTTTTGAGATCCATCAAGTGAGTTAATTTTTTTCATTTATTAACTAATGATCATTGATAATAAGTTTTTTAATCCATAGCAACAATTATATTATTAAGTTACCGAATCCGTCTAACTGGGATTCAATATCTATTTAATGCAGTGAGCATGGTGTTGATGTTAAGGGATTTTTTGCTTGGTCTTTAATGGACAATTTCGAATGGGGAAGTGGTTATGCTGTGAGGTTCGGCCTCTACTATGTTGATTTCAAAAATGATTTGAAACGATATCCTAAAAAATCAGTCAAGTGGTTCAAGCAGTTTCTTAGAAGAGACTCCCACAGCCCTATTCCACATCCGTATCCTCTGGTTACTTCTAATGAAACGTCGAAAATTGAAGATAGTTTGGTTCGGGATGCTAAAAGGCCAAGAAATGCCTGAATTCCTTCGGCAGGATCTGAAGTCAAAGTTGTTAGCATCTGCAAATTGGGCTTTCACGGCTGAAAGATAGAGCTCTCAGCATTAATTCAACATAATTTGGTCACCACTTCATTCATTCAAGGCTGTGGTTAAGAATAAAAATTCATGGTTCTAGTTTTCCTTTGTTTTGTTTAATTGTGGTTTTAGAATTTAATTTGATTATTTTACTGTTGTATCATTTTTTCATTCGATTATTGATTATGATTCGTTTAATAATAATACAAATCTTCTGCACCATCATTGATTATGGCTTGTTTAATATTAGTTGTTTTTTTTTTTTCAGAAAGAAAAACGTAATATTTGACCCTAAAAAAAATAATCTTCCTTTAATAGCCATTCTCATCTGCAATTTCATAACCATGAATATTCATCCCACATACCCATATTAGATAACAAGGAAACCTACTCTTCTGATACACTAAAAATTCTAGGAAACTGGACAACGAGACAGTTATCCATTTAACATTGCATAATTTTTACCTCCCTCCTCATGATCACTCCAAAAGCTAGAATCATGATCATTACCAACCGAAACACAAACATTAATAATCTAAAGTTAGAATTTTGGAATTTAAACTAAGCAAAGACATATTTAAAGTTGATTCCTTATTATGAATATTGTAGATTAATTAACAATCATGGGGTTTATCAGTTGGTTTTTAATTCTTTTAGTCTCATTGCTTTAGATTTTTATAAATAAACATTATTATAGAATGTACTTATATAGAAAATACTGTTTAGAAAATATTATCTACATACTTTTGTGTGGTAACCTCCACCATTGATATTGTATATCGCCCTACATACATATATAGAAAGGGTTGGCTAACCATTAGGTTAAGCCTCCCAATTATTCTCAACTAACATTTATTTCAAATTTTAGATTTTTCAGTAGTATGTTGTCTTATGTCTTATGAGAAAATGAAACATAGTAAAAAGAAAATAACAAATTAGTTATCAAAAGACTGAAATGTTATCATGCAACATAAAGATAATTTATTATAGCTTACAATTTATATTGGTACAATTCAAGGTAGAAAAGAAAGGGTTGAAGCAGTAGGTGCCGAAGCTACAACAGCAGCACAATGGTTTCAAATTTGGTCACCCTTAGCTACAACAAAAGTTACTTTTTTTTTAGGCACTTTTGACGTAAATAGTTTTATAAAATCATCATGACAAGCTTTCCCGGTTGTTATATGTTTTTGGCAACACTATTCTGATGGAGTATTGGTGTTGTATATACTATTAGAGATTTCGATTGCACAACGTTTTGTCACTTTTGCGTGGCACTGTTCCAAATGTTGAGAAAGCTCTGGATTTTCTTCATAAGTACGAATCGCAAACCCTGGTGTAATGATAAGTATACCAATGAAAAAAATTAATGTTGGGGAGATGCTTCTGCCAAAACTCCCCATGTTTTTTATAGCAATATATTCTTGTACTTAGATAAAAATTTGATGAATGCAAATAAAATAATATCATTCAAGTCCAATTTATAGGTAGGAAAATACTTCAAAACATTTTATTGATTTGATAGCATTGATTAATATTTGTGTATTAAGAGTTGATGAAATCCGTTTCAGGGAGTTAGTTCTTGTTAAAAAGGAGTGCTCAAGTGGTTTTGATTGCAAAGTATTTAAGTATAATTAAGTAATAATGAGTTGCATTCATTGAAACACTAATTCTAAGAAAAAGATTAATAAATTTAGAAAATTGTTCAATAAGTTCATTGTCTTAGTATAATAGCTTAATCCAATTAAAGTGCTTATAAATTTGTTAAAATTTTGAAACATTATGACATCCATTGCATGCTAATTAAATGGTTTACAAATAGAGATAACATGCAAACTATAGTCACATTAATATTATTATATAACTCTTGTTCGTTAATGAAGGTTTAATGTGAACTTAACCTATGTATTTATCTTACCTTAAATGTAACTAGTACCAATAATAAAGTGCTACAGCATAATATAAGAGATTATGAACAAGTTTTGGAGTTCTCAACTGAGAAGGTTTATAAAACCACCGTATATTTGTCTGGTGGTGCGGTTCTTATTTATAGAGTTTCTCTAACACTATTGCAACAAGGTAATTAATATACAATGTCAATGTATCCTTCTATATATAGCTACTGTCAACATATCCTTCTATATATATAGCTACTGTCTATAATCAAGGAATTGCCTAGAATCATGGGATTGAGTTTTGATAACATATACAACATGATTTGAGGAGAATCTTGGGGATCCTGATATATTCGTTGACCAAGACTTTTGGTGAAAATGTCGGCAATTTGTAAGTGAGTGGGAGTATAACGAATGGTGAGGACTCCGGAGGTCACCAACTCTCGCACAAAATGATAATCTAAGTCGATATGCTTAGAATGCTTATGAGAGACTAGGTTGACAGCAAGAAAAATGGAGCTTTGATTGTCACAAAGCAGGACCGAAGGAGATGGAGAAGATACATGAAGGTCCTTAAGAAGATGTCGCAACCACTTAACCTCTGTTGTAGTATGAGCCAATGCCCGATATTCAGATTCACAGCTGGACCGAGAAACCATTGGTTGTTTCTTAGAACTCCAGGACACTAGAGCATCACCAAAATAAATAGCATAAACAAAAACTGAGCGATGGGTATCTGGACATCCAACCCAATCAGCATCCAAATAAGCAATGAGTTCTTTAGAAGAAGATGGAGTGAAAGATAAGCCGAAGCGAAGAGTCCCCTTAACATAACGTAGTATCTGTTTAATAGCCTGAAAATGAGAAGTAGATGGCTTATGCATGAACTGACTGACAACACTTACAGCGTGAGCAATATCAGGACGAGTAATTGTAAGATATTGAAGAGCTATGACAAGCGACCGGTAAAGAGATGGATCATCAAAATCAGTGCCAACCATGGAAAGATGCTAAGCAACTACCATTGGAGTAACCATCAGTTTGGAGTTAACCAACTGTGCACGCTGTAGAATCTCATGGGCATACTTAGCTTGGCTAAGAAAAAGACCAGTAGATATGCGAGGAGCTTCCAAGCCCAAGAAATAGTTCAAAGAGCCAAGGTCCTTAGTGCAGAATTCATGAGTTAGCTTGCCAATAAAAGAATGAAGGAGTGCTGAGTTGTTGTCGGTCATGACAATATCATCAACATATAATAAGAGGTATATTAAGTCATCACCTTTGGAGAGCACAAATAAAGATGGGTCAGCAGAACTACAATTGAAGCCAATGGCTAAGAGAAAGGAGCTGAAGCAATGAAACCATGCGCAGGGAGCTTGCTTGAGGCCATAAAGAGCACGACAAAGCCGATAGACATGTGCAGGATATTTAGAATCAACATAACCAGATGGCTGATCCATGTAAACTTCTTCTTGCAAAAGTCCATTAAGAAAGGCATTATTGATATCAAGTTACCGAAGAGGCCAATTATTTGAGACTACCAGGGACAAAACAACTCTAACTGTGGAAGCCTTAATAATAGGGCTAAATGTATCAGTGAAGTCAATGCCCGGTTGCTATGTGTAGCCCTTTGCGACAAGACGAGCCTTAAGACGATCAACAATACCATCAGATAGGTATTTGATGCGGAAGACCTATTTGGAGCCTACAACATTTTGGTTGGGTGATCTAGGCACTAGATCCCAGGTGAGATTTTGATGAAGGTCCTGAATTTCTGCATCCATGGCAGCAATCCAACCGGGATGCTTAGCAGTTGACTTGAAGCCTTTGGGCTCGCGCATGGTGAGAAGAGAGTGGAATAAGTTGGAGTGAGGAACAGTGCACACATGGGAGCGGTGAGAAGGTTTGAAAATGCCGGATTTAGAGCGAGTTTGCATCAGATGAGTGCCAGTCTGGGAAGGATAGCTGGGGGCTGTAGGGGAGGATGCATCAATGACAGGATCTTGGTCGACAGACACAAGAGGCGGGGCAGGCAAAGACTCATGCATCGAAGGAATAGTGGAGTCAACAGTAAGAGCCTGCAAACCTGAAAGAGGCACAACACTAGTAGATGGGTCAGTTAAGCAAGATCTACATGCACGTAGTATAGGATTGGGTTGTGTTGGTAGGTCAACCACTGGAGTGAAAGCAGGCTCAAGGAATGCACTAACAGGGGAGTTAGGCAGGGATTGAGAGCAAGAGGATCCTTGAAAGGGATAATTAAGCTCATCAAAAATAGCATGTCTAGAAATAAATATATTGTTAATGGAACGATCAAGGCAACAAAAACCATGATGAGACATACTGTAGCCAAGAAAGATACATGGACAACTGCGAGGACTTAATTTGTAGGGAGCATAGTCACGTAAGTAAGGAAATACAAGGCAGCCAAAAGAATGAAAATTGGAATAAATAGAAGATTTATCGTATAAAAGCATCAACCCAAAATCGTAGAGGAACATATTAGTGAAAAAGCATTGCTAAACCAGTTTCAGTTATATGTCGATGTTCTCTCTCGGCTCTACCATTTTGGGCTGGTGTATAAGGACAAGACATTTGATGATGAATGCCACAGTTTAGGAAGTGATCCCAAAATTGATGATATGTAAATTCAATGCCTCCATCGCTTTGAAATGCTTTGATTTTAAGTGAAAACTGTGTTTCTACAAATTTCTGGAATTGGATAAAAATGTGAAAAAAATCAGATTTAAATTTTAAAGGATAAAGCCACGTAAATCGGGAATGATCATCAACAAAAATAACATAATATTTATAACCTAAATTGGAAGGAATAGGAGATGGACCCCATAAATCACAATGAATAAGATCCAGAACATTAGATGTCTGTTTGTCATTATGTTGAAATGGTATTCTATGACTTTTTGGAAGTTGACAACTAGAGCAAATAGTGGAAGTAGGCAGTAAAGAGGTAACACATAATTGATGCTTTTTATTTAAAAGAGAAATAGTAGAGTGTGACATATGGCCCAAACGTGCATGCCAAACATCAAATGAAGCTCGAGGATAATTATTTGAAAAAACAGAAAGCAAAGAGTGATGTCCACGCTTAAGCACATAAAGATTGTTTTCACGCCACCCGGTTGCCACCACCTTACCTGTGACTAGATTCTGTATAACAAAGCGGTCATCAGTAAAGGTGATAGAGAACGGAAAATCAGAGGTAAGTTTGCTAATGAAAATCAAATTTTTGGTTAAGCCAGGCACGACTAAAACATCCTTTAAAGTAAGGGAAGAAGTGGGAGAAAGGATACCAGTATGAGAAATGGGAAGAGTGGCACCATTACCGACAACAACACAATCCTTACCAGTGTACGAATCAGATTTGTCCAACTGAGCAACATCATCAGTCATATGTGCAGTAGCGACGGTGTTTGTATACCAATTAGAGGCCTGAGTAAAAGACTCCACAAGGTTGGCAGATTTTGAGGAATTAGAGTAACGATCATGACAAGAAGTAGCATAATAACCTTCCTCATGACAAATCTGACAACGAGTAGGGCAGTTGCGTTGAAAACGACCATTTCCACGACTACGACCCCCACGAAAGGGACGATTACCACCACGAGCAGAGATAGATTTATTTCTGTGGTAGGCAATGAAGGCAGCAGAAGTGGATCCCATGGAAGGCGGCGCCAATGATTTAATAAAAATTTCATAACTCTTCGCCATGGGAACAATCTCCGTAAAGGAAAAGAGAGATGGAAGAGATAGTTGTGTAGTAGAGAAGGTGGAGAAAGCAGAGCCAAGTCCACGTAAATACCAATGTATTTTGTCGAGATCATCTACAGGACGACCCATTGCAGCAAGCTGGTCACAAATAGATTTGAACTCACGGGAATATTCAACAACAGATCGAGTATCTTTCTTCATGTGCTGTAATTCATCTTTGAAACGTAGCTCCCGGGATTTGGAACGATGACTGAAGGTTGTCTCCAAAGTAGACCAGACAGCATATGAAGAGTTTAAGCCAATAACAGCAGACATGGCTTCTTCAGTCAATGAGGTAAGAATGAGGCTTAGTATGAGTTGATCAGTCTGCTGCCATTTAGCAAATGTTGGGTTGATAGTGGCAGAGTCATCATAACCGATAGTTGCAGAAGGGGGTTTAATAGAGCCATCAACATATCCAAGAAGATGTTGGCACTACAGTAATGGCATCACTTAGCTACGCCAGAGGAGGAAATTGGAAGAAGATAACTTGATGGTCAAGAGATGGAACATGGTGTTGAAAGACATAGTGGAGGACGGAGTTTCAGAGGCCATTTGGATCAAGAGAGGTAAATCTTTAGAGAAGCTCTGATACCATGAGAAGGTTTATAAAACCACCGTATATTTGTCCGGTGGTGCAGTTCTTATTTATAGAGTTTCTCTAACACTATTACAGCAAGGTAATTAATATACAATATCAACGTATCCTTTTATATATATAGCTACTGTCAACGTATCCTTCTATATATATAGCTACTGTCTATAATCAAGGAATTACCTAGAATCATGGGATTGAGTTTTGATAACAGATACAACATGATTTGAGGAGAATCTTGGGGATCCTGATATATTCGTAATATCAACTAATCGAGTCTAGCTTCTATATATTTCATGGATCCCGAAGATTTGTGAAAATTCTAGAACTCTTCCAAGTTGCCCCAACCTGTAACCCACCCGAGTCAGTCACTGACTCCTCTCTCCCTCTCACCTTCCTAGGCATTGCTTGGTTCAAATTTCCTCCAGCTCAACAAATTATATTTTATGAGCTCACTGAGTCAAGTTAAACATCATTCAGTTTAATAATACTCCCCAGGCTCAAAAAATTACTCTCCCAAACACTATTCCACTTTCTCCCACTTGCTGTCCACCTATTGTGGCTAGAAAACTCCCCAAAACCCATCCTCTTATACACTTCAAGTGATGCCATTTCACAAACCATAGCCAAGTCAAATGCAGACATGGGTCATCTCTCAGGAATGAAACTCGGCAAGCCATCAAATCGTTTCCATATTTCCCAGAGCTGCCTACATCTGACACTAAAGCTTCAGTGATTGCTTTGCAAATAACAGTGTTTCCTAACAAAGGGTTTTCTATTAGCATTGTTTGTCATCATGGAATTCTTGATAGGAAATCTGCTACAACTTTCATCAAGGCATATTCTTATATATGCAAACATTTAGAATATGATCAATAACCTTTATTACCTAGTGAGCTAACCCTATTTTTGGATAGGGGAGTTATCAAGGATGCATATGGACTTGAAATGATCTTCTTGAACCAATGGTTATCACTGACCAGGTCGGATATAAAGACAAAAAAAGTAAAAAAAAAAATATTTAGTTTAAGAGACAGAGATAATATAATGACTCTCGGGCTTTCAAGAGCTTTATCCTCATTTCCAATAATCAAGTACCTTAGACTTTATTTGCAAAGCCTAAAACACTATTCCACATAATGATTTTGTGTTAATGGTCACATATAATAGTTTCTTTTATTGCCACCTCTTAAGTTTCAATTCATTAAACTTTTTAGGTTTATAACCATGCACGAATATAATCTATTAGTCAATAATATTTATAAATAAATATTTTGCTCTACAATAAACAAGTAATAAAATTAAAACATGTAAAAGAGGAACTTTTAAAATAAAAATATTTAAACTATGCAAGATAAAATCCACAATCATTCATTTTCTTGGGTTACTATGTTAAGCCCTATCTTGTTCATTAAGATTTATTCGATTATCATTATTTCATTTATGAATTGTATTGTATATAAAAATAGTATCATGTGAATAATACTTTTAATATGTAAGTTTCCAAGACAGGGGTTGGGCCAACATTAGTTATTTTTCAAAAACCAAAAAAGAATTCCAATTTTTTTCTCAAAAATCCTTTCAAAATTTATGATTTTCTCATGTATTTGTCTACCAATTTTGATTAATATTAGTTTATATTTATACTATAAAAATATAAATCAGGTATTAGAATACCCAGCTTTCTCTGAAATATTGCAAAAAAAATTATATAGAAAAAAAACAATAAAAAGATATCTTGTTTTTATGCATGCAGTCAAGATCATACGTATTTTCATACAAAACAAAAATTAAAAAGAAATATGAATTAGCATGCATTTTTTTCTTTAATAACCAGTTTATTAAAGTCATAAGAACTAGACTCATATTTCAAAAATACCATAAAAATATCTTGTTTTTATGCATGCAGCCAAGTTTCTCAAAAAATAAGAAATTTCATATCATATTTTCATACAAAAAAAAAATTAAAAAGAAATATGAATTAGCATGCATTTCTGGCTTTAATAATGAGTTTATTAATGCCATGAGAACTAGGCTCATATTTTAAAAATACCAAAAAAATATTTTGTTAAATGTATTCCTGATATTAAAAAGGTAGCTTCTTTTATATATACATTAGAACGGATATGCTTTTACCCGATAAGATACGGATCTTCTTACAGATTAGGATTTTTTTAAAACCTTAGATAGACCAACAATTAAAAAACATGACAATACCTTAGTTTTTTATCAGACAATTAAACAATCAGCTTACCTTAGGTAGAGCGTATTTGTGGTGCTAATACCTTTTCTTTATGCAACCCATCCCTATACCTGATCTCTAAGATAAATTAGAATTTCTAGTGACCAAAATACCAGGAGGCGACTCCCACTCCCGCTTTTCACAGATAAAACACAAGAATTGCTTGTCTCCCCCAATTTTTTGATTTCTAGATACATACATGAAGTGGAATTCGCCCCAACGCCACACACGTGCGATATATATTACCCTATATATAGACCCGTGACCCGAGCCTTGCCTTAATTGACTTTTAAATTGGGTTTTAAAACTATAATAATAATTTTTATTTTTATTATTGACTTGGATTAACCCTGGTTAACCCTTTCGATCTGTGATTCGGGCCTTGTTCTAGTTAACTCTCAAATTGAGTTTTAAAAATATAATAATAATCACTTTTATTCTTTTATTGACTTGGATTAACCCTAGTTAATCCTCTCGATCTATGGCTCGGGCCTTTCTCTAGTTAACTATCGAATTGAGTTTTAAAAATATGATAACAATCACTTTTATTGTTATATTGATTCCGATTAACTCGGGTTGACCCTCTCGACATGTACCTTAAGCTTTGCCTAGATTGATTTTCAACTTATATTTTAAAATTATTATAATAATTTTTTTTTATCGTGATGTTTCATCTGCTTTTAGTTTGATCATGACCAAAGAGTATACAATTGGGATGCGGCTGCTGGATTAAGTTGGAAGTAATCGACAAATCTCAAGTACAAGAGGCTTGACTTGACAAATTCAGCAGAATTTAATTACGATGGAGGGTCATTGTTTTAAAGTTGTGTGATCGAATCTAGAGATGGGGCATTGAATTCAAGCTACGATAGCGATTCGTCTACCCTACAGGCCGCTGTCGAAAGTGGTCGTACGGATAATGTTAGAGCTTGAAAATACGAAGATATTACGAGGGAGGTCCTACGGTGCCAATGGAGATATCCAAAGGCACCACTTTTGAATCACGCTTCATGACTAGATTCAGTCTCAACTAGTTCAATGCTCGAAATCGATGACCAATGGAAAATTCTACGATGGTTTTTTAACAAGCAATATCTCAAGGCATTTTGCTTTGTAAATTAGAGTGTCATTAATTTTAAGATGACAATGCTTAATTAATTAATAAAGTAAATAACTTAATAAATGAAAGAGATAGACATAAGATGTTGGAGACAACGTATGCAATAAAAGTCAATGGAAACTTATCCAGACAAGATTAACCTTAAAAGTATATTAAAAGTATTTATAAGGTACTTTTCACCACGTCAATATACACTTCATTCTTGATATAATAATAAGAGTAGTTACCCCGCAGCTCATGGTTGAATTATTGTCCTGACCATGGAGTCGATCCTAAGAATAACCTCATCTAGAGTTTTCAATCAATAAAATCCGCAAGCCCATCAATGGAATATCATTTTGTCATATTATAACCCACTCCATCACGCTGATAAAATCCTGCTTTATATATCTCTCTATATTATCATCCTGCTTTCTCTTAATTTCATATACCCATTAGTTATAAACCACAGGTTTATAAAAGAGGTCGTGGATAGAGAGACCATGTATCATTGGCTATTAATGTATCAAACTCACGTCCCATAGCGTCTCATCGTTCAGAGACAGACATAGCCTATACAAAGCAAGTGAGTTCTTGTTCATGAGATATAGTGGACAACACATGAAAAGGATGTTTTGTGGCGTAAAAAGTTCTGATACCAGGAAACTAATTGGGTTTAAGTGTACCAGTTCGTGGTAGAGGCAAGAGTGTCGGTTCATTACTAGGATATGAAGATAAAAGGGGTAGCATAGACTCGGTAATAGGAGTTTCAGAAGGAACAAGGTTTGCAGGCATTGAACTGGATGTGTGTGAATTATCATATGACAAAATGATATTCAATTGATAAAGATGGGAGAAGAAACTTTTAGAGCATATTGATAATGGAATAGAAGCTGAGAATTTAAAAGAAGAAAACAAATAAGAATAAAATCATTCTCGATGGGGGAGTCTGAAACTGAAAAGGTAATGCCTCAATGTTATGATGTGAGGAAATCTTTATTTATAGAATCTATACAATCATAGAAATGAAAAGCACATATACAGAATATGAAAAGCAAATACACAAAGGAAATGAATAGCTATAATTATGGAGTATCACTGCTATCTTGGTCATAACCAGGGGAACCGGATTTGTCTCTAATATCCCCCTTCAATGTTGTCGTGGTGGAAAAAGGAAAAACACACAACTTGCCACGATCCAAGAAGAGCCATAATTTGGCCACCCCCTTTCTGAAGACATGAGCTAGCTGAAGATGTGAGGGGACAAAACAGAGACTAAGAGTTTTCCCTGCAACAAGTTCCCAAACAAAATGATAGTCAATATTAATGTTTGGAGCGAGATTTGGTGACAGGATTGGAAGCAAAGAAAATGACACTGGTGTTGTCACATAGCAATCTTGGCAAAGAAGGGAGTGTGATATGTAGCTCACGAAGGAGTTGAAGCATCCAGGAAATTTCAGCATCGACAGTGGCTAAAGCACGATATTCTGCTTCAGCACTTGAGCGAGCAACAATGGTTTGCTTCTTAGAACACCATAAGATGAGACATTGGCCAAAGTAAACAGCATAGCCTGTGGTAGAGCATCAAGTAACAGGACAACCAGCCCAGTCTGCATCGGAATAGCCAATCAAAGTGGAAAAAGAATGCTTTGAAAGCTGTAAACCATAATGATAGGTGCCTTTTACATAGTGCAAAATACGCTTTAAAGCACAAAAGTGATCTGTTGTAGGAGCATGCATATATTGGCACATAGAATTAACACTGTAGGACAAATCAGGCCAGGTAAGAGTTAAGTATTGCAAAGCTCCTACAAGCGAGCGAAATTGAGTAGCATCACAGTGAGGAGTGCCAAATTTTGTGAGATGAGACCCAACCACAAAAGGAGTGGAAATCGGTTTGCAGTCCACCATGTCAGCACGAGTCAAGAGATTAAGAGCATATTTTGCTTGACTCAAAAAAACTCCTTTGTCATTTTGAATGACCTCGATACCCAAAAAATAGTGTAAGTCACCAAGATCCTTCATGGAAAATTCTTGGGCTAGACGATTGATGAGTGTACAAAGCATAATCTGATTACTATCGGTGATGATCATATCGTCTACATATAAGAGAAGATAAAAAACACCACGAGGACCATGATAAACAAATAATGAGGAATCAGCATGACTTGCAAGGAAACCAAGGCCAAGTAAAAAATGACTAAAATACCGGAACCATGCTCGAGGAGCCTGTTTAGACCATAAAGAGCCCGTTGTAAGCAACAAACATGAGAGGGAAACTCAAGATCAATATATCCAAGTGGTTGTTCCATGTAGACTTCCTCCTGAAGGAAACCATGCAAGAAAGCATTTTTAACATAAAGTTGATGAAGAGCCCAATTATGCATGGCAGCCCAATTATGCATGGCAGCCCAATTATGCATGGCAGCAAGTGTTAAGATAATTCTAACAGTGGCAGGACGAACAACAGGGCTGAATGTTGCGTCAAAATCAATGCCAGGTTTTTGGGAGAAACCCTGGGCCATAATACGAGCTTTGTGACATTCTGCAGAGCCATCTGCCTGAAGCTTCATCTTGAAAATCCATCGGCAACCAACAACATTACGATTATGTGGACGAGGAACTAAACGCCATGTGTTATTCTGCCTAAGAGTAGCAATTTCATCATCCATAGCAGAAAGCCATTCAGGATGCTTGATGGCTGACTTAAAGCCACGAGGTTCCTTAATTGCAAGATGTGCCTGAAGCCAAGATGGAGAAGATAAAGCAGATAAAGAATGAATAGTACGAAGCTTAACAATACCATTCTTAGCACGAGTAACCATAGGGTGATTAATGGTTGGTGATGGACGAGATGAAGAAGAAGTATAAGGTATGATGTCCAAGGCTATCACCGAAGATAAGGGTGGTAAGAAATCTTCTGAAGGTTATAAGGGAATGTGTGAATCAGCACAAGGAAGATGGGCTGGAATTACACTGGAAGTTGAAGTATCATTAGACAAAGATGGGTAAGAAGAATCATCAAAAGTAATTTAATTAGTGCCACCTAAAAAAGGAAGAGGGGAAAAAGCAGAAGCATAAGGAAAATAGTCTTTAAAAAATTGAACATGACAAGAAATGTATACCTGATTAGTTTTCTTATCCAAGCAACAAAAACCTTTGTGAAGGTGACTATAGCCAATGAAAACACAAGGTAGTGGCCTAGGAGATAATTTATGAGGCATGTAATCACGAAGAAAAGGAAAACAGAGGCAATCGAAGGTATAAAGCATGGAATAAGAAGGAGGGTGAGAATATAAAGTTTTTTAAAGAGACTTACCATCAAGAACTGGTGATGGGAGGCGATTGATGAGATAACAAGTCATTGAAAAGGAGTCAACCCATAAATGTAAAGGCATATTAGAATGAAACATAAGGGTAAGACCAGTTTCAGTAATATGGCGATGCTTTCTTTCAGCAATGCCATTGTGATTCAGTGTATAAGGACAAGCAATTCGTTATATGATACCATTTGCACAAAGAAATGAGGTAAAACGATGATTTGTAAATTCAGTACCACCATCATATTTAAAATATTTGATTTGAATGTCAAATTGATTTTGGACATACTTATGAAAATGAACAAATATGTCAAAGAAATCAGACTTAAGTTTTAATGGATAAAACCAACTAAAACATGAAAATTAATCAATTAAGACACAGTAATACTTATGGCCAGATGGAGATGTGATCGGGGAGGAACCCCATAAATCACAATGTATCCGTTCAAATAAAGAATTACATCATTGATCTAAGTTAGAGAATGGTAAACGATGACTTTTGCCTAGTTGACAACCAAAACAAGGTTTCGAATCAATGGATCGATTATCAGAAACTGAAATCGCACCATGTTTATTTAAACAGGAAACAACACGAAAAGAGGGATGCCCTAGTCATGCATGCCAAATAATGGATGAGGCATGAAGATTACATGTAGAAAGACTAGATAAAAAAGTTGCATAGCCACGATCAAAAACATAAAGCCCGTTCTTACATCGACCTACTCCCATCACCTTTCTTGTTGTTAGGTCCTGTATCAAAAAACCAGAAGAAGAAAAAATGACTAAGCAATTGTTCTCACAAGTAAATTTGTTGATTGACAAAAGATTTTTAGTAATGTTAGGCACAAGGAGAACATCAGATAAATGTAAAGGATGAGAAGCAACAATCGAATTGATTTTGCCAATGCGAGAAATAGACATGGAATTACCATTACCAACATACACCATTTGATTAACATCATTTTTCATATGCGAAGTAGCGCCAATATCAGTATACCATTCAGAAGTAGTAGATGGATCAATGGAAGTAGCAGCAAAAGCCTCAATTAAGCCGTCTCCTTTGGCCTTTTTAAATAACATGTTAAGTTTGTGACACTTCTTAGCAGTATGCCTCTCTTTATTACACCACTGACAGGTAACAACGGAAGATTTGGAAAAATTTCCATAAACGAATGAAGAGATGGCAGATTTTGGGCGACCAAAAGCAGCACTAAAACAAGAATCTCGGTGTGCATCAAAAGCTTACGGAAAAGATAAATCACCATGAAGAGACCGAGAGAAAAACTCATGGTTGAGAGCTTGTGGTATCAAGTTAGCAAAGGAAGGCATCGACAACTATAACAATATTAAAGTTGAAAAGATTTTGTAATCTGAACCAAGACCACAAAGAAACCAGTATACCTAATCGATGTCATCAATAGGTTTGTCAATAGCACTAAGTTGATCATAAAGAGAGCAAAAGGAACGAGCATATTCAGTGACAGTATGAGAACCTCGTTGCATCAGCTGGAGTTCATCTTTTAATTGAATTTCTCGGGTCTTAGGACTCTGTGAAAAAGAAGCTTCAAGAGCTAGCCAAGCATCAGGAGAGGAAGAACAATCTACTACTTCAGCCATACATTCCTCAATGAGAGAGGCTTAAAGAAGGCTGAGTATAAGCCGATCTTGTGTGTGCCATTTTTTGTAAGAAGGATTTGGTATCAGCTCAATACCTAACAAATCTAAGCTGAAGGTAATGGGAAAGACCCTTCCACATAACCTAGTAAATCTTAACTTTCAAGTAAGGGTATAAATTGGCAACGCCACAAGAGGTAATTTGTGGAGGTGAGGTTAATGGTCACCATATGAACCATAGTATTGAGTGGAAGCTGGTTGGTAGAGAATTCAGCTATGACAAGAAAACAGATTTGCAAGAATTTCAGACGTGCGTTGAAAAAGAGAAAATGGAGAATAATCTTGCTAACTCTGACACCATGAAAAGGTAATGCCTCAACGTTATGATATGAGGAAATCTTTATTTATAGAATTTGTACAATCATAGAAATGGAAAGCACAAATACAAGATATGGAAAGCACAAATCTGATGTTAACTCCTTGTGAAGAATTTGGTCCTTCTTTCGGTACTCATTGTTCACCAAAGCATTGGACACATCAATGAATTTAATCTTTTCTTTATCATACAGTAAAGTGGTGACGAGATGTTCATATGTGTCAGGCAGTGAATTCAATAATAATAGAGCTTTATCTTTATCATCGATTTACACATCTCAATTCTTTAAATCAGCTATCATTTTATTGAAATCATTTAGATGCTTATTCATGGAAGTACCTTTCTTGTGTTGAAAAAGAAAGATTCTTTTCTTTAAGTAGAGACGATTCTATATACTCTTCTTCATAAACTTGTCCTTTAGTACTTGCCACAATTCATTTGCAGAATTTTGTTCTGAAAAGGCATACTTCTGATCCTTTACAAGACAAAGTCGGATAGAAATGCAGGCTAACCGATTTATCCTCTCCCAGCTTTTCTCATCCAAATCCTCCGGTTTATCTTCTAGAGTGAAATCCAAATTCATTTGGACAAGCATATTCATAACTCCACATTTCCACATGCCAAAATTTCCTTACCCGTCAAACTTCTCCACCTCATATTTGGTACTCGATACTGGGATGTATTGTAGAGGTATACTAGCATTCCCCGCTGATCTTTCTTCTGGAATATCAGCCATTAGGACGCCTTTGGATTATAAATGGACTCCTGAAATTGTTAAAACCATGCACTTTTATGCTCAAAAGAGCCAAAACAATAACTTTGGTGTGCTGTTTCACAAAACAGACATCACGGCTGCGTTCAGAATGGTTGAAAATGCTTGGAGTAAACTTGACTCGGCCAAAAAACGGGCTACAAAATCACTGAGTTTGCCAAAAAATCAATCTAACCAAGTTGACTCAAGAAAGGAATATTCTGTCTCTGATAAAGAATATTTTGTCACGGTCAAGGGAATATTCTCTTACTGTTAACGGAATATTCTTATTCTGTCAAGAGAATATTATGTCACTATTATATGATGTGGCTGATGACATGGCAATGTGGACCCCTGTTGATGACGTGGATTATGACTCAGCACAACGTGCCTGGTGACATGGCAGATGACATGGCAGTCTTCTCATGCTAGAATTCCGACACTGTTTGGTTTTTCCAGCAGATTTCAGGTGAAACTTTGGCGAGCTCTACAGGGCTCGTTTCAACTCTGATTTCCATGCTCTTTGTATCACCAGACTCGTATCGACGAGAAAAATCTCTGCAGGTGGTCAAAATTCAGATCTAAGAACTTTGAAAATTTTGCAACTTCGAACCAAGAGCTGAAAAAACGTGTTTTTTCAGTGTTCTAGCTTCTCTAAGGCTCTGATACCAATTTGTTGTGTATACTGGATCAAAAGCAAACACAAATAAAACACAAAACATGCAGATTTATATGGTTCCCTAAAACCAGATACGTCCACGGAGGCAGCAGATTGTACATTATTGGAGGAATGATACAAACACTTAACTTAACCCAGTAGAATCCCACAAAGCCTAGTGTTTAACTCTTACACTTGGTGTTTCTCTCAAATCTGCTCTTTCACACTCTTGAAGTTGCACTCACCACACTTCCTCTACACTTACCTTGCCTTGCTCTCTCTTTGTCTCCCGTTATAGGAGAAATGAGAGCCTTGACAGCTTGGTTGAGAAGTGATGGTGGTTGACAAAGGAGAGGGTGGTTGAAAGGTGAGTAATAGTGGTTGAAAAGGGGAGGGTGGTTGATGGTGGTTGAGAGAAATGTTGACATAACGCTACATAATTATGGAGTATCACCGATATCTTGATCATAATTAGGGGAACCGGATTTGTCTCTAATAGAAACCATATAAGTTGATGAAAAAGAGTTCTCATCAAAGATAACATTGCATGAAATGTAAAATCTACTAGTGTTTAAGTCCAGAAAAATACATTTTTTACTTTTAAAACAAAGCTTATGTTTTTCACATGGTGAGAGTAAACAATAACAGCTACATCCAAAAATATGTGGATCACTATACTTAGGAACTAATCTCTAGGGCATATAAAAAGGAGATAGATTATGTAGAACGTTTGTTGGAAGTCTATCAATTAAATATACTGATGTTGGAAAGGAATCAATCCAATAAGAAGAATTAAGCCCATTTCTCTAATGTGTCGATGTTTTCTCTCTGCAATTCCATTTTGTGGGCAAGGATATGGACAAGTTAGACGATGATAAATGTCATGCATATTAAAAAATTGTTTGAATTCATTAGAGAGGAATTCACTACCATTGTCTGTTAGAAATCGCGTAATCTTACAAGAGAATGAGTTTTTAACAACAGCTTTTTAGTTTTGGAAAACTTCAAACACATTAGATTTGTGAGCCATGTGAAACGTGAAAAAACATCAACAAAAAACATAAAACCGACATCCACTAATTGATGTTAAGGGACACAACCAAACATCAGAGTGTACAAGAAATAAAGGACCTTGTGTTTGACCTGTGGAATCATCATATGGAATCTGCTTGGCTTTACCTAGAAGACAAGACTCACAAAACGCATTTTTATCAAAGGACTCGGTACTAGGTAGATATCCAAACTTAAATAGATTATTTCAGACAAGTTCAGAGGGGTGAACTAGACGACTTTGCTATTTATCCTTGGTTGTTTTTAGTTCCTAGATTAGTTGCAGAGCAATTCATGTTATAATAAGAAAATGACTATTAAGGAAAGTCATGGACTAAATGCTCCATGCTATAAAGTTGGGACCAATAAGTTTCTCAGCAACAACAGCATGAGAAGTAGTATGAAGATTTTTATTTGGATGCGGCATATTTTTAGTGTTGCATGAATTGGAAGACATTATAAGGGTTTTTTATTGTTGAGGAAGCTTTGACAAAAAGGTTCAGTTATTACCATAGCATGCTTTACAAATATGTTTAACAAACTAGTTAAACTATCGTAACAAACTAGTTAATTTATCATGTTGCCACCCAATTTTAGATTATTCTTTGAGTTTGGTGTTTGTTTGCTTTTGACTCAATTTCAAATAATAAATAATTTAATTTTAAATTGATATCTTCTCCAATTTAAAATATATTATTATGTTTCGCGAAACGTGGCTTTAGTCAAACTTTCAAAGGTTTAATGGCAATTTTGCAATTAATTTGGATTTCCTCACTTTTGTTTTCATCCTTTTATATTTACTATTTGAAAGCAAGGTGCTTTTTTAGTAACAAAACGAATCAGTTCCCTCCCGCGAAAACAAAACAACAAAAAATTCTTTTTTTAAAAAATGCAATTTGTATTTTAATTTGTATATGATCAAGTCTCTTAAAAATAAATTATATTTGTATATTTTATCATATTAAAAAAATCATAAAAAATAGTCTTATATATTTGCATGCATTTTAAATTTAATAACTAGTTTATTAAAGTCATGAGAACTTAACTTATATTTTAAAAATATAAAAACATTATCTTATTCTTTTCTAATATGTGGATTATGAATTTATATCTAAGATATATTTTTGATATTAAATTCAAAATACAAAAAAATCTACTTTGTTTTTTATTAATATCAAGGATTACAAATAAGATGCAATTCTAATATTAAATAAAAAAATAACTTCTTTAATTTTTATATTGATATTAAAATTGTTAGGTTTTTTACGTGATAATACAATAACTTATTTACTAAAAAGAATTTTTTATTATTATTATAGACAGACGAAAAGTATTGTCTTCGTGGAAAAGTTGAAAAGGAAAGATTTTAGGAAGCCACCACCATGTGGATGGGTGAAAACAAAGAGTCTATTGTTATGGGACCCGGCAGAGGTAGCTTGATTTTGTATAATGCACGTTTTAACCATAGCTTGTGGTAATTGGCAAACGAGGAACGCGCGCATGTAACGAAATTGTTTGATTTTTATTAAAATGGTCGTGCATGACACACGGATGTGTCCTAAAATACCTTCAAATGTCCTTGAACGACTCTTATTTGAAAGTCTTCCATAAGATTCATTTTTTCCTCTAACCCAAAAACTTATTTTGATTATTTGAAACTTCTTGAGGACAACTGATTTGAAACTTCTTAGAGATTATGAAGTAATGCGTTCTCAACAAAACAATAAAAAAATGGAGAAAAAGATAAGCATTATGAGATAACTTTGTCAAGTCAAAGTCAAAGAAATCAATCCTTAATTTAAACTAAAAAAAAGAAAGAAAGAATAGTCAAGAAAATGCTGCTTGTACACGCTGTAATTTCCCTATAAAATGGTCGTTCCATCCATGCCATCTTGCATCAAATCTCTACATCAAATCTCTGTAACTCACCATCTCTCCTATCGAGGAAAAGGAAAAGCACAGAATCTCTGCCTCATTTACAAACTTGCGTTAAATTCTTTTGTACCCAAACAAACCTCTGTTTCACACACCAAGCCCAAACCTTTATAATATCTAATCCTATTTATCTAAGTGCCAGCTTCAATACTTAGACTGCAATGGGAAGCATTGATGACTTCAGCCGTTACTCTTTCCCGGATGATTTTGTTTTCGGAACATCCTCATCAGCTTACCAGGTACATGCAGACTCTAAATTTTGCTGCTTCTAGTGCAGTAATTAGGAGGGGACAGCAGAACATTGTTTAAAATAATACTAGTTATGCTAATTAATTTTTCGTTATTATTTTATTATGATATGCAGTACGAAGGTGAAACAAACAAACATGGTAGAGGACCAGCTATATGGGACACTTTCACTGAGGAACATACAGGTACCAATCTCTCTCATTAAAAGTTGTACTTCCCTCGCTAAAAGTTGAACAGAATTATGTTAATGTCCTAAGAAAACCACCATTATTAACTTTGAAATTAAATAATATTATTTTCAACGTTTGCAGAGAGAATAAATGATCATAGCAACGGAAATGTAGCTGTTGATTTCTATCATCGCTATAAGGTATGGGAGTTCTTCATCATATTTTCGTTGTGGTTAACAATATGATGTATGCAAGTGTAATTGTTCTTAAAAAAACTGATAAATGTTACAGGAAGATGTGCAAAGAATGAAAGAAATGGGAATGGATGCTTTCAGATTCTCCATTTCTTGGTCTAGAGTATTACCACGTAAGTTTTTATATTTTTTGAAATTTGTTCTTAACATAGCAATAATAGTAATCACACTAGCAGGATTTGACTTTGACATCTGTTTTCACTGAGTGAATTTCCATTTGATATATGGCTTTCCCTTGGGTTTGTTTTTTGGAAAATGCAGATGGCAGGTTAAGTGCTGGAGTAAACGAAGAAGGCATCAAATTTTATAACGATCTCATTGATGACCTCCTTAAGAATGGTTATAACCTTTCCCTTCCCTTCAATTAATCATAATATTTTGCCAAAAATTGATGCGAAAATTGTTATACAACAAAAGGTTTATCTTGTGCGCTCCATCTGATTATATATATGATGTTTTGTAATATATAGGTTTGCAGCCTTACGTTACTCTCTTTCACTGGGATACCCCACAAGCTTTAGAAGATAAATATGGTGGTTTCTTAAGTCCTAACATTGTGTAAGTAGCAACCTTTCGTTAATCATGCTTCAAATATCCAAACTTGTTGTAGCTTCGAAATATTA
Organism: Populus tomentosa; assembly: GCA_018804465.1. Taxonomy (NCBI): domain Eukaryota; kingdom Viridiplantae; phylum Streptophyta; class Magnoliopsida; order Malpighiales; family Salicaceae; genus Populus; species Populus tomentosa. The sequence continues at coordinate 9,213,097 of CM031975.1, forward strand.
TAATCTAATCTGTCATTTTGGAGACTTTGTGGACCTTTGCTTCTCTAAAATTTAAAACATTCCTATAAATTTTCTCACATAAAACTTTGATTTCCAGCAATGATTTCCAAGACTTTGTCGACCTTTGTTTCCAAAAGTTTGGAGACCGAGTGAAGAAGTGGATTACTTTGAACGAGCCATGGATGTTCAGTGTGCAAGGTTATGACATGGGCACGATGGCACCCGGTAGGATTTCTGTCGTTGTAAATGATCCACACCGATCCTTAAACACCGGTGCCACTGAAGTGTATACGGTTAGCCATCATTTGTTGCTTGCTCATGCTGCGGCAGTGAAACTATACAAGGAAAAATATCAGTCATGTCAAGGTGGACAGATTGGGATAACACTTGTTTCTCACTGGTTTGAACCTTACTCAAACAGTGAAGCTGATCAAAATGCAACCAAAAGAAGCCTCGACTTCATGCTTGGCTGGTTAGTATTTTTTTATATATATCAAATTCAAAAGTACTTTCTGAACTCTTAATTCTGCTAGAGAAGACCTGGTGTATATGTATAAACAGAAGGTAATCAGTGTTTTTCTTCATGTTGGCAGGTTCATGGATCCTTTAACGAATGGTGACTATCCACGTAACATGCATGATTTTGTTGGTGGAAGATTGCCCGAGTTCACTGCCGAGGAATCTAAGATGCTGAAGGGATCGTATGATTTTATAGGAATTAATTACTACACAACATATTATGCTCAAAATATTGATGCAAATTATCAGAGTGTTGGATTCATGTCCGATGCTCGTGCTAGTTGGACAGGTAACTAATGATTGATATCTTTTCTTTCTTATTCATCTTATTTTTTTCCAATTACATAACATCAATTAGATGATGTTTTATCAAGTATTAATTCATTAAGTTACTCTGTTTTTTCTTAATTTTGCAGGAGAGAGAGATGGAATCCCAATAGGTCCACAGGCCGGTGTAAAATGGCTTTATATTTATCCCGAAGGCATCAGCAGGCTTTTGAATTACACCAAAGACCAATACGGGAACCCAACAATTTACATTACTGAGAATGGTATGGTTGAAATGAACGACCATACATTATGCTACATTGAAGTTTCTTAGTACTTCTCTAACACCAAGTGTGTTCTTAATGCTTTATTTTACTGATTTTTTTTCAGGGGTTGATGACGTAAATAACAATGCTTCATCACTAAAGGAAGCTCTTAATGATCCCATAAGAGAAAAATCTTACAAAGACCACCTCAAGAATGTTTTGAGATCCATCAAGTGAGTTAATTTTTTTCATTTATTAACTAATGATCATTGATAATAAGTTTTTTAATCGATAGCAACAATTATATTATTAAGTTACCAAATCCTTCTAACTGGGATTCAATGTCTATTTATTGCAGTGAGCATGGTGTTGATGTTAAGGGATTTTTTGCTTGGTCTTTAATGGACAATTTCGAATGGGGAAGTGGTTATGCTGTGAGGTTCGGCCTCTACTATGTTGATTTCAAAAATGATTTGAAACGATATCCTAAACAATCAGTCAAGTGGTTCAAGCAGTTTCTTAGAAGAGACTCCCACAGCCCTATTCCACATACGTATCCTCTGATTACTTCTAATGAAACGTCGAAAATTGAAGATAGTTTGGTTCGGGACGCTAAAAGGCCAAGAAACGCCTGAATGCCTTTGGCAGGATTTGAAGTCAAAGTTGTTAGCATCTTCAAATTGGGCTTTCACGGCTGAAAGATAGAGCTCTCAGCATTAATTCAACAGAATTTGGTCACCACTTCATTCATTCAAGGCTGTGGTTAAGAATAAAAATTCGTTGTTCTAGTTTTCCTTTATTTTGTTTAATTATGGTTTTAGAATTTAATTTGATTATTTTACTGTTGTATCATTTTTCCATTCGATTGTTGATTATGATTCGTTTAATAATAAAACAATTCTTCTGCACCATCATTGATTATGGCTTGTTTAATATTAGTTGTTTTTTTTTTTCAGAAAGAAAAACGTAATATTTGACCATAAAAAAAATAAAAGAAATGGATGATCAATGAAAACGAATACAAATGAAATGGACAAGCCGAAAAGACCATGAGATTGCAAAGAACAAGATATTCCTATTGATGAAATAAGGCTGACATATTTCTATGGCAACACCAAGATATATCCCTATCAAGCAACAAATCTAGATCAAATGTGTTTGTGATTATGAAATGAATAAGTAGGTATGTCATAACCCATTTTTGGGTTATTCTCCAAATTCACCTTTTCTCTTCCAAAAAATATCAAAATATATATTCGGACTAAAAACTAAAAAAAAATCTAAAAAAATTATAACATTGAGAGGAGGATGTCGGAGCGCCCAGAAAATAGCTAAAAATTGGTTGTGGAGGTTAGGAAATACAAAGATTAAAAATATACAGTATATTTTTTATATATGAAGAGCCATGTTGACAAAAAAATTTCAATTTGAAGAAGAAATATCCAAAAACAAATATTTATGGACTTAATTAAATTTTATTGGAAGTTTAAGTTCATTATAAAAGTTCCAAAGGAAAAGGTAACTTTTGTTACAGCAAAGGGTGACCAAATTTGGAACCATTGTGCTGCTATCGTAGCTTTGGCACCTGCTGCTTCAACCTTTTCTATTCTACCCTGAATTGTACTAGTATAAGTTGTATGCAATAATATATTTCATTGAAGTTTTTATGATGAAATTACATTTGATGCAGAATGGCATCTTCTCTTGTTCGCTTTAATTCTTCTCAATCTCAATCTCAATCTCTTCTTCTTATTCTTTTTCTATCTTTCATGAAGTTTTCTTTTTGTTAAAGGAGAGCTTAACACTATTTTCTCCACCATTTTGAATTCTCTCACATCATCTCTTCTATCAGCCTCAACGATGTGAGGGGTCAAAACAAGTGGAATTAATTGGGACAGTTTAAAACCTTTCTATTTAATTATTTATTCATTATTGTTGTATTTTCCTTTTATATTGATTTATAGAAAGCAAAATAAAAAAAAAATCAAAAGAAAAAAGGTCGGAAGAAAGAGTCAGCGATCCAATTTCTAATTTTCACCATTGATTCTTGCGGATAATATTAAAAGGAAATGTATTGTTACATGCTAAAGAATCAAATGACATGATCAATAAGTTAGCTTAGATGAGAGACATTTGTGACTTGAAGGTTAAATAGTGGAATACAAATAACAACATTAGCATTAATATTAGGTAATAAAAACATGATGGTTAAGTTCACATTAAAGAACAAGAGTTACATAATACTATTAACGTAAGTAGAGTTTCTATGTTATCTATATTTGTAAACCATTTAATCGGATTATGCTATTATACAAAAACAATGAACTTATTGAGGAATTTTCAAAATTTATTAATTTTTTTCTTAGAATTAGTCTTTATGTAAATGTAACTCATAACTCCTTAATTATGCTTGAATACGAGTTAGTGAAAACCACTTGAACACTTTTATTTAACAAGAACTAACTTTCTGAAACGGATTTCATCAACACTTAACATACAAATATTAATCAATACTATCAAATCAATAGAATGTCTTGAAGTATTTTCTTACCTATAAATTTGACTTGCATGGTATTGTTTTATTTGCATCCATCAAATTTTTATCCAAGTACATGAATATATTTCTCTTAAAAAAATAGGAAGTTATGGCAAAAGCATCTCCTCAACACTATTTCTTTTTATCGGTATACTTATGATCATTATACCGGGGTTTGCGATTTGTACTAATGAAGAAAATCCAGAGCTTTCTCAACATTTGGAAGAGTGCCACACAAAGGTGACAAAACGTTGTGTAATAGAAATCTCTAATGTTATATAAAACAACAATACTCCATCAGAATATTGTTGCCAAAAGCATATAACAACCGGGAAAGCATGCCATGATGATTTCATAAAACTATTCATTTCAAAAGTTCCAAAGGAAAAAGTAACTTTTGTTGCAGCCAAGGGTGACCAAATCTGGAACCACTGTGTTGCTATTGTAGCCTCGGCACCTACTGCTTCACCCCTTTCTATTCTACCTTGAATTGTACTAGTTTAAGTTGTATACAATAATAGGTGTCTTTATGATGCAAGGTAACATTGAAGTGATTGGTTAACCATTTTGTTACTTCCTTCTTTCTTATTTTATTTTACTATGTTTTGTTTTCTCATAAGACAACCTCATGAGTCGAGCACTTGTTGGATTTGATATAAATGTTTATGCATTTAAATACGAAGCTTTATTTTCATTTTCTCATAAGAAAACCTAACAGGTCGAGCATTTGTTGGATTTGATATAAATGTTTATATATTTAAATATGAAGATTTATTTTCATTTTCTCATAAATGGGCTGCGCTCAGGACACAATAATATTGTGGATTGTAATAAAAAACATTTTTGCTCAAGTTTTACTTTCATTTTATTCCTCTTCCATTGGGTTGTTTTAGGATCAAACTTGATGGTATGTTTCACTTGGGTTTATATAGGGTTCTAGCGGTGTCAAGGAAAAAATCTGACACTCGGTTGATGCTTGATATCATAACCCGATTTCGGATCTCCCAAAATTATTTGATAAAAAAGTACATTTTTTCATTTAAAAATCTAAAAAACTCATAAATTAAAAATTCAAAAATATTTTTTGAAACGAGGAGATAGGTTTATAAGCTTTACCAGGTCAAAAAGCCAGAAGAATAGTCACATTGTGATATTCTTACAAGACAAACTGAAGAAAGGCTTGACAAAAAGAAAGTTGAGGTTGAAATCCAAACATGACCAGAATTGAAAGAATTAATTAAGTTTAAGGACTTAATTAAATTTCAAATAGGTTTAATTGACTTAATTAAAGCACAAATTAAGTTTGAAAGTCAATTGGGCAAAACTTGGAAGAAATAATTAATTCTATGGACTTACTTATACTTTTAATGGGTCTCGTGAATTCAATAAAGGACTCAATTAAAGAAAAATAAAGTTTGGATGCCTAGTTCAGATCAATTCGCTATTTTTGGCAAGATGGTTATGGAAAAAGATAACATAGCAGTTACAATGGGGTTGATCTACTGACAGGACAAAATTTAGAAGAGTTAGCCATCTAATTTCTAAATTTCACTATTGATTCTTAAGGATAATCTTAAAAGGAAAGGTATTTGTACACGCTTAGAGCAGAGACATTTATAGCTTGAAAGTTATTCAGTTGAATACAAGTAACAACATTAGCAATAATATTAACTAATAAAAACATGTGCTCAATAATAATGCCTATGTAGGATTAAGGTAGTTACAAAATTTAATGAAGGAGTTGTATAGTTAGTTGGAATTGTTCGTTTGTTACTTGCATGGATAGTTAAACTACTATGTAATATAATTGTGTTGGAAAAGTAGTAGGAGGATGGAACTACATTTGAAGCAGAATTACATCTTCTCTTGTTCGCTTTAATTCTTCCTAGTCTCAATCTCAATCTCTTATTCTTCTTCTTCTTCTTCTTCTTCTTCTTCTTCTCTTCTCTATCTTTCTTAAAGGGTTTGTTGTTTTTTTTTTTTGATAAAGAAGAGCTTAACACTATTTTCTCCACCATATTGAATTCCCTCACATCATCTCTCCAACCAGCCTCAACGCCAAGAGGGGTAAAAAAGAATGGGATTAATTGGGAGAGTTTAAAACCTTTTTATTTAATTTTTTATTCTTTTTTTTTCTTGTATTTTTTTATATTGATTTATAAAAAGCAAAATAAAAAAAAATTAAGAAAAAAAAGTAAGAAGAAAGAGTCTGCGGTCCAATTTCTAAATTTCAATATTGATTCTCGCTGATGATCTTAAAAGCAAATGTATTGTCACACGCAAAAGAATCAAATGACATGATCAATAAGTTAGCTTAGATGAGAGATGTTTGTAAGTTGAAGGTTTAATAATGGAATACAAAAAACAGCATTAGCATTGATATTAGCCAATAAAAACATGTTCGTTAAGTTCACATTAAAGACCAAGAGTTACATAATAACACTAACGAAACTAGAGCTTGTAGGTCACCTATACTTGTAAACCATTTAATTGGACTATGCTATTATACTAAAACAACAAACTTATTGAGCAATTTTCTAAATTTATTAATATTTTTCTTGGAATTAGTCTTTATGTAAATGTAACTCATAATTACTTAATTATGCTTTAATACGATTTCTATCAAAACCACTTGAACACTTCTTTTTAACAAGAACTAACTTCCTGAAACGGATTTCATCAACTCTTACCATACAAATGTTAATCAATGCTATCAAATCAATAGAATGTCTTGAAGTATTTTCTTACCTATAAATTTGACTTGCATGGTATTATTTCATTTGCATCCATCAAATTTTTATCCAAGTACAAGAATATATTTCTCTAAAAAAATGGGAAGTTCTGGCAAAAGCATCTCCTCAACACTATTTCTTTTTATCGGTATACTTATGATCATTACACCGGGGTTTGCGATTCGTACTAATGAAGAAAATCCAGAGCTTTCTCAACATTTGGAAGAGTGCCACACAAAGGTGACAAAAAGTTGTGCAATAGAAATCTCTAATGGTATATACAACAACAATACTCCATCAGAATATTGTTGCCAAAAGCATATAACAACCGGGAAAGCATGCCATGATGATTTCATAAAACTATTCATTTCAAAAGTTCCAAAGGAAAAGGTAACTTTTGTTGCAGCCAAGGGTGACCAAATCTGGATCCACTGTGCTGCTATTGTAGCCTCGGCACCTGCTGCTTCACCCCTTTCTATTCTACCTTGAATTGTACTAGTTTAAGTTGTATGCAATAATAGGTGTCTTTATGATGCAAGGTAACATTGAAGTGATTGGATAACCTTTTTGTTACTTCCTTCTTCATATTTTTTATTTTACTATGTTTTGTTTTCTCATAAGAAAACCTCATAGATCGAGCACTTGTTGGATTTGATATAAATGTGTATGCATTTAAATACGAAGCTTTATTTTCATTTTCTCATAAGACAACCTAACGGGTCGAGCATTTGTTGGATTTGATATAAATGTTTATGTATTTAAATATGAAGATTTATTTTCATTTTCTCATAAATGGGCTGCGCTCAGGACACAATAATATTGTGGATTGTAATAAAAAACATTTTTGCTCAAGTTTTACTTTCATTTTATTCCTCTTACATAGGGTTGTTTTAGGATCAAACTTGATGGTATGTTTCACTTGGGTTTACATAGGGTTCTAGTGGTGTCAAGGAAAAAATCTGGCACTCGGTTGATGCTTGATATCATAACCCGATTTCGGATCTCCCAAAATTATTTGATAAAAAAGTACATTTTTTCATTTAAAAATCTAAAAAACTCATAAATTAAAAATTCAAAAATATTTTTTGAAACGAGGAGATAGGTTTATAAGCTTTACCAGGTCAAAAAGCCAGAAGAATAGTCACATTGTGATATTCTTACAAGACAAACTGAAGAAAGGCTTGACAAAAAGAAAGTTGAGGTTGAAATCCAAACATGACCAGAATTGAAAGAATTAATTAAGTTTAAGGACTTAATTAAATTTCAAATAGGTTTAATTGACTTAATTAAAGCACAAATTAAGTTTGAAAGTCAATTGGGCAAAACTTGGAAGAAATAATTAATTCTATGGACTTACTTATACTTTTAATGGGTCTCGTGAATTCAATAAAGGACTCAATTAAAGAAAAATAAAGTTTGGATGCCTAGTTCAGATCAATTCGCTATTTTTGGCAAGATGGTTATGGAAAAAGATAACATAGCAGTTACAATGGGGTTGATCTACTGACAGGACAAAATTTAGAAGAGTTAGCCATCTAATTTCTAAATTTCACTATTGATTCTTAAGGATAATCTTAAAAGGAAAGGTATTTGTACACGCTTAGAGCAGAGACATTTATAGCTTGAAAGTTATTCAGTTGAATACAAGTAACAACATTAGCAATAATATTAACTAATAAAAACATGTGCTCAATAATAATGCCTATGTAGGATTAAGGTAGTTACAAAATTTAATGAAGGAGGTGTATAGTTAGTTGGAATTGTTCGTTTGTTACTTGCATGGATAGTTAAACTACTATGTAATATAATTGTGTTGGAAAAGTAGTAGGAGGATGGAACTATATTTGAAGCAGAATTACATCTTCTCTTGTTCGCTTTAATTCTTCCCAGTCTCAATCTCAATCTCTTCTTCTTCTTCTTCTTCTTCTTCTTCTTTTTCTCTCTATCTTTCTTAAAAGGTTTGTTGTTTTTTTTTTTTTGATAAAGGAGAGCTTAACACTATTTTCTCCACCATATTGAATTCTCTCACATCATCTCTCCAACCAGCCTCAACGTCGTGAGGGGTAAAAAAGAATGGGATTAATTGGGAGAGTTTAAAACCTTTTTATTTAATTTTTTATTCATTTTTTTTTCTTGTATTTTTTTATATTGATTTATAAAAAGCAAATTAAAAAAAATAAAAAAAAAGTAAAAAGAAAAAAAAGTAAGAAGAAAGAGTCCGCGATCCAATTTCTAAATTTCAATATTGATTTTTCCTAATGTTCTTAAAAGCAAATGTATTGTCACACGCAAAAGAATCAAATGACATGATCAATAGGTTAGCTTAGATGAGAGATGTTTGTAAGTTGAAGGTTTAATAATGGAATGCAAATAACAACATTAGCATTGATATTAGCCAATAAAAACATGTTCGTTAAGTTCACATTAAAGACCAAGAGTTACATAATACTACTAACGAAACTAGAGCCTGTAGGTCACCTATACTTGTAAACCATTTAATTGGACTATGCTATTAGACGAACTTATTGAGCATTTTTCTAAGTTTATCAATACTTTTTTTAGAATTAGTCTTTATGTAAATGTAACTCATAATTACTTAATTATACTTGAATACGTTTCTAACAAAACCACTTGAACACTTCATTTTAACAAGTAACTTCCTGAAACGGATTTCATCAACTCTTAACATATAAATGTTAATCAATGCTATCAAATCAATAGAATCTTGTTCTGCTAGCCAATAATTCCCTCTCCTCTTAATCCGTGGAAAAACACCTGTTCATGAGAAGACACATTCTCTTAGTTGACTAGAAATTACGCAAATAGAGGAATAATGGCTTTCCTTTATTGTTCTTGTTCAGCTGCTCAACGTTGACTTCAGGATTCTTATTCTTCAATAATCATGAAAAAAACATTTTAAGTGCTATCTATATTTTCTTGTTTGTCTATTATGCATGAGATGTGTTGTAACCCATTTTTGGATCTCCACATAAAAATAAAAATAAAAAAAATAAATAATAATAACAAAAAATAATAATAATAAATAATAAAATAAAATAAAATAATAATAAATAATACTACTACTAATAATATATATATATATATATATATAGCTGAAAGAAATTAGAAAAAATAATAGGAGGTGGGAGCGCTCAGAAAATGGTTAGAAAAATTGGTTAAGGAGGTTAAAAATAAAAAAATTGAAATTTTAACAGTATATTCTTGAATGATAAGAGCCCTGTTAGAAAAGAAAATTTAAATTTTGAGGAGAAAAGTCCAAATTTGGATGTTTATGGGCTTAATTTGTTTTATTGAAGGTTTAATTGAATTTATAGAGGGTTTGATTGGAAGAAAAATGGATTTTTAAGTTAATTTGGGCTTTAGTTGAAAGAAATTAAAGTTCTAGGGCCAAATTATAATTTTTAAGAGTTGATTTGGTCAAATCAGGGGCTTAATTGCATAAATATTGAAGTTTAATGGCCAATTAGGGACTTAATTGAGAAAATATAAAACCAAGGACCAAATTGGAAAAGGTGCGTAAATATAAGGGCTGTAATTAACAAAATCAGGGGCCAAATTGAAGAAATTGGAAGTTTATTGATAAATTGAGGGTCCAATTGCATAAATCAGAGGCCAAGGACTGAAGTGAAAAACGCGGCTAACTATAGGGGCTGAGACGGAAATTGGAAGGGATGCAATTGAAATGAATAAAAGATAATTAAGGACTGATTTGGAAGTTGACGTGTTGGCACCATATTTAAATGAAACGGCGCGTTTTGTCCAAAACGACGCCGTTTCATGTTGAAAAAAAAACAAAATAGGACAGAACGGTGTTGTTTTGAACAACATTGTTCCTCTTTCTTCTTCCCCTGGATGTGCAGCAGGGGAAGAGAAATCGTTTTTTATCTTCTGCTTCTTTCATCATTATTTCCTGCAAGTCGCTTGCCCTGTGAAAGACTCGAAGCCCCACGCACCTTGATGATGAGAAATCAGGGGCGCCGCGCCTTGCCAGCCATGCCCACCAACCCAACCCGGTGCTGCCCTACCCCATGCTCAACAATAAAGAGCCCCCACTTCTTTGGCCCTATAAATAGCGACTTAACGCCAGCACACGAGAGGGGGGAACGAACCGAAGCAAGAAAAAAAAACACAAAGAAATAAAAATGAAACGAAATAGAGAGAGAGAGAGAGAGAGAGGAAAGAGTAAGGGGAAGCTTGAAACCGGAGAGGGAAGTTTTTTTAAAAAAAAAAAACCGAGAGGACAAAGGGATAATCACGGGTAAACGAAACAAAGAAAGAAAAAATGAAAAACCAGAGGAGAGGGGAAGAGGAAGAAATCTCTCTCTCTCTCCGTCGCTTGAACAGCAACACCACTGCTGGGAGTCGCCGTCCGTGAGCCATGACACCGCCACCGGCCTCCACCACAGCACCACCAGCGAAGCCGACAGACCAGCAATGCACCGCCTCCTCCGCGCCAGGTAACTCTTCTTGCCCCCTCACTGTTTGCGTTTTAGTTGGAGGGGAGGGGGAAAATAATTCCCCTCCCCCCCCCCCCGGGTCAGTTATGCTGCTGGGCTAGGCTGATTCTAGCCCAGCGTTGTTGTTTTTTCCTTCTCTGGGCCAGACGGGTTCTGGCCCAGAAATATGTTTGTGGGCCAGAATTAGCCCCTGCTGTATGGGCTAGGTCTGGCCCATACGAAAATAGGAAGTTTTGTTGGGTTGATATCGACCCAACCCCTTTTGGGCCGACTCCGGCCCAACCATTTTAGGGCTGAGCCCGGACCAGCCCACTTACTGTTATATATTATTTATTATAATGTTTTTATATTATCTATATATATAGATGTATATCCAAAAAAAAAATTAAAAAAATTCTGAAAAATCCTTGAAAAATATTGTTGATTTTCCTACATATTTTTATCAAAATGGCTTAATATTGGTTTGTATTTTTATACCGTAAAGATACAAATCCAGTATTAAAATACCCGGTTTTCACCAAAACATCAAAAAAATTTAAAAATAAAAAATGTTTTGCTTTCAAAAAAATTCTGAAAAATCCTTAAAAAATATTGTTGATTTTCCTGCATATTTTTATCAAAATGACTTAATATTGGTTTGTATTTTTATACAATAAAGATACAAATCCAGTATTAAAATACCTGCTTTTCGTCAAGACATCTATATATATATATATATAAATGTTTTTTGTTTTAATGCATAGGGCCTAGTCTCTCCAAAATAAAGAAAAAAAATCATCACATCATATTTTCATACAACAAAAAAAATTTCAAAAAATATATATATGTATTAGCATGCACTTTGGCTTTAACAACAAGTTTGTTGGAACCACAAGAACTAGGCCAATATTGCAAAAATTCTAAAAAAATCTTTTAGTCTTCTTTTAGTTTTGGGGATTACAAATTTATATATAAAATGTATTCATAAAATTAAAAATATAGTTTTTATATAGATGTTAGAACGGTTACGATTTTACCCGATAAGATAAGGACCTCCTTATTGAGGAGGACTTTTCTTAAGCCGTAAATAGACCAACAATTGAAATAGGATAACACCTTAGTTTTTTATCAGACAATCAAACAATGCAGCTTACCTTAGATAAGGCGTATTTGGAGTGCTAATACCTTCCCTTGACGCAACCAGTCCCCGTACCCGATCTCTGAGACCAGTTAAGGTTCCTAGTAACCAAAATACTAGGTGGCGACTCCCATTCCATTTTCTACCAATAAACGACAAGAATTTCTTGGCTCCCCATACTTTCCAGATAAAGATAGATACATTTTAGATCTAAAGTGGAACTCATATTTTCGCCGCAACGCCGCACAAGTGCGACAAGATGGAGACTGAAGCAATTAACGAATCGGAGAAGGGAAGTGGATCGATGGATTTGTTCTCTTGACAGATATTTGGGTACAATGAATTGGCTAGGTTTTAGGATAATTTAACAGTAACTTCTCCTTTACTTCTCTAATAGAAGGGATTCGAACTACACTTCCTTTTTTAAGGCTATCAATTTAAAATTTGTGTGTGAAACACACGGCCGGGTTTTGAGCGCAGCCCATTTATGAGAAAATGAAAATAAAACTTCATATTTAAATACATAAACATTTATATCAAATCCAACAAGTGCTCGACCCATGAGGTTGTCTTATGAGAAAACAAAACATAGTAAAAACAAAAAACAATTAAGAAGAAGGAAGTAACAAAATGGTTATCCAATCACTTCAATGTTACCTTGCATCATAAAGACACCTATTATTGCATACAACTTAAACTAGTACAATTCAAGGTAGAATAGAAAGGGGTGAAGCAGCAGGTGCCGAGGCTACAATAGCAGCACAGTGGATCCAGATTTGGTCACCCTTGGCTGCAACAAAAGTTACTTTTTCCTTTGGAACTTTTGAAATGAATAGTTTTATGAAATCATCGTGGCATGCTTTCCCGGTTGTTATATGCTTTTGGCAACAATATTCTGATGGAGTATTGTTGTTGTATATACCATTAGAGATTTCTATTGCACAACGCTTTGTCACCTTTGTGTGGCACTCTTCCAAATGTTGAGAAAGCTCTGGATTTTCTTCATTAGTACGAATCGCAAACCCCGGTGTAATGATCATAAGTATACCGATAAAAAGAAATAGTGTTGAGGAGATGCTTTTGCCAGAACTTCCCATTTTCTTAGAGAAATATATTCTTGTACCTGGATAAAAATTTGATGGATGCAAATAAAATAATACCATGCAAGTCAAATTTATAGGTAAGAAAAAACTTCAAAACATTCTATTGATTTGATAGCATTGATTAACATTTGTATGTTAAGAGTTGATGAAATCCGTTTCAGGAAGTTAGTTATTGTTAAAAAGAAGTGTTCAAGTGGTTTTGATAGAAACATATTCAAGCATAATTAAGTAATTATGAGTTACATTTACATAAAGACTAATTCTAAGAAAAATATTAATAAATTTAGAAAATTGCTCAATAAGTTCGTTGTTTTAGTATAATAGCATAGTCCAATTAAATGGTTTACAAGCATAGGTGACCTACAAGCTCTAGTTTTGTTAGTAGTATTATGTAACTCTTCGTCTTTAATGTGAACTTAACGACCATGTTTTTATTGGCTAATATCAATGCTAATGTTGTTATTTGTATTTCACTATTAAACCTTCAACTTACAAACATCTCTCATCTAAGCTAACTTATTGATCATGTCATTTGATTCTTTTGCGTGTAACAATACATTTGCTTTTAAGATCATCAGCAAGAATCAATATTGAAATTTAGAAATTGGATCGCGGACTCTTTCTTCTTACTTTTTTTTCTTTTGATTTTTTTTTCATTTGCATTTTATAAATCAATATAAAAGAAAAATACAACAAAAAAAATAAAAAAAATTAAATAAAAAGGTTTTAAACTCTCCCAATTAATCCCATTCTTTTTTACCCCTCACAGCGTTGAGGCTGGTTGGAGAGATGATGTGAGGGAATTCAATATGGTGGAGAAAATAGTGTTAAGCTCTCCTTTAACAAAAAAAACCAAACAAACAAACCCCTTAAGAAAGATAGAAAGAAGAAGAAGAATAAGAGATTGAGATTGAGAGTGGGAAGAATTAAAGCGAACAAGAGAAGATGTAATTCTGCTTCAAATGTAGTTCCATCCTCCTACTACTTTTCCAACACATTTATAATACATAGTAGTTTAACTATCCATGCAAGTAACAAACAAACAATTCCAACTAACTATACAGCTCCTTCATTAAATTTTGTAACTACCTTAATCCTACATAGGCATTGTTATTGAGCACATGTTTTTATTAGTTAATATTATTGCTAATGTTGTCACTTGTATTCAACTGAATAACCTTCAAGATATAAATGTCCCTCCTCTAAGAGTGTAAAAATACCTTTTCTTTTAAGATTATCCCTAACAATCAATAGTGAAATTTAGAAATTAGATGGCTAACTCTTCTAAATTTTCCCCTGTGGAATCCTCCTTGTAAAGATGACATCAATAGATCAACCCCATTGTAACTGCTATGTTACCCTTTTCCGTAACCATCTTGCCAAAAATAGCGAATTGATCTGAATTAGGCATCCAAACTTTATTTTTCTTTAATTGAGTCCTTTATTGAATCCACGAGACCCATTAAAAGTATAAGTAAGTCCATAGAATTAATTATTTCTTTCAAGTTTTGCCCAATTGACTTTCAAACTTTATTTGTACTTTAATTAAGTCAATTAAACCTATTCAAAATTTAATTAAATCCTTAAGCTTAATTAATTCTTTCAATTTTGGTCACGTTTGGATTTCAACCTCAACTTTCTTTTTGTCAAGCCTTTCTTCAGTTTGTCTTGTAAGAATATCACAATGTGACTATTCTTCTGGCTTTTTGACCTGTTAAAGCTTATAAACTTATCTCCTCGTTTCAAAAAATATTTTTGAATTTTTCATTTATGAGTTTTTTAGATTTTTAAAAGAAAAAAATGTACTTTTTTATCAAATAATTTTGGGAGATCCGAAATTGGGTTATGATATCAAGCATCAATCGAGTGTCAGATTTTTTCCTTGACACCGCTAGAACCCTATATAAACCCAAGTGAAACCGACCATCAAGTTTGATCCTAAAACAACCCAATGTAAGAGGAATAAAATGAAAGTAAAACTTGAGCAAAAATATTTTTTATTACAATCCACAATATTATTGTGTCCTGAGCGCAGCCCATTTATGAGAAAATGAAAATAAAACTTCATATTTAAATACATAAACATTTATATCAAATCCAACAAGTGCTCGACCCATGAGGTTGTCTTATGAGAAAACAAAACATAGTAAAAACAAAAAACAATTAAGAAGAAGGAAGTAACAAAATGGTTATCCAATCACTTCAATGTTACCTTGCATCATAAAGACACCTATTATTGCATACAACTTAAACTAGTACAATTCAAGGTAGAATAGAAAGGGGTGAAGCAGCAGGTGCCGAGGCTACAATAGCAGCACAGTGGATCCAGATTTGGTCACCCTTGGCTGCAACAAAAGTTACTTTTTCCTTTGGAACTTTTGAAATGAATAGTTTTATGAAATCATCGTGGCATGTTTTCCCGGTTGTTATATGCTTTTGGCAACAATATTCTGATGGAGTATTGTTGTTGTATATACCATTAGAGATTTCTATTGCACAACGTTTTGTCACCTTTGTGTGGCACTCTTCCAAATGTTGAGAAAGCTCTGGATTTTCTTCATTAGTACGAATCGCAAACCCCGGTGTAATGATCATAAGTATACCGATAAAAAGAAATAGTGTTGAGGAGATGCTTTTGCCAGAACTTCCCATTTTCTTAGAGAAATATATTCTTGTACCTGGATAAAAATTTGATGGATGCAAATAAAATAATACCATGCAAGTCAAATTTATAGGTAAGAAAAAACTTCAAAACATTCTATTGATTTGATAGCATTGATTAACATTTGTATGTTAAGAGTTGATGAAATCCGTTTCAGGAAGTTAGTTATTGTTAAAAAGAAGTGTTCAAGTGGTTTTGATAGAAACATATTCAAGCATAATTAAGTAATTATGAGTTACATTTACATAAAGACTAATTCTAAGAAAAATATTAATAAATTTAGAAAATTGCTCAATAAGTTCGTTGTTTTAGTATAATAGCATAGTCCAATTAAATGGTTTACAAGCATAGGTGACCTACAAGCTCTAGTTTTGTTAGTAGTATTATGTAACTCTTCGTCTTTAATGTGAACTTAACGACCATGTTTTTATTGGCTAATATCAATGCTAATGTTGTTATTTGTATTTCACTATTAAACCTTCAACTTACAAACATCTCTCATCTAAGCTAACTTATTGATCATGTCATTTGATTCTTTTGCGTGTAACAATACATTTGCTTTTAAGATCATCAGCAAGAATCAATATTGAAATTTAGAAATTGGATCGCGGACTCTTTCTTCTTACTTTTTTTTCTTTTGATTTTTTTTTCATTTGCATTTTATAAATCAATATAAAAGAAAAATACAACAAAAAAAATAAAAAAAAATTAAATAAAAAGGTTTTAAACTCTCCCAATTAATCCCATTCTTTTTTACCCCTCACAGCGTTGAGGCTGGTTGGAGAGATGATGTGAGGGAATTCAATATGGTGGAGAAAATAGTGTTAAGCTCTCCTTTAACAAAAAAAACCAAACAAACAAACCCCTTAAGAAAGATAGAAAGAAGAAGAAGAATAAGAGATTGAGATTGAGAGTGGGAAGAATTAAAGCGAACAAGAGAAGATGTAATTCTGCTTCAAATGTAGTTCCATCCTCCTACTACTTTTCCAACACATTTATAATACATAGTAGTTTAACTATCCATGCAAGTAACAAACAAACAATTCCAACTAACTATACAGCTCCTTCATTAAATTTTGTAACTACCTTAATCCTACATAGGCATTGTTATTGAGCACATGTTTTTATTAGTTAATATTATTGCTAATGTTGTCACTTGTATTCAACTGAATAACCTTCAAGATATAAATGTCCCTCCTCTAAGAGTGTAAAAATACCTTTTCTTTTAAGATTATCCCTAACAATCAATAGTGAAATTTAGAAATTAGATGGCTAACTCTTCTAAATTTTCCCCTGTGGAATCCTCCTTGTAAAGATGACATCAATAGATCAACCCCATTGTAACTGCTATGTTACCCTTTTCCGTAACCATCTTGCCAAAAATAGCGAATTGATCTGAATTAGGCATCCAAACTTTATTTTTCTTTAATTGAGTCCTTTATTGAATCCACGAGACCCATTAAAAGTATAAGTAAGTCCATAGAATTAATTATTTCTTTCAAGTTTTGCCCAATTGACTTTCAAACTTTATTTGTACTTTAATTAAGTCAATTAAACCTATTCAAAATTTAATTAAATCCTTAAGCTTAATTAATTCTTTCAATTTTGGTCACGTTTGGATTTCAACCTCAACTTTCTTTTTGTCAAGCCTTTCTTCAGTTTGTCTTGTAAGAATATCACAATGTGACTATTCTTCTGGCTTTTTGACCTGTTAAAGCTTATAAACTTATCTCCTCGTTTCAAAAAATATTTTTGAATTTTTCATTTATGAGTTTTTTACATTTTTAAATGATAAAATGTACTTTTTTCTCAAATAATTTTGGCAAACCCGAAATTGGGTTATGATATCAAGCATTAACCAAGTGTCAGATTTTTTCCTTGACACTGCTATTTTATCAGATTTTTTTATTTAGCATATAATTTATTTAATAATTCAAAACCTTTTATTTTGTCAAATTTTTCACAAATGCAATTGAAATTAAACAGTGTAACATCCCATCTATCATTTGTTGTCCATGATCAAATAAGGTATTTTTATATAATTTAAAGTGAAAAAAATAACTAAGAATTTTTTTTAATTGATATTTTAGTGTAAAATAAAAATAAAAAAATTACTTTTCCTTTTATGCAAGCTAGTAAGGTAGAGAGAGACTTTTTTATGATTTTCCATTAAAATTATTCTTTGGAACATCTTTTGACGTCATAAATGAAAAGGCAGACCAAGCTTGTGAAAATCACATGCAAATCGGACTAAATATTTTTAGTTGTCTCTACGATGGGATGGATCGATAAGTGATTTGTCTAATGTTTGGGATTAAATTGATAAAATCCAGGGTTTGGGGATTTAATTAATAATAAGGTAATATATCAGGGGCTAAATTGAGGTTTCCCAAAAAAGAAGGAAGGAAATTGTCAGTTTACCGCCACTCCCTTCCTCTACCAGTACGCAGACAAACCGAGAAGGAGAAAATTCTGCAGAAATGCCCTCGCATGCACTAACAAGGCTTCAAGCCACAAAATCCTCACCGCCACCTTCTCTCTTGTTACTTCATACTGAGCTTCCTCTACTTCAGATGAAGAATTTTGCACTGCCAACTAGAAATTCATCCTAGATCTGTTCCCAAGTATATTTGCATATTAATTAAATCTTTGTCTACAAACACCTCCCTTCCTGCAACTAAATTGGGGTTATTACTCTAGAAAATTTGATTGCCTTGTTCTCAACAAAGTTTGTTGTCATATGTCAAAGTTTAACATATTTCAATAAGTTCAGATGTCTCTCATCTAAGCTAACTTATTGATCATGTCATTTAATTTTTTTGCGTGTAACAATACATTTCATTTTTAGATTATCCGCAAGAATCAATAGTAAAATTTAAAAATTGTATCGCTGACTCTTTCTTCTGATTTTTTTTCTTTTTCTTTTTAATTTTGCTTTTTATAAATCAATATGAAAGAAAAATACAACAAAAAGAATAAATAATTAAATAAATAGGTTTTATACTCTCCTAATTAATTCCATTCTTTTTTATCCATCACAACGTTAAGGCTGATAGGAGAGATGATTTGAGGGAATTCAATATGGTGGAGAAAATAGTGTTAAGCTCTCCTTTAACCAATAAAAAAAAACATTTAGAAAGATAGAAAAAAAGAATAAGAAGAAGAAGTAGAAGAGATTGAGATTGAGATTGAGACTAAACTTAAGTCTTTCATACTCATCACATTGCTTTATTTCACATTCAGGAATTCTTTCCTCACCTCTTTCACTTCTTCTATCATATGAATTGCTTTCATGGTATATTGATGCCTACGTGCACACTTCTCCAATATTGCTCCAGCCTCCTTCTCTCGTGTAATGTTTTAGAGCTTTGTCTTGGGCTAGGAGACAATTCTTTTCAAAAATGGTTAAAAGTTTTTTGTGGTGGTTGACCTGGATGTCAATCCATGCTATATGCAGTTATTATATTCAATAAACTTTTCTTTACTATTGCATTATTTTATTCCTCCTGCCACTTGACTTGTTCAAATGTTTGCATCAATGTTGTTGGCCTACGTATTTTGAGCATTGGCTTGATATTTTCACTAAATTCATTGATAAAACTAGAAATATATCAGGATTCAGGTAGTGAAGGATTTAAGGCATACATTAAGGACTTACTCTTCGCAAACCTCTCAACATATTCTTCCTCGCCCCTATCTTATTTAGCACATGTGTTTATTAGCTAATACTAATGATGTTGTTGGTACATGTGTTCAATTATTAAGCCCTAATATTTTGGATTCCTTGCAATTTCTCTGTTCGCCTTTTTCAATAAGACCCTCGAATTTTAAGGCTTTTTCCAAAGTTGTGCCGGTTTTGGATTTTTCAATGTGATCCTCAATTGAATTTCATACTTGAAATTTATTTCAATTAAGCCCATGATGGCACCAAATTAGCCTTTTAAAATTTCAATTATGTCCCTAATCTTTCAATCTTAGCAAATTAATTTGAATTAGGCATCCAAACTTTATTTTTCTTCAATTAAGTCCTTGATTGAATCCACAAAACCCATTAGAAGTATAATTAAGTCCATAGAATTAATTAATTCTTTTAATTTTTGCCCAATTGACTTTCAAACTTAATTTTTACTTCAAGTAATTAAGTCAATTAAACCTATTAAAAATTTAATTAAGTCCTTAAACTTAATTAATTCTTTCAATTTTGGTCATGTTTGGATTTCAACCTCAACTTTTTTTTCGTCAACTTTTTCTCTAGTTTGTCTTGTCAAAATATCACAACGTGACTATTTTTATGGCTTTTTGACATGTTAAATCTTATAGACTTATCTCCTCGTTTTCCAAGAATATTTTTGGATTTTTAATTTCTGATTTTTTTTAGATTTCGAAATAAAAAATGTACTTTTAAAAAAAAAAAACAATTTTGAGAGATCCGAAATTGGGTTATGATATGAAGCATCAATCGAGTGTCATATTTTTTTCCTCGACACCACAAGAATCCTATATAAACCCAATTGAAATAGATCATTAAGTTTGAAAGAATAGAATGAAAGTAAAACTAGAGCAAAAGAAAAATTATTACAATCCACAATATTATTGTGTCTTGAGCTCAACCCTTTAGGTTGTATTATGAGAAAATGAAAATAAAACTTAATATTTAAATACATAAACATTTATATCAAATCCAACAAGTGCTCGACCCCTTAGGTTGTCTTCTGAGAAAATGAAAATAAAGCTTCATATTTAAATATATATAAAAACATTTATATCAAATCCAACATGTGCTCCACCCATTAGGTTGTCTTCTGAGAAAATGAAATATAGTAAAAAGAGAGGTAATAAAATGGTTATCCAAAGACGTCAATGTTATCGTGCATTATAAAGACACCTATTATTGCATACAACTTATACTAGTACAATTCAAGGTAGAATAGAAAGGGTTGAAGAAGCAGGTGCCAAGGCTACAATAGCAACACATTGGTTCCAAATTTGGTCACCCTTAGCTGCAACAAAAGTTACTTTTTCCTTTGGAACTTTTGAAATGAATAGTTTTATAAAATCATCATGGCATGCTTTCGCGGTTGTTATATGCTTTTGGCAACAATATTCTGATGGGGTATTGTTGGTGTATATACTATTAGAGATTTCTATTGCACAATGTTTTGTCACCTTTGTGTGGCACTCTTCCAAATGTTATGAAAGCTCTGGATTTTCTTCATTAGTACAAATCGCAAACCCTGGTGCAATTATCATAAGTATACCGATAAAAAGAAATAGTGTTGAGGAGATTTTTTGCCAAAACTTCCCATGTTCTTTACAGCAATATTTTCTTGTCCTTGGATAAAAAATCAATGGATGCAAATAAAATAATATCATGCAAGTCAAATTTATAGGTAGGAAAATACTTCAAAACATTTTATTGATTTGATAGCATTGATTAATATTTGTATGTTAAGAGTTGAAGAAATCCGTTTCAGGAAGTTAGTTCTTGTGAAAAAGAAGTGTTCAAGTGGTTTTGATATAAGCGTATTCAAGCATAATTAAGTAATTATGAGTTACATTTATATAAAGACTAATTCTAAGAAAAAATTTAATAAATTTAGAAAATTGCTCAATAAGTTCATTGTTTTAGTATATTAGCATAATCCAAGTAAATGGTTTACAAATATAGATAACATACTAACTCTAATTATGTTGATATTATTATGTAACTCTTGATCTTTAATGTAAACTTAACCTATGCACTAATCTTACCTTAATTGTAACTCGTACTAGTAATAAAATGCTACACCACAATATAAGAGATTGTGAACAGGTTTTGGGAGTTCTCGACTCGTACTAGTAATCCAAATCAATTTTACCCCTGATAAATTTCAATTCAAGCCTCAAATTTCAGCGTTTTTTTCATTTTGGTCCTTGATTTTTAATTTGACACCCTAATTGATCATTAAACTTTTAATTCTTCAATTTCACCTCTGGTTTCAATCAATTAAGCCACTATAATTCAACATCATTTGCAAAATGCTTCTTGGCTATAAAATTATTTAATTTAGCTCTTAATTGACGTCAAAACTTTGATTTTCTTGCAATTTTGCCCCTTATTTTAATTAATTGACTTTGTAAAAATTAAATTTGGTTCCCTAAAATTCCAATCTTCTCAATTAGGCCAAAATTGGGCTCCCAAACTTAAGTTTTCACCAATTAAACCCCTAATAAAATTAATTTGACCTATTTAAAGTATAATTAAGTCCTTGCACCTACTTAATTCCCTTAATTAGACCCAAATTAATTCTCAAACATAATTAAACTTTAATTTGGCTCATGACTAAATCAAATTGGCCTATTAAAAATCTAATTATGTCCTTAAGCTCAATTTTTAAGCACATTCATCCAATAATCTTTTAATTTTACCTTGAATCTTGATTGTCTCTCCATTTTTTTGGTAAAATAAAGCCTGGGTTAATTGTTGAGGCATGGGTGACATGTCAAGTTGACTCGAGTCAACGTAAGAATAAAAGTGATTATTATTGTCATAACCCAATTTTAGGTTTCCCCTAAAATTATCCTTCTCTTTTAAAATTAAAAACAAAAATAAATTGAAATAAAAATGAAAAGCAACAAAAAAATGAAAATAGACTAAGATTCTAGACAAAATCAAGAACCCAATTATACCTTGAATTGAAATACAACACATAGTTAAGGGCAAATTAAAGGATTATTGGATGAATCTGCATAAAAATTAAGTCTGGGACTTAATTAGAGCTTTAATAGACCAATTTGATTTAATCATAAGTCCAATTAAAGGTTTAATTAGGTTTAAGAATTAATTTGAGTCAAATTAAAAGAACTAAATGAAAATTTCCAAGACCAACGATCAAGATGAAAAAGGCATTAAACTATGAGGGGTCATTTTAAAACTTGGCAGGGGTAAAATTAAATTGATTCTTAGAATCAAAATTTAGTTGACTTCATTTAATAAATTAAGAGATTAAGATTGGAATTAAAACGGGGTTAATGACCTAATTTAGGTCAAAAACCCAGAAACAACATTGTTTCATTCAAATAAAACGGTGCATTTTGGTGTTGTTTTGACCAAAAACAATGTTTTTTAGGGACATTTAATACTTTATCTCTCCTTTAAAGAAGACAAAAGACACACCATCCTCACCCATAACTTTGTACTACACCCCAAAACTTTTTTCTGCTGGTTTCCAGCCCTGCAACCACTACAATAAATGGCTAAAACCTCTAACCTGGCCAGCTTTAAAAGACTAGTTTTGTACTACTAGGATCTTGGCTTATGGCCAAAAGTTGGGATCATTCCTAAGCAAATGAATGGCCACAAACAATGCCCAAGAAACACCCCATGTTCTTCTTTCATTCCGTTTAAAAAAAGGTGTTTTTCATACAAAAAGGAGGAGAAAAACATAAACCAAAAGAGACCCCTGCACCAGCCTAAACAAAAGAAAACCAGCATTATTCAACTCAAACCAACCATCTTTTTGTACCAAACCAAGGATAAACCAAAATCAAACCCTCTTTGGAATAATACCACTTTTTTTATATAGCCAAGAAAACTAAAAAACTTTACCAACAACCACCTCCACCACCATTATCATCACCCTCAAATAGCCATTGCAGCGAACCTTCTCATCTCTAATAGCCACTAGTTACACCACCACCAGCTGCACTATAAGCTATTAGCAACCACCAGCTGCTTTAGCAACCCAAGCCACATATCCCTCCTTCAACTTCTTCCTTTTTAAAAAAAAATGTATTATGTTCTTAAAGGAGCATACAGAACATCAAAGAATTCACATTCTGATTCTGAAGATAAGGAATAAAGCTGGACAACTGTTTTAGGTCAACCTATGTGGAGGGGCTGGGTCTAGCCCACATGTATAAGATTGGGCTCGTTAGACCATCTGTCAGCCCATCCAATTTTGGGTAGGCTAGGCCTGAGCCCAACCCTTGTGAGGGCTTTAGCCTCGGGCCCAATAGGCCAAGCCTAACCCAGTTCTAAAAGCATTTTTGGCAAATTATGAGAAAAATTAAAAAGCTAGAGATATATAAGAGAAGTAAGAAAGGAGAAATAAAAAGTCAAGAATAGGAAGTGAAGAAGGTGAAGAATAGAGAAAAATTGAAGGTTGACAAATCAAAAGTCTATAACTTTTTGTCAAATAATCATAATCTGACAACAATAAAAAAAAAATAGCAAAAGATTTAAACAACCAACTATCTGGCTAGAGGCTCACTAAAGCTAAATTGAATCCCAAAATAAAACAATATCATATCCAATAATAAAACTCAACTAAAAGTTCAAATAATTTGAACCCAAAAACACAAGTTAAAGCCCATCTCCTAACCAATGAACAATGGTTGGGCTATCCTCCATCATCGACGATCATACGCGTGTGTGACGTGTCTTGAATTTGGTGTCCCCACCACCCTTTTCATTCAATTTAGTCCATGATTTATCAAAATAAAGGTATGAACATTCATTTTAGTTCAATTCTTGTAAGACCCAAACTCTTGGCCCAAACTCAAGCCTAAGTCAGCCCAAACCCAATAAAACTAACCTCAGTATTTAAAAAAAAGGTTGCAAGAGAAATTTATTTTCCTCTCTCTTTTCTTTCCTTTTTATTGTGACCCGCTCTTTAAAAACAAAAAGGGATTTTGGTTTTTAAGCTTTAGTTTGGTTCAAGAATTGTTGAAGAAACAAGTAAGTGTTTCTCTCTTTTTTATTTTCGATTATGGTTTATTTATGGAATGATTAGACAAGATATTAATGTTTTGTTATGATTTTGATGATTTCATGATCTAGGAAGTATTAGGGAGTTAAATGATTTGATTACTGGAATGATGGGTTTTAGAAGAACAAGTCATCTGTTTTTTGGTTATGCAGATTGAGGACTAAGAGGTCAGGATTCTGGAAATCTCAACCAACCAGCCAACTGGTTCACTTGTTGTTATTGGTTAACAGATGGTCTAACCCGGCTGACTAGTTGGTTTATGTAGTGATCGACCGGTTGGTCAATCCGATTGACCCTACAATAGCGGTTAATCGGATTTGTTAGGTTCGATCTGTTTAGGTTATGTTCAGAATCGATTGGGTGAATTAGTTTGGTTTTGCAACTACAATTTGGTCTCTAAGTTTAGATTTTTAATCTTTTAAGTTATTTTGCATTGAGTCGTTTTTTAGTGTTTTATGTATTCGTTATAGGTTTTGGATTTGTTTGCCTTTTGTTTTTGTTTTTTGGGTGAGGTGGATAATCTTTAATATGCATGTAATATAAATAATTATGTTTGTTGATTATATGATAAGTACAACTAGTTAATTTCTTGAATATTTATATGTGTTACTTTATTTTTCGAATACTCATCTATTTCTTGAATTAAATCCTATTTGATATGACATTTGTTTGCTTTGATAATTATGTGAATATCTATTATGTCTTGATATAGGGCTTTTCAGAAACTCCATGCAAGGGAAGAGTTGTTAGTCTGTATTATTTTGTATATCTAGCTAGTGAGAGAGGCATCACCATGTGTCGACTGATCCTCCCATAATGGTCACCTTTAGGTTTTAATTGAGTTTGAGTTTTGAAAATGTAATAAATATTATTGTGTCTTGAACTCTAATGACAGCTCAAGAACTTTAAGTTTATTCGTAATATTTGTTTATCCATGATATAAGCATAAATATCATTATTAATTATTAATTTGTTTGTTTACTTTCTAACCCAAGCACTTATAAAACCTATACAAGCAATAATAAATAATCAGCATTCAATAATTATCACCTTGGTAAAAAAGAATTAAACAAATGAGATAATTTTAGTCTTTTTTTTTTTCTAAATAAAAGAAATCATATGACATCTCCATTATTATACAGGTAAAAACAAATAATTTTAGCCTATTTATATAGTTTTGTTTATTAAATAAAAGAAATCATATGACATCTTTATTATTATAAAGGTAAAAACAAAACCTCATAAAATGCGTTTTAACCTTTTTTTATTTCTACTATGTTATATTAGTTGTTTAAAATTTATAAAGGGATGTTTTGAGTTATTTATTAAAAATAAATAAATTGGAATATTTATCAAATAAACATACTTGTTTTTAAATATGAATAATTGTATATGAAGTTTGATGATTTTGATTATATTAGTATGTTTGGTTCTTAAAGTGTGTAAAAGAAATTTAAGATATCATGGGGTTTCTGAGTTGGTTCTTAATTCTATGAGTTTCATTGCTTCAATTTTATATACATAAAAATTTCTATCAAATTTTAGAATTTTTAGCAATTTGATGTCTTATAAGAAAATGAAATATAGTAAAAACAAAATAACAAAATGGTTATCCAAAGACTTCAATGTTATCGAGCATCATAAAGACACTTATTATTCCATACAACTTATACTAGTACAATTCAATGTAGAATAGAAAGGGTTGAAGCAGAAGGTGCCAAGGCTACAATAGCAACACAATGGTTCCAAATCTGGGCACCCTTAGCTGCAACAAAAGTTACTCTTTCCTTTGGAACTTTTGAAATGAATAATTTTATGAAATCATCATGACATGCTTTCCCTCTAATGGAGTATTGTTGGTGTATATACTATTAGAGATTTATATTGCACAATGTTTTGTCACCTTTGTGTGGCACTCTTCCAAATGTTGAGAAAGCTCTGGATTTTCTTCATTAGTACGAATCGCAAACCCTGGTGCAATTATCATTAGTATACCGATAAAAAGAAATAGTGTTGAGGAGATGTTTTTGCCAAAACTTCCCATGTTTTTTACACCAATATATTCTTGTACTTGGATAAAAAAAAATTAATGGATGCAAATAAAATAATATCATGCAAGTCAAATTTATAGGTAGGAAAATACTTCAAAACATTTTATTGATTTGATAGCATTGATTAATATTTGTACGTTAAGAGTTGATGAAATCCATTTCAGGAAGTTAGTTCTTGTTAAAAAGAAGTGGTCAAGTGGTTTTGATAGAAACGTATTGAAGCATAATTAAGTAATTAATTATGAGTTACATTTATATAAAGACTAATTCTAACAAAAATATTAATAAATTTAGAAAATTGCTCGATAAGTTTATTGTTTTAGGATAATAGCATAATCCAAGTAAATGGTTTACAAATATAGATCACATACAAACTCTACTTATGTTAATAGTATCATGTAACTCTTGTTATTTAATGTGAATTTAATGAACATGTTTTTTATTAGCTAATATCAATGCTAATGTTGTTATTTGTCTTCCACTATTAAACCTTCAAGTTACAAATGTCTCTCATCTACGCTAACTTATTGATCATGTCATTTGATTCTTTTGCGTGTAACAATATATTTCCTTTTTAGATTATCCACAAGAATCAATAGTGAAATTTAGAAATTGGATCGCTGACTCTTTCTTCTGACTGTTTTTTCTTTTGATTTCTTTTGTTTTTTGTTTTTTAATTTTGCTTTTTATAAATCAATATAAAAGAAAAATACAACAAAAAAGAACAAATAATTAAATAAAAAGGTTTTAAACTCTCCCAGTTAATTCCATTCTTTTTTACCCCTTACAGCATTGAGGCTGATAGGAGAGATGATGTGAGGAAATTCAATATGGTGGAGAAAATAGTGTTAAGCTCTCCTTTAACCAAAAAAAACCCGTTAAGAAAGATAGAAAAAAGAATAATAATAATAATAAGAAGAAGAAGAAGAAGAAGAAGAGATTGAGATTGAGACTGAGAAGAATTAAAGCGAATAAAAAAAGATGCAATTATGCATCAAATGTAATTCCCCACCTACTATTTTTCCAACACAATTGTAATATATAGTAGTAGTTTAACTATCCATGTAACTAACAAACTAACAATTCCAACAAACTATACGGCTCCTTCATTAAATTTTGTAACTACCTTAATCCTACCTAGGCATTATTATTTAGCACATGTTTTTATTAGCTAATATTATTGCTAATGTTGTTACTTGTATTCAATTGATACACCTTCAAGCTATAAATTTCTCTCTTCTAAGCGTGTAAAAATACCTTTCCTTTTAAGATTACACTAAAGAATCAATAGTGAAATTTAGAAATTAGATGGCTAATTGTTTTAAATTTTCCCATGTGGAATCCTCCTTGTAAAGATCACATCAATGAATTAACCCCATTGTAACTACTAATGTTATCTTTTTTCATAACTATCTTGTCAAAAATAGCTATTGGACTAAACTTAACTCTTTCTACTCATCACGTTGCCTTCTTTCACATTCAGGAATTCTTTCCTCACCTCTTTCACTTCTTCTATCATATATATTTCTTTCATGGTATAGTAATGCCTAGGTGCACACTTCTCCAACATTTCTCCAGCCTTCTTCTCTCTACTCATGTAATGTTTTAGAGTTTTATCTTGGTCTAGGAGGCAATTCTTTTTTAGAATGGTTAAAAGTATTTGGTGGTGTTTGACCTGGTTGTCGATCCATATTATATGAGTGAGCAGTTATTGTAATATCCCATATCGGCGGTTGAGGACTTAGCGGAAGGCCTTATATGAGCATGCTAACCTTGACTAGTAATACTCGTTTTGGGGCCATGTGTGACTGCTGAGAACAAATATGTGAGGCTCGTGGGCCAAAACGGATAATATCTTGCTAGTAGGGTGGGGTGTTACATTTGGTATCAGAGCCCGGTTCACTGACTGTTTGATTGTGCCGACGGAGTCGTCGAGCTCCTTAAAGGAGGTGGATTGTAATATCTCACATCAATGGGTGAGGACTTGGGGGAAGGCCTTATATAAGCATGCTCACCTTGACTAGTAAGACACGTTTTGGGACCATACATGACTGCTAAGAACAAATCTGTGAGGCCCGTGAGCCAAAGTAGACAATATCTTATTAGTAGGGTGGGGGTTACTTTGAACTGTAAAAACCCGATTTTTACAAGGCCAAAATAAATGGAATTTTTTTTTTGTCTGCTTCTAAATGTTTTTCACCATATCATTCTGCAGATTTATAATTGCATTCCATTCATTAAGGCACAATCCACGTAGGATAATGTAAATCAATATTCGTATAAAATGGATTCTCAATACATGTGCCCATATTATTATATTTTTATATTCATAAGTTTACATTACATCATATTGACATACTCACAAATTCACATTCCTATTCTAGTTTTGCTAACATCACGTGTTCATACAAGAGTGTCGAACAACGAGTTACACAATTAGTACTTTTGTTATCCTGACCTCATGTAATTTCACAACATAACATCCTTATAAAACAAATACCTCATATGTATATTCATACACATCATATCAACTTGTTCGCACATTCACATCTGTGTTCCATTTCAATTTTTCATTACTAGTCTCTACAAAAGGGGTCAGACGACTAATTGAGTGATTAACACATCCGTTCATACATAACTCATATCACCCATAACATGTGAATATATAGTTCTTTTCACAATATGTGAGCTAAGAAATGGATTTTCCTACGCACTATGTTGGTATGATGTCTTTGTTACAGCACAACATAATTTCAAGCATTATAGGCAATTTAAAGAAACATAATAAAGCAATATTAGCTTTAAATTTC
Organism: Populus tomentosa; assembly: GCA_018804465.1. NCBI lineage: Eukaryota > Viridiplantae > Streptophyta > Magnoliopsida > Malpighiales > Salicaceae > Populus > Populus tomentosa. Next base: position 9,242,388 of record CM031975.1, read on the forward strand.
ATTCATGGACCAAAAGAGTGTAATTCTATCATTTCTCCTCACTTATATAAATATCACCATTAATATTTCATCAATTACCGGGTTAATTACAATACTCAAACCTGATCATTCATCTCAAATATCGTTAGCTGAACTAATGTTATTCTCTGTTTAAAGCATAACAATCATAGTTCTTTCGTATACTTAGTATATACAAAACCTAGTATACATGAACGCATCAATTCTTAAAGACTAATTTATAACTCTATAATCCAACTTTCTTTTTAGGATGCCATTAGCCAAAATCAATCATTTATTCATCCAGGTCATCCACTTAGAATGTTATTAGCCGAAGTTCATCATTTATTTAGCCGAAGCTAGTCATATATTTACACAAAGCTAATCATTTATTCATCTTGATCATCCACTTAGGGTGCCATTAGCTTGTCATGCTCATCCACTTAGGGTGCCATTAGCTGAAACTAATCATTTATTCATCTTGGACATCCACTTTGGATGCCATTAGCCATAGCTAAGCATTTGTTCATCCTAGTCATCCACTTAGGATGCTATTAGCCGTAGCTAGTTATTTATTTGTCCCGATCATCCCTTTAGAAGCCATTAGCCGAAGCTAATCATTTATTTGTCTCGATCATCCATTCGGATGCCATTAGCCGAAGCTACTCATTTATTCATCCCGGACATCCACTTTGGATGCCATTAGTCGTAGCTAATCATTTATTCATCTCGGTCATCCATTTAGGGTGCTATTAGCCAAAGCTAATCATTTATTTTTCTTGGTCATCCCTTCGACTGCCATTAATTGAAGCTAATCATTCATTTGTCCCGATCATCCATTCAGATGCTATTAGCCGCAGCTAAAAATGATTTGTCCCGATCATCCCTTCGGATGCCATTAACCAAAACTTATCAATAATTTATCTCGGTCATCCCTTCGGATGCCATTAGTCGATGCTAATCATTTATTTGTCCTGGTCATCCATTTGGATGCCATTAGCCGAAACTAATCAATCATTTGTCCCGGTCATCCCTTCGGATGCTATTAGCCAAAGCTAATCATCAACTAATCAAACATTCCAAAAGTGATTTATGAAATCACTATAACATGGTAATATCCCTTGAATTGCTCATTCAAACGATTCATAACAAATTGACATTCACAGCAACATAATAGCAAACCCTTCGTGATACTCGTACAAGTGTTCCATAATAGTTTAACGTTCAATAAACACAATAATAGATCATTTTTAATACACAAACAAACATTCCATAACAATTTAGAATCCAATATTACAATAGTACACCCTTCGTATTACTCATACAACCATTCATCACAATTACATTCAATAAAATACAATATTAGATCCTTTGTAATACTCATACAATCATTTGTCACAATTACATCCAATAAAATACAACAGTAGATCCTTCGTAATACTCATACTACCATTCATCAGCAACCTAAATTCATAAAAGCCCAATCAACATCTCATAGTCGGTTTAATATTCATTACAACACATTAATATATCCACCTCAAACAGGTCATTTCAAAAAATTAACATGTTCGTCATTGTTTCAACATTCAACAAGAACCTGATCAACATTTCATTGTCGTTTCAACAATTATCAAGAATTTAATCTAAGACTTCATCGTCGTTTCTTCATTCAACAATGATTTAATAAAACATCATTATAAGTAAATCATTTTGAAACATAAAAATGATACGAGAAAAAGGTGGAAACCACCTACCTGCTCCACTTACGGTTTATCCTTATCCCAACGATGGTCCGATCCTAGCCACACCACCTAAGACATCAATGCCAAATCAGTATATTTGCATCCTCAAATCACATTCATCATCATACTTATTTCAAGAATCCATATGTCTACATTCAAGTGTTCCACAGCTTACACCATCATACAATGCAATTGTTACAAGCATTTAAGTCATTTTTTACCAAGGATTCTATTGTAGAAAATCGACAGCAAAAATTGGTTCGCTGCGGGCCGTACAGTTCGGCAGCAAAAACTGATTCGCTACGACACTTTAATCTTGGCAGTGAATGCTACTTCGCTGCAGCCAACACAACTTCAGCAGTGAATCACAAATTCACTGCAAAACACATAATTCAGAAGCATTCGCTACAGACAATGAAATTCCGGCAGCGAATCACAATTTCGCTGCAGATAATACAATTTCAGCAGTGAATCACAAATTCGCTACAGAACACAGAATTCAACAACGAATCAAAATTTCGTTGTAGGCAACACAACTTTGGCAGCGAATCACAAATTTGCTGCAGAACACACAATTCGACAGCGAATGTTAATTCACTACAAACAATTTAGTTTCGACAGCAAATCATAATTTCGCTATAGACAACACAACTTTGACAATTAATCACAAATTCGCTGCAACACACACAATTCGGTAGCGAATGCAAATTCACTGCATACAACTCAATTTCGACAGCAAATCACAAATTTGCTGCAAACAATACAACTTCGGTAACGAATCACAAATTCGTTGTCGCACACACAATTCAACGACGAATGCTAATTCGCTGCAGACATCTCAATTTCAGCAGCGAATCACAAATTTGCTGTAAAACACACAATTTGGCAGTGAATGCTAATTTAATGCAGAGAACTCAGTTTCGATAACAAATCACAAATTCGCTGCAGACAACTTAACTTTAGTAGCAAATCACAAATTCATTGCAGATAACTCAATTTCAACACTGAATCACTGATTCACTGCAAACAATTCAACTTCAGCATCGAATCACAAATTCACTGCAGCACACACAGACAACTCAATTTCAACAGCGAATCACAAAGTCGCTGCAGAGCACACAATTCGGCAATGAATGCTAATTAGCTGCAGAGAACTCAGTTTCGGCAACAAATCACAAATTCATTACAAATAACTCAACTTTGACAGCGAATCACAAATTTATTGCAGACAACTCAGTTTCGGCACCGAATCACTGATTCACTACAAACAATTCAACTTCGACAGCAAATCACAAATTCGCTACAGCACACACAAACAACTCAGTTTCGGCAGTAAATCATAAAATCGTTATAGAACACACAATTCGACAATGAATGCTAATTCGCTACAGAGAACTCAATTTTGGCAGCAAACTACAAATTTGCTGCAGACAACTTCGTTTCGGTAGCGATTTACAAATCCGTTATAGACAACATAACTTCGACATCGAATCACAAATCCGCTACAGACAATACAACTTTGGCAGTGAATCACGAATTTGCTGCAAAACACACAATTCAGCAGCAAATGCTAATTCGTTGCAGACAACTCAGTTTCAGCAACGAATCACAAATTTGCTGCAGACAATACCACTTTGGCAAAGTATAACAAATTCATTGCAGAGCACACAATTCAGCAGCGAATGATAATTTGTTGCAGACAATTCAATTTCGATAGTGAATCACAAACTCGCTACGGACAATACCACTTGAGCTGCGAATTACAAATTCACTGCAAAACACAAAATTTGTCATTAGGTTCCAACAAGGTCACATGATTTCAGCATGAACATACACATACGCATGCAATAATCAATCCCATCACATAAACTGTCACTAAATTTAGCAAAATACACACATGCAATAATCAATTCCAGCACATAAACTTTCATCAAATTCCAGCAAAACACACACATTGAAACCATCGATTCCAGTATATAATATTTCATCAAATCCCAGTAGAACACACACATGCATGTTGTCCAACCCCATAGCTAAGGCCGACCCTCTACCATGATTTGTTCTTTTCATTTCTTTGTTAGATGTTATGGAAATTAGCCTCATTTCATTTCCGTTTCCTTGTCCTCTTAGTTAATTTTAGCTTTCTTCACAGCTAGCTTAGGTCTTAGGTCAATTTTCTTCGGGTCTTCTTCTTCATTTTCGGTTTTAGGTCTTAAGAACAAAAGGAAGGGAGTTTCAAAACCTATACCTTTCAAATCTAAGTAAGTTTGGGGAAGGTTTAACAGTATTCTTTCTCTTCTCCTGTTGGTTCTCGTTTTCTAAACCCTCTTCCCTACCCTCAAGGAAGCTATCCAATCTTCTCTCAAGATCTCAATTCTCCCTCACACGTTCACAAGGCACTCTCTACTGGTTTGGTTTGGGTTTCTGTTGGGAAGGAGGAAGAGAATAGCAACATGAAGCTAGATATGCAGCTGTTACAGACAGCTTTGGGAAGAGGAAGGGTCACTCTCTCTCTCTCTCTCTCTCCCCCCCTCTTATATTTATACTCCCTATTAAATGATGTGGGGTGTTTGGGGTCAGTTTAGATGTGTTCTTGTCCCTATTTTGGTCTGTTCAAAACTGATTTTACCCCTCCCTCTTAGCTCTTTAAGATAGTCTAACTTGTTTCCTAAACTTTTAATCAGACTCAGTTCTTGTTGATTCAGAAATCAACAGCGAAAATTATGTCGCTACCAAATCAGAAAACGGCAATGAAAGCTGAGTTAGAAATCGACAATGAAAACTGCATCGCTGTTGATTCAAAAATCGGTAGCGAAAACTGCGGCATTATCAATTCAGAAATCAACAACAAAAACTATGGCACTACTGATTCAGAAATCGACAGCCAAACTATGCCTCTATCGATTTAGAAATCGGTAGCCAAAGATTGTGTGGCTACCGATTTAGAAATTGACAAACAAAAATTGCGTCGTTGTTGATTCAAAAATCGGCAGCCAAATAATGATGCTATCAATTCAGAAATCGACAGCCAAAACTATGTTGTTGCCGATTAAAAAATCAGCAACGATGGTGTAGTCATTATGACTTTAATTCTCTTTTTTTTTTTTTTTAAAGTTATTATATTGAATAAGCTTTTCTTTACTATTGCATTACTTTATTCCTCCTGCCACTTGACTTGTTCAAATGTGTGCATCAATGTTATTGGCCTACGGATTTTGAGTATTGGCTTGATTTTTTCACTAAATCCACTAATAAAACTAGAAACATATTAGGATTCGGGTAGTGAAGGGTTTAATGCATTGATTAAGGACTTAGTCTCCGCATCAACCGAGTGTCATTTTTTTTTCCTCGACACCGCAAGAACCCTATATAAACCCAACTAAAACAGACCATCAAGTTTAATCCTAAAACAACCCAATTTAAGAGGAATAAGATTAAAGCAAACCTTGAGCAAAAAAAAAATTATTACAATCCATAATATTATTGTGTCTTGAGCTCAACCCTCTAGGTTTTCTTATGAGAAAATGAAAATAAAACTTCATATTTAAATACATAAACATTTATATCAAATCCAACAAGTACTCGACCCATTAGGTTGTCTTATGAAAAAATGAAAATAAAAATTCATATTTAAATACATAAACATTTATATCAAATCCAACAAGTCCTCGAACCATTAGGTTGTCTTATGAGAAAATGAAATATAGTAAAAAAAAAAGAGGAAGTAACGAAATAGTTATCCAAACACTTCAATGTTATCGTGCATCATAAAGGCACCTATTATTGGATACAACTTATACTTGTACAATTCAAGGTAGAATAGAAGGGGTTGAAGCAGCAGGTGCCAAAGCTACAATAGCAGCACAATGGTTCCAAATTTGGTCACCCTTGGCTACAACAAAAGTTACTTTTTCCTTTGGACCTTTTGAAATGAATAGTTTTACGAAATCATCATGGCATGCTTTCCCGGTTGTTATATGCTTTTGGCAACAATATTCTGATGGAGTATTGTTGGTGTATATACTATTAGAGATTTCTATTGCACAATGTGTTGTCACCTTTGTGTGGCACTCTTCCAAATGTTGAGAAAGCTCTGGATTTTCTTCATTAGTACGAATCGCAAACCCTGGTGTAATGATCATAAGTACACCGATAAAAAGAAATAGTGTTGAGGAGATGTTTTTGCCAAAACTTCCCATGTTTTTTGCACCAATATATTCTTGTACTTGGATAAAAATTTGATGGATGCAAATAAAATAATATCATGCAAGTCAAATTTATAGGTAAGAAACTACTTCAAAACATTTTATTGATTTGATAGCATTAATTAATATTTGTATGTTAAGAGTTGATGAAATCCGCTTCAGGAAGTTAGTTCTTGTTAAAAAGAAGTGGTCAAGTGGTTTTGATAGAAACGTATTGAAGCATAATTAAGTAATTAATTATGAGTTACATTTATATAAAGACTAATTCTAACAAAAATATTAATAAATTTAGAAAATTGTTCGATAAGTTTATTGTTTTAGGATAATAGCATAATCCAATTAAATGGTTTACAAATATAGATAACATACAAACTCTATTTTCATTAATAATACTATGTAACTCTTGTTCGTTAATGTGAACTAAACGAACATGTTTTTATTAGCTAATATCAATGCTAATGTTGTTATTTGTATTCCACTATTAAACCTTCAAGTTACAAATGTCTCTCATCTAAGCTAACTTATTGATCATGTCATTTGATTCTTTTGCATGTAACAATACATTTCCTTTTAAGATTATAAGCAAGAATCAATAGTGAAATTTAGAAATTAGATCGCGGACTCTTTCTTATGACTTTTTTTCTTTTGATTTTTTTTATATATAATTTTGCTTTTTATAAATCAATATAAAAGAAAAATACAACAAAAAAAGAATAAATAATTAAATAAAATGGTTTTAAACTCTCCCGATTAATTCCATACTTTTTGACCCCTCACAGCATTGAGGCTGATAGGAGAGATGATGTTAGGGAATTTAATATGGTGGAGAAAATAGTGTTAAGCTCTCTTTAAAAAAAAAAAAAAACCCTTAAAGAAAGATAGAAAAAAGGAATAAGAAGAAGAAGAAGAAGAAGAGATTGAGACTGGGAAGAATTAAAGCGAACAAGAGAAGATGTAATTCTGCATCAAATGTAATTTCATCCTCCTACTTTTCCAACACAATTGTAATATATATTAGTTTAACTATCCACGAAAGTAACAAACAAACAATTCCAACTTACTATACAGCTCCTTTATTAAATTCTGTAACTACCTTAATCCTACGTAGGCATTACTTTTTAGCACATGTTTTTATTAGCTAATATTATTGCTAATGTTGTTTCTTGTATTCAACTAATAGACCTTCAAGCTATAAATGTCTCTCTGGCCTCTAAGCGTGTAAAAATACCTTTCCTTTTAAGATTATCCTTAAGAATCAATAGTGAAATTTAGAAATTAGATGGCTAGCTCTTCTAAATTTTCTCCTGTGGAATCCTCCTTGTAAAGATCACATCAATGGATTAACCCCATTGTAACTGCTATGTTACCCTTTTTCATAACCATGTTGTCAAAAATAGCTATTGGACTAAACTTAACTTTGCCTTCTTTCACATTCAGGAATTCTCTCCTCACCTTTTTCACTTATTCTATCATATGTATTTCTTTAATGGTATATTGATGCATAGGTGCACACTTCTCCAATATTGCTCCACCCTCCTTCTCTCTACTCATTTAATGTTTTAGAGTTTTGTCTTGGGCTAGGAGGCAATTCATTTTTAGAATTGTTACAAGTCGGTGGTGGTGGTTGACCTGGTTGTCAATCCATGCTATATGAGTGAGCGGTTATTATATTGAATAAGCTTTTCTTTACTGTTGCATTATTTTATTCCTCTTGCCACTTGACTTGTTTAAATGTTTGCATCAATGTTGTTGGCCTACGGATTTTGAGCATTGGCTTGATATTTTAACTAAAGCCATTGGTAAAACTAGAAACATATTAGGATTCAGGTAGTGAAGGGTTTAAGGCATTCATTAAGGACTTGGTCTCCACAAACCTCTTAACGTATTCTTCCTCGCTCCTATCTTATTTAGCACATGTATTTATTAGCTAATACTAGTGATGTTGTTGGTACATGTGTTCCGTTATTATGGCCTAATATTTTGGATTCATTGTAATTTCACCGTTCGTCTTCTTCAATTAGACCCTCGAATTTCAGGGCTTTTTACAAAGTTACGCTTGGTTTTGAATTTCTTCAATGTGATCCTCAATTGGATTTCATACTTTAAACTTATTTCAAGTAAGCCCCTGATGGCACCAAATTAGCCTCTCAAAACTTCAATTGTGCCCCTAATCTTTCAATCTTAGCGAATTGATCTGAATTAGGCATCCAAACTTTATTTTTCTTCTATTAAGTCCTTGATTGGATCCACGAAACCCATTAGATGTATAATCAAGTCCATAGAATTAATTAATTCTTCCAATTTTTGCCCAATTGACTTTCAAACTTAATTTTTACTTCAATTAAATTCTTAATTGAGTCAATTAAACCTATTGAAAATTTAATTACGTCCTTAAACTTAATTAATTCTTTCAATTTGGATCACATTTGGATTTCAACCTCAACTTCAACTTTATTTTCGTTATGTCTTTCTTCAGTTTGTCTTGTCAAAATATCACAATGTGACTATTCTTCTGGCTTTTTGACGTGTTAAAGCATATAGACTTATCTCCTCGTTTTCAAAAAATATTTTTGGATTTTTAATTTCTGATTCTTTTATATTTTTAAATAAATAGTATACTTTTTTTATAAAACAATTTTGGAAGATCAAAAATTGGGTTATGATATCAAGCATCAACCTAGTGTTATATTTTTTTTCCTCGACACCACAAGAACCCTATATAAACCCAGCTAAAACAGACCATCAAGTTTAATCCTAGAACAACCCAATTTAAGAGGAATAAGATGAAAGCAAACCTTGAGCAAAAAGAATTTATTACAATCCACAATATTATTATGTCTTGAGCTCAACCCTTTAGGTTGTCTTATGAAAAAATGAAAATAAAACTTCATATTTAAATACATAAACATTTATATCAAATCCAACAAGTGCTCGACCCATTAGGTTCTCTTATGAGAAAATGAAAATAAAAATTCATATTTAAATACATAAATATTTATATCAAATCCAGCAAGTCCTCGAACCATTAGGTTGTCTTATGAGAAAATGAAATATAGTAAAAAAAAAAAAAAAGCAACGAAATAGTTATCCAAAGACTTCAATGTTATCGTGCATCATAAAGGCACCTATTATTGCATACAACTTATATTATTACAATTCAAGGTAGAATAGAACGGGTTGAAGCAGCAGGTGCCAAGGCTACAATAGCACCACACTGGTTCCAAATTTGGTCACCCTTAGATGCAACAAAAGTTACATTTTCCTTTGGAGCTTTTGAAATGAATAGCTTTATGAAATTATCATGGCATGCTTTCCCAGTTGTTATATGCTTTTGGCAACAATATTCTGATGGAGTATTGTTGGTGTATATACTATTAGAGATTTCTATTGCACAACATCTTGTCACCTTTGTGTGGCACTCTTTCAAATGTTGAGAAAGCTCTGGATTTTCTTCATTAGTACGAATCGCAAACCCTGGCGTAATGATCATAAGTACACCGATAAAAAGAAATAGTGTCGAGGAGATGTTTTTGCCAAAACTTCCCATGTTTTTTGCACCAATATATTCTTGTACTTGGATAAAAATTTAATGGATGCAAATAAAATAATATCATGCAAGTCAAATTTATAGGTAAGAAAATACTTCAAAACATTTTATTGATTTGATAGCATTGATTAATATTTGTATGTTAACAGTTGATGAAATCCGTTTCAGGAAGTTAGTTCTTGTTAAAAAGAAGTGGTCAAGTGGTTTTGATAGAAATCATATTGAAGCATAATTAAATGATTATGAGTTACATTTACATAAAGACTAATACTAAGAAAAATATTAATAAATTTAGAAAATTCCTCGATAAGTTCATTGTTTTAGTATAATAGCATATTCCAATTAAATGGTTTACAAATATAGATAACATACAAACTATACTTTCATTAATAGTACCATGTAACTCTTATTCTTTAATTTGAACTTAACCTTTGTATTTATCTTACCTTAATTGTAACTCGTACTAGCAATAAAATGCTACAGCACAATATAAGACATTGTGAACAGGTTTTGGAGTTCTCAACTTATCGCGTCTAGCTTCTATATATTTCATGGCTCCCCAAGGTTCTTTGAAAATATTGGAGCTCTGCCAAGTTGCCCTAGCCTGCAACTCACCCGACGCAGTCACCGACTTCTCTCTCCCTCTCACCTTCCTAGACATTGCTTGGTTCAAATTTCCTCCAGCTCAGCAAATTATATTTTAGAGAAGGGACAATCTTCTTCAATTTAGTAATCCTCCACGGGCTCAAAAAATCACTCTCCTCAATTTAGAGATGGGACTTTTTGAAGGAGCAAAGGTGAGACTAAGTGGATTGGCTTCTATAGAACTAGGTGCAGAAATCATTGGGGTTACTGGATCCACCCGATGTAACTTGTTTGTGTAAAGTTACTACAACCTTAAAGCATGTAGTAGAATGATGCTATAAAGTTTTGCACTCTTAATCATAATCAGGCTCTGGTTTCCTTACCAAAAGATCCATGCCTTGATGGTTAGATTACAAGAATCTAGTGGCCATAGCTGGCCGTGTTCCAGCGTCTGTGGCAAGTTAGGTTTATCATCCAATAGCAGGTGCTACTCTATAGGTCTTCATAATGCTTTCTTAGAACCTCAGAGTAACTCATGTAGAAAATATTTGCAACTAAGTTTGTCTATAGAATTTGAGATTTATGAGAACCCTAGCTTGTAATCTTAAATTGTTCTTGGAGGCTTCCATGAGGGAGAAGGTTGATTGCAACCCTAAAAGTGAGGTAACTGGCCTTGGAAAGTAATTCTCTAGAGGTTAAGCTAAAATTCTAAATATGCAGAACAGTGGTTATGCCAGCCCATTGCTCCAAACAGAATATCCAGAATTCCTAATTCATTTCAGATGCTGTTCACTAACCATCTCTCTCAACACCATCATATTGCTTATGCCATCATCAGCCTAAGCATTCTAACTTGCATAGCCATCTTCCCAAAAGCATCTTTTATAGTTCTCAATTAAAGAATAGTACCTTGCATATAGACCAACAATTTCCAGATCAAAAATCTACTTACAGATTTCAATTTAAATGTCCAACAAACAGATAGAACAATGCCAAGTGACCTCCAAAGTCCACAAACCAATGTCTATTGCACAATTCTTATCTTTGGAGCAGTTAAGTTAAAACAAACAAGAAGAAAATTATTGGAGTAATAAAAAGTTGCACAAAAGATAGCATGCACACAAGATGTTTACGAGGGTCATAAGGATAGAGGAATCAAGATGTAACAAAACTAAATGAGAAAACTGCACATGATGGCATGATAGATGAATTACTGCTGGCTGTATCAACAATGTATTGTGACCTCTAATTCCTAAGGTTGACCTTTATGCTATTTAGTTAAGCTGGATAAGCATGATATAGTGAGACTTGCCAAGTTTAGTCAAAAGGTTCTTGCATGAATCATATAGTAAGCATAACAAGCTTGGGAGAGCATTAACAAATTTTAGCTTAGTCCAAGAAACTATGAGATTTTCGCTTCCATGGCCCCCCTTAAAAAGCATTGTTTAACATACTTAGCTTCCTCTACTTCAGATGAAGAATTTTGAACTGCCAACTAGAAATTCATCCTAGATCTGTTCCCAAGTATAAATGCATATTAATTAAATCTTTGTCTACAAACACCTCCCTTCCTGCAACTAAATTGGAGTTGTTACTCTAGAAAATTTGATTGCCTTGTTTTCGACAAAGTCTGTTATCAAATGTCAAAGTTTACCATATTTCAATAAGTTCAGATGTAAACACAGATGTTTTTGACAAAGAACTAAGATAAGAGGAATTACAGTTAATATAGAAGTTATGTAACATGTCAAAATAATCATAGCACATATGTGAATCGCTGGAGTTTGTCAAAAATATTTCATTCAAAAGAATCATTTCTGCGTGTACAAAACCATTTTGGTTGAATACAGCACTTTGAAAGTGACGACTAATTATCGGATCCAAAATTTTGGTAAATAGAAGTAATCCAGTATGAACACTTACAGCTCATTGCTGTCTACCTGGCCAATGATGGAGCAGGACCGGTATTCCTCTAAAGGCCAAAATTGCATGTCTGAACAAATTCCATATCATTGTCTACATATTTAGTCCAGAGATTCTTGTATTGGTTCATTGCAATGTCAAGCCAAGGTTTCATGTTTCCATTATAATGAATGACAGCAGCATTGCAGATCTCGTCCATACTAATACTTGGATTATATCCGAGGCCAAGCACATGCCAGGATTTGTCCAGGGACTTCGTCGTTGAGTAAAAGGTGATCAAGCCAGGTGGAAGAGTACCCAGTTTCCATAGAGTGCGTTCCTCATTCTGTAATCAGAATTTACGATGTTACTTTGTGTGGCAATTAAAAGGAAAAATCCTGTAAGAAATAACTTAGTTGGAAAGGAAGGAAAGATGCACTTACCAGGCTCTGCCAATAATGATACTGCTCTGTGCATTTCTCCCGCCTCCATGCATCAAGATCAAATATATTCATCCCAAAAGCCCAGGCACAGGCCTTGGGATTAAACCTCTCCTTAATCAAAGGATGTGAAAAGTTTAAATACTGTGCATAACGATGAAATGATCCAAAGCAAGTCTCAACAGCTCCATTCACCTTACCATCCAAATCAACGTTCCACAACCCAGTCAAATCCTTCTGAACCACAACATCATCATCCAAAAACAAAATTTTATGCAACTTAGGATACATCTCTGGCAAATAAAACCGAAGATGATTCAGCATAGACAGGTACTTAGGGTTCCGAAACTTCATATTAGTCGAATCTTTGGTAGCATTCTCTGCCTGATTCTCAAAATAAAACTTCTGCATATTAGCATTCTCAAGCTGCCTCAAAACAGGCACATATGATGAATTCAAGAATCTATACTCCTCTACTGCCTTGATCCGTACAAAAGCGCCACCTTCCACAGGCCGCATCCTAAACCAAACCTTCATAGCTGCAACATTCATCCTATCCGTAACCACGTGAAAAACATGTTTCCATGGTTCCTCCGCATTCTTCACCACAGACCTAATCACAACTGAAACCGCAATCACATTATCCGAAAAAATAGCATAATGATACAAACTCGGATCCTCAAACTCCTCCTTATACCCTTCCTCCTTGTACTTCTCCGGATGGGCAACCCTCTCCTCCACAAGCCTCATCGCCAAACAATGCAAACTCTTCGGTACAGACTTGGCAGAAATCAAGCTCGCAAACGCTCCATTCTTCTTGGCCTTAATTAACAGCTCATTAACCGCAAAAATCGTATCTTTCAACTTCTGAATTTTTATCTGATTATCATAACTCTCCTTCGATTCCACTATCATTAACCTGGCAACTTTCACTATATCCTTAACTTCCTTCTCAAATTGCCTTAAAACATCCTCATCCACCGGACTACCCGGCTCGAAAAGCGAGGATTTATAACTCGGTTTCAAAGGTAAATCCGTTAAATTCTTAGCTAATTCATCAAACATTCTTAACTGTTTAGAAATATCAAGCTTGAGCTTTCTCGCATACGCGGCGTATGCATTGACTAGAGTCATGTGATCATTCGCTTGTTTATATATCAAATCTAATCGTGTTGTTAAGGGATCTGATTTAACCGCCAAAAAGGTGCGTTGTACGTAAGCATTTCCGCTACTAGGCAGTGACTGTTCCACAAACCCAGCATTCAAAAACGCAAAAACAAATAAATGAAGTTAACGAATTGAATTGAATTGTTACAAACAAACGACATGTAGTTTTAGTGAGGTTTCGATGCTTACGTCGTCGTCGTGATGGTGATGGTGAGAGGAGAAGAGAATGGAGAGAGTAGCGAGGAAGAGAAGAGTGAAAATGGCAGAGAAGAAGATCCGGTAAGAGAAAAAAGTGCGGAGTCCACCATTGAAGCCGCCGCTGCCTCCCCCTCGGGTTCCTCGGGCCGCCACCGCCATTTTTGGATTTTAATCACGATCTGAATTATTTTATTTTAGCTTGAAGAAGTGAAAGGGGAAAGGTCGTTGTTTTTTGCTGGAGATCTAAAACCGAAAGGGATCTGTCATCTCTTATCTACTCAGTGTTTAGTTACGGGTACTTGTTTTATATACATATATATATATATATATATATATATATATATAAAGATTTTGGATTTTTCGTCATAAATAAATATGAATGGTTTTGTATTTTAAATCCTATTAGATTATTCAATATCTCACTTCTGTACTTGGGCAGTATTTTGTGAACGTGGTTTTATTTCTCGCTTTTTATATCTAGACGGTGTTCGGCAGTTGAAATCATTTTTTTTTATTTTAAAATTTTTATATATTCTAATTACATTTTAATATATTATTATCAAAAATAATTTTTTAAAAATAAAAAATATATTTTATTTTAATATACTTTTAAATAAAAATTATTTTGAACTATAATTACTGCCACACTCTCAAATATTTTTTTAATTGTTTAAAGCTTTTCAGTTTTTACAAATCATTATATATTCTATTTTTTTTTTTAATTTTTTTTTCAATAATATTTTAAGTGTTAACTTGTATGAGATTTGAGAGGAAAAACAATATATAAATGAAGAAAATAGTCTTTCCTTAATTATTTATTTAGTAGTATAGGGTAAAATTAAGATTTGTAAGACAATAAGGGTAATAATTATAAAAGTATTTAAAATCTATTGATATTGAGATGGATTTGGTATGTGATGGCATGAAATGATATAAAAAGATTAATATTAGGTATGTATCATAGTTTTTAGATCTGATCTGGTGGCTGATTCGGTTCAAGACCCGAGTTTTGGGTTTAGACTAGATCACCAAATCGTTCAGGTCAATTTATTTTTTAGAAAAAATCAAAATGATGTTATTTTGTAAAAAAAAAAAAAAAGGTTAACGGGTTGCAACCAGGTTTTTGACCAGGTCTTATTGGGTTAACCAGGTCGCCAAGTCGTACCAGGTTTTTTTTTTTCTTGTTTTTTTTAACTCGGTCCAATTCCAGTTCTAGGTCGGTCAGGTCCCGGGTTGACTGGTCGGGCCGGGCTGGATTTCTATGGTATGTATTGAAGATTGGCTGTTGCTTAAAGAACCAGGGGGTAGATTTAGGAACGTAAAGACTACGGGGATAGAAATAAACAATTGATGAATTTACAAGGATGAAAATATGGTTTATTTTTTATAGGCAAAAGAGAAAGTTGGGGTGCTGGTGCATCATGCCACGTGGTATTTGTTTCATAGATCCTGTAAAATTGATGAGAGGGGCCCCACGGGAGATTTCACAGATAGGTTATGGAATCATTGTCATTCACTAACTATAGTTGTCGTATGTCCTGCTTTGTTCTTAATTTTCTTACAAATGTGATAATCGTCGTCACTGATGAGCCAAGAATAAGTGGGTGTTTTACACCCCTCGTATTGAAAAGGTATGCTCTAGTTTCTAGAGGTTTATTCATGTAGCTTTAGTTATTTATATTTTGGTTATAAAAGTTCATTTTCTAAGGTTTTAATGTTGCAAATTGGGTCCTTAGAGTTTTTAAAGAAGTTCAATTTACTCTTTAAAGTTTTATGTTATTATATTTTTTATCCCTGTAGTTTTAGGTGCTTAAATTTTGGTCCTAAAACCTCATTTCTCTCGCATTTCAACCCCTAGATATTGCAATAATCTCATTTTGGTCCTTAAGGTCTTCATAAAAGTTTAATTTGGTTTCTAAAGTTCACAAATTTCATGTTTATTTTAGATTTTTATACTTTGTTCTTAAAACTTCATTTTCCCTGTTTTCGGTTCCTAAATATTGTAATTTTAGATACCTTCTATTATTTATTTTTTTCAATGTTTAAACTAATTAAAGAGTATTTTGAAGTTGAAAATAAGATTATTGACGCTCATGTGATTTTTTTTATGTGTTTCTAGATGAAAACAAGTTAAAATTTAGGTTTTGGATATCCATGAGCTTAAATCAGACAGATGATATTTCATTTGTTTTATTAAATAAAAAACTTAGCAAATTATATTTCATTATCTACTCCAAAAACAAAAAGTGTATTGGCCTACCTTTCTAGACCCAAATATACTTAAGCCTTTTTTTTCAGCCTTGAGTTGTCCTTTAAAGCGAAGGTGTTTGTGGGCTTGGCTCTTGGATTTTTTTATATTTTAAAATAAAATTTTTTTAAAATAAATAATTACAATAATATTTTAAAAAATCATTGATAATATTATTTTTTAAAAAATAAAATTAGAGCTTCTAAGGTAACATTTTGCAATTACTTTATGGATAATTATACATGAATATAATATATAAATGTTTCTTAAAAACTTTTCACATGAATAATCAATGAAAATATTTTTTTTTTATTATTGTGAGATTTTTCTATAATTTTCTCTAACTAATTATCCTTTTATTTTTCTATACAAGCGCATAAAAATTATCAAGACATATTTTTTTTATTCTTTTATTGAGAGTTTTCTTTTCAAATCATGGTAAATTTGAATTTCAAAAAACATGCTTTTATATATATATATATGTTTCCTTAAAATAAATTAATAAGGAAAAAAAGGATTTTGACTAAAGAGAATATTTTTCTCATGAATTTAAATCATTAAAATTCTAGTGAATATTTATTTTAATTACTTTAAGTTTATTGAAAAAATCATGTTGTTAATAAAAAAAATGTCTGTCAAAACAGGAAAAAATGCATAAATAAGAAAATAAGGGTTTAGACTAAAGGAACATGTTTTTAAATCTTTTAAACCCTTTCAAATATTAATTTTAATTGTTATAAATAAAATTTAACTTCGTTCTTTTATTTATTGCGTAGTCTATTACACCAATGTTATTATTAACAAGGACTCTTTGTAGCCTACATATATAGAATATTTGCATATGAATTTTTTATTTTTTTTTACTAGGAAGATAAATTTTCTATTTTAGTTTTTAATTAGTATTTAATACTATTTTTATGATTTATTAGTTTATATATTTTTTATTTTATTGTATTAGACATAGTTTTGAAACCCGAACCGACCCGGCAAGTTAACTTAGGACTCGGCCGACCCAAGACTAGAACTGGGCTAGGTTAAAGAAAAAACAGGAAAAGAAAAAACCTGGTGTGATCCGGCTTACACGGCGAATTGATGCCGGGACCCGGTTAACCTGACAAGACCCGATCAAAAACTCGATTGCAACCTGTTAATTGTTTTTTTACAAAAATGATATCGTTTTAATATTAAAAAAAAAAAAATCTGGACAATCAAGTGACTCAATCAAAACCTAGTGACCCAATCAAAACGCAGGCCTTGAACTCCGAGCTGGGTCTAAAAACTATGGTATTAAATGCATGCATCATCTTTCATTTCTCAATTAATAAATTTGATGATACCACAAAAATCACGTTTTATGTTTAGTATAAATGGTGCATGTGTGTATAGCGTTAGTATCATGTATTTTTAAAATGCATTAATTTTGTCCATGTTACATGAGTGCTTTTTAGGGCCCAAATATACGTTTTATTTTATATTTTTAATCATTGGTATTTTCTAACCTATTGATGGATTATGGCCAATGCTTTTGGGCGAAAAGCTCCAACAGGTGAATATCTAACAACATTTTTGTGATACAAAAGTTGAACCTTTTTTTGTTTTTAGTGGGGTTGCTCCTGTAAAAATTTTAAAAATAAGAGTAAATTATTATAATAACCTAGTTTTGGAATCTTTAAAATTTTCTCATATATAATTTTATTTATATTCTTATTCAGAAAAATAAAAAAATAAAAAAAAATTCAAAATTTTTAAAAATATTTTTCTTGAGTCACTTGCTATTTTTTCATCAAAACCAAGCTCACCAGGTCAATATAGATCAAACGATATCAATCCAGGTAAAAAACGAGTTTCAAATCATTTCAGATCAAAATTGTTATCTTTTATCAAAACTAGATTTACTAGGTCAAACCTTGTTGATTGAGATAAAAAATGAGTTTCAAGTCTTTCAGGCCTAAATTGTTATTTTTTTTTATAAAAAACAGTTCATCAAGTTAATAATGGTCAAAAAAAATTTTGATGTTTATAATTAATTTTTTGGTGATCAAAATTAATTTTTAGCAATTGAAAGAAGTTTTTTTCTAATAATGATTTAAGTTTTTAATTTCACATATATGTATATTTATTATTATATATAATAAAATAAAAATTAATAATACAGTTTAAAAAAAAAACAGTTGGAGCATGTGAAATTTTTTTTTTTTTTTAAGATGCTTTAGATTTCATGTCGTGTCTGGTGCATGTCTATTGTGCACTGGCTAAGCCAGTTAAAACTTCGCAAAAAAAGAAAAAAAAAAGAGGGAGAGAATGCTGAAAATATTGTTAAGTTATTGAGATATTATTCATGTTTTTTTTTAAGTCTTGTTTTTTACCCTAATAAGATATTGATTTTTAAAAATAATTTAAAAATTATCAAAAATATCACCACTATATCTAATAATGATTAAATTTGAATCCTGATTTAATATGATCTAATAGGTTTATCATATTAGATTAAAACTTAAATTCATCTTACCCTTCAAAAAAATATCCTTTGATCTTATCCTGCCACGTCAATCAAATCTTGTATTGGTTTTAAGTTTTTGGTCAAATAAGTATAACTGCATCATAACATGTTGATGATAGTATATTTGACAATCCATTCAGATCAATATAGATATAACTATTTCAGTGTGTACCAAGAATCTAGTGCACCTTATCACACAGAAGTATATATCTGTCAATCAGGATCGCCCGATCAAGTTTCAAATCAAGCCAACCACAATCATGGGATCGATTAATAAGTTATCCAAGTGCACTAGATTACCATGCCCGCGTCTACACCGTAATATTTCTCAAAATCTCTCTCTTCCTCCTCGTCGATTATTTCTGTTACCAGATCTCCCAACCCCGACCACCTCACGACACCTTGTCACCACGGAAAGACTCCTCTTCTCCTCGCGAGAAAACCCTTGGTGGTCCCAATCGCAGTTGACGCCTTATCTGGCCGAAAAAAGTCAGCAAAACCTTTGGCCAACCAAAGCCTCAAGCCATCGATTCTCTCTCCCCAGCGGTTAAAGACCGATTCCACCATCATCAGTGGAGTCCTGTCATTGTGATATACCAGAATCTGCCCTTTTTTTCATGAGTTCTCGCCGGAAAATTTCACCCCCTCCAAGAGCGGCCGCCGTGAACTATAAGTGCCACAGGTGTATTTTCAGAATCATTTGTTATAAAGAAATGATGATATTATATTTGACAATTCATTCGTTGATCAATGTTATTTGAGCGTGTAACAAGAATCCAGTGCGCATTATCACATAGAAGCAAATATCTATTAATCAGGATCGTTAGATCAAGTTTCAAATCAAGCCAACCATAATCGTGGGATCGATTAAGCAGCGATCCAAAGGTCCCAACGCTCCAGGCGCACTAGATTACCATGTCCGCGTCTGCACCGTAATATTTTTCAGAAGCTCTCTCTTCCTCATTAGCGATTCTTTCTGTCATCAGATCTCCCAACCCTGGCCACCTCATGACACCTTGTCACTGCCGAAAGACTCCTCTTCTCCTCGCGAGAAAACCCTTGGTGGTCCTCATCGTCGTTGACACTTTATCTGGTCGAAAAAAGTCAGCAAAACCTTTGGCTAACTGAAGCCTCAAGCCATCGATTCTTTCTCCCCAGCGATCAAAGACCGATACCACCACCACCACCACTAGTGGAGTCCTATCACTGTGATCTACCCGATTATGCCCTTGTTTTCACGAGTTCTTGCCGGAAAATTTCACCCCCTCTATACGTGCCACCAGGAGTATTTTCAAAATTTCCATTGAAATATTTTCAAAATTAAAACATAATAATTACATAAATAATCTTTTTTTTATCATTATAAAATTAGATGATAACCGAAATATTATTATAAAATAATATTATTTTATATTAAAAATATCTTATTATTTATAAGATCTTTTTATATTATGTATTTATTTTTTTCTCTTTTTTAATTAAATAATAACATAAATTGAAAAGAAGCATAAATGAAGAAAAAAAGAATTAATTTATAGATAAACTTAAAATTATAAAAACTAATTAATTAGTTTTTAAAATTAAAGAGACTATTTAATTAGTTTTGCAAAATGAAAGAGATTAATTTGTATTTACTCATTGGGTAATCTTGTTTGATCATTTGATTTTTTCTTATATGCTATTAGGTAGATAATTTTTTGGTTTATTGCTTCCAACATGTGTTGGACCTTTGTTCAAATATGATTTGCATTTTAGGTTGTTAGCCATAAATATATGTTTATAAGATGATTCCTTTTTTTTTTTTTGACAATTTTATTCTCATTTTATAATTTTATGAAATGACAAAACTAACCTCAATTTAATTCTTCACACATTAATAAAATAATTCAAACATTATAATTTCATTTTTCTAATCAAATTTTCTATTGTATTTTTTATTTTTATAAATACATAGATTTTACATTCATGAAAAGTATTGAGAGATTTATTTATTTTTAATTATTTCTTATAGTTTAATCTAACATAACTTTTTATTTTAAAGGATTATATAGATAACAAAACATCATTATCATCAATCAATAATATGATATTATTAAAAGCATTTATATTTTAATATATACCAAGTGATCTATATTTTGATTATTATCGTAAAATTATTATTAATTTTTAAGAACTTTGCTTGCAAATTATATATATAAAAAATTTACAATAGTAATTATTAACGATAGACTACACAAGTCAATAACAACATAAATATCATTATCACGTTAAGTTTAGATTTTAAAAAAACAGGTTTTTTATATATAATATTTTTTATTGAAATCATATTTTATATCCAGTGTTTTATAGAATTGATGATATTTTAGTTATAATTAAGAACACTATTATTATCATTAACATTAAAGATATACAAAAATCATTGTAATCAATATTAATATTTTATATGCAATGTTTTCTGTTTTTTTTTTTAATTTAACCCTTTCATAATCAATTTTGTATTTAGTTATTTTTTTAATTTTATGATTCAATATTAGAATGTGTTTCAGAATTGTATCTTGTAATTTTTTTTAAAAAAAAAATTTGTTGGTTTATATATCGTTCTCATAGATTTTTTTTTTCCTTCTTGATTTCAATCTTCAATGGTTTGTAGTGGTGTACTTTATAGTTTTTTTATTTGTTTTTTATAAATTTATCTCGATCCAATGATCTAGGTTGTAAGATTAACAAGTTGATCCAGGTCATTCTTTTGGGCTGTTTTTTTAATTTATTTTTATTTTTATTTTATCTTTCAATATCGTGCTGGTTGGGAAATTGAGCTTATTAATTTTTTTCTATTTGCTTCCTATGAAATTATCCTGATATTATAACTCGAATTATGAATTTAATTAGTTGATTCATTTTTAACTTTTTTAATTATGATTCGTAATTTTTTATTTATTTGCTTTTCATGAAGTTATCCTAGTATCATGACTCGATCATAGGTTTGGAAGGTTGACCTAAATGTAATCAACTATATTTTTTTGTCCATTTTTAATTGAATATATATATATTTTTCAATTTCATCATCCAACAATTCAAGCAATTTTCTTTTTTCTTAGAATTTTTTTCCTCTTATTTTTATCTTTCAATATTAAGTTATTTTAGGAATTGAGTTTGTATTTTTTTTTCAATTTATTTCATATGTAGTTCTCTCAACCTCATGAGTTTATTCTTTTATTTTTATTTTAATATTTAATATTGGATCTGTTGAAAATAAAACTTTATAATTTTTTTATCAAGTTATCGTAGTTTTGTGACCCAAATAATGAGTTTAACAAGTTGGCTCAGGTTAACTTGAATTATTATTATTTTTTAAATTTTATTATTTAATATTAAATTAATTAAAAATTAAACTTTATAAATTTTTTAATTTTTTCATTTAATTGTTCTCCCCACCTCAAGGGGCAAGAGATTCAAGGAAAGATTTCTTCGTTCTTGGAGCTAAAGACAGATTTCTTCGACACAAGGGTGAGAGGACCGTTTAGTAATTTTATCTCCTCAACCCAAAGATGGGACCCTCTGGAAGAAGACTCTTTCCTCAATCTAAAAATAGAAAAAACCCCTGAAATAACTTGCAGGCAGTGTTTAAAACGTGATGCAAACTGTATTTTTTTAAAATTTAAATTTTTTTATTTAAAATATATTTTTTTATATTTTTAAATTATTTTAGTATATTAATGTCAAAAATAATATTTAAAAAATAAAAAATTTTATTTTAATATATTTTTAAACTAAAAATTTTATAAATTATTACAACTATTACAATTTCAAATACATCTTGATAGAAGATTAACCGTGTAAACACTACTTTTTAACGAAAAAGAGAGTTTCTTATTTCCATACGCATTAATTAGCGACGCGCTTAAGGGAAATTACAATTACTACCCATAATTATTATTTAGAATAAAATAGTTAAGTTGAAACTATAGAAAAATACTAAAAAATAATCATTATTAATTTTCTTAGGGACAAACAATATTAGTTTTACAATTTAATCTAGTTTAATTTTGATTCAAGTTTTTATATTAATATCCTTCTTTAATATTTTAAATTTTAATTTCTGTTTGTTTTTTAAATAGTTAGTAAAGGAATTTTTTTATATAAAT
Source organism: Populus tomentosa (assembly GCA_018804465.1). NCBI lineage: Eukaryota > Viridiplantae > Streptophyta > Magnoliopsida > Malpighiales > Salicaceae > Populus > Populus tomentosa. The sequence goes on from CM031975.1 coordinate 9,265,064, forward strand.
TTGACTTTTTAATGTAAAAAGGGTTTTAAATAGATGTTCAGATTTTTAATATTGAATATAATTTTATGATATTTTATTATAATTGCTTTTTAAAGGAGGTTGTTATACTGTAACTTTAAATACAAATAGTCAATTTGACCCAACTTTCTAAAGAAAAGCCCTTAAAAAATACTCCCCACTCTCGGCATTGTCCTCAAAATAATAATCGTCAAATACAATAATTATTTGGTATACACATGAAAATAAATACTTAGTTACATTAATATAAATATTAGTAATTTTTTTAAAATACTTAAATCCAAATCCAAATTTTATTTCTCTCCATTCTCACTCCCATCAAATTAACAAAAAAAAATGAGGGTAAGAGAAGAATTTATCAAAACATTATCCAATGAGTTGATTTTTTTTAATGATTAAAAAGAGCTTGCTTCTTCTTCTTTTTCTTCTTTTTTTTCAATAGAAAAAACAACATCAAAGCATAATTAGATATAAACTAGTTAAGTGACCCATGCTATGCCACAAATTCACTTTTAACTTTAAAAATAAAATAAAAGCAGAACTGAAGCTTATTTAGGTCCTGCCAAGTTAGGTTCCTAGCATATTTGGATTTTACTACGACCAGGATCCAATATTATTTTAGATCCGGCTTAACCTGGTCCAAGTCAAGCCTTGAGTTAGCCTTGAACTAAGTTATCCATGACCCAAAGTTATTTATCAAAATGTTATCCAATTTTTTGATTTTTTTTTTAATGGTTAAACAAAGCTTGCTTCTTCTTCTTTTTTTTCAATAAAAAAAATCAATATCAGAGCATAATTAGATATAAATATAACTAGGGATGATAATTTCATTCAAATATTATGGATATTAATTCAAATCGATTTGAATGAAGTAATTTTTTTGGATAGAAATTTTACTTTATAAATAATAAATAAAATATGAATATTGTTAAACATATTTATATATAATCCTATATATATATATAAAAAAAAATATTAGTTTATTTTATATTGAATAACAAATAATTCTTAGATAATAAATATAATATAAATATTTGATACTTTATAAATAATAAGATATAAATATTTAAATATCTTAATTATTGAAAGTTGAGGGTGAATATAGTAGAAACTCAATGGCAGTGTAACTAATTCCTCGCCTATCATTTTTATCTTAGAAATTCAAATCACAAGAGTAATAATTCTCCCTCAAATTTTATAGCAAACCAAACAGAAAGTTATTGTTTTCCCAGAGAAATCAAAATTCAATCCAGGTACAGCTCCTTCCCCTACCAAATTATTGTTGCAAAACCAACACTAATCTAATTGGTTATATAATTTCAAGGTGGTTTAACTGTTCAGGCCTTGAGTTTTCTTTTTAATTATCATGAGTTTGAATTCTTTCAGGATAAAGACTTGCATGATAATTAACTTCAGGATCCGTGAAATTAGTTGAGATGTACATAAACTAACCTGAATATCCACATTAATAATAAAAAAAATTATACGATTCCCGAGTCCCAATTCCCAGATCTTTTTTTTTTGTGCAATTAAAATTAGAATCAAGCAATTTAATATCTAAAGTTTTAGATGAAAACTCGATGCGGGAAAAACCATATAATTATAATTCACTTAAAAACTTTCACTATATATATAAAAAAATAATAAGTTTAAGATCTTAGCTATAACTAAGTGATACAACATATTCATCTTCAAGAAGAATTTATTTTCAAATTACAACAAGAAAAAGGTAGGAGAAAAACTCATGCATAACAATTCTCCCATTAGCCTTTTTTTTTTTCAACCAAAACGATAAATTTAAACACCACAAATCTTCAATCCAACCCTCTATAAAATGAAGCGCAATGTATTTAAAATTTGCTGTAAAAATCACTGTCCAATTCAACGGTCAACAAGCTTGAAACCAGAGAACGAAGGAAGACTGCTCAAGCTGTCTCGTTTGGTTTTTCTCCCATGGTCTCTCCTTTTCTCTTGCAAAGCCTTTCAGCACAGCAGGGCCATTCGCTATTTATATTAGACGAAGCTGACACTGTGCACTTAAGGCCTTTAGGATTCTGGTACAATGATGACGATTCAAAGTTTTTTTTATTTATAAATATATTAAAATAATTTTTTTTTATTTTTAATATCAGTATATTTAAATAATCTAAAAATAAAAAAAAATTATTTTAAACAGAAAAAAATTTCAAAACTTTTAAAATTTGCATCGCATTTTCAAATAAAAACCTTAAAAACCTTCCTCTGTTGTTTATTTCAATTACGTGGTGGTTCCATTATCATAGGTGCGGGACCGCACAACAATTCTCCCCTTCCTTATCCAAATTACAATATCTGATTGTGTAATTATCAGAATATTAATCAGCTTTTTGTTTACACAGTAATTCAGGAGACAAATTATTGACTCTGATTGCGTGTTTGTCATGCAGTAGATCATAGTGCTTATATGTTATTTTTTTTTCATTATGGTTAAGTAGTGAATTATGAAAATCCGTTGATTGTTTTAGTTGATGATGGCAATTTGTTGCTGATATTGGGGTTAGATTTTAATCCATAGAGGTTCATGTCAAGTGTGGATGATGCACTAGCACAATGTCCTTAATGGAGGGTTCCAGCTCTCACTGGTGCTGTTAGTGCTTGGGTTTGATGAATTGTGAATGTTGAGATTTAAGGGTTTTGAAATCAGTGTTGGATTACTTGCTGTGTTCATCAGTGAGTCCAGACTTGTTAGCGAGTCAGAGTCAGATATATTTAGTTTGGTGTCTTCCCTTCTGTTTTGGCTATTTGCTAGAAACGTCTTTTGCTGCTCCCCTGCTTCTTCCATTGAGGCATTTCTGTTTGTATGAAGTGTTGGATAGTAGATACAATTCTGCGAATGGAAGCTCTGCTTTGTGAAAAGTAGATGCCGCTGAATTATGAACAAGGTATGAGAAAATTTTAATCTCCAGATGACGGAAAATATTTTGCAATGGGAAAATGGGCCATCTCCTTTCTCTTATTCACTGCATCCTGAAGCATGCCATCCCCTGATTTCAGTGTGTACATGTGAGAGATGGATCATTTTTATGCCAGCTGATATCCTTTAGTAAGGATGCTTAATCGTGGTGTTTGAGATGGAAGCTAGCTTCTGAAGCCTCTTCACTTCATTTTTTTGGCAACTTTCTGGGTGGGAATTTATTTTATCAAAACTTTCTGAAGTCTTGTTCCGGAAACATCATGCTTTCCAGAAAGAAGAGAGATGTGAAAATAAATTTAAAAAAAAGGGGCCACAACTTTGATCTCTGCTGGCTGTGAAAACTATACAGGATAAAACAAATTACCAGCTAAACTCAGACAGGCCGCTTTCAAAAAGCATGGAACAGTAACTGGGATTTAGTGGATAGCCTTACGATGTGTTTTTCTATCGTTATCATATTTTTTTTCTTGTTATAGAAAGTTGCATCATGAAACAACACAAGCCACCATCCCTTTGTTCTGTGTTACATCCAACACTTTCTTTGTTTCACTCACGATGGCATATTTGTTTCGATAAGATGCTTTTGTAGAGTTCATTGTATCTTCTTTCAGGCTAGAGTTTAGGCAATTGATCCGTAGTCAAGGCTCTTACAGATGATTTCTGAGAAGGGATCTTGTGGGGTTTTACTGAAGAGTCTTTAACAGGATTATGTATAATAATGATATGGTCTGGTGTTCTCATGTGATTTGGTGACAACTTAAGAATATCCAAGCACGAATATGCAGCATCGAATTGCTCAGTAATTTAAAGATACGATCCAATCGTGTTATTCCACTACTGCTCATTCTCTTACAGCTAAAACTGGGGCTGGGACTGGTTGACTTCGACAAACAGAAGAACCAAAAATGGGAAAAAAGTAAACTAAATATGTTGCATCCATCTTAACCTAGCAAATCTGAAGAACTTGTGATGGATTGGTTTGAGGACTCAGCTCTCAGATAAGCTATATCACAGGTGATGTCTTCCAGGCCTTTCAATGAAGGGTAAGGGCTACTGAGTTGCATGTCAGTGAGCACATGACGTAGTTCAGAAATCTCCTCTTTGAGTTGATTATTTTCCTGCACTACCTGATCATGGCACTCTGATACATGGTTCACCTTATCCACGAGCTGGTGATTTTCATTTCGGAGCCAAACCACCTGTGACCAGAGCTCATCTAGGTGTTTCTGCTTCCGCATGCGTGATCGGCGTGCAGATTCTCTATTGGAAATCATCCTCCTCTGTTTTCGCTCATTGATAAGAGAGAGTTGTTGCTCATCTGCCTCATCAGAAGTTGAGTGGCTGCTCATACATGATGCTTGTAGACTGAATTCTTGAAGCTGAGGAGGGATCTGGAAATTATAGGATTGATTAGTGAAGTGGTTAAATTGAAACATCTGTGAGTTATCCTGAGTCATGCTGAAATGAGCTGAATACGGGGATGAGTTGGGAGGAACTAGATAATGGAGTCCTGCAATCTCATTTGGCTGCATGGCTAAAAGCTGGAGAAAACTTTCAGGATCTAAGCCTCGGAGTTCGAAGGTGAATTACTCTACTCTGGTATTGTGTTGAACGGGGTTAGAAGTCCAAGGTTCAGTCGCCTTTTATAGTGAGGGGGGAGTTTGAGGTGACCCCACTGTTGGCAATTTGGAGTTACAGAAGCAAAGCTTCTTAAGACATAGACCACTAGAGCATCATGCAGATCATGACATCATGTCATTGTTCTTATGTAGCCCTTGTTAATGTATGCACATGAACACATAATCATAACACCAAGAGCTCGTGTACTGTTTGCCTTGTATGGTCATGCTATGGCTATATGCGTGACGACAATGACGTGCACTCATAATCAGGTCCTGCATTTTGTGTTGTGGATAATCATCTGACATCCAATGATGCTTACATCAGGAGGGGAGTTCATATTGCGGGGGAGTACACTTATATCAATGGGGAAATGTTTGAGCAACAGAGAGCGAGGAAGAAAATAGGGTGCTGGAAGTCAATCTTCAAAGTGGAGGTGTATTATTTCAAGCCAGGTTTATTTAAGTAGTTTACTTAATGATCTTAGGCCAATAAGACTCTGTGACGTGAGGAACTGGAGGAGAGGGAAAGCCAAGCCTTTTTCTAACCATATTTTGGAAAAGATTATACAAGAGAGTGAATGACTCGACAGCCACTTCACAGAAATAAAATAATGGATTAAGAGTGTGCCCGTTTGAATTGATTTTCTGTATGCACATTCTCTCATGTGGTTGGTATCCTCCATGGCATGTCATGCCATGGCAGGCATCGTTGCCCCGGGAATTATTCAGGGAGTGCAGACTTTGGAGGATGGGCAGAGCCTGTAAACCCCTGCAATCTGTGTTTTTTTTTCTTTCTTTTTTGGGTTTTGGAGGACGGGCAGAGCCTGTAAACCCCTGCAATCTGTGTTCTTTTTTTCTTTTTTGGGTTTTGGAGGATGGCCAGAGCATAATCCGGCTATATCTGTGGAGACAACTTTCTTTGGTAGGATGTGCTTGAATGCCAAGTTCTAACAAAGCTTGCTTTAAAATCTTGAATTTGCTATTCATGAACATGTAAACTGTCTTTCATGTGCATGATGATATAAAAGCAGCCATAATCTGTAATCTTTCAGCTTGATTAGATATCAGAACTCTATGGAAACAGGGGTGGCAACTTTTAAGTGGTAGTTACGTGTGGTCCAAGATGTTCTTCGTACTAATTGGAAGAGGCCAATAGTTTTTTATTGCCACAAATCTATCGGCTATAATGTATGCTTATATAATGCAAAGACATTCTGACCCCCAGCAGGGAGATTTGACCGAGAAGTGGGATCTTTAATGGTGGGAAAAAGCGATGGCTACTTTCATAGAATCGGAAGGGAAATGGAGGTGTTCTTCTGATCTTCCCCAATGCAACAATGGACTGCATAATCCGCTGCTGATTTCCTTGCCAAAACCCGATCAAGACTACAGCTGCTATAAAGCGCTGGAGAAAGACACCTTAGCAGTCATCTCTCCCTCCCATGGAATGCAAAGCTTTCAGAAAGCAACCCTCAACAAGGCCATTTATCTGTTCAAAAGATGCGAGGTTGCCCCGTAGAGGGCACACGCCATTGAAATGCGTGGTGCGCTGTTTCTTTCACTCTGATAACAGTAACTTCCACCCAAGACCACTAGTTTGAGGATATTAGCGAAACCAGTGTCACATTTGAAGCTTTCTAGGGCACCCAAGTCAAATTATGTAGGCTCTGTTAGGAAACTTGGAGAAGATTAGCTTTGATCTTACCCACACTACGAAGCTAGTCTCACACCAAGTGGAAAGGAATGATCTCAACAAATGGTGATGGTGGGGCGGAGCAGGGTGGTGATATAGATGTACTTCGATGGGCAGGTCCTCCACTAAACGAAAAGCCTCCCCAAGACATCAAAAACTTTACTAAAGGAAAATGCTCTCTCTCCCACACTCCAGGTTGCCTGATCAGGTTGAGTGGATCCTATGGTCAACAATATCATTAGACAGATGTGGACTTGTCTTTCTTTTCTTGTCTCGTGCTTGTCCATGCCTTGTTGCGAATTCTTTCTCCTAAAGATCTCTGTGGATTTTCAGAGTAGAGGGTGGATGAGCTCTCCGAGACTTTACGTTGGTATATCGTGTTTTGTCCATTGTACTTGTATTGTACACACAGTAGAGTAGATTCCACGGGGTCTGGAAATATGGTAGTAATTTGATCAATATATTTTTTATTTATAAATATATTAAAATAATATTTTTTTAAAAAAATTATAATTCATTATACTTGTATTTAACACACAATATAGCAGATTCGAAGATATTTGAAAGTGGGGTAATAGTCGCGAATCAAAATGCTTTTCGATTGAATATATTAAAATATTTTTTTTTAATTTTATTTGTTGTATTTGTATTGTACACATAGTTGAGCAGATTCAAGAGTATTTATTTGAGAATGTGGTAGTGGTTACGGATTAAAGTGTTTTTTACTTAAAAATACATTAAAATAATATATTTTTTATTTTTTAAAAAATTATTTTTAATACTAACATATTAAAATAATTAAAATTATATCATTTGAACACGCTAATACAGTAAAATAAATCTATAAAAATAAGAGATTATAAGGCAACTTGAATTGATTCACGAAACTCACAAACGAATTAACCACCCGCCTTCCTCTTTCTGACGTGAAAGGAATGATTACCACCGTCATCTTTTCCTCCCCGAGCTTGCATATCTTATCGTGCGCTTCAAATCATTCCCCATGTTTCCTCCCTTTCCCAACCTACCCTTGACCCCTGACACGAGATCACTCGATCCAGGAGCATGGTAGGGGTAGTTTGGGGAACTAAATATATAAATTAGAAAACATTTCCCTAGAATAAAGGTTTTGGTCATGCACGGATGGGTACTTGATTTAACTGCCTACCTCAATCTTTATGGTACCACAGTGACCCATGAAGGCAAAGCAAGTGTGTGACCGAGCACGAACACAAATTCTACAATTATTTTTTTTAGTATAAAGTATTTTTTATAGGCTTCCACATATCGAGTCTTTTTTTATTATTAACTTGAGCTTATCCTCGAATAATTCATAAATTTCTTTTTATAAAAAAGGATTCAAATTGAATACTTGGACTAATAATGCGTGGAATAAACTCATTTGTGAACTATATTGTACATGCAGAGGTCCACCATGATTTATTTTGCTTTATGAGCTCTAGGCAGACGAGAAAAACGGGGGCGCACGATAGATGTCACAGGTGGGACCCTGCTAACAAGCGCGCATGGGTGCCTAGTGCACCACCCCAGCTCCCTATTGCTTAGCCTGTCTATTCAACCAAAAAAGAGACGGTCTTTCTTTCCATAGGGCTGTTTGCTTGCTTTTTTTTTTTTTGCTCTGTTTCTTTCTTCTCCCTTCATCTTTTTCGAAAGGGACTTTTCTTTTTTTTTCTTTTTTTTTCTTTTTTTTTTTTGTGCTGGTTCCCTACAACATCCATTAAGAGGAGCTTTGCAAATTGGGTGTTGTCACTAGCGCCATTTGTGCACCCCACTAAGGCAACCTTGACAAATTTTGTGGATTGTGATACCATTAAAATTAAGGGCATCAAGATTTTATTTTAGGGCAAACTTCTAATAAGTCCCCCTACTGTCTAGTGATTCTTGATTGAATGCCCAAATAACTTCTTTTTTTATTTGTACTCAATTGGGTCCCTAAAATTTGAGAAATCTTTCAATTAAATATTTTTGCCAATATTTGTTACTTATTTGTCTATTCTATAAAACTGAGATGGTGAAAGACTTGAGTGTTTGTGTAATTTATATGTTCATAAATCATCATTACATTTATTTATCCTAACTTTTATCTAAATAATTACAAAAGATCCTAAGTTTAAATCATTAAATGGTGGACAAAAAAATTAAGAGTTTGTTTGTTGTTGTATTTAAAAAAATTATTTTTTTATTTTAATTATTTTTTAATATTTTCAGATAATATGCTGATGTTAAAAATAAATTTTTAAAAATAAAAAAAATATTATTTTAATATATTTTTAAATAAAATTTATTTTAAAAAAACAGCTAAAAATAAATTTTTAACAGTTGTTTTGGTAGAGGTATCCATTTTGATTCCAAACTTGACAAGTGACTATTGAATGAAGATTTTCTTATGATTAACTTAAATGGTTAGCCAGTTGGGTAAGTGCAAATCAAATGGGAACACCTGTGACGTTTTGGAGCAAAAGCATAGAAATTCCATGCATCTTCTCCACCAGCAAGTTTCCCTATTTCTTTTCCTAAAAAAATACTTTTTTTTCTCTAATGAGGTCATGCATAATCTCCAGGGATTGGTCGATAGAGGATAAGCTCATCATCAGCTATCACCTCTTCATCATTTCTCCTCTTTTAATTACGCATTTAAACAAATGCCCTTCGATGGACTTATAATTTCTTAATTGCCAGGTCATTGTTTAACGCAAGAATACGATAGTCATCTATGTGTTATTAATCCATTTTTGTTTTTGTGTTTTTAAAAAGATTTAAATTTTTTATTTTAAATTAATATATTTTTTAATATTTTTAAATTATTTTAATACGTTGATATTAAAAATAATTTTTTAAAAAAATATTATTTTAATATATTTTTACATAAAAACACTTTATATATATATATATATATATATATATATATATATATATATATATAAAGACTAACGCACACGCAGACTCATTTATTGCTGCTTACGCACTTGCAGTAAGGTCTTGATCCACTAACAAATGTGGATAATAAAGGTGTTTTCGTTATTTTATTAATTTCTAAATGGGCATTAATATATTATGATTGACAGCATTTTATACATAAAGCGAAATCTGCTCGGTATTTTATGGTGGATTGTGAATAGTGCAATTCACGGTAAAATACTGTTTTTATCCTTTAAAAACTAAAAAGTTAAACACATGTTCACGAGTAAAGTATTATTTTTGTATTTTATTGTACAATTACGCTCATGTTCTTGGAGAAAAACATGAAAAATAATGTCTGAGGGGGTGTTTCTAAAATTTCACACTTTTCTATATAGTGTAATTATTACACATCACCTGGGGTCAGTTTTTGTTGCCTAATGCCGGGTGGTATTTCTGGTTTTTTACCCTAGACCTTTCTTGGAAAGTGGTTTGATTTATTTACTTTTTATTTTATTTTTTGGTATTTGATTTTTTATATATTTTTTTATTAAATTTAATTTTTATCCTTTTAATTTCTAATTATTTTTCTTTTAATATTTTTTCTGATTGTATTTTATTTTTTGATTTCATCATTAATTATTTAATTTTAATTTTTTTTAATTTGATAATCTTATCATTGCAATTCCTTTTATTTAGAGTTCTTTTCTTGATTAATTATTTTTTTTTTTGATAATTTTATCTTTCATTGTTTAATTTCAATAAATTTTCATATCATATTTGATATTTATTTCTTTATCATGTTTTTAAAACTCAGCCTGGAAATTGATCATTGTCATGTATCAGGTTATGGGATGGGTCGAATGACTGGGGTTATCAAGGTCAATCAGATTTTTTTATTGTGTAAGAAGTAAAAATAATATTATATTGATAAAAAAAATAATATAAAAAAAATCAAAGAGTTTTGACATGGTTTTCCTCTTGGTAATTGCTTGATTTCTTATTAAACTAAAAATTAAAAACAATATTATTTTGATAAAAAAAAAATAATGGAGCAAAAACTCAATGGGCTTCGACTTGATGTCCCCCCAACTAATCATGTTGTTTATAAACCCTAGATTTTGACCTCGTCAAGCTAGGTTATCCCCCCCTATTTTTTGGGACTCACCTTGGCTTAGGCATTAAGTTACAAGGTTCACGGGCCAACCCGCTTGGTTAAGTCGGGTTTTGCAATAGTTTTTTTTATGTTGTTTTTAGATTAATATTTTTTTTTTAATTTTCATCCGTCGACATTTAATCTATTAAGATTCTTGCATCATTATTTTTTTGAATTTGTCTTTTACGAGATAATCCTGTTTTGATGATCTGAGTCATGAGTTTGGAGAATTATTTGGAGTGAACTTCATCATTTTCTTGATGTTTTTTAATTATTTTATTTTAGTTTGATTCTTCAACATTTGACTAATTCTGAATCATCATTCATTATTTTCTTTTCATTTCTTTCTCATAGAGTTATTCCCATTTTATGTTTCGAGTTGTGAATTTGGTAGGTTAACCTAGTTTGATAGAAATCTTTTTTTTCCTCTTTTTTAAAATTATTTTTCTATAATTTTAGCAATCTTCTTACAATTTTTTTATGGGCATTACTTTTTTATTTATACATTTGATCAAATGCAGTTGATTTAATAACTCAAATCTTAATTTTTTTTTCATTTTTATAAATCCACCAAGTTTTTTTTAACTTGATCAACTCAATAATCTGAATCCTAGATCTTTAATACTTATTGAAAAATAATTGCTTCGCTTGAGTTTGTTTTTTGTAATCTCCCATAACGGGCCAAAATATATAATTGTTTTCTATTTAATAAAAGGTAAATAGAATTTTTTATTTGCTGTTTTTTATCCAGGAAATATATATATATATATATATATATATATATAGTTTTTACTCGGAAATACATTAAAATTATTTTTTTAAAAAATTATTTTTGATATTAATACATTAAAACTATTTAAAAACATAAAAAATTATTATAAATAATTTATTTTTAAAAAAACACGGCTTCATCTAGTTGCGTTTCCTACCATGGCACCACTTCATCACATATTTTAACATGCTTATAATTAATAACACGATTAGGTAGCAATCACTCTCATTCTTGTTATGAGATCATCCATTATTTTGCAGTGTAGCAAATGCAAAGCCAAATACCATTTAACTTTTGGCATAATCAACTAGCTAGGATGGATGGATTTCATATCACGGTGAGTGAATAATAATATATAGAAAAATCTCGTAAATTTTCCTTAAGACTAATTGTATGTGACAATTGTTTTTAGCTTGCAAGTTTTATCAATTTATGCTTCTGATTAATAATATATTTGCTTTCTATGTTGCTCCAAGTAAGTAGTTGTATATATATGTTCGATTATTCTATTTCTAATAAAGATAATCTAAACTTAGACTAGAAGATGGCTAAACTACATAGCTTTTTCATCTTCACGAATTACATTTTTCACAATTTTATAAAGTATTTTCTGTTTAAAATAAAAAAAATTATTTTCTAGAAATTAAGTTAATTTTTTTTAATCAGAAAGTATTTTTTGTTGACCAACCTTTTTAATTACAAATAAATAAAAATAAATTTAAAAAATAATTTTGTAAGAAACAAACATACAGTCAGTTAAGTTTCAGGCTTCCAGTATTGATGGTGGCGATGTAAATAATATATCCTCTTAATTTGCTCGAAAAAAAGAAGAAGATATCAAACGATTTCTTGGACGCCGCATGCCGGCTGTTCACCATGTTGGAGCCGCTGATTTCATCAAGTTCTCAAATCAGGTAGCCCATCATCAAGATATCTGAATCCTAAATCTTTAAAACTTTTTTAAAAACAATTGCTTCGCCTGAGATTTTGTTTTTTTGCAATCTTCTGTGGAATAGAGCAAGCCAAAATATAATAAACACTTTTATATATATTGTTTTTTTTTTTTCATGTAAATAGAATTTCATAATCTATAGTTTATACCATATTTTATGTTTCTTCCACAAGAACTATTGACCTTTATATATATTGTGATTAATATATTATGATTGACAGCATTTTATACATAAAGCTAAATCTGCTCGGTATTTTATGGTGGATTGTGAACCGTGCAATTCATGGTAAAATACTGATTTTATTCTTTAAAAACTAAAAAGTTAAACGAGTAAAATATTATTTTTATATTCTATTGTGCAGTGCAGTTACGCTTATGAATTAGGAGAAAAACATGACAAATAATGTTTGAGTGGTGTTCTTAAAATTGCACACTTTTCTATATGGTGTAATTATTAGATAGCACCTGGGGTCAATTTTTGTTGCCTACTTTCGGGTGGTATTTTTAGATTAATATATATATTTTTTAATTTTTATTTATTAACATTTAATTTATTTAAATTCTTGTGTTGTTATTGTTTTGATTTTTTTTATGAGATAATTTTATTCTAATAATTCGAATCACGAGTTTATTTCGAATAAACCTTGTTAGTTTATTGAGATTCTTTTATCATTATTTTTTTTTAATTTATTTTTTATGAGATAACCTTATTCTGAAGATTTGAATTATAAATTTATTTTGAGTGAATCTCATTATTTTTTTAAAAAAATTTTTAATTATTTTTTTTAATTTAATTTTTTAACATTTGACTAATTTTGAATCTTTCTTTATTATTTTATTGTTTTTCTTTTTCTTTTAATATTTTCCTATAATTTTAACAATAGCTTATTTTTGCAATTTGTTTATGTTCATTGGTTTTTTTTTCATTCATTTTATCAGATCCAGTAGATCTAATTACCCAAATCTTTTCACTTTTATAAATCCATTGAGTTTTTTTTTTTTTTTAACCTGATCAACTCAATGATTTGCATAATAGATCCTTACAATTTATTTTAAAAACATGTGCTCTCTCGAGATTTTTTTTTTGTATTCTCCCGCAGAATAGTGTAAGCTAAAACATATATTTTAAAAAGGTAAATAGAATTTCATAATCTATAGTTTATACCAAATTTTTTATTTCTTATTAACAAGAACTATTATATATATATATATATATATATATATATATTGGTTGTTTTTTAAAATATTTTTTTTTCAGAAATACATCAAAATAATTTTTTTATTTTAAAAAAATTATTTTTAATACTAACACATAAAAAAACTATTCAAAAATATAAAAAAATAATTTTAAATAATTATTTTTTAAAAAAATACAATTAAAATCGCGTTTCCAACCACTTCATCGCATATTTTAACATACTTACAATTAATAACACGATTAGGTAGCTATCACTCTCATTGTTATTATGAGGCCATCCATTATTTTGCAGTGCAGCAAATGCAAAGCCAGATACCATTTAACTTTTGGCATAATCAACCAAGTAGGATGGATTTCATATCACGGTGAGTGAATAACATATAGAAAAATTTCACACACACACACAATTTCCCCCTAAACTTAGACTAGAAGATGGCTAAACTAAAAAGCTTTTTCATCTTCTTGACTCAATTAGGCTGTATTGATGGTGGCGATGCAAATAATATCCTCTTAATTTGCTTGAAAAAAGAGAGAAATCACAGGATTTCTTGGACGCCGCTTGCCTGCTGTTCACCATGCTGGAGTCGCTGATTTCATAAAGTTCTCAAATCAGGCAGCCCATCATCAAATATTCCTGAATCCATGATTTATGTGATGAAACTTTACCAGAATTATCAGAACAATCATGATATATATATATATATATATATATATATATATATATATATATCCCTTCATAATTAAAGATGTGGTTTGCTTGTGATAGTACCCTTCAGTATAGGCATTGTTCTTCCACTTGTTGCTTGTCCATGTTTCAGTGTCCTATGTGTTTTTTTTGTTTTTTCTGTTCTTTTGTTCCAATATATAATCTTTGATCTCTTTTGCCATCAAATCACAATATATTTCTCCACTCTAAAGTTCTTTGACCAAAGTCTCCCATCATGCTACAGCTAAAATCATCTGGGAACAAACTTTAGGCCATGAAATATAGGGTTTTAATTTCATGGGGTATAGCTAGAATTGGTCCAATCGATTTCTATGGAGAGCAACCATTGATTGGAGTGAAGAACTTTTCCCATGATAATTCCCGCTTTCCTAATGGCTAAACTCATTTATTATGTCCATTCTTGAAATAAATTATTTTGAGTTGGCTACAAAAAACCTGTTTGGCCTATAAAAGGAATAATTTCTTCCATCATTTTTCATTCTAAAACCCTAACTTTGTTCATTGTTCATCACACTTTATAGTAAAGGGAATTCGAAGATAAAATGTCACACGCACAAAAGGAGCCACCTTCGCACACTACTTTTATTCGCATAGAGTTGTACTGGATATTTTCCAAACCATTATTTAGTTTTTGAGCATTATATTGTCCTCACCAAGGCAAGGCATGAATCGCCTGATGAAAGTTATAATTAGCATTTATACTGCCGTGACTAGCTGGCATATCTCCGATCTAAGGCTACAACAAACATGCATATACGCTATTTTTTTGAACGGCGAGTCATGTTCATCATGAATATTCCGATCACATTTCTTTAGACGATGAGGTTTTAATGTTTAAATTCGTTGGTTTCGCGTATCAAATCAAGTCTAGGAAGCACTAACAAAGATCAATGGCTGCGAGAAGCCTCCTTTCTTCACTTGCCTATTAGGATTTAGCTAGTGGGGGTGAGTCAATTTGGATTTGCCTTGGTGCTCCTTGCCTTTAGTATTGGTCTTTGTTTGCTTATTTGTCAAAATAAGATTAACAAAGTAGTTTAACAACAAGAACAAACAGTAATAAATTGGATTATAAAGTTCACAACAGACAAAAATAGCTGGAAATAAAGAAGAACCCTACCCCTCAAGGGTGATGAAATGGTGAAGGAAACAATGTCAAAAGGTAAATGGCGTGGACAGGGCACAGTGGGTGGCTACTGATAAAAAAAGAAGAAGAACAAAGAAAAAAACAGTAAGGATTTAAGCGTGAGCAATATCATATGAAGAAAACAAAAAGGAGGGCACCAAGGCAACATCTCCCTTAACCATCATTTTCCACCCCAAAATGATTGAAGTAATAATTCCGAGTCCCCACACTCATTAAAATAAACACCATCTGAATCAGAAAGACAATGGTGTTTGTAGAAATATTGAACAAAAGCCAATCCCAAGGGCCACAGCCATATACTCTCTTGTGTGCAAGCAGTCGTTTTTCTAGAGGGAATTATGAGTGCTTAATTTGTTTGATAGCTCTTGTGGACACCATGAGAGCCATGAGGCTCCTTCCATTACTGAAGCTGACTTGTTTGTTTGTATTTCTTTTTTTTTGTGTTGGTTATTATGTGTTTTGATCGATGGCGATGGAACCCTTTTAATATATACATGGTTACTGGGCAGGCAGCGCACAAATGGCCGGGGAGGAAGAAGAAGAGGAGGAGGAGAAGTGGGTGGTGAAAATAACTGCAATGTAATTTAACCCAACTTGATAACACCATTTTCATACTATATATATATATATATATATATATATATATATATATATATATATATATCACTGCTGTCATCACTAGTGGACACAGGTCCCAGTTCCTTTCTTGTGGCCTGCCACTGGCAGAAACTTCCCTTGTTCATTGCACATTACTGCAATTAATAATGCTGTAGTTAAAATTAATGTTTTATTTTTATTTTTTATGAAGTCGAATACATTAAAGAAGAAGCTGGCCATCAAGAAGATGGAAACCAGCAAAATACAGGGAAGAAAACAACAGAAAACACAAAGAACAAACACTCAGAACTTACAAAGAAATCAACTCTCTACCTCCCAACCAAAGAACAAACACTCAGAACTTACACAAAGAACAAACACTCAGAACGTGCACTCATGATTTCTCCAGAGATCCATACCCGTGTGAATCAAAGAGATAGAGAAGGATGGAATCCAACCTGCAACCTTTGCACATTAGGAAGTTAAATTAAAGTTGACAGTTAAATTAGTTAATACAGCTTGGAAATTTTTTTCTTCTTTTGAGATTGTGACTCGCATTGATCAAGTTATCAACGCACCAGGCCGATTATTCTGTTACGTGGCTTTTGAAAGAAACATTCTACAGTATTGGGTAAAAAATAATAAATATTATCTACATGTTTTTTCTGTAACTCCTGTTTTAAAATTATACAAATTCAATGAGCAGGCTTGCCTCAGCCCACTCATTTGAGCTTTTTTTTGTAACTTGTCTATGGCTATTGTTTTTATCGGCCCTTTCCTCTCTTCTGCTTCTTTTTTTATTTTTCTTTTAATTTTTAATTTTTATTTAATTTTATTATATACTGGATTTTTTATTTTCTTTTTGGGTTTTTTTGGCTTTTTTTAAATATTATAGTTTTTTTTCTATTTCATCATTTAATGTTAAAGTTTTTATTTAATTTTATTATTTAATATAGGATTGATGATAAATAAGTTTTTGTATTTTTTATTATCTAATAAAATAAAAAAATATTTTAACTAGTGGAGTTCATAGCCTAAATTGCAAGTTTGGTAGGATGATTAATGTTAACTTGATCTATATTTATTTTTGTTGAACCTGTTCATTCGACAAGATCATATCAAGAAAACTTCCATACAACTTAAATTTATAAGGAGTAAAGTTGTGATATTTCAAGGTTGACCATTAATTTAGATTTAATAACAATAACAAATAATTTTATATGGCATGATTATTATTTTTTTCAGACCCATAACGTAGTGCTGCCTTAAAACTAGTAAGCAAGAATTAAGATAGTTTCCTTTTTTTTTTTTTTTAGTTTAAGACTTTAAGTATTCGTGTAAAGACTGGCTTTAATTTATTTTTCCATCTGAACAAATCATTTTTACACAATTTTCTCTTCAGGAAATTCTTTGTGGTTTATATTCTTATAAATAAATAAATGAGAACATTATAAATTTTACTGCACTTTTATCTGTATAGATGATCTTTGATGAATTTGTCTTTAAATACAATTTTGCACCTTTATACTTTCATGGATATCTTTGATTATGTTGTCTTTGACTAGAATTTTCATACCCATAATGCCACATGCCTAAGTTGAATTACTAATCATAACATCATTTTTTTCAGATAGTTTCAAATTAGTTAATCAATTTCGTGGCTTTTAGGTCTAATTACTTGCGCACCATTATGTCCATGGTGCAGATCCCAGTAGAAGATGCAGTGTCTTGTTGAAATAGGCCGGTAGCATGAGGATAGAGCGCCATAAAGCCATGAAAACCATAAGAAATACTTGGTCAACAAAGCCTCCCGCACACTCCTTGTATCGTGGAATCTGCAGCAAACAACCTGCATAATCCCACTTAATCATCATTTCTGGGGAAGAACTAATGTTACCCTGCAACCTCCTGCTATTTCTTTCTCCTCTCTCCAAAGGCTGTATATATTTGCATTTCAATGGCGTAAGTAGTATTCTACAGAATTGTACGTATTGTCTTTTAGATGGTTCTAATGTGTCAAAAATTGGTAGTATCTGTAAAGTAGAAGGTAGGATAGCCTATTGCTCCTATATATGTTTTATGGCTGTGTAGAATTGACGTAGCCTGGGGATCCCCTGATCACCACACCACTGTCAGCAATATTTCGGCATTAAACAGCAATTCATTTCCCACAATTTAAAAAGAAGTCACTCAATTTTGCGATAAGACCGAGACAATGCACTTAAAATTCATGGAATAAGAAAAACAAATACTAATAAACAGTAAACACTAATTTACTACTTTAGTGTAGAAATACATAATTTTTTCCTTCTGTAGTGTACGCGATTGGTCAAGCAAAACTGTTGTTGGAGCTTTATTTTGATGTCTTTACAAGAGAGGAATCGACGAGAATTAATGAGCACATGCAAATCATGTTTGAGTTTTACTAAATATTCTAATTACTATTAACAATAAATGGATAGAAGGGTGATCTTGTCTAGGACAAAATCAATAAAGATAAAAATGTTTGAGACTCAATTGATAATAGGGTGAGGAACAAAATCAAAGTTTTCGTTTTTTCCTTTCACTTCTCTTTTACATACATGCATCTTATAACAAAATCTAAAATAACTCAGTCATTCACTACGCACACACTCACATTTGACCATGGATTTTTATAGTGAAAATTATCATTTTATCCTTAACAATTCAAGCCTTATAACATGCTTTCAAGAGTAATATTGTATTTTTCACCGAACATATTTGTTATTACAGGATTGAACGAGAGTAAAAAAGTCTTTTAATCTTTGATTCGCATGTTGTAATGTCTAAAATACCCATAAAAATTGAATTTTCTTAACTATAAAAATAGAGCGTATTTATATTTTTATTCTGCTTGGCATAGTGTAGTTACTAAAGTGCTCTCAAAGTAAAAAAAATCTATAGCTAAGATTGAGGGGTTTTATGGTCTTTTTATTATGTTTTTTTTATTAATATTGTGTGGGGTTGGGGCACTTTGGTATTTGTATAAATTAAATTTTTTCTTAAAAGAAAAAAAATTGATGGCATGTTTGAAAGATGCCCATGCCCTTTGGACAACATGTGTGATGCCTCCTAGCAGTTGAATACCACATTTCGAGGCAACGTTCGATGAGTCTTGCCGCTCCATTTAAGGTGGTGAGATGCATGTATGAAGTGTCTTCTAATGGCCAAACATCACATTTTAGGTTTGACCTTCAATGTTTTGATTTTTAATTTTGATTCTTGGCTCTTTTATTAAATTTAAATTTCTTTTCAATTTCATCTTTAGATCCATGATCTTTTTTTTTTTAATTTTTTCATATTTGGTCCCTATTCTTTTGATTTTAATTTTGATTTTTGTTTTGGATTATTTTGTTAATTTGGATTTTCTTTTTAATTTTGCCATTTAATTCAGAATTTGATCATGTTTAATGTTTGACCTTTAATATTTTGATTTGTAATTTCGATTCTTAACTCTTTTATCAAATTTTAATTTGTTTTTAATTTTATCATTGGATTATAATCTTGATTTTTTATTTTGGTGTCCTCCCCCTATGTACACTTGTTTGGCCAAGAAGGATTGTGTGGAGAACTTGAATTGGTTGGTTAAATTGATTTTTAATTCATGTTGAAATGTGTTAATTAGATGTTAATAAAGGAGCAATGTATTAATTGCAAAGAAATGGAGAAAAACACATGCATTCCTTAGGAAAGGAGGTTTCAACCACATGATAAAAAAAATGGGATATAATTTATGATGTAATTGATGGTTGAATTATGTTTAGATATGCTAAAACTAATGAATAAAATATGAATTATGATAAATTTGAACAAAACCATATATCCCTTTTTTTCATGGTAAGTTCGGCCAAGACTAAAAAAAATATAAATTAAAGGAATAAATTGTTGTATAAATTGTTGTATAAATTGAAATAGTAATGTTTGTGGTTGATAAATTAATGATTGGGTGATGTGTGTGGAATTTTAAGAAACTTGAAAGAATTTCCTTGTCTTTCTTGTGTAGATTTGATTTTTGAAAGAGTAAAAAGAACAGTGTATTGAATTAATGTATTGGTGTTAAATTGTATTATTAGATGTTAAGTGGAATGTGTAATGTATAAATTATGTGCCAATCTGTTTGGGATTTATAAATGAAAATGTGTTTTCTTGGAAGGTAGATTCAACCAAAATAGAATAAAGGAATAATAGATTGATTTGATCAAATTGAAGAGTGTTTTTAGGAGTAAAGGATTTTATTAGAAAAAAAAACTCATATCGATGCTTGGCTAATTTTCACAAATGAGAGAGGAGTTATATGTGAAGAAAATATTTGTAATGCTGCCTATATAAAGTAAAATAGTATATTGAGAGATATGTTAATGAATAATATTTAAGCATTAAAAGTCTACATGTTTTTATTACCATTGATTTGAGACTTGAATTTGAAATGAAAACTTCAATTGGATTCCATAATAATTAAATTGTATATGATGTGTTATTCTTGTTGGTATAAGAGAGGTCACGAGATTTAGTCAGCAATAATGAATTTCTACTCGAGCACGAACACCAAATAAAAGTTCTACATCACAACCATTTATTCTTTTTTCAAATTCAAGAATTATAATGTAACAAAAATAAGTTTTAGGACAAAAATGTTAAGATAGAGAGGCATGTTTTTTACAATTAAAAAAACCTTGCACTCTTTTCTCATGGTCAAATTCGTCATTAAATCTTTTCTTTTGCAAAATTTAAATCTTTTTTATTTTTTGTAAAATCAAGCATTAACTCAATGTAAAAATATTATTTTACAAGCCATAAAATGATTCCGTTTTGCAAAATTGAGAATCATCTTGATGTCAAAATGACTTTTGATATCTCAATAACCTCATATAAAACAAATTAAAACAAATTACAAAACCAAATGCTAAGCCAATGCAATGTCAAATACTAATTTTTTTTTATAAAAAAATTAATAACCAAATTTGAAAGAAAAATTAAAAGGATGAAAAAATTCAAACGGTCTAGTATTTAAGGCTGGCTATTCAAGATTTATTGATAATCAAATGCATTTATAAAGGCTCTATGGTTGCATCAAACTTCAACATAGGTTTCTTGGATGATCCTGGATCTCTTCCACACTTAATAATGAGAAAAATGAAACTTTTTGGGAATTTCAAGGGTTGATGTTGAGAAAATTGAAATAAAGTAATCCAAAAGGGAATATTGTTGAATTTATAAGGGCTAGATATAATTTTATTTTCCTTCTTTTTCGTTTTTCTCGGATGGATGAATATGTTTGCCTAATGCGAAGTGCCTGAGGGGAAACTTCCATGGGTGGGGAGGTGAAACTAATCAAGTAAGCAATGCATGCAGTTCGTTTTTTTAAGGCCATCAGCAGAAGGGATGGAAGATTATCCTTGGAATATTTGTCATATCCCATATTGATGGGTGAAAAATTGATAATTAATCTTATTAAGAGTGTTAATTACTAATTTTTTATACATGTTTTGAGGGGTATGTAGGCTTGTATTATCAGAAATAAAACCGTGAAAACAATAAGATTTAAAACAGATAATCCATGACAAGTTAAGTCTATTTGTAATAATATTCCACTTAACTATCTAAATTAGAAATGATACTCAACGCCAACTAAAAACACTTGTTAAGGGCAATTCTCAGAGGATCAAGAACTCATTTCGTTGAAGAGTTAGCTAGTTTAAAGACATTCACTCGGGGCAATCCTCCAAGCATAGGAAAATAGAGAATGCAACTACTTTAAACTTTATTTTTGAAAATTACATGGACATGTTACCTGAGCTCAAAAGAATGGAGATAAAAATGAACTTTCAAAATAAATTTCAAATCCATCACTTATTATGCTATTTTTTTCACTTTAGTCCCCCTATTTTTCTATTCAACCGCCTCCTAAAAATATGCAATTTGAATACTAATTTAAGCTCAAAATAGCTAAATCATGCAAAATAAAAGTTTGAGAATAAAAAAAAAAAAAAAAAAAGCATTGTTCAAATCTACAATATTGTGTGAGGAGGTGAGCAGTAATAATAAAAGGATTTTTTTTAGTTTCTTTTAATTGGATGGTGATTGAGTTACGTATGTTTTTTCATTTTTTTTTTATATAAAGTTATTTTATTCTCATTTAATTTTTGTTTTGTTATTAAATAAGATCATTGAGATCTTTTTAGAATAGAGAGTATATTTTTATAACATTGACAAACATTTATTTTTTTAATAGTCATTTTTTTTATTATTTATAATCATATTATTAAATTAGTCAAGCTTAGTTAACTTATTTGAATTAATAATTCGAGTTTTAAAATTTTCTTATTCTTTTAAAAGTGCTACCATCGTCTAAACATTTTAACTCAACCTACAATATAGTGTTTGATAATATAATACAAGTTATTTTTAAAAAGTGGTTTTTAATTAAATATATATCAAAATAATTTTTTATTTTTTTAATTTTTGTACAACATATCTAAACTATATATAAAAAATACTTTAAAATATTAATTTAATAATTTTTTAAATAAAAAATATTTTAAAAAATATTCACGATGACTCACTAATAATAGTTTAAAAAACTGATCTCAGAATATCTTTGTTGCTAAAATAAATAAAAATATATATCAAGTGACTAGATAATTGGTGCGATCAGATTTTAGTCGTGGATGGTCATTGAAGTTATCCTGCTATTGTCGGAGCTTCTTCAATGACAAAGCTAGATTTGGGCAAGGGATAAAATTCATTAAAACAATTGTTAAAGGACAATATTGCTGACAAGAATATAGATTAGGGGCATTTTTGTAGTTAATCTATTCTAGAGGACGAAAACAGCAGAATTTTAAAGGCTGCAAGACCCGCCAAAGCATGAGCGCCATGGTTCATGGCAGTCCACACCTCTCAATTATGGCTGTTAACAAGGCTTTTCTTCTCTTACCACGCAATACCTTTATACAAGAAAATCCCACCTATACCCACCTACACTTTCTCCACACTCGCTCAAAACCAAACCCAACCACCCGCCAAGATAAGAACTTTTTCTCATATTTACCAACAATGCTCGAAACAAAACTCTCTGAATCCTGGCAAACAAGCACATGCTCGAATGATTTTTTGTGGTTTTGAACCTACAACCTTTGTGTCCAATTGTTTGATACAAATGTACATAAAATGTTTGCATTTGGACTATGCGTGCAAGGTGTTTGATAAAATGTATCTGAGGGATGTGGTTTCTTATAACTCCATTATTTCTGGATATGCTAGTTGTGGGGAAATGGATATTGCGAGAAAGTTCTTTTATGAGATGCCGGAGAGAGACGTGGTGTCGTGGAATTCAGTGATTTCCGGGTTTTTGCAGAATGGTGAGTGTCGGAAGTCGATTGATGTTTTTTTGGAGATGGGGAGGTGCGGTGTGGGTTTTGACCGAGCAAGTCTTGCTGTTGTTTTGAAAGC
This sequence comes from Populus tomentosa, assembly GCA_018804465.1. Classification (NCBI taxonomy): domain Eukaryota; kingdom Viridiplantae; phylum Streptophyta; class Magnoliopsida; order Malpighiales; family Salicaceae; genus Populus; species Populus tomentosa. The sequence goes on from CM031975.1 coordinate 9,288,288, forward strand.
TTGTGGGGCTTTGGAAGAGTGTGATATGGGAGTTCAGGTTCATGGACTTGTGGTGAAGTTTGGATTTGATAGTGATGTGGTCACTGGGAGTGCTTTGCTTGGTATGTATGCAAAGTGTAAGAGATTAGATGATTCACTTTCAGTTTTTAGTGAACTTCCTGAGAAGAATTGGGTTTCTTGGAGTGCAATGATTGCTGGTTGTGTTCAAAATGATCGGAATGTTGAGGGTTTAGAGTTGTTCAAGGAGATGCAAGGGGTGGGATTTGGGGTTAGTCAATCTATCTATGCTAGTCTTTTCAGATCCTGTGCAGGATTGTCAGCATTAAGATTGGGTAAAGAGTTGCATAGCCATGCTTTAAAGAGTGCTTTTGGATCTGACATCATTGTAGGAACTGCCACTTTGGATATGTATGCAAAATGTGGCAGGATGGCAGATGCTCAAAAGGTACTTAGCTCAATGCCGAAATGTAGTTTGCAATCTTATAATGCCATTATCATTGGGTATGCCAGAAGTGATCGAGGCTTTCAAGCTTTGAAGTCATTTCAGCTTCTGTTGAAGACTGGCCTTGGTTTTGATGAAATAACTCTATCCGGAGCATTAAATGCTTGTGCATCCATCAGAGGAGATTTGGAGGGGCGTCAAGTTCATGGATTAGCAGTTAAGAGTATTTCTATGTCAAATATTTGTGTTGCAAATGCCATCCTTGACATGTATGGTAAATGCAAGGCTCTAGCTGAAGCTTCTGAACTGTTTGATATGATGGAAAGGAGAGACGCTGTCTCTTGGAATGCAATTATCGCGGCATGTGAGCAGAATGGAAACGAAGAGGAAACACTTGCCCATTTTGCATCAATGATTCACTCAAGAATAGAACCTGATGACTTCACTTATGGCAGTGTCTTGAAAGCTTGTGCTGGTCGACAAGCTTTAAACACCGGCATGGAGATCCATACTAGAATTATAAAATCTGGAATGGGTTTTGACTCATTTGTGGGAGCTGCCCTTGTTGATATGTACTGCAAGTGTGGAATGATAGAAAAAGCGGATAAAATCCATGACAGAACAGAACAAAAGACAATGGTTTCTTGGAATGCTATTATTTCTGGATTCTCTCTGCTACAACAAAGTGAGGATGCTCATAAATTTTTTTCAAGAATGTTGGAAATGGGTGTAAACCCAGACAACTTCACTTATGCAGCAGTTCTTGATACTTGTGCAAATTTAGCTACTGTTGGTCTTGGGAAGCAAATACATGCTCAAATTATCAAGCAGGAACTGCAATCAGATGTGTACATATGCAGCACTCTTGTTGATATGTACTCAAAGTGTGGAAACATGCAAGATTCTCAGCTGATGTTTGAGAAAGCACCTAACAGGGATTTTGTAACGTGGAACGCCATGCTTTGTGGTTATGCTCATCATGGTCTTGGAGAAGAGGCATTAAAACTTTTTGAGCGTATGCAACTTGTGAATGTAAAGCCAAATCATGCAACTTTTGTTTCTGTCCTCAGAGCATGCGCGCACATGGGGTTTGTTGATAAAGGGTTGCATTACTTTGATGTCATGCTGAGTGAGTACGGTTTAGATCCTCAATCTGAGCACTATTCATGTATGGTTGACATACTAGGGAGATCAGGGCGCATTGATGATACATTGAATCTTGTTCAAAAGATGCCTTTCGAAGCTGATGCTGTTATCTGGAGAAATCTGCTTAGTGTTTGCAAAATCCATGGGAATGTAGAGGTTGCAGAAAAAGCAACTAGGGCTCTTTTGCAATTGGATCCGCAAGATGCTTCTGCTTGCGTTCTTCTATCAAACATTTATGCTGATGCAGGAATGTGGGGTAATGTTTCGGAGATGAGAAAGATGATGAGGCATAATAAGCTGAAAAAGGAACCAGGTTGTAGCTGGATTGAATTGAAAGATGAAGTGCATGCATTTCTTGTTGGAGACAAAGGCCATCCAAGACACGAAGAGATATATGAGAAACTTGGAGTGCTAATCGGAGAGATGCAGTCAGTTGGATATATACCTGATTTTGATGTTTTGCTTGATGAGGAAGTAGAAGAACATGAGCAACTAAAAGAGCTAAGAACCTGCGCATCCAATAGTTTAACATGGTGATGGCTGGATCTTAGAATTAAGGGTTTGAGAAGTCCTGAGGATTCAGTAAGATTGTAGGTCACGCAGTATTAACATTCTTGTTTGGTACAATATAGAGCCTGCGCCAAACCTCAGATTACTATCCAGACACATTCCTTTTTCCAATTGAGCTTCTCACCCAGGCGGGTACATGTCGCTTACTCTTGGGAAATCCTGGAAAGTGGAAACTGCGGTAGTTGAGTTATCAAAAAAAAAAAACGTGGATCAGAAATGATGTTGGAAAACTGGCCATCAAAGAGCTCCAGAATCCGGATAAATTTTGTCTCGAGTTTTTGTTAATTTACAGCAATGTAGGACATCCATAAGCAGCATTTTCAAGTTGTAAAACCGTATCAAATCACTTCCCAGATTCAGAAAGGAAGACCTTCAAGATTGTACGCTGCATTCTTGTCCTCTCGATGGTGTATCATTTTGGTTATCCACAAATCTGGGAAAAAAGATCTGGACATTATAACTTGGCAATTCTTTTAATCGTTTCACTGGTTGCCAAGCGATAGGATCATGTAGAAGGACTACATGCTCTGCTTGGTCATGGACTCCGGTAGAAGCTGCACCTTCGCTCTCTAATAAAGTGAAAATGGACTCTACTTCAATTTCTTGTTCGGTTGGGCTATCCAAGCCCGCCCGTTTGCCAGATTTATGACAGGCCGTCCCATCTCCAATGCCCGTTGATCAGAACTGCATCTATTGCTCCAAGTCGAATGATCGGAATCTAACCAAGTGACTACTGTTCTTTTCCAGAATTGCTTGATTTCTTCTCTAATAGAACTTATCATTTCCTCTTTTTTTCTGATTTTGGCGTGCCCTTTAGTTAAAAACAAAATATAGAGCAAGATTGACCCTTGGTCGCGGTAAATTTCTTCCTGTAGTTAAAAACAAACTTTGCATGAGATTGAACCGAGCAGAGCAATTTATCATTTCCAAAGATTTTCCTCCAGATTTGTGCGTTTGTTACAGAAAATCAAGTTGCCAAAATAGAATCTTCTAGGTCATTCTTGATCTGTCTGAAAACCTTGTGCCTAATGCTGCTCTCTTGGGCTTCTAGCACAAGAAGAAGTAACATTGCTCTCACCAAAACGGAAGCTTCTGTGGCTGACATATGTATACTATTGCCGAAATCAGTGTTATGAACATCGCCATGAAAACATGCTTAAAGCTAAGCAGTCCTGCATCTATTCTTCTCAGAGTCTCAAGCTCAGATATAGAATCTGCGGATGCCACTTCAGTTTCACTAACAGGTCCACTTTTCTGGGCCTTGTCCAACTGTAAGCAGAAAGGATATAAAAAAGGTATTTAGAACCCAACATTAATCGATGACGCAAGTTCTAGTTATTGCAGTGCTTGAATGGGACTCAGAAGTGTATAAAATTAGGCTCGAAGGCTAACGAGTTTGCAATGTTTCTAAAGAAGTTCACATGACAAAGTAAAAAATGTTCAGACCAAGGACTTGAATGTTGTACAAAGACAACACGCCCTAAAGGCAGAACTCATTCCTTGTTTAAAAAAAGAAGGTAATTTAGTCGGTATTTAAAACTCTCGAAAGAAACAGATGAGTTTAGATAGAGGTAAAGAAAGATTAGGTTTTCTCGAGTTCCAATGATTAATGTGAAGGCCAACTTATTGAGAATGTAACAGCTAATACCCACCTCAGATATAGTAGCTGAGAATTTGACTAAATTTTCACCACTTCCTTTGTAATGATACTTGATATCACCACAGGCATCTTTACCTGTCTGCTGTAACACCAGAGTTTGGTTCTGTAGTGCTAGTGATGTTATATGCATGTATCACAAAACGCATCACAAAACCTTAGCAGAAATTTCTCATTAGTACCATTCCTTGTCTCATCACCCACCTCATCATCAGAATTCAAATCTTGTGATGGAGCCAAATGTATTGATAACCACACTATTTGTAAATATAATATCATATTAACAACATAATACATGCATGATACCAGAATATTTAAATTTTCTAGCTCTTTATATTTCATACAATGAAGAAAAATAAATATATTAATGAATCATAATAATTGTAAGAATAAACAATGAAGAGTTTTTAGTAATTGCACACACAAAAAAGGATACGAAACACTACTCATTAGTGGCTGAAATTGTTCTAAGTTCAGGACTCCAACCAACTTGTTGTTACCTTTTTTTCACCTAAAAAAATCAAGAGAAGAAAAAAAATATTAAAAAATACAAGATGATACATACAAAGAAAACTTAGAAGACTGTCCAATATGGTGGTGAATGATAAAAAAAAACATGTGGAAACATTGGAGCACTAGAATGTACAAGATTGGTAAAACTAGCAACCCGATTCTGATTGATAAAATGCCCAATTGGTGAAAATATTTGTATTTGGAGTAAAGAAATATAATTTGGATGAGTAAGGACTCAAAAAGGATTCTGAAAGACTTAATTAATTTTATTGAGGATTTATTGCAAGAAAAATCATTTTTTGAAGTCAATTCGAGTATTAATTAGAAAGAAAATTAAAGTTTGGGGACTGAGATTGAATTTTGATAATTGATTAAATCGGGGGCTTAATTGTAAAAAACAATTAGTTTGGTATCCTAATAGGGGTTTGAGTAAAGAAATTCAAAGCTAATGATCAAATCGTAAAAGGCACGAGAGTAAAATGATCAATTAAGGGTTCAAATGCATAAATCAAAAACTATGGACCAAGATGAAAATTGTGCTAAACTTCAGAGCTGATATTTGAGTCTGGTGAGGGTTAAATTGCATACAATTAATAGTTTTGTGTCAATTAAGGGTGAATATGCCACAATTAAAGAACAGAGAATAAAATCAAATATGTTAGATCCCAAATTAAAAACCTTGATTTCTAGGGATTTAACCTAGACAATGTGTCATTTAGCCTTTGTTCATCTTCTTGCTTGACAATTCGTGATGATCAAGTTGACACTTTTCAAGAGCTTGTTGTGAAGTTCTAGACTGTAAAATGGCATGCATATTTTTTTTTTTTTTTTATAAATGGATGAGAAACGCTCTCCAACCCTATTTCCATGAAATTAAACATTTACATCCGAATTCTTTCATAGAAGTCCTCAACATCTTATCCTTAATCAGTCATCACTCAATTTTTAGATTATGAGCTGATCGAGTTGGCACCTTCAAGTGAGTGAATATGAAGTTACAAATCTCTAAATTGAACAAGGTTGGATCCAAACAAAATACAAATTGAACAAGGTTAGATACAAACAAAATACATGCACTCTCTCTAATAACTTCAGGTGTTCTTCAACGATGATGAAGTTAGAATTGCTCTAAAGAAACCTTGAAAGTAGTCAATTCAATCTATGGTTCCTGAAACAAAATAAAACACATAAATTTAGAAAAAAAAGAAGAAGAAGGAAATGATTTTAGATAATATTGAAAATTTTAATTACATGAAGTTTTGAAATGTGCGGTTAAAAAAAATATTACCTTGCAAATGGTGTCAATTATACAATGTGTTGTCAATAATTTCAAGGTTATGAAGCATGGAACCCAAGAAGAATAAAATAAGGAGGCAAATCTAGTGTATGGTTTAGAGTTTAAGAAAGGGATTTGGGTTATGAATGGGTAATCTTTTGGGTGTTTGAATGATTTGTTGACAAAAAAAAAATGAATATAAGATCTAACAATTAGAAAGAGATTTGGTAAGAAAGTAAAAGTTTAAGAGGTGAAGAGATTGAAAGGAGGAATAATGGAGAGAAGAGCAACAAGATGGATGGGAGAGGAGAAAAGTGAAGCAATGAAATGATTATTTTAAATAGTAAAAATTCAACTATCTCATGAAGTGTCAGTGTACATTATGTAACTGCGGTTAATATTTAGAAAAACAAGTCACACTTGCTTTTGCTGAACCTATGGTTGGAACACAGAAAGTATAGGTCCCATGAGTTTAAAAGTGTGGTTGACATGCTAACTCAACAACACAATTTTATGGTTTTAACTTAATGCAGTAGCCACCACAAAAACAAACAGGGTCTAAAGCTTCAATGCTTTTTATTATTTATTTTTTTTATTTTGTGTATTTCACTATTATTAGTTAATAGATTTACTTCTTATTTGTATCATATTTTCCGTCTAAAAAGTGATGTGTGTGTGTGTGTATTTATGAAATATCTTGAATCTTAAAATGTAAGATATTAATTAGAATAAATAATGTTAAAAAGAGAAATTTCAAATGGTGAAAAAGAGTTTTGAGGAAACTAGTTTGCTTGGATTGGTGAGATCTAGTTTAGAAACTCAGATCTCAAGCTCCGTCTTTTAAATTAAAAAGAAAATAAATATATTCATGAAATATCTTGAATGTTAAAATGTAAGATATTAATTATAATAAATCTTGGTAAAAATTCTTGAATTTAAACACTGTACGTGCCGTAAAAACACAATATCCTTCCTCGGATGCTGGCATGTGTGTTACATGTGTCAAACACTTTTTCTTTTTCATTCGATTTAGTCTATGATTCTCTAATATCTCTTTAATTTAGACTATAATTCTCTATTAACTCTTATATGTTTTCCCTTCCTAGTTTAATTCTGTCCATGATTTTCTACTAACTTTTTAATTTTATCCCTAAATTTATCCCAACCTAGTCCAATAAAAGCCCAGTTGGGGAGAGAGGATAGTACGAGAAAAGAAAGAACACTTGACCAAACATAATAAAAAAGCAAAAATATACTCACACCTTGAAAAAATATTGTCATGCTCATTTTAAACTATTTGATTTATAGTTTCAAAATACTATAAACTTTCATTAATTGTAAATAAATAAATAAATAAGATGCTCAAACACTTTAAAGCTCAGGCTAAGCAGGAAGTTTCATTGATAGTCTTAAGTTGGGATAACTTAACCTAGTTTAATAATATTATCAAAAAAACATTTTATCACTTTGGGGTGTTTTTTCCACTAAAATAATAAGTAGTATGGTAAGTAATCTAGTAAGTCGTAAACATTTTTAGTATGGTAAGACCACTAGAGACTTATATGATCGTTAACTTTAAAACCTTGACGGATTAATTGAGGTATACATAAAATAATTTAGACACCTACAGTTACAAAAAAAAAAAAAAAAAAAACTTAGCACTTTATTAATATTTTGATCTTTAGTATAGTTTTATTATTATTATTATTATTATTATTATTATTAACTTTTATATATAAAAAACAAGATTTGTTCTTAATGGATTTTAAACAGCCATCTCTATTTAATTTTGCAGGGAAATATTTCTCAACATTGTTTGCCATGCAAATCAATGTCTCAATGAAGTTTAAGTGCAAAATGTTGTAAATTGTGACATATGGAAACCTTATAATTTCCTTATCCTAACTTCTTTTAATAATTCGAGAGTGAATGTGCAAGAGAAGAGATATACAATAAACTTGCAAGTTTTGGGATGTGATCAATACTGAAAGTCAAGCATGGCCACTCATAGCCCATCTGCTTCTTCTTATGTCAGAATTTCTTGCACCAAAATTCCCTCTCTCTAACGCGTCCCCGCGTCCAAGTGAAAATGGTCATTTGATGGTGAAACTAGGGGACCATTGCTTGCATTATCATTGCTTTTCTTGGGCTATTGGGCTCATGGACCCACACCCTTCACCATCACAACCCCCAATTTCTGTCTTGACGCAACAGCCTCAAATTTGTAATTTAGTTTCTTTTCATATATATATATATATATATATATATATATATATGAATACCCGGTTCAATTTATATATATTTTAATTAATTTCACATAATATAAAATTAGTGACTTTATAAATCTTTAATAATACTGAAATTTATGGGACTTAAACTGGTAATTTTTAAAAAATAAATTTAAAATTTGATTAATAAAATTATATTCCTCATGATTTTAGCTTTTGTTTTATAATAAACTAATCATGGATCTTTCTCATTAATAAGTAAACTACTCATGTGTGAAGCTAATGCCTCATATTTAAAGAGAACATGCCAGTAAATTGCTTGGTCTAGATTCATAGTGTATTAACAAATCACGAACATCCTCATAGGTGGCGCAACCATAGCCTCATGTTTATTATAGAGTAATAATGAGTAATCATGATTAGTAAGCCTTCCATGTTCTTAATGTAGTCTTATTCATGGTGATTAAGGCCTGCCCATGATAATGAAGACTGAATTAACTAATGGGTTGGGGGAAAATTAGTCTCCTAATTGATTATTATAAATAGACATAATCCCCAACTTGGATACTACTTTATTACAATAATTCTTAGCTCCCTTGCTAGAACTGTCGCTTCAATTATGACAAAACTACGCGAAAAACGTGGCTTCCTTGGATCCATCTCCATTATTACATTTATTAATAGATATACTTTATATTAGTTATTTTTGCTTAAACTTGGGTTTAAAAGGGTTAAAATTAAGGTTATAATTTATATTTTATTTATAATAATTGTTTTTTAAAATATTTTTTATATAAAAATATATCAAAATAATATTGGTCTCACCTTTCTACTTTCTTTACATAATTTGTTTTCTGATAAATTATTTTTTAAAATTTTAGTTAGAAATAGATAATATCTCCTTAATAATGATTTGGATTAAAAAAAATCTCTTGTTTTAAACCAAGTATTTTAACCACAAAATTAGAAAATAATCCATGTATATTTTTATTTTATATTTTTAATTGGACTTACAAAGAAATTTAAATATCATACAAAATCTACCTCTATCAATATAAATCCAAACATAATGAGCAACTAAATTATTCATCAAGAACAAAATCACATAAAATTGCTCATAATTGGCTGCTAGATCCTTCTTTCTTTCAAAGAGTGGATTTCTCAAATCTATTTTCAGTAGAAATAGTCGAAAAGTTAAGATTTGAGATTTTATAGATTTCAACATTCATTTATATATATATATATATATATATATATATATATATATATATAGAAAGAATGCTGGAAAAAGCTAATGAGTGTTATCAGGACATCCCTTAACCATGATCTAAATATTCTAATAAAATATTTAAATAAAAACCAATTATATTTATTAGAGAAATATTGTTTTCAATTTTTTTTAAATAACCTAGATTAATACCAGATTAATCCTCTAATTCATAACCCGAGCTTGAGTAAGGTTAGTTCATAACGAAAACCTTGGGTTGGGTCAATCCACGACATAAGCTTTGAACAAGGTGGACTCTGATCGGTTCTTATAATTATTATATTCTTTATATATACCCATCGTCATTTTTCTCGTTTTGAGTAAATGAGTGTATTTCTTCATTACCAGACAGACAAGACCGTGCATACATACGACAAGCTCTCTTTCTTCTGATTGATTATTCGTTCCTTTATAAATCAAAGGCAAGACATCAAACATTACATCTATCTCTTTGTAAAAACTCAACAGCCCTTTTATCTTCTGACATTTGGCTCCTTTGTTTCCGTCAAATTCTTGATTTTTAACTCCCTCAATCTTGATTTCTTTCTTTTCTGGGTCTTCAAGAGTTGTTCCTTTGCCTCTGTAAATTGATTGGTTTGGTCTTTATATATGGTCACTTCTGGGATTTTTGTTTTAATAACTAAGATCCTAGCTTTTGATGACTGTGAATATTTAGTTGTTTTTATAGCTTAAAACTTCGAGGTTTTGTTATCTGGGTTAGTGTCGTTTCGAGGGATAAAAAATATTTCTGAAAGGTTTTTAAAGCTGGGCTTTGCAAATTGTACTGTTGAGGGCTACTGGGTTTTATAGTTGATCCTGATAAGCTCATTTGAAATCCAAAGCACCGAGTTCCTATTTGGATTCCTACAAAAGTACACAGGTCAGGATTCTTTCACTTTGCTAATTACTTGAATCTAATATTCAAGCTTCATTTATTGTGCAGTTTTGAAGGCGATTTTTTTTCTCTTTTTTAATGTCACAGATATCCTTGTAGCAGACAGTAGGAGGGTAATCTGCTTTGTAGATTTTGTGTAAAGTTTGATAATTGTGATTGGAGAAACCAGTTAACGATAATAGAAAGATGACAACTGGAAATATTGCTTCGAAGAAGGAGAGGAAATCAAGGAGGAACAAGCCAGTTGATGAGAATGCTCCCTTATTGCCTAAAAGGCAAGAGGATGTTGGTTTTGATGAGTTTAATGGAGCTTCCTTTACTGGGGCTGTGTTCAATTTATCAACTACAATAGTTGGTGCAGGAATCATGGCTTTGCCTGCCACCATGAAAGTGTTAGGCCTTGTTCTTGGGGTTTCCTTGATCATCTTCATGGCTTTCTTGGCAGAGGCTTCAATTGAGATGTTGCTAAGGTTTAGCAGGGCAGGGAAGTGTGCTTCTTATGGGGGACTTATGGGGGATGCCTTTGGAAAGACTGGAAGGATTATGTTGCAAGTTGCTGTTTTAATCAATAACGTTGGTGTACTCATTGTGTACATGATTATTATTGGTACGATCTCTTTCCATTATCTGTCATGTGTATGTTAATTTATTGCTATATTTCTATGCTTTTATTACCTGCATATATGTGCCTTTTATTTTATAATTTTTATGTTTTTTGTGGTTCTCATTTCTACTCCAGTTGGATCATGCTTAATTGTATTTGAAAGACCTGAAATTTGTTCTGTGTTTGCTTAACTGAAGGTGATGTGCTGTCTGGAACATCTTCAAGTGGATCTCACCATGCAGGTGTTCTTGAAGGTTGGTTCGGAGAACACTGGTGGAACGCGCGAACCTTTGTTCTTCTTGTCACAACACTTTTTGTATTTTCTCCACTGGCTTGCTTTAAGCGAATTGGTAAGTTGTCTTGACTTGGTCAGAAAGAGTTAATATTTAGCTGCTTTCTCATTTTCTTCATGGGCATCCCCATCGAGTCAAAAGGAAAAAAGAAAGGAGATTTAGCAATTGTTGATACCGAACTGTGTTATATTTACAGTATTTTAGGCACCTTTCACAGATTCTGGTGATTTGGAGTGCTGGCCTGATGGCTACTTTACTAGTAGGACTTTTTTTTTCCTCTTCGTGGCAAAAGAGCAATTATTTGCAGGAAGCTTTCCGTGTATCAAGAGCTTCAGGAAGACCATTAGTTGTAAAATGGATGAAAACTTGCTTTTGCTCTTTTTCAAAATTCTTTTTTTGCTAAAAGGGTTAATATTGATACTTTCCATTCTAGCTATTTTTTCTTACTTGTGAACTATGCTTGATATGAATGCTTTTAACATCCATATAGCATATGTTATTTATTCACTTGTTCTGCTATTTCGCTCTCTTTGCTATGTGAACTCCTTAAATCATATCTTTTCCAGCCCAATTTAATCCTATACTAGCTTTTAGCTGCTTGTAATAATTACATCATTAATTTACCATTTTATGTTTGGTTCTTCAATAAGGAGAATGATTATGCCATGTATCTTTGCAGATTCTTTAAGTTATACATCTGCCTTATCAGTCGCGCTAGCAGTTGTATTTCTTATCATCACTGTGGGGATCACAATTGTCAAGTTGATAAATGGAAGTATAGCAATGCCCAGATTGATGCCCGATGTAACAGACATGACATCCTTCTGGAAACTCTTCACCACAGTCCCTGTTCTTGTCACTGCATATATCTGCCATTACAATGGTATGCGATACTAATTTACCTGTGAGCTGGATTTTAACCCTGTTCTTGTTAAAATTGATGATTGATAAAAATAGGACATAGGTTGATGAATATGTAGGCAGTAGTAACCATCTTAAGGACTTGTTGCAGAATCCTTCAAAAATACAAAATCAAAGATGCATATTTTCTCTATTTTAAGCAGCATATTTTAGTACAATGAAAATAGGTCGCCTTGTTTTTGTTTAACCACCATTGTGGACCAGTATGCTGGTCAATTCTTTTAACCCTTATAGTCTGAATTTCTGAATCTGAATGATCTCTTGAAATATTTGGATTGTTTGCCTGTTCATGAACTAAGCATCTTTACTCATAAATCTATTCAAATAACCTTCTTAGTTTACTCATGGTAATGTAATTAAGATTGTAATACCTGTTCTTATGGTTGGGTATAGATCTATGAATATCTGACCTGAATCTAAACCAGTGATTAATAAGTACTGATCATTGTGTACATCATTTCCAGTTCACAGCATAGATAATGAACTCGAAGACTCTACTCAGATAAAACCAGTTGTGCGAACAGCACTTGCCTTATGCTCATCTGTGTACATGATGACAAGCATCTTTGGGTTCCTTCTATTTGGCGATGCAACCCTTGATGATGTGCTTGCCAACTTTGACACCAACCTTGGCATTCCTTACAGTTCTCTGCTTAATGATGCTGTTCGTGTTAGTTATGCTGCTCATCTTATGCTAGTATTTCCAATTGTCTTCTTTCCATTAAGACTCAACTTGGATGGCCTCCTCTTTCCCTCAGCTCAACCTTTTCATCAGGCAAACACGAGGTTTGTATTAGTCACCATTGGGCTTATTTCTTTAATCTTCTTGGGTGCAAATTTCATTCCAAGCATCTGGGATGCTTTCCAATTCACTGGAGCAACTGCTGCAGTTTGCCTTGGTTTCATTTTTCCTGCTTCCATCACTCTCAGGTGAGTTCTTTACTTGAATTTGCAAGTTCAGCAATTATCCTTTTCTTTTTGAATTTTTTTTTAATGCATTGTTGTAATTTGTATGTTGTAATTTGTAGAAATACCATTTAGGCTAGACATTGGCAATTGTTTAATCAGTAATTCTTATCTAAGTGACAATGGTAGGTTTAAAAAATTATGAAGAAAAACTTGCTGGCTGGTGATTCCCTGTGAAATAAAATAAACTGACTGTTGGACAACCTGTGATAAATGCCACATGGCGGCTCATACTTCCTAAACAAAAGGCCAGCGTTGCAATAATCTCTTTTTTCCTGTATATTTTGCTTGTGTTCATCTAGACATCATATCCAAAACCTTAGAGCAGTGCACCCGATATTATTGTGTCATGGAGCGAACACTTGGTTTGAGTAGTTCTCTTTGAACTCATACACCATATAAACTATAAACCACCTGTAAGAAAACATTCTATGAATCGTTCTTGGTATCTCTCCCAAAAACTTAAGCTTCTGGTCAAGAAGTTCTTTGACATTCCCAACCAATAAAAAGCCACATTAATGGTCCCAGGCAAGTATGTCTTGCATTCAATTACTCCAATCAAAGATTCCAATCTTTAAGTGCTTTTGCAGTCATCAAAAGAACCTACATAGTAGCTTTCAGCAACATGTCCGTCTGTTCTCTTTAAGTCAATGCTTGCAACCACAAGCTTAATAATTATTTTTGATGTCAGTGTGATATTATGGTCATAAAATGCAGCTCAGAATTAGGGGTTTTTTGGGAGTCCGAGAATTTTCAACTTTCATTTCAGTTTTTCCTAGACCCCAAATCTCTTACAGAATAAAAATCTTTTCATTCATACTTCAAAGCATCATTATGTGGCATGGCAGCTTGCTATATTTAAGCATGGTTTAATAATAAGAATGGGTTGTGGATATTGAACTGCTTTGGATTCTTTTATTGAAATTGTGACAAGAACTATAACCATTACAACCACGGGGTCCTTCAGATTTTAATAGCATGTTCTAGAAATGACAGGAAAAAAAGTACAATAGATTCTTGCTTGATTTTCTGCGGCATTTGAGGGGAGATCAAATTTTAAATCTTGAGCCTTCCCACATGCTGGAAGTGGTTTTATAGCCCTGGGTTCTTAAACTCTTTCGAGGATCTCGAGAGACATTGAGTAGCTGCGGCAGAGCAATGATAGAGAGGATGTATTTTCCCATTATTGTTTGATTTCTCTCGAGCGTTATCATTGCTCTGTAATTTTGGAATACTGCTTAACCAATTTATTTAATCTATTGTCTTGATATGTTTCAGGGATCGCCACAATATAGCATCAAAGAGGGACAAGATCTTATGTATTTTTATGATTGCGCTTGCCGTCTTCTCCAATGGGGTGGCCATATACAGTGATGCCTATGCCTTGATAAAAAAGAACCCGTCGCCTCGTGAATGAGCTGCCTTGCTGCTATTCAAGGTTGGTGAATGGACTCGAATATATATATTTTTCCATGTAAGATACCTGATTGGCCGAAAAATCCTTTTTGGTCCCTAGTTGAGAGTGCAAGTCCTATAGCAAGATGCAACCTCGAACTTTAATAAGAACACTGGAAATCGATGTATAAAATCAATTTGCTAGAGTATGTGAGGTCCATCCTCGTAGACCCCCAATTATGTGTTTTAGTGTGCTGCTTTGTGCTTGAATTTGCTATGTTGAGGAGAGTGAAACTGTAGAAATAAAGACATGATGTATATTATATGAATTTGCTTTCATCTCCGAGTCATGCCCATGGTGAACTAATAAAAAATAAAAATTTTGTATAGGTGAGGTGACAGGCTCACATAATATCTTTCTTTGGTGATCTAAACATTTAAGCAATTAAATAAATATTTAAAATATAATTTATATTATATTTTAATATATTTTTTTAAATGAGATTTCTAAACTTCAAACTTGTATTTTAAACCCTTAACCATTTAGTTATCAAAATTAAAGTATTATATATAGATATTTTTTGGGATTCAAAATATTTTATGCAAGGTTTCTATTTAAAGAAGAATACAAGGCATGCAAAATCAAATCATATATCTTAATTAGAAGTAAGCTTAAATTTACTGGAGTGGATTAAAACCAAATTTGTTTTCTAATTTATAGACAACTTAATATAGAATCTTTGAGCAAGGAGTTAAGAATCTTCAAGTCTTTTAAAAACCTTTTAATCCAAAACTTTACAAATCACATGTGCAATTGCTGTAGACTTAGCTTCTACATTACTCAGTAACTAAATTCCCTCTAACATTATAACAATAACCAGAAGTTGATATTGTACTAGTTATAACTCCAACCCGATCTACATGTGTGTAGACTTCAACATGTGAATATTCATGTTTCTTAAACAACAAACTCCTTTCAAAAATCCTTTTCAAGTACCTTAAAATTATATTAAAGATATCAAAGTGTTTCGTGCCAAGTGAATGCATGAATTGGTTGACCATACTTACTAGAAAGGCTATGTATAGGCCAAATAAATTAATTTTTCTATATGACTTTTGTATTGCTCATGATTCACCACTTCATTTTTGGTAGGCTATAGCTTTAAGTTGGCTTTAATTGGTATTCCAGTTGCTTTGCATCCCAACAATCATGTTTTATTAAGTAAATCAAAGACATTTATGTTGAAAGACAAATATACCTTCCTGACTTGGGAAATTCCATTTCAATAAAATATCTCAAACCGCTCAAGTCCTTGATCTCAGAATCCCCAGCATGTTTCTTCTTAGGTCTTTCTAGATTGACATTGTCATGATCTATCAATATTATATCATTTACATAAACAATTTCATATTCTCTTAAATATTTATAAAATATAGTATGATCTATTTGACTTTAACAATAATCATGACATCTTACAACATTTCTAAAGCATTTAAATCATGCTCTAGGAGACTATTTGAGGCTATATAAAGACTTTTTTAGATTACAGGTTTTATGCTTGTCAATTCCTTTATCAAACCCATATGGTATGGTTATATAAACTTTCTCTTCCAAGTCTCCATTTAAAAAAGCATTTTTAACACCTAACTAATTTAAGGACCAATTGAAATTCACTACTAAAAATAATAACACTCGAACTGAGTTTATTTTGGCTACTAGAGCAAATGTATATCGATAGTCAATGTTGTATATTTGTGTGAAGCTTTTTTGCTACAAGTCTTGCCTTACCTTTCTGGGCTTTCATCAACTTTGCATTTAATTATAAACACCTTTTGGCACTCTAATTTCTTCTTTTCCATTGGCAAGTCTACTACTTCTCAAATGCCATATTTGTTCAGAGCATTCTTTCTTCCATAACTACTAACTTCCAATTCGAATAATGAAAAGCTTCCTAAATATTTCTAAGAATAAACAATTGAGATATCTTATAGGTAAAAGCTCTATGAATACTAGAAAGTTTTTGGTAAGATAAATATTTAGCAATAGGATAACCGGCACAAGATCAAACTCTTTTTTCTAATAGCTATATGAATATCAAGGTTTATAGGTTTATTATTAGAAGGAACAATAGAAATAGAAATACTTAAAATATTCTCGAGACCATCTCTTGAAGAATATGGTTGATCTTGTGTTGGGATGATATGCAAGTCTTTACCATTCGTATGAGTTCTTCTTCTAGTATAAATCTGAAGCTCGGTATTTGGATCAACTTGATCCTTTTGTAGTACTTATTCCCCTGTTTGCAATACATCACACCTTATAGTGATTGACTAGTATTTCCATTTGTTTCAATATCATGAACATCCTTTGCTTGAGATTGTGATGTTGAGAAAATAGTATTGTTCATACTTGTATTAGGTAAAGGAAAATATATATTTCAAAAAATCATTATCTTTTTTTTTTCCTCCTTTTGAAGATGATTTTTTTGGTAAAATAAGGTTGATTTTCTATAAAATAAACACTCATACTTAAGAGTTTTCCTAGTTTAAGGATTGAAACATTTGTATCCTATTTGTTTGGGGTATATCCAATGAAAATATATTTTTAAGCTTTAAGATCAAGTTTAAATCAAATTTTGTTTGATATGTGAACGAAGGTTATGCAACCAAAAACTTTTATTGGCAAATCAGATTGTATCATGTATCAAGAAAAGATTTTTTAGACAATCTAATGATGTAAGAAATTTCAAAACTCGAGCAAGCATCTTGTTGATCAAATAAGATATCGTCAAAATAGCTTCACCCAATAAATATTTTAGGATATTTTTAGAAAATATTATAGCACGAGCCACTTTAAATAAATGTTTATTTTCTCTCTTAACAATTCCATTTCATTGGTGAGCATAATGATATACAGACCGACGTTGAATCCCTTTTTCTTTATGTTGGTTTTTTAAGTTAGGTCTAAATTGCTTATGAGGGTTGAGTTTGACTCAAGAATTTAGAGGAGTTGTGAAGCAATTATAATTACTAAAAGAAGTAACTACTTCCTCTAGATTTATATATAGCGGCATAACCTATATTAAAAGAGGGATAAAAAAAATAATTGTTCTTTCTCTTCTCTCATATCTAACTTTCTAACTTAACTTGACACGGATGTTTGTACTATGAAATATCTCTTTGGTTCTAGTAATCGAAGTAGCACTGAAGCAATTGATCTAGGGACAAAAAAATAAATTCTCAAATCATTGGTAAGTTTTTTTTATATCTACATTGGTATCAGAGTCATGTTTTTTAAGATGTGCCTTTTGTTAGATTTATATATTATATTCTAATAGTTCTCAACCTACCTTTTAAGGTTTTTGTAATTGATAGTCGTGTGCAATGATTTGGAAACTTTCTTCTAATATCACCTCTCACTAGGTTGGGCCCTTAACTTGAAAACTTTAATGTTATTGAAATTGTTTTTAATAACTTAAATATTTTTCACTTGAATATGATGCCTTTAATCACCAAAATCTATAAGCTTCATGGTTGGGCCCTTGGAGATTGGTTTATAAATTTTATTGTTAAGTCATGGATTTAACAAAAAAAAAACTTTATTTGATGTATTGTCAATCAAATTTAGAGTAATCCATTATTAAATGTTAGTTATTTCAATTAAAAAAAATCACCTAGGTTTCATCATGTAACACTTTATGAAACTTGCAAGAAGCTTCGCCTAATTAAATTTCAAATTCTACTCTAGCCTGGATCATAGAAATATGAAAGTAGGTTGTTAAAGCCATCAATGATGCAAAAAAAATTTCTTTGATAGAAATGTGGGCAAGGTAGAATTCATTATATATATATATATATATATATATATATATATATATATATATATATTAGCAATATATACATAAAAAATGACACATACATTAATTAAATACTGATTATTATATTTATATGCTTTTGAAAAAAAAAACTTTGTTGTAATGGATAAGCAACAACAAATTAATCATTTATTAGGTTATACAATAAATCATGTTCACAAAATTCAAGGGCATATTGATTATATGTATCATTGGATGAGTAGGCTGACTATAAGTGGTGTTTATGAGTTCTACATGGAACATCCAATGTTAATCATTCTCAATTCTCTGTTTGAAGAATGGATATCGATGTGACTATCATTGAAATATAGACTGGAATCCTTATATTTCAACAATCTCGCTAATGAAATGCTGCTTGAGAGGGAACATCAATATACTGAAATGTATATACGATGCATTGAATGAAGCATAGGTTATTTGGATGCTACTGCTAAATTTATTCCATGGTTCAAGTAGAATGATCTTGGAGGACATGACTTTGATAAAATAGATGATGTAATTGGAGACCCTGATTAAGTACTTGAAAAATAAACTAGTTTTGAATATATTTTTTTCTTGTTAAGATAATTTATTGAATTTGTTTTATTGAACTACATTGTTTTTTTTGTAATTTATGTTTTAATTACATCATATGCATGTATATGAAAATATCCTTGATCAATGAGATTTGTTAGTTGAAACTAAAACTATACATTTTTTGCACTCATTTAAATTACCAATAATAATTAGACCATGCAAATGGAAATTGATTGAGTGTTTAACATTATTTTCATTTCTATTGTGAGTGTTAGATTATTATATGTTTAATTTAGAATGGAGTGGTAATAAATGCCATTTAAATTATATTAGATACTAATATTAGTAATTAGTGTCAATAACGCTTGATATGACTGCATCTAAGAGTATTATTGTTGATTTGAACCATGAAAACAAACTAAGTGAAAAGAATTACGATGTTTAGCATTATAAGATTAAGTATCTCTTGGAAGAGCAAGAAATGCTAGAAACAATCACACAACTAATGACTGAACCTGAATAAGGAAACATTGCTAAGCGCAAGCTTGATATAGAAGCATATCAAGCCTATAAGTGCAGGGATTGTAAAGCTCGTATTCTGATGTTGAGCAGAATGAGAAATGATATAATGCTGCGTTTTGAAAGCATCGTTCAGTATGAGGGAACCTCCACTACTAGACTTTATTAGTTAACCTTTAAATTTGATGGTTACAAAAAGCGCCAAAATTTGATGATGAAGTAGCATTTTACAGTCATGTCTAACATGATTAATGATTTAAAGGGTGTTGAGCATGAGATGACTGATGAACAACAAGTCCAAGTTGTGATCCTCTCTTTGCCAAGCAATTAGGAACACATATGTGTTAATTTTACCCACAATGACAACATCAAGATATTTAATGATGTTGCTCATCATGTTGAGCTTGAAGAAGATCGATTTCTCGTTGAGAAGCCTGTAAACAAGGTTTTCATATTTGAGACTAAGATGTGAGAAGCATATGACTCTAAACATAAAAAAGCAAGGGTAAGAGTCCTAAATATAGTAAGAGAGGAATATAAACAAGTTATAGTGGATATAAGCGCAAGCATGAAAAACATGACAATAAAAAATACAAGAATATGAATTGTTTTAATTGTGGTAAACCTGGTCACTTCGCTTGTGATTGCATTGACACAAAAGTAATGTTTAACCACAGTCATCCTTCTAACTTAAACATAAGCAGTTGTTTAATGCTTGTTGAATATATTCCTTTTTTTACTATAGAATTAGGAGCAACTGACCACATATCAAGGGTTCGAACAACCTTTATGGAATTTCATTTAATTTCAAAGGGAACTAGATACATATACATGGGGAATAATGCTTCAAATGTTATGCTTAGGATCAGTACCTACAAACTGGACTTACAGGGCGATCACACATTTTATCTTCACGATGTACTTTACGCTCCAAAAGTTCGATGAAAATAGTGTTTGTTCTTACTTTATTATAACTAGGCTATTATATTATGTTTGTTGGTTGTTGTTTGAAAAACATATTTGGATAATATTTTTTTGTGGTTCTAATTTTATATTAAATGGTTTTATGGTATTGGACACCATTAATGTATCTATTAAGAATGATGCTTTTATTTATGTTGTTCAAAGTTTCAACACTGCTAGTAATAGTGATATCATAAATTGACAGACATATTGGGCAAGATCGATTATATAGATTTATCACATTGGAATTACCTGTTTGTGAGTTTTGCCTTGCTGGAAAAGTAACTAGATTACCATTTGGCAAAGCTAAAAGAGCCAGTAATCCGTTACAGCTTATTCATTTAAACATTCATGGCCCAATGAATGTGAGAGAAAAACATGGTGCAAATTATTTCATCATATTTATAGATGATTTCACATGATTTAGTCATGTTTATTTGATCTCACACAAGTTTGAAGCATTAGACTGCTTTATTTGATACACCAAGTTGGTGGAGAATAAATTAAGCACAAAGATCAAAGCTTTAAGAACTGATCGAGAACATGAATATCTATCTGAACAATTTAAAAAAAAAATTATGATATAACTAGACAACTAACTATTTCTTATACTCCACAACAAAATGGTGTAGCGTAAAGGATGAATAAGACCCTATTTGACATGGTTAGGTTAAATATGACGCATGCTAACTTACCAATTTTCTTTTGGGGAGATGCATTGTTGATTGCTATCTACATAATTAATAATGTGTCCTCCAAATCTATCTCATCCACCCCTTATGAACTAAGAAATAGCAAAAAACCTAATCTAGGTTATTTGCATCCATAGGGGTGTGCAACTTATATTAACAATAAATCTCATGAATATAGAAAACTTGGTTCTAGGAGGTAGAAATGTATATTTATAAGATATTATGAACATTCCAAATGATTTGTATTTATTGGTAAAAAAGCTGATGGAAGAGTGATGAAGATTCAGTCGTGTGATGTTGTATTCTTATAAAATAACTTTCCAACAACAAATAAGGTTAATAACATTTATCAATTATATGAAATGAAAAATCTAGACAATAGTGTAACAAGTCATTCAGTAGAGGACTTAAAGGAAAATCTTAATCCTCTTTAAAATAGTAGGAATGATATTTTATCTTTCCTACACTAATGGCACAAGATCATGAGCAATCACAACCTTAAACAAGCATTTGTGAACCAATTCCTCATTGTCAATTTGAGATTAAGGGGGAAGTGTTTATGATTGCTTCACAAGATAATAAAAAGCCTAAAACATTCAATCAAGCTTTGTCTGGTCTTAAAGCAAAAAAATAGATTAAAACTATGGAAGAAATGAAGTCAATAAAAACTAATCAAGTCTGGACTTGGTCGATTTATCGATAAAATAAAAGTCCATTGGAAATAAATAGGTTCTTCAAATTAAACATAAGGTGGATGGGTCAATAGAATGTTATAAAGCTTAACTAGTAGCGAAAGACTACACTCAAGAAAAGGGAATTGATTATAAAAATACATTCTCACCAGTTGTAAGGATTACTTCAATTCGCCTTATTTTAGTTATAGTCGAACATATAAATCTAGAATTATACCAAATGGACGTTCAAATTGTATTTCTTAATAAAGAACTAAGTAAGGAGATCTATATGGATCAACATTTAGGATTCAAGTCTAAAGGACAAGAGCGCAAAGTTTACAAGCTCAAAAGATCCATAAATGGTCTTAAGCAAGCTTCTAGACAATGAAATGTCAAAATTCATCAAGTTATCCTTAAGGATGGTTTTATGATAATGGAAAAAGACCATTGCATGTATTTATATTTAAAACATTCTAATAATAATTTTATAATATTGTCCTTATATGTTGACGATATCTTAATAATTGGAACTATCAAAGAGATGATTGATACTGTCGCACCCGACATCGCGGCGGCCTTAAAAATAATCCTCTAGATTATGGAAAAAGAATAGATTTCTGGCATCTTGTTTTTTTAGAAAAAAACATCTTGTTTAAGGAGTCACCACCTAGTATTATGGTCACTAGGAACCCTAACTGGTCAACAGAGATTCTGTGGTTTGGGACTGGTTACGTAAAAAGAAAGATATTATCACCCCTTAAACATCTTGCCTGAGGCAGACTGCATTGCTGATTTTGTCTTAAATTGCTAAACATTTATTCACTTATGCTATAATGATTTGTTTATAATATTCCTGACTTTGGCGTCAGTGAATATTCGATCTCGAATAATTCCAACTCTGGCGTCGGTAGAAATTCCCCCATGAATAATTTCAACTCTGGCGTTGGTAAAAATTCCACCACGAATAATTCCAACTCTGGCGTTGGTAAAAATTCGTAGCTATAAAAAAATCAGTATATTTTCCTTTTTTATTCATGATCTTGATATCATTGAATAAGTTGATAAAATATATATATATTCTAAGACATGCAAAATTTTTATTTATACGCTTTTTGTTTCTTTTTATTATTATTTTTTTTGGGCCGGGCCCAGCTCAGCCCATGGGGGGCTGGGCTGGACCCAGCAAGCCTAGCCGGGTCACAGACTTGACCCGGCTAGCCATTGTTTTTGTTAATTTTTACCAACAGGCGTGCGTGAATTGCTCACGCACGCCTGCTACAAACGCATGTAATTAAAATGCAACAAGGGAAAACGCAACTTACCTGGTGCTGAGCGCCTTCTCCTTCGCCCTTCTTCGTTCTTGGTATTCTGCGAGTTCGTTCTTCCCTTTTTGTTGTGTCTGTATTTGCTTGTTCCTTTGGTCTTCTGTTTCTTTATTATCTTCTCTGTATAGTCTCTCTGTCTATTTTTTTTTTGTTCTCTTGACTCTCTCACCGTCCGTTCTTTTTCTCCTCTCGTTCCCTCTCTCTCGGTCCAGTCCTCTATCTTTCTCGGTTCTTCTCTCTCTGTATGTCCTCCTTTTTAGTCTCCCTTTTCTCTTGGCCTCCTATGTTTCTTCTCAAAGAAACAGAGGAATGAAAGTCTGTTTCTCGTCTTCTCCCTCTTTTCTCCCCAGTTTCTCTTCCTCTTTTTCGTGTCTCTGTCCAGTCTTCTCCGTTCAAGACGAAGACAACGGTGGTCCAAGCACGAGGATTTGCTGCTGGTTGATGAACCAAAATTTTCCCTGGTTCTGTTTCTCTTCGTTGCTCCCTTGGTTCTGTCCTCCCTGCTCCAGTTTTTCTCCTTTGGTTTTAGTCTCTCTCCCTGCCGTGCATGGCTTTCTTTCTTTCCCTCCTCCTGTCTACTGTTTTTTCACCTTTCCCCCCAGTTTTTCTGTCCCCAGTTTTCTTCCTCCCCCTGGGTTCTGCCCCTCTCTCTACTGTGTTTGCTCTCTCCCTCTCAGCCCCTCGGTTCTGTCTTTCCCTTGGGTATTTGTTTTTTGGTTTTTTTTTTTCTCCTCTGTTTCCTTGAGAAGAAACAGAGGAACAAAAGTCTGTTTTGTTCTTCCCCCTCGTCTCTGGTTTTTTTCACTGTCTTTCTTTTCTGTCCTTCCCCTCACTGCGTTCACTGTTCTCCCTTATTCTCAGTTCTTGAGGTGAGCAAACTAAGAAAGTAATGCATATGCCAGCTTTACTGAGTTTTTTACTGACTTCGGGTTCTTCTTTTTTTGCAGGGACGCAGACAATAACAAGGCTGATTCTTCTCTGTGTTGCCCCTCCCTTTTCTCCTTCTCTCTGTGAATTTGTGCTTTGGATTTATGCTCTGCTTTTTCTCTCTTCTTTTCTCTGATTTTCTTCTCTGGTTTTTCGTCTAGGTTTAGCTGGAGTTTTTCCTCGGTTTCTCGTCCAAAATCCCACTGTTTTGTTTCTCTCCCCTCAGCCCCTTGGTTCTGTCTCCCTTCTGCTTTCTTTCTCTGGCTTCTTATAGCCAGAGAAAGCCATGTCGTTACCTAGATAATAAAGTGACTGTTATTGCAGGAGTAATGGCGATGCATCGTTGGACATCCGTTTCTTCTGGCTTAGTGAACGGAAGAAGATGATGGGTTCTCTTTGAAACGACGTCGTTCAATTGTTAATGGACATTTGTGTTTTCATCCTTGAAGTTTTGAAATTTTCGTAAGCAAGCCCCTAGATAAACTTTGATTGGACCCCTGTATTTGCGCGCCTTTTTCAATGTAATCCTTGTATTTTAATTTCGCAATTTGGACCCCAAACGTTAATATTTCTTCAATTAAGTCCCTGATTTCATTAATTTAATTAAATACAAGTCCAATTAAGTATCAAAACTTATCAATTCTCCAATTAAACCCTTAATTGGATTAATTAAATTAATTCCAAACTTAATTAAGTTTCAAAATTTATTAATTCTCCAATTAAATCCTTGATTGGATGAATTAAATTAATTTCAAGCTTAATTAAGTCTGAAAAATTTATCAATTCTTCAATTAAACCCTTGATTAGATTAATTAAATTAATTTCAAGCTTAATTAAGTCTCAAAACTTATTAATTCTCCAATTAAATCCTTGATTGGATGAATTAAATTAATTTCAAGCTTAATTAAGTCTGAAAAATTTATCAATTCTTCAATTAAACCCTTGATTAAATTAATTAAATTAATTTCAAGCTCAATTAAGTTTTAAAACTTATCAATTATCTAATTAAAACCTTGATTGGATTAATTAAATTAATTTTAAGCTTAATTAAGTTTCAAAACTTATCAGTTCTCCAATTAAACCCTTGATTGGATTAAATAGATTAATTTTAAAGTTTAATTAAACCCCAAAACTTCCAATCATGTTGCCCTTAACCCAAATTTTAATTCATTCTTCATTGTACTTGTTTTTTCATCATCATCATTATTATTTTTTATCATCATTTTTTTATCATTTTCAGTAAATAAAATAATAATAATAATTAAAATAAAAATGATCAAAAATTGGGTTATGACAGATACTACTAAAAAGTGGTTATCATCAAACTTTGAAATGAAAGATATTGGCGAGGCCAACTATGTTCTTGGTGTGAAAATCATAAGAGATCGCACTAAAAGGCTTTTGGGTTTATCTCAAGAGACTTTACATTAAAAAGATGTTAGCGCATTATCACATGCAAGACAGCAAACTGATGGACACCTCTATTGATAAAAGTTTGAGCCTGTGTTATGATAAGTATCCCAAAACTCCAGAAAATAAGAGAAAATATACAGAATACCTTATGTTAGTGTCGTCGATAGTTTATTAATATATGCAATGATGTGCACACATCTCGATATATGTTATGCCATTGGATTGGTAAGCTGATGTCAATCAAATCCCGATCAGAAACACTAGATAGCTGTCAAAAGGATCCAACTCGTAATCTTGCACAAAGGTATAAGCTTGGTCAATGGTAGAAACATCTATAAATATAGCTTTTGTTTAAGATCATCAATTCAAACCCCAACAAAATCTACTTAGATTCATGCTATTTATCCCTTTTAATAGCACATTTTATTATATACTCATTAAATTGTATTACATACTCACTCACAAACTTGTTTCCTTTCCTAAAATTATTCAATTCATCTAAAAGATTTTTTTTAATAAAATAAGAGTAGGTACTTATTTTGTGACTTATGTTTTATCTCAACCCAATCACTAACATAAAGTTTACCTTTTTTAGCCAAACAATCTTTGGCACTTTTTAAGTAAAGTTAGGCTTTACTAATGAGCTTTATCTTATAAAATATAACTCTTTTATTACCAAACAAGTTAAATCAATTAAAAAAATAATATATATCATGAATACATTTAGTGAAAATTCAAAATTCATGACAACCATTAAAAGTGAGATCCTCTATCTAGTTAGGGCTCGTGACTCACTCATTAAGTTATTATAATCAAGGTAACCTAAATAGTAGTTATATTGGTGGTGCTTATGGTAAACTTGCCTAAAATGTTTATTATTGTAATTTTTACATGTCTTGAGGTGTCCTGTTTGGAAAATCACTAAGGACTTAACCTTTTTAGACAAATTGATCATTTAGGTTCATATAAGTTACAGTTCCCTTTGAATGACTTTAATGATATTAATAAGGGTCGGATCTATGATAAATGTAGACTTAAGGTTGGATATTAGATAACTAGACACAAATATATGAAATATTAGCTTGGAAATGAAATTGATATCATGTACGCATCTACCAAATAAAAATACAATAAAAAAATAAATCTAATCCTATTTATTTAATGGAGATTAATTAAAACCATAATATACCAAAAGATTGTAGGCATACATTGCTAGACTCTTAAATGTAATCATTTAATTAAATAACAATCATAACTTTACACTAGTTTCGATATGCTCGGTAATTAAAAAAAATTACTGAAATAGGTTGATAAGAAAAATATAACTAATAAAATGAAATATGAGAAATTATTATTATTATTATCATCATTATTTTTCTGAACATAAAGTACTATTAATGATAACTTTGAATAATAAGTGTAAAACTAGAGAAGTAAAATGTAATGAATCAAAAGGTTAAGTAATTTACTAACCAAGACACTTAAAGGTTGAGTAATTCGAATCATTGAATTCAATCACGGATAGACCTCTTCATATTAGCAAATTGCTAACCTGTTTATTGATGTTATTTTTAATATATTTTTTTTTACTTGACATTTTTTTTACTCTTATTTTTTTAAAAAAAAAATTACTTCATTTTTATATTAATCAATAATAATAAAAAAATTATAAAAAAGTACAAATATAAGAATTTTGATAGAAAACACTCTACTCAATTTCCTAGCTCCTTCACGTATCTCTGATTTTTCACTAAGAAAAATTACAATATCACATCTCTTTCTAATTTAGCAGTCTTATAACATCTCTAATTTCTCAATGTGCTAAATTTTATTGTTGCAAATTGATATGGTAGTTGATAGGTGAAATGGTGGTATTTTAGTCGTGTGTTATTGCTACTATTTAAGGTTTATGTGGTGTTTTGAATAATGGACGTGATTGAGATTGAAGATGATTAGTGGATGGGTTATTATGTTTATCAAATGTGCTGGCGTGATGTGGTTATATTGATTAAGGGTGATTGATAATATAGTTATTGTAATTTAGGGATTGAGAGATTAAAGGCAATTGAGGATGATGGTTTTGACTAAGGTTGTTGTGTTTTATGAGTATATTTGGGTATGAGAAGTTATTGTAATGGATCTTTAGCGGGGTTGGGTGGTGATGTGTTGCAATTACTACTCTATTAGGTTGAAATGTAGTGGATAACTAGTTTAATTATATGTTGAGCATTGTGACCATCTATTTTATAAGGTTAGTTTATGTGATAGTTGGTGCATATGTTATTGATGTATAATGGTTGGAACGTGGTGGTTGTTATGTTGGTGCAGAAGATGAATAGCGGGTAAGGTTTTAGGGTATAAAATGTTTAAGGGTATGTTTGGCTAGTTTTTTTATACCATTATGTTTTTCTCATGTTACTTATCTTGCTTAGTTGATGTACTTCTTTTTTTTTTTTGGCTTGTTTTTTGTGGATCACGTATTTTATGAGAAATGTTAAAATTATAGGGTTTATAAATTGTCATTGAGTTTCAGGAACTTGACAAGTCTTTCGATAAATCATTTAGTTATAGGAACAACTAAAAAGCCTTGCTCTAATACCAAAACTAGTGTAGGACAGAGATTTAAAGAGAAGGAAAGAAGCAGAAGAAAGAAGAGAGGAGAAAAAAGGTAAGAAGCATAGCCAAAAAAAAAAAAAAAGGAAAGTTAAATAAGAGAAAAAAAGAAGTAGGATAAAGGAAATCAAGTCTTAACCTTTTCAATCAAAGCATCAAAATTGAATACAATGTTAAAAATTATGAATAAATAGTAAATCCCTAAAACAACCAAGAATTACACTTTTAGCTTATTAAATTAAAGTGTCCAATTAAATAACATAAATATAACTTAATTAATGAACTCAAATAAAAATACAATAATTTGAGCTTGGATATGCGTAGTCTCCTAACCAAAGAGTGATGAATTGGGCTAACCTCTATCATCTTTGTCAATACACATGCAAAACTTGTGACATGGATCCAGTATCCCCATCAATCCTTGACACAACACCTTTATACGGGTCATCTCATCATAGATATCTAACATAACACTTTTATATAAGTTGCCTTATCATCACTAAGATTTACAATAACAAAAATTAGCAAAAATAAAAATGACATAATAGTTCTTGAACATCTTTTTATTAATAAGGAACCTCTTCATCCCTTCTTAAACAATCATGTTATGTTCCATGATCTTTTTCAACCATGATTATTCAACATGTACATAACTTACCATTAAAAATCATTGAGCTTTGTTATATTTCCTATATGACCTCCAATAAAAATCATTAGTAATCATTGGTTTTGATACCAACTAATACAGATAAAAGCAAATGATAACATGATTTGTTATAAGTTAAAATTCTCAAAGACCAAGAATAACATAACAATAAGGAGACACCTAAAATACTCAATTTTTATTTATCTTAATCTCATTTGATAAAAGGTTATTACAACCATTAATATAAAAGAAAAAAAAAACTTGAAAACCCAAGAAATACTAAATAGAAAAAATAAATTAGGAAAACTATTGTATTTCAATAGTAAAAAAATAACTAGAAATGTATAACAATACAAAATAGGAAAAAAATAGAGTTAACTAAGAAAATATCTTTTTTTTAAAAAAAAAAAAAAACCTATGCACTTGTCTTCTCGAGTTGAAAGGAACTTATCCTCGAATTCAAACCTTAATCAGAAATCATCCTCCACCATGAACATCTTTTTGTGTGTGGGTTACCTTTATAACACAATATTTTTGTATAGGTAGCCCCATCATGAATCCTTAACACAATACCTTTATACGGGTTACCTCATCATATATCTCTAACACAATACTTTTATGTGAGTTATCCCATCGTCAATTCCATAACAAGATTTCTAATAACAAAAATTGATGCAAAAGAAAATAACACACTAGTTCATGGATTTTTTTTCCTGATGAGAGGGTGATGAATGAATCCTTTTTTACACAAGCACGTCATGTTCTATGACCTCTTCCAACTATAATTATTCAATAACATACAACAACAACTCAGTAAGAATTGTTGGGCTTTGATATACATACTTTTATAATCTCCAACTAAAATCACTAGAAATTATTAGACTTTGATACCAACTGATTTAGACAAAAGTAAAGGACAATGAGCTTCGTTACAAGTTAAAACCCTTAAATAACAATAACATCATAATATGAAATCTCCAAAAATACTTAATTTTTATTTATCCCAGTCTTAATTGATAAAATTCGATTACAACCCTTGATATAGAAAAACAAAACTAGAAAACCCTAGTAATATATATATATATATATATATATATATATATATATATATTCTTTTCAAATAGTAAGAAGAAAGAAAGAAAAACTAGAAATGCATGAGAATTTAAATAGAAAAATAAAAATAGAAAAAAATAAAATTAAGTAAGAAAAACATATATTTTTTTTAAAAAATCTTTTGCATTAACTAATTATCTTCAAAATTTCTATTCCAAATTTAATTGGAAAATCCATTAATTTATTCTTATACTTTCAAGTTAACATATATATATATATATATATATATATATATATATATATATATATATTCTTTTCGAATAGTAAGAAGAAAGAAAGAAAAACTAGAAATGCATGAGAATTTAAATAGGAAAATAAAAATAGAAAAAAATAAAATTAAGTAAGAAAAACATATATTTTTTTTTAAAAAACTTTTGCATTAACTAATTATCTTCAAAATTTCTATTCCAAATTTAATTGGAAAATCCATTAATTTATTCTTATACTTTCAAGTTAACATTCAACTTATCTATAAATTACATAACTGGTGTTTGAATCTATGAAATTATAGTGAAAAATCTAGTACAGCCTTTTATTTATAAAATCTATCAAATTCATAAATAAAAAGCCATCACCGTACCACCAAACCTATAAGTAATGACACCAATAACTTAGTTAAAATATCATCATCATGTTTTAACTATCAGTATAAAGTCGACATATGCATGTAAGAAAGGTTATTTGATAATGAATGTTCTAAATAAAATAATTCGAGTTAAATAAAAAGAACATACGAGATGTCACAAACCCAAACCTATAAATAATTTACATTCCCACAAACATTTATAAACACCAACCTAGTTACCTAGATCCCAGATCTTAGAATCAAAACAAAACACATATATTGCCAAATATTTAAC
Organism: Populus tomentosa; assembly: GCA_018804465.1. Lineage (NCBI taxonomy): Eukaryota > Viridiplantae > Streptophyta > Magnoliopsida > Malpighiales > Salicaceae > Populus > Populus tomentosa. The sequence goes on from CM031975.1 coordinate 9,318,597, forward strand.
TCAATTAAATAAATTAAGAATCATAACCTTCACCACCATACCTTTCACCACAACCACCAAAACCACCTTTACAACCACCTCCATAGATAGCCACTCCTTATACTCATAAAAAAAATACTTGGGCAATTGTTTTGTAGCAGTAACATAAATAAACGTGCTTTTGAGTTGATTCTCACTATAGTTTTAATTTTATGTTTGCAATAAAATCAATTTCATTTTTATGTCCATGATAGTAGAAAAGGATGATAAAAATGATATACAAAAAAAGAATTGATAAAGAGCTCAAATGTTGACTAATGTTTTCTTTATAGTTTGTATATGTTCTTTATTCTCTCTATATTAACTCTTTCTCTCTTCTAGATATGATAATATATAGTATAAACATAATTTAGTTTTTTATGGATATTAATTGAGAATAATGTGTCTATCAATTTGTAACTTTATTGTTTCTTATAAGGGTTGTTAGGATTTGGAGGGAGGGAGGGAGGGAGGGAGGGAGATAGCAGAAACCTTTTGCTGTAGGTCCAATTAAAATATGAAATGAACATGTTAGTTTTTTCAAATCAATCTTAATAAAAAAAAATATTTATATGTTATTCCTCATTGTTTTTATGATAATTGGTTGGTTCTTAATGAAAGATGATATAGATTCAACATGTTCTTAATAATTTGATTTCAAAATAACCTTCCTAGCCAATGCTTAGATGGGAATTTACAAGGAAATCATTAAATAATACAATCTATTTATATTTATCATATTAATCTACCAAAAGGCAACACATGAAATTCAATTACTAAAACAAAAATGCTAAAAAAAATTCACGCCAACCCTTCAACTTCCATCGATCATGTGTAATTAATGTTTGAATGAAGAAAAAAGAACATCATATCATTAAATACAAAAGCTTATGAACAACCTTTTTCCATTCCAAAAAAAACATTAGATGAGTTTAATTTCTATATAATTAATATTGACAAATTACTTAAAACTATAGTTATTAGATCTAATTGAGTGCCTTGCTTGTCGGGCTAACCCTAGATCATTAATCAATTTTAAATTGACATCGTTTTAGACAAATATTTTTTTAAAATTCCTTAAATGTTACGCGAGTAGGTCAACCAAGTCTCATATTAACCCATCAATGTCTAAAATGTTTTTTTTTTTTATTATTTTTTCTTATCCCTATTCCTTAAGTTTTTTAGCCATAATATAGTGATAAAAAAAAAAAATCTTCTTGGTATCAATGAGTTCCTTCTCACAATTGGGTTTCCTTACAGTGTTTTTAACCATTGGTCTTAATGAAAAAGCTTATCTGTTATTTTTATTTTCCAAGAGCTTAGAGTTGGATTTAAAGTTATGGATGGATTTATGGAGCATTAAGGGGTTTTTAGGTGATTTTAGGTAAGTAAAGGTTTGGAAAATTAGATTTTTTAAGTCACAAGGGTCAAAGCCTTCCATTATAGCCGTCTAGGGTGGCCAACAATCATGCTTCCTGTCTTCTTCTACAGACAACATATTGTCTTTTGTTTTTAAAAAGGAAATGATGGATTATACCTCAAAATTACTTTTTGCAATTGAGTTTAGATTATTAGTTTTCTTAAAAAAGAATAATTTTATTGATGTATAATTAAAAATAAATAAATTTAAAGAGCTCCTTATTTCATGATATTAGTTAATCTAATATGTAAATTCTTTACAGCTTCTCGGCTAAATACTTATTTACGTTAAAGATTTTTTATATTTATTGACAAATATGATTCTCAATTTAACATTTATTAAATATACACATCAACTTTTCATTTTTGAATTAAATTTTTTTTATTGGATTTTTTTTTAAAAAAATAATTACAAAAAAATATGAGTACCTTAAACCATATTTGATTTGCAGTCCAACCATATTTTTGAAAAATTTTAAATTTTTTTAGTTTCAAATTAATCTTTTTAATACTCTTTGATGGTTTTAATATGTTAATATAAAAAATAAATTTTAAAAAATTAAAAAATATTATTTTAATATATTAAAAAAAAAACACTTTGAAATTAAACTTTAGCTACTTAAAGACAGCTTCTTTATTCTTATTGCCCCAAAAACAATGAGAAGCCCAAACACGCCAAGTCCATAAAGTCAAAACCCGCCCCGCCCCGCCCAACTTACTATTTCCATTTCCAAAACCCGTAAAAAGTAAATACACTCCTCCTCCTGGCACCTTTCACTCAATTTGCTCTCTCCGAACTGCCGTAGCCACTAACAATGACATCCACCACCATGGGCCCTCCTCCTCCAAGAAACCCCCATCCCACCACCTCAACCGAAGCTGCCTCCACCGCAGAACCCGAATCCGAACCCGATTCTAAAACTTCAGCTGTCGACGAACCACAGAAAATCTCCTCAACAACAACAGCTGCAAAACCTTCCATGGCCCCACCACCTCCCACAAACCCTATTCCCACCCCACCAGAAACTTCTACAGAGCAAGAGAAAACAAAATCAAAGGATCCGTTAGTGCCGTACACAATTCCTGAATGGAGTGGGCCACCTTGCCATAAATTCTCCCTCGAGATTCTCAAAGATGGCTCCATTATCGACCAATTCGAAGTGTAAGTCTTCTTCTGGTCTTCTTTTTTTTGGTTCTAATTGTTATTAACTAATGGCAGTGTTAATGGCCTTCTTTTGTTCAGTTGTGAGAAAGGGGCTTACATGTTTGGCCGTGTGGAGCTCTGCGATTTCATTCTCGAGCACCCTACCATCTCTCGCTTCCATGCCGGTACTTGCTGTGCTATCTCTCTCTAATTCTGGATGTTGAGAATTGTTTGATGAAAATTAAGTTAGTTAACGAATTAAATGATTCAGTTCAATTTTGTAATCAGTTTCGATCCAGGCATTAATTGAAATCGAGCTAAAAATTGTGATTATGTGTATTGAAGCATGTGCTATTTTTTTGGGGTTAGTACTTTTGAAACATCTGACTGTCCCATAAATGTCAAGATCAGACAGAAAAAAGCCGTGAACTTGGTTGCTGACAGGAACTTTTCTGTTTCTGTTGGTTTTTAGCTAACCTCCACTTTTCTAGCATGTAGACTCGTGTTTCACCCTAGCTGAATGCAGTTAGTAACTTGCTGTTTTTTTACAACCTGCTGCTAATTTCCCATTCCCATAGCTGCAAGCTGCTCGGTGATTGTAGTTGTTATACTTTCTCTTGGGAGACTGCTATCGTAAAAGTATGATAAATATCTTCCTAGTAGTAGTTTTTTTTCCTTCCAGCCAAGTGCATTGTTGTTTGACATGAAGATTACATACGCGGATTGTTTTGCATCCAAAACATTTGTGAAGCTTATTTTCTCAGAGAATTATATTAATTTTCTTTTTGTTTGTAGTGGTGTAATGTCAGTTATTATCTCCAGCTTTCCATATCATAGAACCTGTTCATCGATAGATGGGTTAAGAAACTCTCATTCATCGGGACTTCAAACATAGAGTTGTCGAAAGTTTCCTTAATTGTAGATGCCAGGGTCAATATATAACAAGCTGCTTCTCTTTGCTAGTTCTCCAGTTCAAAAGAAATGGAGATGCATATCTTTATGATCTTGGCAGCACCCATGGCACCTTTGTTAACAAGAGTCAGGTAAGCATTATTTATGTTATGCTTCTTATATTTAAAATATATGCATTACTCGAAGGTCTGATGTAAGTGATACATTGATATTGTCAATGGAATTTGCGGTGTGTGGTTCATTACATGTTATCTAATATATACCCGGCTATATAAGTCATTTTTTTACACTGACGCCTTCAATTTATGGTTTGTTTGAATGATATTTCTGAACTAAAGAAGTATCTGATTGGGTAAGTGGGACATGTTCTATTCCAACTTATTGATACCAAGGAAATCATCAAGGACTAAAATAAAAGCACAAAGCAAAAGGACAGGTAGATCCAAGTTAAGCAACTTGGTGGAAATGTAATGCACTTTAAATCAGACATGAGGTCTGGTTCATGTCAACAGCAAATGTCCTGGATCCTAAGGAAGAAATTAAAAGAAAAGCGAACTAAAATGATTGTTTAGAGAAACTTTCCAAGAATTAATTGATTTTATAGTTGCTAAGGGTTATAGGGTACAAAATAAATGCTAGCCTCTCCAATTTGTACAATCACAATCTAGTTTCAAGAGGCAGAAAATATATTCTAATTGGGAATCTGATTACATTAATTACTAAAACAAAAGAAATCCTAACAAATATGAAATACTCTGCATTGATCTACTACATTGGATACCCTAAAAACTAGTGCCTTATTGGAGACGGATTCCGAGACTAAGCAAACATTAATAGCAGCCAACCAACATTTTTTTCCATGTTAACACAGTCTTACAGTCAGAAGAATTTTTTCTTGTAATGTCTGATCAGATCTAGAATCTTCCAGAGGAAAAAATCCTTCCTTGATAGGAAAATCGGAGTCTAATTGGCCTCACCATCATTCATCTGATTGACCATGTCATCACATATCCATGTGCAATTAATTCCAAGCCAGCTTTGAGTCTATTCATGCTGTTGACACAAATGAAAGAAGTAGCTCTGGTTTATCATCAGCCAAACTAGCAAAATTTATGGTTTTCAACTTTCCTCAATTTAGCATTTTGTTAAATGAAATTAATCTCATATTATAACATAGGGGAAGATTTTCTGTAGTTTTGATTTTATCTGAAGCTCTTTACTGTGGAACCGGGGGGGTGACCCCGTAACATGAATATTTATCAGCTGATTATCTGGTAGAAGAAAGCCTTGCTCGCAGGTGGTAAAGGGGTGAGGCAGAGTTATGGTGGCTTCTTTGTTTGAAATTTGCCACTGAAAAAGTTTCTGTACAGTAGGTTTGTTTTTTAATAATGTGCTACTGTTTTGTCTTTTTTGTCAGTGTTTTTTCCTCTTTTTCTTAAGTGTTTTTTCTCTTACGGTTTCTGTAGAGTAGGTTTGTTTTTTAATAATGTGCTACTGGTTTGTCTTTTTTGTCAGTGTTTTTTCCTCTTTTTCTTAAGCGTTTTTTCCCTTACAGTTTCTGTAGAGTAGGTTTGTATTTTAATGATGTGCTACTGGTTTGTCTTTTTCGTCAGTGTTTTTTCCCTTACAGTTGGAGATGGTTTTTGGTTGCGTTCTTAACTGCTTTTCCCTTTCTGTTTATCAGGTGGAGAAGGGTGTTTATGTGGCCTTACATGTTGGTGATGTTATTCGATTTGGACAGTGAGTAACTTTCATACTTGATTCCTTGACTTATCCCATTCTTCCATATCTTTCATGCCTATAGCATTAGTTTAGTTCAACACTCTTTTTTATTGTTATCACCTGGCATCACTGCCTGCATAACTTAACATCACTGTAACTTGTGATGTTAAGCCACAATACATAATGCATAAGGGGCCATTGGCCAAAGACTGTAACATGGATTCATGGTCAAAGCCTTTAACAAGCTTTGTTTCACATATTCCTTGTCCTATACATACTGAGATTGTTTCGATCTGTCTTGCGTTTGGTCTTATATTATGAGAGTGTTATGTTTAGAAAGGCATGAATTAGGAATGAATGTTGCTGTTTCTACATTATTGTCCTCACATATTTCTGATTTTTACCTGTTCTTTCCTTGCACAGTTCATCTCGATTGTATATTTTTCAAGGACCTCCTGACTTGATGCCACCGGTAAGATTGCTGTCACTATATACACACATAATAAGTGCTTGATTGATGTCTGAGATTTGTGTGCTTGGACATTACTTCTTGTTTCTTTCCTCTTTTCAAGGACCACCTAACACATTGCACGTATCACCTTATGTTCAAAATGTTCTATAAATTGTTCACGTGGTGTTGACATGTATGCTGGTTCACCAGGTTTAAAAGAATAAACAATGCTAAGACATTTTAGTCTGTAAGATTAAATGAATATAATTTTATGTCACAGGTATACCTCTGTTGTAGATGTAGTTCTATATCTCTTGCATAGATTTGTTAGTAGCCTGTTCAGCCAGTTATGTTATCTCGCGTAAACAGCAGGAATGCATCAATTGTTTTAATGTATCACGTGTTGTAGGAAGCTGACAGGAAAATTCTTAGAAATGCTAAGATCCGGCAAGAGATGCAAGATCAGGAAGCCTCACTTCAACGAGCAAGGTTGGAAGCATCTCTTGCTGATGGTATCTCATGGGGCATGGGAGAAGATGCTATTCAAGAAGTTGAGGTTAGCGTCTCTCCTTAATATCTTTCTGGATGTGATCTTGCGAGAATTATTGTTGTGGACTTCTTACAACTTTTCTGCTGCCAACACTTTTCCATAAGCTGCTTTGCAAAAAATATAGTAATATGAGAATATGTTTGTGTGCCCTTTCATGTGAGGAGGATCGCTTAAACTATTATTTGTTCAATATGAAGTATGCGTGCTGGACAACAGTAGTTTTTGTTTATAGCTGTCTACACTCTGTGATTCTTTCCTCCTCGTTTCATGCTTATACAGAATTCTTGCATTTTTAGTAATCCAAAAAAGAAAAAGGATAATTCATTATGAACTTGTTTCTGTCTCAACTAGGAACTTGAAGACTAACATATGTACTCCTGTCAAATTTACCTCCGTTTACCAATTTTTTTCCATAAATCCTAAATGACTCTTTTGCTGTATAGTTGAAAGCTGACGATCATCTTCTCTGTTTGTCTTATTGGATATCTAGGATGATTGTGATGAAGTAACATGGCAAACCTACAAAGGAAAGCTTACAGAGAAGCAGGAGAAAACCCGTGATAAAGTGATAAAACGAACAGAAAAGGTAAGTGGTTTTCATTTTTGCACTCCGAGATCCTCATTCTAGATATTTAATGTCTGATATAATGATGATTTGCTTACCTTGAACATGAGACTATTCTGTATCCACCATTTTTTAAATCTCCTTCAGAATTATTTCCAGCTTCGTTTAAAATGTTCATCTTGTTACCTTTAGACCACTTGAAGTACTATTTTTAAGATGACCCCTTTCCTTTTTTTGTTTCCTTTTACTGTCCCGCCTTTCAATTTTTGTGGTATTAGAAGTGCTAAATCAAAATGGTTTACATGCTATATTGGTGCATGCTTTATTGATTGGAGAAGTGAAAACTTCATTTTTGCATGTTAACTGTTTTGCATTTTCTTACATTCTTTTGAATATGTAGAAACTCTGCCTCTCCCCCATTCCTCATGTTAATTTTAGTGCTCATTTTGCTTATTCAACTGAATTCTGGCTGTAGATTGCTCATATGAAGAAGGAAATAGATGCCATTCGTGCTAAAGACATTGCACAAGGTGGATTAACACAAGGTCAGCAAACTCAGATTGCACGCAATGAACAAAGAATGACACAGGTAAAAAATCTATGAAGATAAATGTAAGCTGGTCTTTTCTCCCTACATGTTGTGTGATTACACTTTCTAATGATAGAAAGCAAAATCTCTTTTGAATTTCTCCCCATCTTTACATTATATTCTCTCATGTCTTTTGTCAGATATTGGAAGAACTGGAAAACTTGGAAGAGACTCTTAATGAAAGTATCCGGGAAAGTATTGGGGCACGTTCTGGAAGGATATCTCATGGTAAAGGAAAAGGAACAGCAGAAGATGATGAGGATTTTTCAAGGTACATTATCTTACAGAATTCTCTCCAAACCAAAAACTCAGCTTTCATCAAATAAGAAAATAAAAATGTTGTACTATGATTTATTTACACTACTGAGTTATTGTTTGTGAGTTATTCTCATGGCCTGATATTTTTTTTATAAACTAGAGTAATGATTTTGCATGATTGGTCATCCAGTCATCTTTTTTTTCTTTTCTTTTATTTTTCCTTTTTTTTTTTCATAGAAATCATGATCATGCAAACTGTATAACTAATGCTTATTACTTCATTTAGTGGTGATGATGAATTCTATGACCGTACAAAGAAACCATCAGTGCAAAAAGCTGGTGAAAATCTATCAGTTGAAACTGCTGATACCCTTCTTGACAAGAGAGATGCTATCATGAAACAAATGGAAGACAAAAAAGAAGTGCTTTTGAAAGAGAGGAACAAAATGGCATCAGAAACTGCAGTTGAGAACGGAGCTGGAGATGCACTTGATACCTACATGTCAGGGTTATCGTCTCAGCTAGGTAGTGTGATATAAATTACTTATATTTATGCCATATTATATGCTTGAGAAACATTTTTGCCTCTTTGTGGTTTTGTTTCCCTTACCTGTCAGTGCTACTGCTGTGTCCTGTGTTGTGTGTGTGTGATTGGCAATTGCTTGACAAGCATTTCATCATTGCTGCATTAGTTGCTTATTTCTTAATTTTCTTGTCAGTTCTGGATAAAACCATGCAACTCGAAAAGGAACTATCCTCTCTACAATCTGAACTAGACAGGACCTTGTTCCTATTAAAGATTGCTGACCCATCAGGAGATGCTGCTCGGAAAAGGGATTCAAAAGTGCAGGTTATGAAACCTGACAAAGCAGAGGTGCCTGTTTCTGCCACCAAAAGCCAACCACCCACAGAACCAAAGAAAAGTAGTGCATTGGGAAAACCGACCAATGTCTCCATGCAGAAACATAAAGCTGAAGATGCTGTGGTTGCTGAAATGGTATCGAAAGATGCGGCAGAAACTGACAAAAAGGTCATTGATGCACCTGATGGTAAACCTACTGTTTATACTGTTGTAAAACCCCAATGGCTAGGTGCCATAGACAAAAGGAAAATGAAGGAGACCCAACAAGAAGAGGTGCTGGTCATGGATGAGTCTGATCAGTTTGTGGATTATAAAGATAGACAGAAAATCCTGAGTAGTGTTGATGGTGCAGAGGTTAACGTGGATTCAGAGATTGAAAATGCTGCTCCTGGTCTGATAATAAGGAAACGGAAGGGAGCTGAGGGAACTGGAGCTAATGATAATGAAGCTCCTGAACAATTGACATCATCATCTGTGGGAGCAGAGCTCTTGGCAGAAGATGCTGTTGCACTGTTATTGAAACATAAAAGAGGATACCATGCAGAAGATGAAGAAGGAAATCATCAAAGCCAGGAGATATCAGGCACAAATCAACGTGGCAAGGAAAAGAAAAGGCCGAAAAGAGTGCTGGGCCCAGAGAAACCCTCATTTCTCAATAGCAACCCGGATATTGAAACCTGGGTGCCACCTGAAGGTAAAAGCTCTCTGAAAACCTTGAATTTGGCTGTAAAACCAGTGCCTTGATTCACAATTAACATGCATTGAAAGTTTGGTATTCTCCTCGTCTTATAACTTCTATACCTCATGCAGGCCAGTCAGGTGATGGACGAACCTCTCTAAATGATCGTTATGGATACTGAACTGATATTCTAGTAGTTTCCTATGTTTGAGCTCACCACCTTCTCAGAGAAATGGTTCATAGGAAAGCTACCAGAGTCTTAAATGTACTGAGAGACTGACGCAGACCTATCCCCTTGGTCTTTCGTGATGAACGAATCCGTCTTCTCATAGTTTATGGCATGCCTCAAAATGTATGCTTGAACTTGAAGGCCATTTTTAAAACACACGGACACTGGTGGCTGAAGGCCATTCACTGTGATTTGGTTGCTTCAAATTTTCAAGGCATCTAAGGACGGAGATACCTTGGGGTCAATTTCTAAATGGGGACATAAAATGTTGTGATTGGTCAAATCTTGGCTGACACACGGCACTTTGGCACAACTTTGACTGCAAAACAGTTTGTACTCCTGTGACTGCAAAACTTTGTAACGAGTTCTCAGAAGAAAAAAAGCAACTAGTCTCCTGGTGTTACAGAGCATTGATCAAAGTCTCCCGTGCACATACCTGGTAATTAAAAGCAGTTTTTCAATTTAAATAATTGAGTACTTATAATTTGGTACTTGATCAGTAGAGGTCTGCCTATTTATAGTCTCTTTTTCTTTCTTTTTTAATCTTGACATGTAAAGATACGAAGGGACACATGTTAGTTTTTTTTTATTGGTTCCAATTAAAAAAAATTGATTAAAAATTAAAAGAAAGACAAAAATAATAAACAAACAATGTTATTTATTTATTATTATTACTACTAAATATACTAAAAAAAACTAAGGTTGGTTTTTTTAATCATTATCCTGTCTTTTTTTATTGAGTTCTTGTGATCTAATTCCATCAAATAAAGTTTTAAATTATAATAGAAATGCATGAGGAAGAAAACATGTTGCAATCTAAGTTTATAAAATTTTAATTTAGAAGTTAATTTGTTCATCTCAAAAAATAAACATTTTTATAAAGAACTTTTTAAAAAATAAATCATATTAATATGATAAAGAGGTTTTAATTAAATAAAGATCATTTTATTTTTATTTTGGATAGTTAAAGAGTTTTTTGGATATTTATTCTAATTGTCTTTGATTTTTATTAAATGAAGAGTACATTACTAAAAAAAAAACTATATTTTTTTAGTTGATAAAAATAGATTAATAAAAAAAAGAAGGGTTATGCTAATTTAAATTATTATGTTTTTTATAAAAAATAATTATTGATATATAATTAAACAAAAAAGTTTGAATAGCTCCCTCAAGATCAAATATTTTTTAATTCAACCTTCGAAGAGGTCAATTATCTAGCATGGGAATACAAAAATTAAAACAACAACCATGCCTTTGTCAGAAGGGTTTCTAGTGCCAAGAAAGCACTTAAAAACGAAAAAAAAAAAAAGGAAAGGAAAGGAAAAATTGAAAACTTCTCCACTATGATGGAATTACCTTCACCACAAAACCTAAAGGATGATACGAGTGGGGAGAGAGTATAGTTTTCATTTGAATCATAAATTGACTAACCTTCACCAAATGAACTTTAAGGGCAGTTTAGCATCAAATGGTAGTTTACAAATCCACCCTGGTTTTTTGTTGAAATATTTCTTGTGCCTCTGCTTCATTTCTGTACACCCGAAAGCCAGTTTTTCGCTGGTCAAAAAAACCCTTCATCCCAAGTTGCCAACCATTACATAGAAACTACACAATAATATTATTATTCACACTACATTTTCAGTGTGGGTGGCAAGGATCAATGGCGGTATAAGAACATACCAATCCGTTAGGGCAGAAACATATGCATCCAGCATTTCGTAGCACATAACCATAGGCCATCATACTCTCTCTCTCCATTCCTGGAGTCGAGGGACGTTTCAAAATCACGAAGCTCTGCATCATTCTCAAAAATCAATGAAGCCACCTTGTCATAAGCCCCTATAATCTTGCTATCTCTTTGTTCAATGCAAGAAACCCAGAGAAGCATATACCCACCACAAAATATCTGTGCTTGCTATACAGCAGCATTCAGAGCTGAGTCAATGGAAATGAGACTGCACGAAGATCTCCCATGCTTGATGACCTCTTTCAAGATACTATATACAATAGTGAGGCTAGTCTCTTGCAGGAAGTTTTCGTTAGATCACGCCTTTCCATAATCATGCTTGACAAGAAACAAAGAATGAATGACACCCATTAAAGATTGGTGTCATGTTAGTGTAGCAATGAGAGGACCCGTTGTACTGAATCAGTTGAAGAAATAAGGTGATTCCAACACTTGCCTCAACTCAAAGTCTCCCCATTCAGGCAAAGGCGGAAAAGACAGTGTAGGAAAGGACTTTTCGAAGCTCTCCAACAACTGCATACAAAACAGAAGGTATAAATGATGGATTAGACACAACACAGTTATTTGAAGTGTGAATCTAAGTAGAAATTATTGGCATCCTTTTATCCCAAAACACAGTCAAAACTGCGGTTGAGAGCAAATTATAAAGGATGTTTTAATTCACGGCAGCAAGTGTTTATTTAAACATAATGCCATATATCTTTTCATCCTTTTCTCTGCACCAAGACAATCACAATCGATTAAAGTGTAGGAAAATTAACTTGCCTCTTATCAGCTCTACCAAAAAAACTTCAAAAATATTGTATTGGGGGGCTTTTCCCTTGTATAAATACATAATGATGCTAGGCAATGGACGGGCCATTTATCTTTCCAGTTTGTAGAGCAATATAGCAGTGCTAATACTTACATTTTTTAATATAGGTGTTTCATAGAGTTCAACAAACTTTTCCCTCAGTATCCTGTTCATTTCATCCACATCACATGCATGCGTCCAATATGAATCGTGAACTCCTGTAATGGTATGCCATATACAGTAATAAGAAATCAAAACTAGGAATAGGACAACATTTAAGACAAAATCCAGTTACAAGTGAAAAAAAACCTGCAAATTTTAAGCCTGCCCTTTTGCAGGCAACTGCAGTCATCATCATATGAGAACCATCAAGGGAATGAACAAAATTTGGTGGGAAAGCTGTTCTCTGTCGTTTGACCATAACCTGTAACAGTAGAAGAACCACCAAATTTGAGATCCAGGACCCGGAAGGTTCAACATTTTTTCCCTTTCTTTTAGTATTTTGATTAGTCCAGACCGAACTAAAAAAACAAAAGCAGGAAAATTTAGCTGGACGAAAAACTTAGGCACCTGCTAAAGTCTACCAGAAATTCAGAATATTAGGAAACAGTTTACAGAATGTACCCATTTAAGATAACTATGATCCTTGAACAATATTTTCAGCCACAAAAACAGGTTATTTCAGACCTTTCACAATTAGATGCGCTATCAACATCCTAGCAGAGACTCACAAGCCACAATAAATAATATGGAATCTCTATTAACTAGAGCAGAAACAGAAACATTACCGTGTCAGTTTCCTTTTGTAGTGTTAAAAACTGTAGGGAGGTTTTGATCTGCAACAATTGTATGAAAGGAAGATAAGAGAATTCAAAATGCCATTTCTATCAACGTGAACGTAACAAAATGCCAATCGATTTCTTTTCTATACTTTTTTTTTGTCCAGTAAGTACAATTAATGATCTACTATGCTTCTGCAAATGTTATAGAACTCACAACATGCTTCCCTAATTTCCGGTAAGGCTGTACAACAGGAAGTCCTAGTGGAGTTGTCCATCGCACTGGCTCATTTTCAGATGCAATAATCTGGTCATGTTAAACAGTCAACAGTCATATGGACAACAAAAAGAAAAAAGGTAAACAGAATGTCAGTTGATGGTATAGAAACAATAACAAAAAAAATCAATACAAAGGAAAAAACAAATAAATAGATGAGACAGAATCACCTTTGCACATTCCCCAAGCCAGTTCATGATACTTCGTGCAGCTTCAAACATCTCTCCTAAGGCAGTTAAGGTCACCTTATAAAGCAATAAAATAAAATATTGTCAGTGACCTGTTTTATGAAAGAGTGAGGCTAAGGAATTATCAATCCTCCTTGTCAGGATGCTCCTTTCACACCTTTGCAGCATAGCAAGAACAACTGAAGATCTCTGAATTGTCTGTGAGACCACGTTCCTTTAACCTCCTTTTGATTTGGTCTCTAGCACCAATGTAAGTCACACCATACACAGATGTCATCACTGTCTGCTTCACCAATTTCCTATCCACCTAGATTACATCAAATTACTATTAGTTCGAAAGCATAAGAACGTACCCTCTATGAAAAGCACACCCTCTTCTTTGAATGAGATGGAAAAAAAGAAGGAAAGCGTGGTACAGTTTTGACCCAGTTGTAACCAAGCCATCCCTTAGTGACAGAAGACCACTGTAATCGAGAATGAAAGCTTGAAGAAAACCTGACTGATTAATATTCTTGCACGCAAAGTGTCAGGAAAAACTTCTGGATCTTTCTGTGCATCCCTCTGCATGATGTCAAGTACTCTGCATTACAAAAGTTCACATTCATCACATTCTTTTTGCAGACATCTGCTTGCTTCACAACCAGCAATGCATGATCACAAAAAGAGGATGGAAAAAGAAAGATTCTTGTGAAAGCTATACAAATTTGGCTCCAACCAAACACATCCAATGGATACCACAGGAATTTGACTTCATGGATCTGGTCATAGGCCATGAAATAAGCACTTAGCTGATTGAAGTTTTTCTTTGATTGAATTGAAACAAATTAGGAGTTCCTAATTTAAACAGAAATATTGATCTTTGATTGGATGTTACTTCTTAATTACATATACCTACATTTCCAAGAACGCCAGAAAACTCGGCCAGTGAAATACATTCTTCTTTGGCTTTGAGATAGTAATGCTTCCAAACTCTTAGGCTTTGAGACAATAATGCTTACTGCAGAATTTAATCGAATCAATACATGCTGGTGTGTTGCAAAAAAAGCTCCTAATTAGGAGGCGTTTTAGCTTATATTCCAAAGATCATATTTGTGGCTGTCCTCTCAAGAGTTGGTCGGAAGTCTAAAATTCAGATTATGTCTTCTTGTGATTTGGAACTTCAGAATTAAAAAGGGAATCCCTTAATTAAGCTAACTACCCAAGAGTTGCCTCAATTGTCAGAATAATTTTTTTAGTTTTTCAAATCTCTGGATTTTCGAGTTTTAGATCTAATCTTTAAATCAGTGGAGTAGAAAACCACCATCTCCATTGATTTGCTTCAACAAAAGCACATCTGAGTTCCAATCTTTTCAACTGTATCTTGAGAAAACCACTTACCTAGCAGCTATTCCTGAGTAGACATCTGTGGGCTTCTCTCCAGCAACTAGATTAACAGCAGCTGCTCCCAACTGTTCAAGACTCCAATGATTTAACAACACAGAGGGGTTCAAAGTATAATCACAGGCTTTTTTTTTTCCAAAAACAAAAATAAAGTTCAAAAAAAGAAAGTTTGCATAAAAAGGCAACTTGAATTCAACAAGGATTGGCATCAGCATATGAAAATCAGACAAGCAGATTGCGGGTATCAGGTTTTGTATATCAGCAGTAATCATATAGAAAAGTAAAACTTAATACCATCTTCCAATTCAAGTTAGGGACACTACCTTGTCTCTTCCAAGTGCAGCATAGTGTTGCAGACCATTGCAGGAACCATCCTACAGAGAACCATAACAGGGAAGGGGTACCTCAGAAGGCAGTAAAAGTTATGAAAAAATACAGAAATATCAGAGTACAATAAATTACTAGGCCAGAAGAGCAAGCCCAGGGAAAAGAAAGAGAACGGTCTGGCATTAGTATTTAAGTTGATTGTCCCACATAGTTTGACTTTTTTTTAGCAATAGTGCCAATAGAAGCCACCTAAGCTTATCATTTCATTCATTTTCAAAAGCAATTGGAGCAAGGTACAATAACAAAAAATCTTGACTCTCCCTTTTCCATTCATCTTACTAATACCTCTGCTTCTCTCAATCCATTCCCTATAATTTCAGTAAAACTGTGCTCAACTGAGTAGGATGCTTTATAATCCTTCTAAAACATGTATACAAGAAGTTCATATGAGCACAAAGCAATGGGATTGATAAGATATACCTGATGAATAGGAATATGTGAAAGGCATGTTTCTGGAGAGGAGCTTCTCAAAGCTTCAGTGAGGTTAATGCACACAGCCAAGCACTGAAACGGATCTTCTGCGTGCAACCACCAACGCTTTCCTTCAAGTGGTTTGTCCGCAGAATCAAATATATCATCAAGGTGATTCTCAGTAAAAGCTATTCGTCCCTCATGTGATAACTTGTCTACACCACAAGCAAACAGATTTGCAAGGTGTATCTTCAGCCAGCGTAAGCCTGACTTTCCAAGAGGGCGTCCCTCTGCAAACTCCAAAATCCCCCGGCACAGATCTGAGCCGAGATGGTTTAAATATGGGTGCATGGGGTAGGCACGGCCACGAAAGTCAAGATTGTGTGGATAATAGAAACCTTCTTCATTTTTCATCTTCCGTGCTACCTGGAGCCCATTAAGAACATTGACATAAATCCCAAGGAAATTGAAAGTGTAATATCTAAAAGATAGTCAAATGAATTTTACAGCAATTTTAAGTTCTGTGTCGCAACGCCGTGAATGTCTTTCCCTGTTCTCTTTTTTCACACTTTTGACTTTCCACTTCCACTTCTTTAGCAGTGCTTCATCTTCTGTTTCCGGCTTCTCAGGTAAAGGAACCTGAAATGAAGCCATTAAATGAGAAAGGTTTTCTAGTTGCTACAAAAATCATAATCAACTATTAGAACACAAAGAAAAAGTAAAAGACTTTCTAAAAAAAACTGGAGTTACTAGGAGCAAAATTAGAAAAGATACTCACATCACTGCGGTCTACCAAATCAGCAAGATGACCTCCATTATTCCATATTCTATCAACAACACTAAGTACCCTCTTATTTACCCTCCATTTGGTATTTCCTAATGTATCCAGGGCCTGGAAAATTCATTCAAACAAAAGATTAGCTTCTGGAAAAATCTACATGCATGTAATAGCACATACACGATTCTCAGTTTTCACATGTTGGTACCATATAAGATTTTGTTCAAACAACACAATATGCAGCAGTAACCATGCAATGCATCAAATATGTACAGACCTCAAAAACTAGCTGTAGCTGCTTCTTAGGTGTCCTCTTAATTGCTTCACGTTGCTGTTTAGCACCATGTATCCGCATGACATAGGATGGTAAGAACAGGTGTGCACCTTTATCATAACTGCAAAGGGCATGAAGGTTATGGTTGACACAAGTAAAAGAGAGTTAAATATCACAAGCTATTATGCAATTATGTAAGAAGTGCATAGAACTCAAAAATGCTACTTAAATGCAAGGTCCTGATTTATTACTAGAAGCAATAGTGGTGTTAAGAATTGCAATAACTACATGGGAACCAGAATCCATCCACCAAGTCAAAAACATCCAGATTGAAGTAACGTGTGTGAGGACCTGTAAGAAACATTTGCATCTTCCAGATTTGTATAGGAGGATCTAAAATTAATTATAGTGGGGACTATGCTTATGTGCCTCCAGCGATGGTTTTGGCCTGATGCCCGATCTAATCAAATGGAAGTTATTCAGAGTGCAATCTCTGGTATAATTTATCTTTGCTTTTTGTTGTTTGACAGTTCTTCCTGGAATCCACTCCTAATGGATACAACCAAAAGTGCTAGGGATCTTATCAGATTTCAAGGCAACAGGTTGAATGGCACAAGCTGCTCTAGAGGCCTCTTCATATTCCAAAGCAATGTGTACTTTTTCCAATGAGGATTGATCACCTATTCATTTCCTGTCATATAAACCAAGAATGTTTGGCAACTGGTTCTTTCCTTATGTGATTACCAGGCTAAATGGTGATTGGTGATTGAGATAAAGAATCCTGGTGGGCCAAAAACTTTGCATGGAAGAATTTTCAGGCCATTCTGTTGCATATTGATTGGTGTGCATACATCTATTTGGTTTGGAAAGCAAGAAATCACATGATTCACAACAATGCAGATGAGCAGCAGTTCATATTTTGAAGTCTATTATTCAATCTGTACAGTCCAGATCCAAAAGAACAAAGGACCTGAAACCTCTTGGAAGACCCAAATGGATCATGATTTGACAACTTTGAAACTACAGTAGCTAACTTTAGCTATTAATTTCTATGTTGTTTTTCAGCTAGTTCAGTTTTCCTTCAGCTTTTGGTGACTATTAGTCAGGACATCTCCTGTTTCGGTTTCTTTTGATCAGTAAAATTCTCATTTATCAGAAGAGCAATTCATTTGATAGTGGATAAAATGGACACCAATCAAAATGTAATGACATGATGCCTTGTTGATACACACACGCGTGCATATATTGAGAGAGAGAGAGGGAGGGAGGGAGAGTGTCAGAAAGGAGAAAGTTTAGGATATCAAGATATTTATCCCTATGAACCCAATGTTGACCTATTACTGACACACTCCTCGCATCAAAAAATCAAAACACTCCATTTTTGCATATTGACAGTCAAGGTCATCTGAATAATTTCTCATATTACATTTAAATAAACAACCACTCTTGAGTACAAATTGACCACCATTAAGTAAACACATCACGCATGTTTCCGCAATAATATTTCATGAAAATAATCTACTGATTCTAACTGGTTACTCACTGCTTTTCCTTCTTTATCCTTATCCATGGAGCTTCCTTCATCTTTGTCTTCTTACAATTTTGTTTTACAAAAAAATAAACCTACATCAAGAAAAACTTAACCACACTAAATGAAAAACATATCCTAACCAACTCAGAAAACGAACAAAGTTCAAACAACTCGGTTTGACCGCAGAGATCCATCAGTGCCATTTCTCTCATGAAATCATCTGTTGTCTTCATGCCCTTCTGGCACATTTGAAATAAATAATGTTTTCCTATGTATGGCCCATTTGGAAGTCATCACCTGAACTAAAGCACTTCAATTGAGTTCTCCATGTACTATCCTAATCTTAAATTAACTCCATATCTGACTTCACATAAAAACAATAATTTGACACTGTAACTTTTCTTGTACTGGAATCATCCACCACAGAATCCTTGTAGAAAACATAGTACCTTTCCTTTTTCTATATTTTATCTCTAACTGCTAATCATTCTTTTCTGGAAGCATACCTCTCCCTTTAACATAAATAAACATTTACAGTAAAGAATTCCATATCAATCTCTAAAATTTGCTGCCTATGGCAATAATATTAATTTTCCCTTCTTGAACATGATAGTAATTTGTAAATGCCCATCAATGTTTTAAAACAGTGCTCTCAATTCTCTTGAGAATCCTAGACAAACTCTTCCATCTCATATCTCATATTCACCATTTCAATAAACACTTGCAAGACAATTAGTCGTTGTTCCAACAAAGGTTTAGGAAGTGGAAAGGCAGGGCCGTGAAATATGCTAGGATGCTAATTTAAAATTGGAATTCCAGACTTTAATTTCAGAAATCCATCAATTCATCAATCACACCATTTTAAGAGATTAACTTGACCAAAAAAAAAAAACTGAAAACAACTCCAGGCATCTAGCAGATGTAACTGAAACAAGGTGAATATTTTGGAACTTGGAAATTATATCCAACTAGAAAAGATCAAATTAAAGCAAGACAAACATGGCAAAACTGTAAATATAAAATCAAAAGTTACCGTACCCTCTCCATCGAAGCGGTGGCACCAACATTGGCATATAAGGAATCACTATGTGCCTATCCTGTTTGGAGAAATAACACTTTTTATGGCTCCTTGTACAAGAAAAAAGAAGAAAAACTTCTGCGACTTAAAAGGCACCAAGGAAATTGTCTGCAGATCATATTTGTTTCAGCTCTAAAATCTAGAAACTACCTATCTGCTTTGAAATAGATGGCATACCCCATGCAAGTTCAATGTTATAAAAGACAATAAAATATGAAAACTGGATTTCATTAAAAGAACGAAATATAACAAGGTTACTCACAGTTTGCTCAAGGCCTTTGAGGACTAGCGAGTCACATTGAATAACACCATATTTTCTGGAAGTCTTCCTGTTAAGAAAAGGCCAATGTGTGCATCAGTTTGAAGCAATTACAGGGGAGATAAATAAATTGAGCTCATCAAGTTGACAAAAGAATGGCTCCGTACTTATTTTCATATGACACAGTTCTGAACGTGTGTACAAATGCAGGCCGAAGATCAGGTGGACTATCAGCTAACTGATCAGGAGGAGGCTGTATATAAGCTGTTTGTAACAGCAATTCAATTAGACGGCTGCCGACCTGCAAAGTGCAAGGACAGAATCAAATTTGAATATGGTACATTAGTTCAAGAAAATTAGCTTTCACCTATGATTACATGCACACAAACCTTGGCCTTAGCATCTGTGCTCCATGATTTTGAATCATCGTGCCCCTTCACAATCTTCCTCACTGCTGGCAGCTTTTGTTTTTTAATCAAATCAGTAACCTTTTTTCTTAGCTTCTCTTCTTCATTCATGACAGCAGGGGATTCACCTTCTACACTATTCTTGCTATTATCAGCGTTTTCCTTTTTCTTCTTTGTTTTCTCCAAGAAATTGTGTATCCTAATCTGTTTTATCACAGAAACAGTCACAACAGATTCAGCCCTCAGCTGAAAGAAAGAGAACAAGGCTGGAGAGTTAGGGGGTCCAATATATTGATTAAGAATGGTATTCCTAAATATTTCTGCATTGTATAGTTTTTTATTTAAAAAAAAGAAGAAGGAACTCCCAAAGTCAGAGGAGACACTGGAGTAAAGTGTCACATGTGCCTTTAAAGTCTAAACTAGGTAAAAACCTTAAAAAAAAAAAATTATTAAACAAAGCCACAAACAAAAACTTGCATAATTGAAATGCTAAAGATAATTGTTGTCTCCAACAGGGATATGCAATAGTACAAATCCATAGTGACATGGAGTGTCCTAACATGAGATGTGTTCTAACAAAGGGAAGTTGAAATCTCACTCTTATTGGTCCACCATGTTCAGAATT
Organism: Populus tomentosa; assembly: GCA_018804465.1. NCBI lineage: Eukaryota > Viridiplantae > Streptophyta > Magnoliopsida > Malpighiales > Salicaceae > Populus > Populus tomentosa. The sequence goes on from CM031975.1 coordinate 9,338,909, forward strand.
TGAATAAAGTGTAGATCAATAAATAAAGGTGGAATAGAGTATTCAGCTTAATAAGGCCCATGACATGAAAAGTTTAATGTATAATGACAAAGTTGTAAGAACTTGGTTTCTAAAAGATGTTACATTAGACTACATTGCTATGCCCCGCCTAAATTTAATGTCTTCACTGGAACTATTAAACAACACAAGAACTTGAATTCATGCGGAATCAAAATAAAGCTGAAGGTGAAAACTATAGATATTTGGGAAAAGAAATTCTGAAAAAACCTCCTTCAACATTGGACACACAAAATTTTACAGACGTAATGGAAAAATCTAATTTTACAGGCATTACTGAGGTTTCATAATCTAAGTTCCATAGCTGATTTTTATCGATGGTAACTCCACCTTTCTTCCAAGTTCATCACCTCAGATGAAGGCTGTCTAAATGCAATTTTAAGGACCTTTATGTTTCCCCTCATCTTACTATATTTTTATCCGGGCACTCATTAACCTGTGTCTATAAATCAAACAGCAACCATAAAATAAGCAAATAAAACAGGTTAAAATCACTTACCTCCTGCTCAATTGCATCACCAATCATACAAGCAGCAGCCACAACTCTTGCACATCCATGTTCCCCACCTATCATCACCATTGCTGTGAGCTTATGCATAGTAATAACAGACATCATATCAGCTGGCAACAGATCAAAATAGGGAGCATAATCCGGTCTGGTCTTCCCTTTTCTAATCGACTCCTGCTCTTTCGCAATTGCATCTCTCAAAGGCTCAAACCAACCAAGAAACAAACCCTTCATATATGGCAAATTAGGAGCCAACTTATGCTCACACATATCCTTTAGAAGTTCCTTGTATTCTTTTGCTGCCTGTTCCCATGCTTCAGCCTCAATCTTCACTTGCCTTCTCCTTAAGGCCTTATACTTCCCTGACCCCATTCCACGGTTAGCATGTAGCCTCCTTCTCCTCCTAAAGTCCTTCTCTTTCTCCTCTTCTTTCCTCGTTTCTTGCAACAATTCTTGCAATTCCTCATCGACAACCACATTATCTTCAACGTCTGTTGATGACACTGCCTCAGCTACACTCACATATCCTCTTGGACACAACCCACTACACAGATTCCCATTACTACTATCACCATTTCTCAAAAAACCAAAACTAGGTTTTCCCATATAATCCTCATGGGTTGATATTTCGCCAATTCGGTGAAAACCCAGCTGTGGACTTGAGTTATTAACTGAATGGAACTTGGATTTCTCAAAAAAGATGGGTTCTTGAGGGGCTCCTAAAAAGCTGTGAGTTCTTGGAAATGAAGGGAAATTGAGAGACTTTGATTGGGGTTTCAAAATGGCTTGTTTTGCAACGTTTCTCCACATAACTGTGGATGGTTTTGAATTGATTAGGGATAGAACGGAGGGTTTCTTATCAAAAGCAATCAAAGGATCAATTTTTTTTGTAGAGAATATATGGGGGTTGGCACTGGACATCAAATTTTTATATTAAGAATTTTCAAGGAATGAAAAAAAAAAATAGAATTGAAGTGGTTGAGAGATGAATTGAAATGTATTGGTAATGGAATTCGAGAAAATAATTGAATTCATCGAGGCGAGGGCATGCTATAGTGGCCGCCTTAAACCCTGCTTGAACCTTCTTTGGGGTTTTAGCTAAATCGTCTTTGTTTATTTTTGTCCATTGAATTCAATTCCGCAGTAATTTAAAATTGAATTCATAATTTTTTATAATTTGTTATATTTAAAATAAAAATTAAATTTATATATTATTCAAATATCTGTGAAAATAATTTAAATAGCAATGTTAATTATTTTATTTTTAATTCAAAAAAAAAATTTCAATGTAAAAATAAAATCCAGTCTCCAGACTTAATAGCCGCAAAAACCAATCATTTTACAAAGTAATATGGAAATTGGAAAGTAGTTCTCAACGTTGCGTGAAATCCATATGGTCACCCATTTTCACTCATGCATCTAGGCTCTTTGAGCCAATATCAAATTACTTTCGGTTCAGTACTAGATTTTTTTTTTTTTTTTCACACCACATTACAGGTTGAATCAGATGTTATTTAATGTAAAAAAAAATATTCAATCGTTAATAATCTCAATCAACTTGAGTTATTTTAACTAACATATGGGATATAAAATTTAAATAATTTATAAAATAAAGAGCAAAAAAAACCACAAAACTTAAAGCTCAATAATCTAATCTCGAATAATAAAATTTAAAAAAAATATATCAAAAAAAAAAACCTGAGTCAACTCGAGTTAAATCAACTAACCCGTTATCCATGACATGAGATCAAGATAAAAAAAATTAATTTTTTTTAAAAAATGATCAAAAAATAAGGATTGAAGTTAAATATAAAAAAAAAAAAAAAAACTTGAGTCACCTTAGGTTAACTTGACTAACTTCCTACCCAAAATAACCTAATAGAAAGAAAAAGTATAAAAAATCAAAAAAGATCAAGATCCAATAGTCTAATATCAAATGATGAAATTGAAAAAATATTAAAGAAAATCTAAAACAATTCAGGTTAACTTAACTAACCCGCAATCTAGGATAACCCCTTAAAATAAAATAAAAAATTGATAATTTAAAAGGTAATTAAAAGAACAATGACTAAAATTAAATAAATAAATAAATAAAATAAAATATTGAGAGATAAAATTGAAAAACAAAAAACAAATCAAGAAAAGAATTAAAAAAAATCAAAAGAAGAGTATCATATTTGATATAAAAATTCAAAAAAAAATCCAAAACAAATAAAGATCAATCAAAAGAAAAATAACCACAATTGAAAGAAGAAATAAATAGGAAGAAAACTCTAAATTTTGGCTAACCCATCATGGATTTAAAGGAGAGAAAGAGAACAAAAAGGGGAGGAGAAAAAAATCTCAATGCTGCAAATGTCATTACACACGCCACCCCATCTTATATCACTACCGGATGCTGAGATTAGATTGAACCATAAAAGACAAACCCAAAAAAATTATGACATGTAGAAGTAGCAAATATCCCATAATCTATTTGTCTCCTTTCATTCATGCAAGATATAGATATTTGTACAAACATGCTGAAACAGCAAATCCCTAGCTATATCCGAGAATGACGTCAAAATCATCTAGGAGTATTAGATAAATTAAAAACACATATCTTTTCTATAAATCTGTGAATAATACCGTTTAACAAATATCATTATGACCATCAATCTAAAACCTCCAAGTTATTTTAACATCAATATCATTATAATTCTATCCAAGTCCATAACAAATGGTTTCTTTTATTTATGCATATGGCATGTCTAAATTACCATTTAACAACAAATTGTTCCACCATTGTATATGATATTATTGTTCACATCATAAACAATAGTGTTATTGTAATGATATAACATAAATATGTTATCAGATATTATGTAAAAAATAAATAAATTAGATTCTGGTCAATTGGATGTAATTATAACTAAATTGCATATCTTAATGCTAATTTAAAAAAATTCATATCAAATACAATTAAATTCCTAAAATTTAATGTTGCAAATTCACCATAAATTAAATATAATTCATGATATGAAATCTATTTGATATTTTCATGCTTAATTTCATTAGATCAACCCCGTATTAATAGAAAATTAATAAAATTAAAAAAAAATACTAAATTCATCAACTTATTAACAATTCAATTAAACATGTAAATCATCATTAGTCTATCTCATTGATGCTCTCGTCCATGAAATCATCAAGCTTAGTTAATTACATTGTTAGCTTATTCCAACAATACACACAAAATCTCTAATTCGACAACTTAACATCAATTAAATGCAGCACATAATTAATTAAAATTATTATTTCATAATTAATTTTAACTTATTTTCATGTTCAACTATATCAAATTAACCCTAATTGATGATATTCTTAACTAATTCCATATTAATTCAAGAAACCTTAAATTCATCATAAACCATAAATTCAACCTAAACAAGTATTTGATTTCAACCAAACAAAATATAAATTCATAGCAATATAGTATATTTACCTTATTTGTAAAACTAGAAAAAAAAATTGAGATGGTGGCAGCAATAAAGAGAATGTTATATTTTGCACACAAAACATCCAATGATGCTTATAGAATAGGATGAGTTTGAATTTTGGTTATTTTAAAGGTAAAATGAAGGTGTTTGGTGGGTTTTTTTGAGAGATAGTGAGGGTGTTGGTCATTTGGTCGAGAGAGGTTGTGTTTGTGTTTGTTCTACGTACTCTTCAATCTGAGTTTAAATTTTAGTTGATATCGTGCTTTAAAAACAAAATATTATAAGTTGTCATACTTCTGAAACATAACATTACCTTATCGTGCTTCTGAAATGCAATAACTATCTTATCAAGCTTTTTAATAGCGACATTTACTAAATATTGCATTTTAGAAGCACAATAATATCAAAGTGTGTTATTTCACCAACTTTTTTTCAAATGGTATTATTCTGCTAAAACTTTAAGTTTATTGAGCTAACTTTTTTTTTTAAAAAAAAAAACCTTTTAATTTTTTTTTAAAATCTAAAATGGTAGTCTCTCTAATTTGGTAAAGAAAAAAAAATTATTTATAAGAAGATTTTAGAACAATCTTTATTTGGTTTAAAATTTTGAAATAATCCTAATTTCTTAAATTGGCTTTTTCTAGTAATCTACTAGGCTAGATGGGATAATGAAAAAAACCAGGCAATGATATCTATAAATTAGATCACAATATTCTAGCTCTTAATTTTATTTTATTTTCTAATATTCTTTTTACCTTTCATTTTTATTTTTATTTTTATTTTTATTTTTATTTTTATTTTTCACTTTATACTTTCACAAATCTTCTTCTTCTTCTTCTTCTTCTTTTCTATTTGCTCCAAATTAAAATAAAACATGCAAAAATATATATATTTTTAGAAAATAGCTATGTTTTGAAAAATTGGATAAAGTTTACTGAAAATGTATTTATTTAGATTTTTTATATTTTTCTGAAAAATATTTTTTTAAAATAAAAGTAAAAACAATTTATGACAAACATCATGCATAAGTACAAGTATATAAAATTGATGTTTTATGTGATTGAATTGAATTGTAAGAAATTGTTTAACGTAGCGGTTGAATTATTGTTTTATTAAATGTTAATTTTTTATATTAAAAATAAAATTTTAAAAATAATAATAAAATTATATTTTAATAGTAAACAAAAAAGCAAGAATGATCTAAGATTGATCGTAGGAGACCTTGTCATAGAGCTCGTCTCGTGGCCCTTGGTTTCGGTAGTATGTACAAGAAGAAAAGGAGGAACAAGACAACTCTAGTAGAAAAAATGAGCACAACCTTAAGCTCAAAAGTTAACATCGACATTGCACTGTTATAAACAGCAAAAAAACTGGCGTCAAGACCATCCAAGTGAAGACGATCAAGATCGTAACAGTGGACAGTTAATCCTAAATTGAACAGAAAATAAGCAATTAATCCTAAGACAGATCTGGGTTCCTAACGAGCGAAAAAAGAATCAGCCCGTAGGCAGCTTCGAGCGACACATAGGGCACGTGGTACTCTTCAGCAACCACTTGACAATGCACTGAGGATGGTAGACATGGGAGCAGGTGGTGGTGGCAGCTTCAGACGCTGCAGAGAAATCTTGTAAGCAAATTGCACAGCACAAGGCTTCATTAGAGCCCGCATCATCCTCGTCAATCTTCACCTTCTTCAAGCATGGGATAGGTGGTTTGCAGGCTTGTAACACATGAAGAAGAGGGTTTTCCACAGTATCCCAGGAAACCTCCTTATCTTCATCAACATGAATTCCAGTCACGACATTAAACTTTGCATAATGGCTTGGTTCGGATGTAATAATGCACACAAATATATGGTCAGCGTGACTAGGCAACGAGTAGGCAACGCGGGATACGAGTTCAATTAGGTCAGCTTTTACCGTCGGAGATAACCTGATGCCGGTGCTCCTGAGCAAACGCCTGTATGTGCGTTCTTTCAAACGATCCCACACCAATTCCCCACGCTTTACCGGGAATGACTGTCTAGATTTGACCGGCGAGGAGCCGTCGCATGATTCCTTGACAATGATGAACTCTACTGTGATTTCTTTGGCAGAAAATTCACAAGAACTGAGAGTATGTTTTGAGGGCTTCATGATTTCGCCTGAGCTTATTGCTCGAGTTGAGGAAAATATTTACGTGGTGGATAGTGAGAAACTGTCGGGGTTGAGGTAGGGTTTTATATAGAATAGGGTTCTTACCAGACGGTTCAAGGAATCAATCCATGTCTGTTTTGAATTCGGAATTGCAAGAGCAAGCTGTCCAAAATAGCCGTTATTGCATGAGCAACTGTTTAACCGTTCTCCGGCTATGGCTTCCCTTTTCAGACAAGGAAACCCAGTAAAATAAATCCTGATTTCAAAAGGAAAAGAAACGAAAAAAAAAAAAAGGAAGGTAGAAAAATACTGCTACTGTAAAATCCTAGCATTATTTATCTTTAATGACGTTCTGGCTAGGAATCAATACCTCAAAACAAAATTAAATATTTTGATTCCCAAATCTCAGCCCAATCAATAATAATAATAATTAGATATTTTTTTATTTCCTAATTTCACCACTTTGAAACATATTTTAACCTTCCAAAACCCTCAACTTGCCAAGTTTAGCCGATTAAAACTATCTAGATCCAACACGATTCCTTCTGATAGAAGCTTAAGACTAAATCAGGTGGGAGGAATGAATAATCCCCCAGAAAGCAATATATCTTACAATTAACAATCATTTAATACACAATCATAACTCGACCCTCCAGCATCAAACTAAAACTAATGTCCAAGTAAACATGAATCAATCTAAATCCATTGCATGACAAGACCTGATAGAACTGTAATTTTAATAATAAAAAAACAATATTGCAAGAATTTAACTTGTGATCTCCAAGCCATAATGATGGAGAGAACAGAATATACTATGTAAATTGATGGTCATGCCTCTTGTTTTATTATTCCAAGGACATTTGTTATTCCAAGGACCTTAAGGACCTTTTTAGAATTGTAAATAGTAGTGGCGGCTTTTTGTTTTGAAAAGCATTAAAATATAAAAATTTTATTTTTTTAAAAAATATTTTTAATATCAATACATAAAAACAATCTGAAAATATAAAAAAAATTATTTTAAATAAAATAATATTTTTAAAAACACGATTTGCAATCGATTTCAAAACTAACAAAAGAGTTTATCTAAAAAGAATTTGGAGGCTTTAGGTTAGTAAAGACCAAAAATCAGTCATGATGTCTCGTGCCACAGGCATTGTCTACGTCTGGCAATATTAAACAATGGTGTCTTCAGCTACCATACTGTTCTACTCTGAGAAACGAAAGAGTACTTGGTTTTGCACTAGAAGTAATGGTCATCGAGGATGCATGCTGGATTACACGGAAAATGACAATGGATAAAGCTGTTTGAATTATGCATTGTAAACATTAACAAAAAAGGGACCCTCTCCGACTTATAAAATGTTGACTTTTAGTTTCTTTTCGGCAATATCCAAACAACTCCACCAACTTTATTCTAACAGATAACAGAAATCACCCACCACCTATGTCGGTATAAGAGTAACAATCAAGTCCTCAGTATAGCAGAAGACAGATAGTAATTTCTCATTCCTTGGCAGTTGTGTCCTTCAGAAATCCTCACCATATAAATAACAATGGAGATTTCTCATTCATTGGCAGTTGCATCCTCAGATGAAGCACTCCCTGCATCTGCATATGAAGAAAAGGATAGTTGAGTTTCCTTGGTCCTTTGAGAGAAAATCAGACCGAGAAAAAAGATCTATAGCTTTTGTGTGTGTGACATAATGATGACTGAGCATACCTTCGCCATCTGCTGGGGCATAAGGAGACTTCCGGTATCGTGTTTGCTGTTGTGTGGGCTGGAAAACCGAGAGATAATACACAAATAAGCACCCCGTACGGAATATATGCTAGCATTATGGAACTAACACAATGGCCGCAGGAAAAAAAAAAAACAATAAAAAAAAAAACATACTTCTCACTCGTAAATATAAACTAATACGTGGAAAACCCAAAACCATTTAGGATGTCTGCCGATCTGTATTTTTCTTGAAAGAAATTAAGCAAAAAAAGGCAGCGAGGAAATCACAAGCATAACAGGAGTCATTCATTCATGGTTCTTTCAAATTCACTGGCATTATATCTGCATCATGCCTCGAAGGAAAAATATCTATGTGCTTGTTATGTTGCCTTTCCCTTTAAGAAAACAACAAAACCATAATTCAAAGTTATTGAGGAACTTTGCTTCGAGCAATAAGGAAATAGCACAATTCCAATTCACCTTTTCCAGCCAAGAAGTTACCAGGTTTGGAGTGGGATCTTATGGGGTGCAATACAGTGGTGCTCTGAAACCCATTAGTGCAAAGCAGAAAGGTTAGTGGGAACATAATCTCCGGAAATAGTTTTCAGGGGACCATGAATGAGACAGCACTGAGTTGGGAAGGTGATGCCTAAAGCTTTATAGATTTGCAAAGGAAATAGCACAACCAAATCTTTCCACATGATGACTACTTAATGGACTAATCTTATTGGAACATTAATGATTGATAAACTCAGTGATGAGAGACAGTTTACTTCTGTAGGAACAAATGCATTATCATCCAAAACCTTATCAAGGAACTACAAAAGGAATCGCTTTAGAAAACACTAGAAGCACCTAAACCAAAAGAGTGAACAATCATTAATAATGTCTAAAATGGTAATAAATCAAGTTGCACATGCCAATAGTTATTATTGTAAAGAACGTATGAGCTTATATGCAGTATTGTCAGTCAGAAAATTAAAAGAAACACCTATTTTTAACCTATAAAACTTTGTTTGAACAAACGTCCTAGAATTGGCTCAAAATAAATGCTTGCTTTTTCTCGGTAATCTCTGCTTGGTGAAGAAGTCCCTTTTTCTATTTCCTGGCTTATCAGGGGGAGAACATCCAAGAAAATATAACATAACACAATTTCTCCTTCGTATAGTTGATCCATTTCACCTGATTCCACGTTTATATACATATATGGTGGCACAGAACCCCTCCCTCAGAATTTTCATTTCCATTCATCCATTTTATTTTATTTTTTTTAATTGAGCCTACAAGTTGTGGAAGAACACTGGCAGAAGTCACAGACCATTGACAATTTTCATTTGTTCACCTATATCCCATTGCGAGCTCAAGAAAAACCTAAAACTAACTTCAATTGAGCATGAGCAGACCAATTATCTCAAGGTAACATTAACGTTCTCATACTCCATAAATTTAATGCATCTTTTGATAGAACTGACTTAATTCAAATGATTTCCTTCTTTTAAACAGGCTTCCAGATTTCAAAATAAATGAATACTTAACACCTTCAGCTTTCGAAATAAATGAATACCTAGATTACTTACAGGTCCAGTACCTCAAGAGCCCAGGCAATCCTCTCCACTCCTACAACCTTTCTAGCTCTACCATTTTATCAACTCTTACTTCAACATCATAATATAGTTTCCAGCTTCATTTAACTCTATTGGTTAGCTATCTAGTAGACCCTTAGAGAAAACTTCCAATGAGACCACCAGCTCTCTACCTTCATTAGAAATCAACAGCCACTTATTCAGTCTAGTTTATCTTATATCACCCACTGACAGTTGAACATAAGCACAGCTAAAGAACAACAAGCATTCACATGATTTCTTCTTAGGAGAAAGAAGACAAAAAGGAGATAAGAATGGATCGACAAATATCATTCACATATATACCTGTAATTTAGGCCGAAGAGCTTCGAGTGGTCCTTTAGGCTTATCAGCACCTTGCTGTTATAGTTCAATATCATCAAATGATATCAGGTAACCATCTTAATGCAGTCAGTTTTAAGTAAAATAACAGAAACAACCCGTGAAACCAGTACCTTTCCAAGTGCCCAATCAGCAGAATCAAAGTAGGCACGTTCATGGTCCTAACATCCAAATCATAACTTTAGACACAAACCAGCACAGAGCACAATATGTATCTAGAGTCAAGACTCGGTAATAAGGAGTCACCTTAGAAATGAGAGGTGGTTTCTTAGGCAAAATTCCTCCGTATTTCTTCTTTACGACTTCCTCCTACATATAAGTATATAAAGAAATAGATGAATGAGTGAAAAAATCTTCCAAAATAAAGCTTTTAATCATGTCTTCAATAAATCATGCATATGCAGGAAAACAAAACACCTCTTGTTTAGATGAAGGCATGGAGCTTTTATCCTCGGAAAGATTTCCGTCAACCTGATCTTGCTTGTTATCCTCCATACCTGAACCAACCGTAACAGCATAACAGTTGTCATCATGAATAAACATCTTACTCACATCAATAGATGCTCCTTCCACGCATACAAACTTTTAACCAAATCCAGAGAGAGCAAATTTTAGCAAACTTGAAAACTACTTAACAAGATGCTACAATACTAACCAAATACGGCAACACCAAATCTAACCTATTGTTATGAATTCCAAACATTCCTTCATCATACCATCAAAGTATCCAAGTCATTCCGAACTATTACACGCACATGTGCAACATTTATAAATGATTCTATAAAATCAGTGCTAAATTACACTATAATTATCAAATTTTATTTACTTTTTTTATTCTTCTCTCATGAACAAAGAGAGAAGAATCATAAAATAAGCACAGCACTTAATGAATTATTTGATCCAGGAACCTTTCAAAAAATCCAAAGCAAATTAACCACAACAATAAACACAATCAAGACCTAAAAGGCATAATAATTTAAACAGCCTAAGTAAAATAATTGAATAAAGAAAAAATATCTCTCTATTAAACATCAAATCTGCCTAATTAAGATCTATTTAGCACGAAATTGATAAAAAGACCAACAGGAGAGAGATCTATATTATCAAATAACAAACAAAAATTGTATGCAGCTAAATAAAAATAAAAGTAAAAGACTCTAGACACAAAAAAGAAGCGAAATGAGAATTCAAAATTCTTATTACCAATTACGAGCTTCCTACGCCGGTTTCAAATGTAGAGAGAGAAGGAAGACAAAGAGAAAGAGAGGATTGTTCACACAAGGATAATATTGTGATGTTGAGATCTAGAACACGATCTTGATAAGGTAAGCTATATTTTACACCTGATAGATTTCTCCATATTTCGTTATGGTCCTACTTGTCTCTAAGTTTTCAATTATATTCCCTGTTCATTAGATAGTTCAATTTAAAAAAAAAAAAACACTTAAAAAAGAAGGTTAAGGGAGAGGAATTCTTTAGCAGTGTTTTAAATCAGACTAAACAAATGTTTGGAAAAACGACTGTAATTATAATTATTGTTTAAAGTATTTTTTATTTGGAAATATATTAAAATAATATATTTTTTATTTTTAATATTAATACATCAAAATAATTTGAAAATACTAAAAAAATATTAATTTAAAACAAAGAAAAAAAATAAAAAAATCATTTTTTTTCAAAAACGCTTTTAAAATACAAAAACAAACAAGGTCTAATGGATAAATCTTAAAACCTCTTGTCCTAACGTCTTATCTTAGCTCGAGTTTTTAGTTATATTGTGTAGAAATTAACCCAACATGAACAAGTTGATTAATTTAAAGATAATTTAGATAATTAGTAAAAATATAGCTTAATTTTCTAAAAAAACTTCAAAACAATAACTAAAAAAAATTGAAAATAACACCATATTGAATCGATCCTAGTCACAACACAACCCGGTCATAGACTCCACTGAGTGTAGTAATCTTGTTATTTTTAAATCTATTTTTATTTAATTATATGAAAAAATAGATGCTTTAAAAATCAAGTATTAATCCTAAAATAGATATTTTATTTGAGACTATGATAACCATGTATAAAGTAGACAAAAAAAGTCATGAAGTCCATTTTTCAATTAATCCAATATTAAAAAAGGATGGAATAAAAAAATCAATTAAAAAAATTATAGAACCAATAACTAAAAAAAAACATATCAAGTTTGATGAGTAAACACGTCAAACTCGTAAATCAAGTAACTCAGGTTAATATGTCAAACTTATAAATCAAATCATGGATTACATTAGGATTAGTAACTTGTTTGTTTTGTTAAAAAAATATTATTTATTTAACCATATAATAACAAAAATAGATAATTATAAAATTAAGCATCAATCTAATATCAAGATATTTTTTTTTAAACTATGATAACCTTATAGAAAGAAAAAAAATTTATAAAATTTAATTTTCAATTAGCTCAAATCAAAGAATGAAATTGAAAATCAATAAATTTATAAAGAGAAAAAAAAAAGTTAAACCTGTCAAACCTATAAACAAGTTCATGAACTTTTTAAAATTTAATAAGATAGTTTTTTCTCAAAACTAATATTTTTTAACTATTTTATAAAAAATAAAAGATCATAAAATTGATTTCAATAATAAAAAAGAAAAAAAAGTACCATGTCAAATCATGAATCAGGTTACCTTGTCAAACTCATCTATTTTTTAAAATATTTGTTTTAACTAATTTTTTTTAAAATAAATCATATTATAATGTTAAGATATTTTTTTTATATCAACTTGATGCTGAAAATATTTCTCTCATATGACTATAACCATATAAAAGATAAACAAAAATAAATTATCAATTCTAGATCCCAATAAATATATAATATAAGGATTGAATTAAAAATAAAAAAAATCAATAACAAAAAAAAGTCAAAACACACAAAAACAAATAATAAAATATTATGAATTAGTATAATAAAATGATGTGATGAAATAGTATTTTAGCTTTTATTGCAACAATGTAATGCATGAAACAAATATTTTGTGACGAAATTTTCATAAATTATCACTAGTAAAAACTGCTAAAAGATTGGATAAAATCATAATGGAAAAAAAACCCTGGATTTCCTATAATTTATTATATTTTACACTTTATCTCTATTATTTTCAAAATTAAAATTTACATTCTAAATCAACTTAATTTTTAAATTTAAATAAACTCCCGTATATAATATAACCTAAAACAACCATGATTTTCTATTAAAAAAAAACTTCAATGGAAGACCAGCCCCATTTCTCCCTCTCTCCACGTCCTCCTTCTCTCCCCAGTGAACATCACACCAAAAAAATCCACGAATTCCAGCCAGAAAATTGCTTTGACCAACAGAGCAAGGGCAAATACCTCTTTGACCAACCAACAGTCGCCCTCAATCGGAGCCAAAGATTTAGAGTCATCAAAGGCGTCGCTTGAGGGCTGTTTTATCTGCATAAAGAATGGGAGCAAGTTGTGATTCCTAGAGATGTCAAGGCTAGTAATGTCTTGCTAGATGGTGAATTGAATGGAAGATTAGGGGATTTTGGCCTTGCAAGATTGTATGAGAATGGATCCTCAAACGACCCATATCATCAGAAACTCTTGGGTATCTTGCACTTGAGCATGCACGAACTGGAAAGGCCACGACAAGTACTGATGTGTTTGCTCTTGGGGCTTTCTTGCTTGAGGTTGCTTCTGGTAGAAGGCCAATGCAGCCAACTAAGGATTTAATCTTGTTTGATTGGGTGTTTACACGATAGCCTGGAGATGAAATTCTAGAGGCCAGGGATTCAAATTTGGTTACAAAATATATTGTAGATCTGATTTTGAAGTTGATGCATGGCAAGATCGAGTTTAGGTATTCAAGATTGTTGAGCTTCGTGAGATTATTTGATTGCCTCTGTTTCTATGATATGACTAAATTAAAGCTGGTGGCTTGGCCAGGGTTTCATGTGTGCCAATGTTGTCCAAAGAAAGGGAGAAATTTTTTGAAAGGCAATTTTTTTATTTCAAGGCAATATGAGTTTTTAGTAATTGGATTGTATAATGGTAAACCTTTAATAATGCAATATTTTTTTTATTGATATTTATTTTTAGTGTAGTATCATATAAAGTGTTATGAACTTATAAAATTTATGATATTTTTTTTTATAATTTTCAAAACAATGAAAAAAATATAAAATAGAGTGAACTATAAGATACTTAGGATAATTTTCTTAATTATAATAACTATCAGCGTATCATAGTTGTCACACTCGATATCACGATGACTTTTAAAAATTAAAATGTACAATGATTAGCATCTTGTTCTTAGACAGGGAATATATCTAATTTAAAGAGTTGTCACCTAATATTATGATCATTAAAAATACATGACATTCTCTGGCTTTATAAAAGCCAAAGAAAAGCCACAAAATGGGGGAATGATATAGAAGAATAAGAATAAAGAGGGAATAAAGAAGGTGAAAACATGGAGGAACGAATAGACAAGAAAGAAAAACAAAGAAGGTGAATGTAAACAAAGAAGTAACATAAAAAAATTATAGAAAGAGAGAGAGAGAGAGAGAGACAAAGATAACAAGAGAGTTAGTGTTCCCACTAGATTATTTTCTTTGGGCATCACCAATCTTAATACTCCCAACATCATCATATCTTCCACCTCAGAATGAAACTCTGCACAAGAGTTTATATCATGTCCAAACTGCTAATGTTATTTACAGTATTCATTCGAATCTCTTACAACTTGTGTTTTAATTGGTGTTTTAAGATATCCAGCTTGTCTCATCATCCCATACAATCTATCCATTGTCACCCTTATAATTGCTTTACCTTCTTTTCCTATCTCCAAGCTATTAACCCCTGCACTTCCAGAAACATGGTTTGGTTGAGGGTTCAAACTTACATTTAGGGATTTATAAAAGGAAATCCACCCAACTTTACTGAGTTGAAGGATTTTTCTTTTGAATGCAACACATCTATCAATATTGTGACCAGTGACACCAACATGATATTCATATTTTTTATCGAGTTTATACTAATAAGGGAATGGTGGTTGTAAAGGAGTTAAAGGAACAGGCACCACCTAACCAATACTAAGCAATCTTTGGTACATTTTGGTGATAGGTATTATAGGTAGCAATGGAAGTTGCTCTAACTATTCTACCAACTTTGTAAATTCTTTGATGTCTTCCTCCTCACATTATTTCTCATCCATTGCAGTTATATTTTTATCAAAGTTAGGCCAATTATTCTCAATATAGTGGGTTTGTGAGTTTATCAACAATCCTTCTTATCTTGCTTGACTATTTAAATCTGATTATACCCAAAGAAACCATCCATAAATGAGAAGGTAGAACTCTTAGCAGCATTATCCATGGGTACATCTATGTGGGGTAAAGGGAAATCATCCTTTGAGATTGCAGTATTCAATTATCGGAAACCCACGCTTATCCTAATTTTATTGTCTTTTTTGGTTATTGCTACAATCTTGAACACCTATTGAGAATATTCAACTACTTCTAGAAATCCAACACCCCACTATTTCTTTATTCTTTCTTTGAACCTTGATCAATATATCAGGCACTATCCTCCTCAATTTTTGCTTGACTAGTTTGCAACTTGCTATCAACGGTAGCTTATGTACCACAATATCAATATCTAGACCAGGCATGTCAGCGTATGACCAGACAAAAGCATCAATATATTTTTTGCAAAAGAGTAACCAACTCATTTCTCATGTGAGCGATGATTAGCTTCCCTATTAAACAATAACTTATGAATTTGCTCAAGTTTTGACCAAATTAACTCCCAAATTTATAATTTCATCCTTATTAGTCCTCAAACTTTCAATTTGTGTTGTCTTGACTCAATTTTCAAATTATTTTTCATTCTTTTTTTATTTTGTATTATTTATTATTTAAAAAAAAATCAAAATTTAGGTTATGACAAAGATCAAGTGCTCAACATCAATATTGAGGTCGCGGTTAATGTTGGGCTTCATCCTTAATAAAGGTGTTGAAAAAAATCTAACAACCAAAAAAACAAAAAAAAAATTGAAAATACCAAACCGAGACAAAAAAAAAACACAATAAAAAAAGAAAGTTTTCACCTAATCCTAAATCACTACTATGCATTGTAGTCGCACCCTCTTCCTCCCCCCTTTCTAATTCTCTCCTATGGCCTTATTTGTTAAGCTTGATAGTTGTTGCTGCAAGAAAATTTAGTTGCTTTGTTGGTGTGGTACCAAATCAATATCTCATTTTTCTAGTTAGTTAAGGGCTTTATCATGATCCACCTCTAAATTTGATTCGTCTAAATTCAAAAACACCAAGAAATTATTTTTTTTTCTATGTGGGATATGGTTATTTTAATAGGTTTCTGGATTTCATCAAAACATGTCAACCAAGGGTTTTTTAAATTAAATTTTCATTCACCCATAATTTATTTAAATTATGTTACAGTCTGTTTGAAATCAAATCATATGTGAAATTGAATTCAATTTCATATGTGATTTGTCAATTGATAACTTATTATAATTTTTATGTTTAGAATAAAATATTAAATCACATATTTGAATTCAATTATATTGTTTGGAATACCTATGAAACAGAATTGAATTAACAATATTGACTACTCTACCCTTAATTCAAAATTACATGATACATCTTCTCACTGAATAATTTGTTTATAAACAAAATATTACATTGAGCTCCCTCATGCTCAGAACAAGAAGAAGCATCCACCATTCTCCATTTACCCACAGAGAAAAATTGATTTCAAAAAATATAAGAGTAGTTACCTATTAAATACAATGTAAATACGGGAAGGTAGCATAGATGCACGATTTAAAGTAAAAGAGAAGTTTTTGTTGAAGAAAAGAAATATGATATTTGAAATTGATTTCAATAATGTAAATAGGGTCTCATATCAGATTTACTTTTATCTATTTATTATGATTTGAATTTTTTCTGAGATTCAAATCAATACCCTTAAAAGAATTACAAACACAAAAATTGATTTAACTATTAGAATTGAACTCAATTTCAAGGGTTTCAAACAACCTATTAATGTTCTAGGTTAAAGAGCTTATATTGAAAATTAAATTACAATAAAGTTTAACTCAAAACGCTTTTAATTTGATCTTAAATGTGCTTATTATCCATGTTCCAACAAGTTTTCCAACAATTGTTTCTCACAGTGATCTTTTAAAGTTTCTTTTGCTCTATGTTTTTCTTCATCTTATTCTTTAACACAGTATTCTTTCTCCTTTATTTTTTGTTTGTCAAAACTTGTGTCCCCTCATTACTACATGGTTTATTCATCTATTTATAGGTGGGACTGTTCTTTGAAACCTTTTAAGAATCAAGCAAAAATTTAGCTTTAGAAGATTCCATGCGCATGGTATTGAAACTATGTTGGATACTGGATTTTTCCAAGCTAGCGATTATTACTACTTTGCATTATTCATGGGAGAAGATCAGGGCATGAAAACTAGATCCATTACCTCTGGATGATGTTGAAGAACAAAAACATGTGTTTTCTTTTTTTTTGTAACTATGGGTGTTCAGGTCAGCTTACGCGCACCTCGACTAATCCCCCGAAACCCTAAAGTTAACAACTATATAAGTCTTCAGTGACCCTGAGGTTTGTGGCACTCAAACTAGTAATTTTTAAAGAGCAAATTAGGATCGGACCAATTGAAATACACATTTTAAGATTCAAAAACATGTGTTTTAGTCCCACAGGAAGTGTCGTTCATGGCCATAAATTATAGCTAAGGATCGCATGAAGATTAGCTATTCCGAACATGTTTGAAGCCTAGAAACTAGCCTTAGGAATAAGAACAAAACCCCATCACTTTCTTGTTCTTTGTCTTATAAAACACTCTATTTCACTCTCTTAACTGATGTAAAACAATGTCATTTTTTTAGAGTATATTTGATAGTGTGATAGCGGTTGCTTTTCAAATAACTTTTCGTGCCGAAATGCATGCCAATGATTTTTTTATTATTTTTTAAAAATTATTTTTAATATTAATACATCAAAACAATCCAAAAAGTACAAACCGTATTAAATTTTAACTAAAAAAAATTAATTTTTTGAAAACGCGGTCCCACACAGTTTCTTAAGCTCAATTTGGGACAAGGTTTTCTAATTTAAACCTAAACAATGTTATTTTTAGATCGGTCAAGTTCAAAATAGGCCTTTCATTCTCTCATCTTTTCTATTTTAGCCATTGTTCTTCCTTTTTCTCAATTTTAGGCCAATTGTGATTTTCTTTCCTCAATGTCCTTCAATTTTGCCTTTGATCAAATTGAAATGCATCTCTTAATTTTATCCCCTTTTATATTTCAGTCCTTAGCTTCCAAATTCCTCTAATTTGGGCCAATTTCATACATTTTCTTAATTTTTCTTTTCAATTGTCCCTAATTGTAACCCAAATTATTTCTGAATTTTTTTAATTTAATCCTTGGCCTATTAAATTCAATTATTTGTCCAGTTTTGCCTCTCCACTGTATCTTTTAACCTTCTCCTTTATTATTATTATTATTATTATTTTAATTTTTATCATTTGTTTTTAATTTACCGTGTATTTCTTGATGAATAATAACTAGAATTGAAGAAACATTTTTTTAGGGGATTTTTATTTTTATTATTATTTTTTTCACTTAGAAAATTTTTGTTATGACAAATCCAATTTTTTTTATTAGCTTTGGATCTATCAAATCAGTGAAGATATATCAAAACAATTTTTATATTATTTAATTTTAAATCTTGAACAAATAAAAATAAAATTAAAAACTTTAAAATTAACTTAATAAACAGAGTTTTATAACAATACCTAATAACTTTTATAACCTAAACATTTTGTTTTAAGATTTTAATTTTTTTTATTCAATTTGTAGCGGAGAGTGATCTGAAAACTAGTCTTACTTAACCAAAAAACTCGGATCATGATTCAATACCATCGATTCTCCATTATGTGCAATAAATAAATAAATAAAACGGGAAGAAGGAATAAAATTGGTGGCCGACAATTTTGATACAGTTGATGATGGACACCATTTTACCATCCTCATAAAATTTATTTTCAATTAAATACTTGTACTGCAAAAAAATAAAAATAAATAAAAATGAAAGGAAGATGAATAAATAAAAAGACAAAAATATTTCTTATATTTTCAAACACCACAGTATATTAAAAAAAAATAGAAAAAGCAGAGGGTAGATCCGATATTGTGCTATAGGATATTCTATCCTCCACGATGACCGACCTCCACATGATTTACAGACCCGACAATTCCACAAGAAAAAATCCACATCACAATTATGAGAAAAATTACAAATTTATAATTATTATCAAATCTCAAAAATATATATCTTAAAACTTCACCCACTCAAAATGAAAATTATAACTTTTTGAGAATGAAAAAAAATATATGTTAGTTATCAGATTAGACCTGATTTATCAATAAAAAATATATCTGATCCAAATATTTAGAGGAATTATTAAAATAAAATAATTGTTCTCTCTCTTTCTCTCTCTCTCTATATATATATATATAGAGGTACATAACTCATATTAAAAAAAAGTTTTTTGTTTTTTACTTTGAAAGATAATTCTTTTTTTCTTTTTCTTCTTATATCTTTGATTCTCTAAATTAACTTAATAAGATTTTAAAAAAAAATTATACTGTGAAATATTTTTTTGATTCTAGTAATTAAAATAACATTGAAAAAATTGATCCATGAACAAGAAAATAAATTCTCAAATCACCAATAAATTTTCTTTAAATCTAAAAAATCAAACCTAATTTATTATTAAATTATATAATAGGCCTGGACTAAACTAATAAGTTAAATTATTAAATCAGCAAGTAAATTATTTTTATTAAAAGATGATATTTTTTTTTTATTTTTTTTAATTTTTTAAAATTGCCTTGGATAAATTTAAATAAATTTGATTTAGTAATTTAACTAATTATAAATCAACCAATTAAGTTACTAGAATTTTACTGAGTTAAAGAATTCCACAAAAAATTTAATTTTTTAGCTAAAATTTAAAAATTTTTGTATGTTTTGGATCATTTTAATGCACTGATTTTAAAAATAATTTTTAAAAAATAAAAAAATATTATTTTAATATATTTCGATACAAAAAGTAACCACAACTATAACTACTTTTTTTTTTTTTTGGCTGAATTTAAACCTTGATACAAATCAGTAAGTTTACTGTGTCATTATATTTATTTTAGGATAAAATCAGAACCTGACAGGTTCTATACATATCATTGTTAATGTTTTTTTTTTTTTTTTTGAAAAAAAAAGGGGGGCGGAACGGTGTGTAAAATCAGGAAAAGAAAAAAAACAACTCACGGCTCATTCCGTCAAAAATCAAAGGGTCTAGATAAGAAGCCAAAACCGTGATGATCAAACAAACGTGTATAACATACATCATAGAACACCCAAGACGTCCCTCTCGACTCCAACCCTATATATATATACACACACAAACACACGCTCACACAATCAATCAAGTCCGCCTCTGGTCCTCCACAACACGAGAAAACACAGACGCGCCTCCCCCTTTCTCTCTCTACAAGCTATCACGGTTTTATCTCTCTAGAAACAAACTTGGATTTCATTAGCTCCGCCGCTTAAAGGTATGCTGCTGCTGCGGCTTCTTGGATCAATCGATCGATCTATTTATTTTCTGAATTTGAATTTGTTTCTCCATATGAGATATTTATCTTTCTGGCTTTAGATCTAGTGTAATGAATCGTAACCTACTTTTGCTGTTGTTTTAGATTATTATGCAGATTAATCAATAAAAAAAAATGATTAAAATCTGATATAGTAATTTGTTCACCGTGATTCGTCATTGTTCAATGTTGATTGCGATTCGATGCCACCGTAGCTTACGATTGACTTGATTGCTCGCTGTTATTTTTTGATGATTTCCAACGATGGTTTTCTTGAGTTTTTGTTGGCCGATTTTTTTTTAGTTAGATGTTTCTTAACTGTGTTTTCGGGTTTTAATTAGGGTTACTTGTGCTATTAATAACTCCTTTTCCTATAAGGAGTCTGATTTAATGAGTACTTTTTCTATTAGGAGTAGGATTTAGTAAGTCTTTTTCCTACAAGGAGTAGGAGTAGTGAAAATAGGAGGTGGGGGCTATTAGCAAAACATGTTTTGTTTTTTATCAATTAATTTGAGGTTTTTCTGCAAACCCTGAACTTTATTCTATTTCTTCTACTTAAAGGTTCTTCAAGTTTTACCTCTTTGTATATGCTTTTGATTATAGCATGTATTGTTTTGGGCAATTGAAGTTCATGATTTTTTATTTGTTGTGTTTTTTTGTTTTAATATCCTGCTTAATGGAGCAGCTAGGTCTATTTGATTGAACCAGGATCAAGGTTTCCTCAATGTCTTTATAGTGTTGTGAGGATCATGACTTTGGTTCTTTGATGTTAACTAATTCTATCTCTCCTTGCTTTGATTGATGCTACTTTATTAGTGTGGCAAAGCTTGGTGCAAGTTTTTTATACGGAATGTGCTTTTTGGTTGCATGTTTGATTATTGTTTTTTCTGTTGTGGTATTTTACTGTCTAGCTTGTGGTTCCTTGTGCTGTTAAAATTTCTTTGTTGCTAAAATTCTTGTCCTTTTCTTTTCAGGAGACTAGCAGGTGTTGTTGCTGCTGTCTGCAGATTTTCAGAGTGAAGTCTGTCGAAGTTGAGGTTTTTTTATGTCCGTGCAGGCTATTTCGTTTTTGGGAGCCATTGGATTACTTGGAGAGTATAGTCCTTCGTCACGGAAAAAGGGCGGACCCTTGTTTGACACAATAAGCTATATGCATTTCGGACTATTTGACGAATACCCAGAGTTTCAAGGTTGTAGCTGGATTCAACCTTTTCTGACTAAACAAGAACGGTCTTTTCTTGCTAAAGAATCTCTAGAAGACAACATAGCTGCTGCCCAATTTTTGAATTCCAGCATTTGCGTTCAGTGACATTACTGAATTTGTAGTGTGATTGATTTACTGTGATCAAGATGGCGTTGCAGAATATTGGTGCTGCAAACAGTGATGATGCCTTCTACAGGTACAAGATGCCCAAGATGATTACCAAAATTGAGGGCCGAGGAAATGGCATCAAGACAAACATTGTCAACATGGTTGATATTGCAAAGGCTTTGGCAAGGCCAGCTTCTTACACTACGAAGTACTTTGGTTGTGAGCTTGGTGCACAATCCAAATTTGATGAGAAAACAGGGACTTCCCATGTGAATGGCTCTCATGACACTGCCAAACTTGCAGGCCTTCTTGAGAACTTTATCAAGAAATATGTCCAGTGTTATGGCTGTGGAAACCCTGAGACTGAGGTAATCATCACCAAAAGCCAGATGATCCAGCTGAAATGTGCTGCTTGTGGTTTTGTGTCGGATGTTGATATGAGGGACAAGCTCACCACTTTCATTGTGAAGAATCCACCAGAATCAAAGAAGGGATCAAAGGACAAGAAGGCAATGAGGAGGGCTGAGAAGGAGCGACTGAAGGAAGGTGAAGCTGCTGATGAGGAGCAGAAGAAACTGAAGAATGGTAAGAAGAAGGGATCTTCTACAAAGGATGGCCATGCAAAAGCTAGCTCTATTAAGAAGAAAGCAAACAGCTCTGATGAGGAACGTGGGTCACCAACTCATAGCCAGGTTGATGAGAAGGAAGAGGCTGATGATGAAGATGATGTCCAGTGGCAAACAGATACATCTCTGGAGGCTGCTCGCCAACGCATTCAAGAGCAGTTGAGTGCTGTGACAGCTGATATGGTCATGCTCGCTGCAGATGAGACAGAGAAGAATTCAAAGACAGCCAGCAAAGAAAATGGCAGTCCTCGAGAGGAGGAACCAAAAGCTGGTCACGGGAATTCAAGCGCTTATGAAACTCTCGTGGAGGAGGTGAAGGTAAACCTGAAGAAAGGAGTATCTGCAAGCAAAATACAGTCTGTTCTCAGTGCACTTGATGGGTCTGCTCAGGAAAAGATGAATGGTCTGTTTGAGGCATTGTTTGAGGGTGTTGAGAAAGGATTTGCGAAGGAGGTTGGCAAGAAGAAGAAGTATCTGGCAGCCGCTGTTGCTCAGGATGAGGGATCACAGTTGCTCCTGCTCCAAGCAATCGGGGCATTCTGTGGGAAGTCAAGCTCGAGTGCACTGAAGGAAGTGGCTCTTGTCATGAAAGACCTATATGATGCTGATGTCCTGGAGGAAGAGTACATCGTGCAGTGGTATCAGGAAGGGCTAGAGGGACCGAGCAAGGATTCTCAGATTTGGAAGAATGCTATGCCCTTCATTGAATGGCTTCAGAATGCTGAGTCTGAGTCGGAGGAAGAATGATGGGCCTTTTTTTAGGAGTTCAACTCCCGAGTCTGAAGCCCTCATGGTAATTTGTGTCATGAATAAAAGAGTGTGCCCTTTGCTTGAGTGTCCTTGGTTTGGGGTTGAGTGGAACCCCTTAGGTTTTATGGTCCTTGGTTTGGAGTTGAGTGGAACCTATTAGGTTTATGGAGAGTGCTGCTGCTATTTATCTTGAAATCTGTACTTGTTTGCCTTGTTTTGGAGTTGAGTGGAACCTATTTGAGTTTTTGTTTTTTATTTTCTTGCTTTCATTCTTGTATTGTTTGGCTTTGCTGTTATTGAGCTTGGTCATTTTAGGCATCTTGGGTGGATAACACTGTTACCACCTATCTGCTAGAAATTCAGAGCTAAAGGAATTTCAGATCAATAAACGTTCCTCCAACTGTGATATGTTTATGTTTTTGTCAAATGATAAACATTCCATTCATATAATCAATTGATTTTGGGAAAGATGATGACAGTATTTTTAAGGAACCGAGATAAAGCCAATACTTAAACAACATCGTGAAGTTTAATATTCAGATTTAAGCTACAGTCAGTCATAGTTAACAAACAGCGAAAAAAGAAAATATTAGTCAACAATTAATTAAAATAAATGAGCAATCATATTACCTGAAAAAAAAAAAAAAAGAATTAAAGATCTCACTCAATGGTGGACATTTCTCATCATAAAAAAATATTTGTTGAGATGATTCAAACCCCACCCTAAAAAATAGGATGACACCATTAAAGGAAGCTGTATGGACATGAACCGCTGGACTTGGTCCTAGAAAAGCAAGATGAACAATTAATTCTATTTAATTTAAGAATAAAATTAAATTTTTTAAAAATAAATTTAAGAAAAATAATAAATAAAAAAACTCATAAACATTCAAATAAATAAAAAGACATAGGTTATCAAAAGTAAGAAAACAAAAACAGGACTTAATCTCCAATTAAATAAATATTGAAGCATGAAATTTAAAAAAACATTAACTTGAAAAAATATAAAAATTAAAAACTAAAGCAATTTCCTAGGCAAAACTTTTGAAGTTGGGTTAATTTCCAAGGCTTACAATGTCTTAACTAAGAAGCTCAATCCAAATAAATTAAATGTTAGAAAATAAAATTGGGTAAAATAAATATCAATCTATAAAATTTTCCAAAGTAAAAAAAAAAAAAAAACAACGATAAAAAATATAAGGATAAAATCTAATAGGACAAAAATTGACAAAGAATGTAATAAAAAATGTAATTTTAAGAACTATCTCATGTTATAAAAATAAAAAATAAAAAAATAGAGACCAAATTTGACAAAGTAAAAAATTGAGATCGAAACAAAAAATTCTATTTCATAAATTATTTCAAATAAAAAAAATAACTAAAAAAACATAAACTTCTCGTTACACATGCCACATTTTCATGTAAGAGATGCAAAAACAAAGCGGAAGCCATCTCAGAATGGCCTTTTCGATCACTAGAATCAATCGTATATGTTGTCTGAAGATAGTAGAGCAACTAATACATGCTCAATATACGTCAATTAATTTATTTTTTCTTTTCATTTATAAAGAAAAAAATAGTCCCTAGCCCAACACAATAACACACACAAAAACAAAAAGTGTCATGATCTAACTACCCTCTAACCCCAAGCTTACAAATGTAAACTCCAATGGCAATTGAATCTTTTTACAACGCTTATAAAAATAAAAATAAAAACTAAAAAAACCCCATCACTAGTGCAATTCTTTCGTAATTTTAAGGATAATTAAGCTATTTTACTGTATATAACTAATTGAAAATACAAAAAAAAAAAACAAAAAAAAACTGTCCATCACAACCCAATAATGTATTTCTTTTAAAGGCATTGGAGTAATTTTAAGATGAAAAACAAAAAAAGTAAATGCCCATCTTTTGAAGGCACTGTCTTTAGTTTTTTTTTTTTTTTTGCTAGATTAAAAGGCAAAGTCAATTGATTGTATCAATTGTGATGATGTAATAGAAAAAAACTAAATCTACAGGAGAAGCTATTGTGCCCCAAGCCACGTAACATTATTCATTATTATAATGTGATTACCATGTTGCTCCTTGGCCATTAAAACTTTAAACTAAGAATTGGAGACAAGTTAATTTTTTCACCATGACAAATTATTTTTTGTGAATTTTATGGAGTTAGTTTGGTAATTTTATTTTTCAATATACAGTAAAATTATTCATTTAATCCTGAAATAAAATCATCTAATACCTAAGTAATATTTTTGCATTTAAAAGTTTTTGGAATAGTTCTTAAAGACAAAACCAATTGAACTCTCATCTAGATATTTTCTTTTGTCTTTTCACATTGTTTTTATTATAATTTTCAAGGGTGCAAGGAGTATTATTGTAAATTATATTTATTAAATATAATCATATAAAAAAAACTTGTTGATATGTGTTGAGGGCCGCAAGTCACCAAATACTATCTTTTAGGGTGACATTTGAAAGGTCTTAGCACCTCCAACCAAATGAGGCAGTGTGTGTTTTAAGTTTCACGGTGGTTTGGTCTTGGCGGCCAATTTTTTGCCTCATTTCTTCCTTCTCCCTCCATCTAGATTTTCATGTTAACCCCTAAAAAATTCAAGAATAGCCCTTTATTTTTTTAGTTCTTCAGATTTAGTCTCTTTTCTTTTTGTTATGATTTTTTTTATCTTAAATAATTTATTGAATTTTATCTTTATTTTTTTTATTGATATTTTTTAATTTGTAATAATTTTTCAATTAATTTTGTTTTATGATTTCACCCTCATTTGCTCTCTCTTTTTTCCTATTAAATTTAATATTTGTTCTTTTGATTGCAACTTTTTAGCCTTGACAAGTTTTTATTTTAAATAAAAAATGATTTTATTTTACGATTTCACACTCCTTTATTTATTTTTCCTATCAAATTTAACTCTTATATTTTTTATTGTCAATTTTTTTGCTTTAACAAGTTTTAAAATTGATATTTGCAAATTTGATCATAATAAACTTCTTGATTGAACTCGAATCTAGGTCAAAGATTTCATGGGTTGTGATTTTTTTATTGAATCACAACCTATATCCTTCAAAATTAAATTAATTGGGAACTATGTTTTTTTTATTGAATCTAGGTCAAAGATTTCATGGGTTGTGATTTTTAAAGATTAGACTAGGTTTAAGAGGATTGTTGGGTTTGCTTGGTTTTTATTTTTATTTTTATTTTTCTAAACTAATGTTTTCTTCCTCTCTTTTTTATCCTTTAGTTTGTTATTTTTTGCATTTTAATTCTATTGGGTTAGCCCTTAAAAATTTCTTTATATTTCACCAACTACTATTTTTATATATATACATAATCTATCAAATTACATATGTTTTTCATTTTCACTCCGTATGAATTTTTATTTTTTCAAATTTGATCATCATTCTTTTAATTGCAATTTATTTTGTTTGCGATCATTTCTTTTTCAGATTTTATCCTCTTCGAGTTTTTTTCTGTCAAATCTTATCCTCATTCTTTTTGTTGCTAATTTTTTTCTTTAGCAAGTTTTTTTATTAATATTTTTTCTGAAATTTCATTCTTTAAAATCAAATTTGTTTAGAGTTAAGTTCCTTAATTGAACATAAGTCCAACATTTCATAAGTTATAGGTTTTAGATATTAGACTAAGTTTAGGAGGTTCGCCTGAGTTTGCTTGGTTTTTTTTTTGTCTTATTTCTAATCTTTTTTTTCTTATCTTTTGGGTTTAATTCGATTGGGCTAGTACTCTATAATTTTTTTTAATTTCACCTCTATCATCTTTTTAATCTATAAATAATCTATCAACCTAAAAATATTTTTCAATTCCATCCCTATGATTTTTTTAATCTTTCAAATTTGATACTCATTCTTTCAATTGCTTTTTGTTTGGGATTAATTTTTTTATCTTTTCAAATTTCATCCTTCTTAGGTGTTTTTCTCTCAAATTTTATCCTTATTATTTTTGTTGTTTTTTTATTCTTTTGCAAGTTTCTTGATTAATATTTTTTTCAACGAATTTATCCTTTAAAATCAAATTAGTTGACAACTAAGCTTCTTGATTGAACTTCAATTCAGGATTTAACGAGTAGCAAAATTTTAAAATTAGACCAGATTTAAAAGGTTCATCTAGGTTTTCTTAGTCTTTTTTCCCTATTTCAAGCTGATGTTTTCTTCTTCTTCTTCTTTAAGTTTTACTTTTTTACTTTTTATGATTTTTCTTATATTAGGTTAGCATTTGGTTGTTTGATAATTCAAATAGGCTCAGACATGGTTTTTGTTTTTAATCTTTTTTTATTATTTTTTTATCAGTTTATTTTTTATCATTTTTTTTTATATTATTTAAATTACCACTTAAACTAATAACTTGAGACTTGGACTTGTTTTAGGCTACAATATTTTCTACATAAAAAAAATTTACTTGGCATGTGGAGAAGCATGAACAATATATCTAGTAAATTCTAAGACTTCATTGTGGTCCTTTTTATGTTTCCTGAATTTAAATAATGAGTGAGTTTGTAAATCATTTTATTCATCTCATTTGGCAACGAGAAAACAAGAGTAATTTTTTTTAAGAAATTTAATTTGAGGTTCTATATTGTAAAACTACACAGTTCACTTAGAGTCCATTTGATATTGTGATAGTAATTTCTTTTAAAAATATTTTTCGATTGGAAATGCATTGAAATAATAATTATTTTATTTTTAAAAAATTTATATTTGACATAAGCAAATCAAAAGGATATGAAAACACAAAAAAAAAATTGAAGTAAAGAAAAAAATTAAAAATTTTCAAAAATACTTTTAAAACGCAAAAACAAACAAACTCTTAATGTCGATGTTTGTAAGCTCTAGTATCATATTCAAGATTCCCATAGCTCAAGAAACTTAGTGAAAAATATGAATGTGATGTGGTGTTGTATTAGAATAATTTAAATATAAATATATTTATGGTTTTGCCCATATTCAGTCCTTCTACTCTTTAATTTTTTTTTCCCCAACAATCTCTCTTTGGATTTCATAGTCCAAGCACTTATTTATTGAGGCAAAATTGATATAATTCAAAGTTTTTGATGTTTATATTGATGAATTATATAATAAAAACTCTGATTCATTTTTATTAAATTCATTTCCTATTAAACTGAAAGTTCTTCTTAGATATAAGAAAATGTTTCATTTCAAGAGCCAAATGTTGTAGTTCTTGAACGAGCAATTAAAAAGATTCTAGAATATCCTCAAGTTTAGGTATTATTCATTTGTTGATCGTGAGATGAAGCACTTTTTAGCGAGCTCTACTATGATCATATTTATAATTGAGCATCTCTTGTAAAATATGAGAAACACCAAATCTTTTGGTGCCCAAATCTCCATTTCTCTTGTTCTTTTTGTTTGCCCTTTCTCTGAGGAGTTGTGAAACGTTTTATTGCAATTTTATACTCGACCAATACAAAAAAAAAAAAAAAAAGTATAAAGCTTCAATATTTAATGAGTGCAAGGAAAAATGAAATTTAAGAAAAAAAATAAAAAAGTAAAGGGGAAAGAAAATTCATTACACACACGCACACATTTTACTATTCACTCTAACATTGCAATTACCTTTTTGCCCTTTCCAAAAAAAAAAAACAATGGCCTTGGTGTTGGGGGTATTTAAGTCTTGTCGCATGACTCATTAGTCATTAAAGGGTTGACCAGGGGCACTTTTATAATTTTTAAACATAGTAAATGATCTAATTATCCTTCAAGCTAAAATTATTGAAACTGACAAACAACGATATTTCTATCATTTCACTTTTTAAAACATAGAAAAATGACATCTTTGCCATTGAAATTAATATTAAAGAAAACATGTGCTTAGGGTTTTTTTTTTTTATCTTTTCACTATAGTTTTTTTTGTTCTTATTAGTTTCATGGAAGGCAATTTGATCTTTTTTACATAGATTAAATATTATTTTAATGAAAAAGGTTATTAGTGCAGAAGAGGCACCACGTATTTTGACCAGCGCGTGTACATCTCTTGGTGCTCAAAAATACTTTTTTATCATGTCGTTAGAATCGCTTCCACTTCCTCTTCCTATGGGTACAATGTGTGTCGATGGTAGTTTAGTGGTTTGCTACCAATAAAGCTTTTTTTCTTCTCTCTTCTTCCCTGAATATACCTTGGTCCTCTTTGTTATTGGTATTTCAACTTCGGTCCTTATTCTTTTAATTTTTAATTTTTATTCTTGGCTCTTTTGTAAAAAATTTACTTGTTTTCAATTTCATCTTTCTATTCCAATTTGCCATATTTTTTTTTCCAATCTTATCCTTATTCGTTTGATTTTTATTTTTTTCTTAACCTTTTTATAAAGGTTTTATTATTTTCAATTTCATCCTTCAATCCAAGTTTATTGTATATTAATTTTTTTTAATTTGGTCCTTATTCTTTTATTTTTTTTATCCTGTTGTTAAAGTTTTTTTTTTTAATTTCACCCTCCATTCAAAAAATTGTAGTTACCCCCAAATTTATTTTTTATCTTGATTTCTATCATCATTTTTTTAATTACTATTTTTATCTTAGATCCTTTTATGTAATTGATTTTTTTTTCTTCTAATTTTATCCTTCAATGTTTGATTTGTTAAGGATTAGGCTTCACGGATTTTTCATGTATGGTGCTTCCAATCTAATGAGCCAAATCATGGGTTTGAGAAGTTAACGAGGCTTGACATCCTTTTCTTGGCTTATTTTCTTTTTTGATTTCATTGTTGGATATTAATTGTTTTTTATAAAAATGAGCTTTGTGGTTTTCTTTTATTTCTTTTCTATCGGGTTATCCTGATCTTATGAATTGAGACGTGGATTTAACAAGTTAACTCAGACCTTCTTGACCCTTATTGCACATATTACATGTCTTTTATACCTAATTGTCCTTGCATATTTAATTGATTGAAAATTAAACTACATCGTTTTTTTGCTCTTGGAAAAAGGTTTATTTTTCAAGTTATTATGATTGCATTTTTTTTTGCCTTCAAGTTTTGTTTGTTTATTATCATTATCTATTTTTTTTATTATCTAGCTAAAATAAAAACAACTTATTTGACCAGTCAAGGATATAACTCGAGAAATAAAGTTTTCTTCTTTTTAAAAAAATATCTTTGCAGTACCTAAATATCATTTCTTACAAAAATAAATACAGACCTGTGGTGTAGCACGTACCCATATCTAGTAATAACCAAAACTTATCTATATATCAGTCATTTTAATATGATATTGCTGAGGCACATAACAATGTTTTTTTTTTAATGAAGAAAAATATATAAATAGTGATCAAAAATTTGAAGAGAGCAATTACCTTGTCTATGCTATACAATTGTAAGCCTAATGAATTGGTAGGATATGATATAAACATTAACAAGAGCATTTTAATGGTGATTTTTACTTTTAATTAATCTTAAGATAATTTTTATATTTCAAGACTAAATAGCTTGAAGCAACTCATCCATACTAGAGAACTTTAATTTAGAAATTACTCATAATAATATGATTTTATTTTATTCATATGAATAAAAATATTAAGATTTGTATTGAAATATTTATATGGATGTGATGGATCAGGATTTAGAATTTATTATTAGCTTTCCAAATAAAATTACTTTTAAATCAAGCATAAATTTAACAAACCCAAAACTTTAAAGGCCCAAAAACACACGAGCCGAAGCAACTTGTGTGGCTCAACTGTTTCTAGACTTAACCCCTAAGACTAAAACCATGAGAAGGGCACTTAGGCTAAGCACTCGAGCATAACATTTATAGATCCAGGCAGCGTGTTTAGATTTATTTTCACCTCCTAGCATGCTTAGGACACTTGCATGAACCTAACACTTATAGCTTGATTTTTTAGAAACCCCACGTAAATCCCTTAAGATTTTTACTGATTTTTTTAGAAATCCATGCGAGTCCCTTGAGATTTTTACTGAGTAGTACATCTGGGATCCTATACTCATCTAAACGGATTCAAAATCCATTTGAAAAAATTGACTTTTGAAAAGTTATAAACTATAGCTTATAAAAACAACACATGGAAATAGTTGTGATATAGCTTTTTAAAGTAGTACTAAATACTTAAAAGCGAACAAAATTATATTTTTTTTTTTTTGGTCCTTAGATATGCAACTTCCATGCTAGGGAAATGTTTTGAATTTGCTAATCTGAAGGAACGTGACTGGGCTGAGATAGCATCATGGCTCTGTTCATCAATTAGTACTTTCCCAATTATTATTGCTGGGAAGAACCTGAGATGTAATTCCTCAATTTAATTGGAAAAGGACACTGAAACTTAGAAGAAGCACTGTTAATGAGTAAATAGCAACAAAAGAAGAGGAGAAAGAAACCACAACGAGGCGGTGATAAATGGACGCAATATTTGACCGCAAAAGGAAAAGATAATTAGAGAAAAAAAAATACAAGCCTATTTTGATTTCAAAAACTCAGATTTCCCTTTGCATCCTTCGTAATTTTTAGGGCATTATCATGTCATTCTAGAAAGAATAAATTTTCTGCCAATTTACAATTGTGAATATACTTACCATGTCCAGAAATTTACAGGGCAAGGCTAGTAGATTATCTCTAACGATAACAATTGCCTCCTCCATGTGTTCGGTCTGAGTTAGAATTCCCTTCGTCGGAGCATTTCGTGGGGCGGATACCAAGTTCTCTCAATGGGATCATATGGAAACACTGTATTGAAAAACAATCTTAAAAAGAAAAGCTATCCAATACTAATTGTAGCATGATGAGACCAGTTTCTGCAACACAGTTCATCAAAACTCTGAGGTAGATTGAAATGCATCCTACAGGGGTTTTGGGCGGGGGAGAGAGACCAGAGAGATGCTTGTGAGCTTGGAGATAAATTGTAGTGGAAAAAAAATATATCGGGTTAAATTAATTTCCTATTTTTATGTGGAAACCATCACCAAAACAACCCCATCAACCAATTAAATAATTGAAGTAAAATATAACCTCAGAATGTATATTGACATTTTTTCTTCTTCAGATGGCTGTCGCCGTGGGCTTGAAGCAATCGATATTGCACAATCCAACAGATCTTATCATGTCCCCAAAGCTGCCACAAGAATTCAATCAAGAATGAAGAAAACCAGAATTGCACGTGTGCACCATGTTGGGCACAAAGAAGAGGTGAAAAACAAAAATCATGGATTGAATGAAGAAAAGGAACCCTTAGCCAGCTTACCGATCAATGCTGTTCCTAGCTTTCTCATGCTGGTCTGAACCATTGCTCTCTCTCTCAGGGTGATCCACGCTTGTTCTTGATCTCTCTCTCCTATCAGTGCTGGACCTTGACTTCTCTCTGCGGTCTGTGCTTAGCCTAGGCTTTTCTTTTTTATCAGCACTTAGTCTAGACGTCTCTCTCTGATCTATACTAGATCTGGCAACCTCCCTAAAATCTGTGCTCTTTCGAGGATCCTCTGTTTGATCCACAATGGACCCAGATACATTTCTCAAACGTGATGATTTCTCAATGGCTGATATGAACTTCTTGAGATGCTTTATGTATTGCGGGTAAAGCTCCAAGTCACAATGATTCCCTCCCTTCACCCATAATGGTTCATACTTCTCTTTACATCGCTCCCAAAGCTGCTTACCATGGGACCAACTCACAACATCATCAGCAGTTCCCTGCAAGAGACAGAAATCACAAAGGATTTCAGTGGATCATAAGAGTGTAAACTTGAAAAAACTTAGCCAATGGCGCATGCTACTAAAATCAGCATTTTATACAGTATAACACCCTTCAGTCTCAGTTCTCAAAGAAAGAGGCGAGCTCTGTTTATCACGGTGGACAGTATCAGTCAACTATAAAACTAATGTGTGCGTTTATCTCACAAGAGATATAACCAATTAAACAGTACAGCAAAATATTAAGTGAAGCCTTGTTCATACAGTACAGCATACGCGTTTCAAGTGTATAGTCTGCTCAGTTTAAAAAAAGTGTATGGTCTGCAGTATTAACTTTATGTTTTCTTATCCTCGAATGTATTTTATTCACTATGCAAACAGCAGCATCTCCCTCGTTTCATTCAATTGATCATCCTCAAGTTTTTAGGACCTTCCAGAAGACTCTCTCACCTTTATCCGTCTTCAGACATTCAACAGATTCTTTTCTCTTTGCATTTCCTTCAACTTTTTTCCGGCCTTCATTTCAGTATTCCTAGTCCTCTTTTTAATCATATTTATTTTCCTTTGGTGTCAAAGCACTCTCCAGGTAATGAAAACAGGGTGCAATATCTGATACAAAACATGATGTTTCCATTCTGAAAAATTTAATTTTAAAAACTGCACATGTATAGATAATCTGTGATTATTAGTTAAAATTTAGGATGATTTGTGGAGAAATTTAGACCTAGATTATGATGAAATTCTTCTCCTCAATTATCTCTTGCAGTTTCTTTCATTCTCTCATAAGCTCTTGAGCTTTTGCCAAGAAAACTCAAAAACTTTTAATGGATGGTGAATCTTGTTAAATTGAAATGAATTCTACCTGGCCCCCATCCTTTTGCTCGAACTTAATCTCAGCTATAGGTATAGTAAATTTCAGGATAGTTAAATCCCAATCATTTCAAAGAAAATATAAAACAAGCTGAAAGCACACAGCACATGTTGCACAAAGTGCAGCAATCAGAAAAATAGCCCACAATTCTGATCCCAAGTTCAAACTCATAACTACATCATAGGGACATCTTGGCAACTCAATTTTCCAAAGTGCAATCAAGAATAAGCAAATAGGAGATTTCATGTAAACAGGGAGTTATTGCAAATAATTCACTTAATGATGCATCTCTAGGTTATTCCTTTTATACACTTTCTGTATTGTGTTGGCAAACCACGCATCTGATAGTGTCTATTACCAAAGGTCATGGCAATGATGCACCTCTTATCCTATAAGAAACTGTAGTTGGGTCTTTATGCTTCATGTTTCTATGCAGAGATGACTTTTCCCGGCCGCCTCTGTGGCCATGTTGGGAAGGATGATGGCGTGAAGAAACATTATCCTAGCAAGCTATAATTTCCGATACATAAGAAAAAACATCAACCATCATTTTCAAAGGAAAGAAACACTCACATGAATCACCAGTACTGGACAATTGATGAAAGGTATTTTATCAATGTTCTGCACCATAAAAAGCAAACAACCATTAAAATGCAGTTAGCTTGAGTGGTGAAAATATTTAAGACCAAAGCTCTGCAGATGAGCATTCAAAGATGAAAAGGACCTTATATATGTCGAACCAGTATGTTCTCTTTACTGGATAGATTACACGAAGGCCAGACGCAATTGGACTGTGAAGAACCACAGCCCTCAATTTTGGTAACCGTGTTGCCAAATCTAAAGTGGGTCCACTTCCAACTGATTGCCCGTATAAGATAACATCTTCTTCTTTAACCCCATATTTCTCTTCAAGACACCTATAAGCAGCTTCTATGTCAACATATGTATTCTGCTCAGTTGGCTGTCCAAAGAGAACAGTGACACAACAAACAGTTAAAACCATCTTCAAAAGAGTGTCAAGCTAAAAACTTTTACCAATTAATCCAAGGCAAGATTTAACTTCAAGAAACAGTAACAAAATTTTACAACTAAATCCAATCTCATCTTGGCCGTCCATTAATTGTTACACAATGAAGAGGAAAATATGAGTCTAACACACTCAGCAAAATCACTTGGTTTACTATATATGGTTTATGACTTGTTCAACTCCTCAAGCCAAATTTCAAGTACACACACATAAAATTCTCCAATTTCGTTTGCCTATTTCCCTTCCCATTTCCTCTCTTTCCTTCAGCTGCCAAACAAATCCCATTAAAAAGAAAAGAAAAATCTTTCCTGTTTACCCAATATTTTCTCAGCAACCAAACACATCAGTACCTACCAACAAAATAAAAAAAAAAATCCAAAATTTCATTCTCACCCTATTTCCTCTCTTATTCTCAGCTACCAAACCAATCCCAAAAAAAAAATCTCTTCTCCCCGTATTTTCTCAGCAACCAAACAAATCAATACCAACCAAAATTAGAAAGAAAAAATCTCATACCTTTCCAGTTGACTGTCCATACCCACTATAATCATACCTGAATAAACACACAACAAGAACATAAACACTAACATTTCAAAGAAAGAAAAACCCTTTTTTTCCAAGTAAAAGTTTCTCTCTTAAGTAGCGGAACTGACCCCATCAAGTTAACACGGAGATGCAAACTGAGCTCACAAAACAAATCATACATCTGCCCCAGATCAGCTGCATTTCCATGCGAGTAAAGCACTGTCAATGAAGCCGCAGGGTTCTTAAAATACACCGCCACCACATGATTCCCTCTCTTCGTTTCCAATTTCAACACGTCAACGTATTCTCTATTACTATTATGTACACCCGTCACCGCCGCCATCCTTAACTTCTTCGCACCGCCCTCCGCCTCCTCGTCCTCCTCCTCCAGCTCGTAAGACGGAGGACTCGGAGGAAAAAACGCAAACTTCGCCGCCATCGTGGATGTGACCGCCCCCATCAAAAATAGCAATTATCCTGTTACTGTTAGATTCAGTAGGAAACAGTGAAAGAGATCAAATCTGATTCGAAAAGTGAAGTTAAGGGACTGTTTGGATGGAGATATGAAAGGACGGAAAGGAAAGGGGAGGAAATTCCGGCGAGGAAAAGGAAGGGAAGCACGTGTGATTATGATTTTTTAATGCGTCATAAAAGTTTTTAAACGGGCGACGACGGGGAAGAGAGATATTTTAAATTAATGATCATATATGATTTGTTGAATGAGGGCGGGTGATAATGAATTTCGACAGACACGTGTCCTTGTGGGGTTTGGGAGAGGAAAGGAGAAGAGATGATGTTTTGGTGTCTCCGCGGTATTTGTTTTTACGGTGAGACGATGTTTTTAAGAAATAATAAATTTTATTTTTTATTTTAAATTATTTTTATATTAATTTAGATAATTTTAGTATGTTAATATTAAAAATAAAATAAAATAATAAAAATAATAAAAAATATTTTAAAAAAACTGCTACTCTATTTTTTTTTAGTAACTATAAGTATTTAGATCAGTTTACACGAACCTCAATTAATTTTTCAAAATCTTAAAATTAATAACCAAATAAACCACTAAAAACTTTAAGATTTGTTGCACTCAAATTAATGATTTTTATCTATTATAATATTTTTTTTAATTAATATGGATATTCAAGTTAGCTTGTGTATACCTCGAGTAATCACACTTTAAAATTAATAATTATATAAATTTTAAAAAATAAATTTAATAATTCATCTATTTATCTATACCTTTTCCCTTTTCAAAGTTGCTACTATGATATTTTAATTATGTGGTGTGTGGTCTGAGGCTCTGATTTTGTTTTTATATATATATATATATATATATATATATATATATAAAAGGATTCTTGTTCACCCCAGTTGCATGTTGTTCGTCAACTTGTATAATTTTATTTATTTATTTATTACTTTCACACATTCTTCCGTATTGCCTCCAGCAGTTTATAGAATGTAGTAAAAAAATTTTGGGTGCAAAATGTAAATATAAGCATTGAAGATAAGTTTTAAGATGTTTTTTAATTGAAAGTTACCGGTTGGAGGTTTATTTTTTAATATTTACTTGATTTTAAATTAAATTTTATAAATAATTTAAATTTGTTTTTTATGAGATTATAATCTCAAATAAATATTTAAATATTTAATTTGTGTTTTTAAACTTGATTTTATAAATATTTATTTTTGTTATTATATAATTAATTAAAAAATAATTTATGAAGATATTTGAATTTTTAAACCTCGTGTCTGTTCCTCTGTGGTGAGCAGTGATCAATCATATCCCTCTGTACCGTAAATGGTACAACGCAGACAATGCTATTTGTTTCCTTTTTCATGCTGCATTCGAGTAAATTATAAACAAGTCCTTCTACTTTTGTGAAATGATTTATATAATCCTTCGAATTTTATTATTTTTATTTACTCCCATCAATCTTACCGTATTATCTATGTTTCTTTAAATAACATAAATTAAAAAAATAACATGAAATGGAAGAAAAAAAAAGTTACAAATAGATAGAAAAAACTAATTAATTAGTTTTTAAAACTAGGTAACTATTTAATTTATTTTACAAAATTAAAAATACTAATTTCGAATTTACTCTACTCAGTTCACTAACTCAAATGTGTCCTTTTTATAGAATGAATAAATAATTAGTCAAGATTATGCCATAATTTTCAGAAATTGACTAAAACTTAATATAAATACTTTTTTTTTTGTTGCTGAAGAGAGGTTCTAATGAAAAATAGTTTTATATTCTAAGAGTACTCACCAAACACCGTTCTAATGGATAATAACAATTAAATTGAAATAGATATAATTCAAGTGAATTGAAGAAATAAAAATAATATTTGAAAATAAAATAAAAATTATATTAGTATGACTTATCAAGTGGTATACTTGATTTAATTTAATTAGATAGAGTACAAAATAATTATCAAAAAAATTAATCCTTTAATGATATTATCATGTTTCAAGAAACAATTTATTATTTATTACAATAATGTAATTACCATATTGTCTCATGATCATTTAATTTTTAAAATTAGCTTAAAGGATAAGTTGATCTTTTCACCGTGACATAAATATTTTTTGAGAATTATGTGGTGTTATTTTTATAATTGTATTTTTGAATGCATAGTAAGATCTTGAATAAAATAATCAAATGAATTATGCACAATGGTGTTTTTCGTATTTTTCATATTTGATAGGACATTAGATTTACTATATTACCTTTGCCATTTAAATTTTTAGTTTGTTTGTTATCGTTGTTTAGTTCCAAGAGCATTTTTAGTTTTGTACAAATAAAAAACCGAAAAAGTTGGCGATAGATATCTCTTACGCGTCAACTGCTTCCCCATCTTTAATTATGGTTCCACTTTATCATTTGATTTGTCTCGATATCTTCTTTGTCTCTGGGTGGCATATGAATGTAGTGGTTCGGTGTGGTCCGACCCAAAATTACTTTTTCTTTTCTTTTCTTTCCTTATCTTTCTTTATCGAATTGCGTATTGATCATGCAAAAAAGCATACCATCCCTTTAATTTATTTTTTCTCTTGATTTAGTCTCTTTTCTCTTATTGTAATTGTTTTATTTACATTGATTATTTCTAATTGGATTTTATTTTCAACTCAATCCCTGGTCATTTGATTATTTTCATTTGTTTTAAAATTTGATTTTCATTTTTTTATTGTAATTTTTTAAATCATTTTCTTGATTGATTTTTTTTTCCTTACAATCACACCTCTAAGCATTTATTTTCATTTAATTTTAATATTAAATTTGGTTGAAATTCTTTTAATCGCTATGTTTTAATCATTTTCTTAATGTATTTGTTTTTTACAATCCCATCCATAAACAATTAATTTCATTTGATTTTTCCCCGAACATTTAATTTCATTTGATTTTTACCCGAATATTTAATTTCATTTGATTTTTATGTCAAATTTAGTCATAATTCTTTTAATTGTTTTTTTTTTTTTTGCATTGCTTTTTCATTAAATTACACCCTCCTTCTTTTTTGTTTCCTTGTCAGGTTTTTTATTAATATTTTTCTACTAATCTCATCTTTTAAATTAAATTGATTGAGAATTATGCTCTTAATTAAATTTGAATAGAAATTTTTATGAGATACAACTTTTAGATATTAAATCAGATTTAAGAGGTTTGCTGGGTTTGCCTTGTTTTTTTTTATTTTTTTTTAATTGAAGTTTTCTTATTTTTATCCTTTTTTTTTACTTTTAGTTTTTTTTTTTAGTTCTCCTTTTTAACTTTTTTTTTTATTTTTTTTATTTGATTTTATTGGGTTAGCCATTAATATTGTTTTTTTCTATTTCACCCCTATCATTTTTTAATATATAAATAATCTATCATATTACAAATGATTTTCAATTTCACCCATATAATATTTTAATCTTTTAAATTTGACCCTAATTCTCTTAATTGTAATTTTTAATTTGGGTTTTTTTTTCAAATTTCATCCTTGTTGTTTTTTTTTTTGTCAGATTTTAGCCATAATTTTTATTGTTGTTCTTTTTTTATGCAGGTATTTTTTCTATTAATTTCAATAATTTAATCATTCAAAATTAAATGGAATGATATTTAAAATTTTTAATTGAACTCGAGTCTATGATTTAATAAGTTGTAATTTTTTTAGAATAGACTAGATTTAGAAGGTTCGCCTAGATTTGTTTGGTTCGCCTCCTCCCCCTCTTTTTATTTTTTTAAGCTAATGTTAGCATTAAATTGTTTGATAATCAGAGTAAACTCGAGTGTGATTTTTTTTGTTGTTTTTTTGTTAATTAATTTATTATTATTATTATTATTTTATATTATTTAAATTATCACTTTATTTAATGATTTGAGATTTGAATTATTCTAACATATTTTTTTGTTTTATATAAAATCATTCAATTCGCGGCAAAATACAGACAATATATCTAGTAAACACTTAAAAACCGTTGGAGTATTTATCGGTTAAAACTCGAAAACTTTGTAAAGAAAAAAAAACATTAATATGAATTGAGATAAACCTAATTCGTCACTGTAAATAAAGGAAAGTCAAGTACATTCCACGTGCAATGCAAAGTTTTTCAAATTGCAGTGAGATTAGACATTCATCAATTTCCACAGAGACCAGAAATTCTAGTGGCTATAAGTCATTGTCCAACACCAAACTTGAGACCAACACACATGCTCGCACCCACAAAGACAAAAAGGGCATTGGAAATTGGACAAGTGGGACGAGAAAATGGTAACATTTTCATGATGATTTCTATTGCAAGTTTCTCATACATTTGCAAAGATCCCAAAATCTTGACAATTAGGGTTTAAGAATTTCTTTTCACTAAAGGGCTCCACTTGTCTTATAAATTGATACTTATCTTTCTTTTCAACGTTTTACCTTTTCTTGGCCATTTTTCTTATCCAAGACAATATTCAATTATAATTATTTGAAGTGTAATTTAACTTATATGGGTATAGATTTGCTTTCTAATTTGAGTTTTATAAATATTAAAGTTATTAAAAGTTTATATAATTTTTAATTTTAAAATTTATAAAATTAATTGAGATGTATATAAACTGAATGAACACCTACATTAATAAAAACAACAATATTCATTCATTGTTTATTACATTAATATTATTTATTATAAATGTAAATGTTTTACTGGTAAAAAAATAAAAATGGATTCGGTGTGGGAAGATTGGCTACTAAGATAATATTTTGAGGCCCCTACTATGGCTAATAATATATATATATATATATATATATATATATATATATATATTAATTCAATGCTAAAAAGATTATTAATTTATCCAAGATAGATAGGTATATTTAGGGTAAGTTTGCATTGCAATTTGCAAGTATCAATTTCTGTTTTTTCTTTTTCTTTTTCTTCAGGGGCTTGGGCAAGACCAAATATATACTTTTTACCATAATCATTTTTTTTTGTTTGAAGTATAGTTATTAAACCTGGCTCTGAAGTTGATCCAGCTAAGGGGCTAGGTTCCAGGTTTTATGGGTCAATCTGAGTCAATCCAGGTTAACCCGGAAAAATTAAAAAAATTAAAATTTTAATATTTTATATGAAAAAATTAAAAACAAAATCCATCTAAATATAGGCTATACATATTGTAAATAATGAAGTTTAAAAGAATATTTTAAAAAGTTTTTTTTATCCCACATTAAAAAGATATTATGTTAAGCTTATATTCTAATGGGTTTCAAATTCCACATTGAAAAAACATAGTTTTTTTCTTGAAAACATAGAGTATATATAATAATGTTATCGTTTTAAGTTGAAGTATTTAAACCAAAACGTTTTTTATCCCGCATTGAAAAAACATAACTTTTTTCTTGAAAACATAGAATATACATACTAATGAGTTTTAAAAAATTAAAAAAAATTAAACTTTTAATATTTTATATGAAAAAATTATAAAAAAATCCATCTAAATATACACATTGTAAATAATGAAGTCTAAAAGAATATTTTTTTAAATTTTTTTTATCTCACATTAAAAAGATATTATGTTAAGCTTATATTCTAATGAGTTTCAAATTCCACATTGAAAAAACATAGTTTTTTTCTTGAGAACATAGAGTATATATACTAATGTTATCGTTTTAAGTTGAAGTATTTAAACCAAAATATTTTTTTATCCCGCATTGAAAAAACATAACTTTTTTTTCGAAACTTAGAATATATATACTAATAAATTTTAAATTTCATATTTTAAAAAAAAACACTGCGTCTACCTTGGGTCGCTCTGTCATGGGTCGAGTAAGATCATTATATTGATTAATTTTTTGACAAACCTAAACGGGTTTAGTTCTCGAGTTAATCTCTCGGGCTTATTTAAATTTAATAACTATGATACGAAGGACGACAAAGCAATCCTCCCTGGATGGAGATTGGTTGGCGTTCAAAATCTAATGTCCAAAATGGCATAGAATAGATGCTATACATCTCAACAAGGAGTTCATCTACCAATACGATCAACCCACCCATTTCAATTCATTTTTTCTTCAATTATTAGCGGTTAGAATTGCTTTTCTTTTGATATATTGTCTGTGACTGATTACGATAATAGTTGTCTTTTAATATATTTTTTATTTAAAAATATATTAAATAAT
Source organism: Populus tomentosa (assembly GCA_018804465.1). Classification (NCBI taxonomy): domain Eukaryota; kingdom Viridiplantae; phylum Streptophyta; class Magnoliopsida; order Malpighiales; family Salicaceae; genus Populus; species Populus tomentosa. Next base: position 9,380,935 of record CM031975.1, read on the forward strand.
ATATATTTTTTATTTTTAAAAATTTATTTTTAACACATGAAAACAATACAAAAATTTAATTTAAAATAAAGAAACTTCAAAAATTTCCAAAAACATTTCTTGAATGCAAAAACAAACATGCTCTTGATAGTTATGTTTCACCGATCCAAAGAATGCTAGTTGATTCAATTATTATTATTATTATTATTATTATATAATTATAATTTCTAACTATTTATATTCATGCTTAGATATTTTAAACCAAAAGGAAGGGCCAAAGAAATATAACTCAAGATTATAAATCCAAATATATAGAGAAAGTTGTTTTTTCCCTTTTTTTTTTTTTTTAAGAAATGCATTGTCTAATGCATTTCAGCCCCAACAATGCTTTGGTTGGTTATCGTTTTCCCTCTCCTTCTTTACTTTGACCATTGATTAATGAGTAGGTCAAAAGACTTGGGCTTGAAGGTGCAATCTTTGGTAATCGGCAGACCTTCCAATACCTAGAAATGTACTGTATCTGCAAATAACAGCTATATCTACCCTTTTATTATTTAAATCCACCAAGAAACAGTAGAAATATTGATCAGTTTGACAAATATAATTAATAAAATTACACGAATAAAAAAAATATTTGAAAAATAAAAATATAATTAAAAACAACAATTTTTTTTTTAAAAAAATATAATTAAAAATAACAACTTAGAAAATTTTTTATTTTTGACAAAGTCAAACCATAAACTTTCAATGTTTCAAAAATGTTTTTGAAAAAAATTAATTTTTTTTATTAATTTCAAATTAATATGTTTTTAGTGTTTTCAAATTATTTTGATGTGCTGATGTCAAAAATAATTTTTTAAAAATAAAAAATTCATTGACATATATTTTGACACGAAAAGTTATTTGAAAAGCAACTGCCACCACAATACTAAACAAGTTTAAGAGCTAAGAAAAAAAAAAACAAATTCTAACCTTAACCCAAGATCTTAAAAACAAACCCTAAACACTAACACTAATTGCTAACTCTAAACACAAACACTAATCAATAATAACCCTACAAATAAACCCTATATATATATATATATATTAATTCTGTTATTAAGTGTAAATTTTTTTATTAAATTTTATTTTTTAGTATTGGATCGATGGTAAAAACCCTAAATAAATTACAAGATATAAAAAGGGTAAAAAAAATCAAAAACATTTATTATATTTAGTTAAGATTATTAATTAGTATTTGTTTTTAAAGTTTGTATTTAGGGTTTTTTTTTTAAATTTAAGATTGGAGTATTGTTAATAATTTGTTTATAGTGTTAGAATTAGGGTTAATTTGCTATTTAATTTTTTAGTTAAAATTGTTATTTTCAATCGTGTTTCAAATAAAATGTTATTTTTGATCGTATCTTTATTAAACTATATTATTTTTTAAGTGTTTTTTTTTAAATTTATATTATTTTGTCAATATTTTTTTTCCGATATTAAAAAAATTCCTCTAGCTACAAATAAGGACACCAAAACTAGCATACACGTAAATGTACCAAATTAAATAAAAAAAATATCTTATTATTTTTTTAAGAATTTAATTTTTTTAAAAATAGTGACAAAATAAATCAAACACCATCGGAGAGAGTCTTCGAGGTTAGGTTCTTTCCCTTCTCTCTATGCCAGAATTTGTCATTGTCTCAGCTCTGACAAATTGTTCCTCCCCAAGCAAAATAGTAACATAAATTCTTGCATCTAAAGGTAATCCATTTCTAACCCACCAACAAAGCTTCCATTTTTATGCTCTCCCTTTGATGTTCGCTCTATGTCTTTACCTTGAAATCATTTTATTTTGTTCAAGTTTTGGATCTGACTGTAAATTAGGGTTTTTTTGATCTGATATAGAATGCAATCTGCAGTCATTGATTGTTGAAGTTCTGTTTGGATTAATGGGTTTTGTTTCTTGATGCCTCAAGTCATCATTTGGACTTGAAAGTTTTGATCTTTTTGCTGCACGTGCAATGAATTAGAGCTTACATTTGGAGTTTGGAGTAGAATTTTTATTGGTTCAATTAGGGTTTTGGCTTTTGATTGCTTTTGGAGCAATAAGGTTTTTGTGGGTTTGTGAATCCATTAATATGGATGGTAGTGCTGGGGAGTCATCTGAATCTGGGTCTATTGTATCTAGTTCACAATCCTCGAAAAATGGTGCGCATGATGATGATGGTTGTCCTAGGCAAGTGTCACCTGTTAGAATTGATGGGTCGAGGAATACGAGTCCCATGGGTCGCGTTGGATTGAGAAATACTAGTCCTTCCAGACAAAAGGTGATTAAAACCAAACCACGTGGTTTAGATGAGGAAACGATAGCTACATTTGGTAAGGTTGTCCACCCTGATGTTCAAATGGAGGATAGCATATGGGCAATGTTGCCTGAGGATCTATTGAATGAGATTTTAGTAAGGGTTCCTCCATTTATGATATTCCGTCTTCGTTCTGTTTGTAAACGATGGAATTCAATTCTCCAAGATAGTAGTTTTCTTAAATTTCACTCTCAAGTTCCATCTCATGGGCCTTGCCTTTTGACATTTTGGAAGAACCCGCACACCCCACAATGCTCAGTTTTCAGCTTGCCCTTGAAAACTTGGTATAGAATTCCGTTCACATTTTTGCCACAGTGGGCATTTTGGTTGGTTGGTTCTTCAGGGGGCCTTGTTTGTTTTTCTGGACTTGATGGGCTAACTTTCAAAACTTTAGTTTGTAATCCGCTCACACAAACTTGGAGGACATTGCCAAGCATGCATTATAATCAGCAAAGACAGTTAATAATGGTTGTGGATAGAATAGACCGTTCATTCAAAGTGATAGCCACCGGTGATATTTATGGGGATAAGTCATTGCCTACTGAAGTGTATGACTCAAAGCTTGACAGATGGTCACTCCACCAGATAATGCCTGCAGTCAACCTTTGCTCCTCAAAGATGGCTTATTGTGACTCCAGACTGTACCTGGAAGCCCTTTCACCGCTTGGTTTGATGATGTATAGGCTTGACACAGGTTACTGGGAACACATTCCAGCAAAATTTCCTAGGTCCTTGTTGGATGGATATCTGGTAGCTGGCACTCAGAAGCGTCTGTTTTTAGTTGGAAGGATTGGCCTTTATAGTACTCTTCAGAGTATGAGAATTTGGGAATTAGATCATGCTAAGATTACATGGGTGGAGATTAGTAGGATGCCACCAAAGTATTTTCGAGCTCTGTTGAGGTTATCGGCCGAAAGATTTGAGTGCTTTGGACAGGATAACTTGATTTGCTTTACATCTTGGAACCAAGGAAAGGGCCTTCTATACGATGTCGATAAGAAGGTCTGGTCTTGGATTGCTGGATGTGCGCTTCAGTCATACAACTGCCAGGTCTGTTTCTATGAGCCAAGATTTGATGCCTGCATCTATTGAGCTGGAAATCTTGCACTCTCTTCTGAACATACAATGACAAGGCATTGTTCTGTTGGCTGATTGTGAGTAATGAGTTGAGTCCCTTTAACTTGGCATACCAAATGGTAATTATTTGGGTGACCAAGGAAGCATTTCATATTAGTGAGAGCTTTTTTTTATCTGCTAACGATTGTAGCACTTGGAATCAAGACTCCATGCTGCGTTTGGCTTGAGCAGTGCTGCTCTCCAGTCAATTTGTGAAGGGTTGGAACTGTTGAAGAATGTACTCTATGGCTAATGATATCTCGGGGAGAATTTGTAAGAAGATTCTTTCACTCTTTTCCAGCTTCTGTACCTTTTCTGAAAGTATTAAATAGCATGGAAATTACCCTTCTTGAACTATTATGATTTCCTTGCTCATTAGTCGTGGTGCTCGTTTCTTTATATGCTTGTTGACACCGTTCAGTGTATTGTAGCTGCTGTACTCATAAGCTCGAGATTTCTCGGGGTTCTCTTTCACAAATTGATTTGCTATTATTTAAGCATATGACTCTTGGTTAGAATCCTCCCTTGTTTATTAAGATTGCCATTCCTGAAGGAGAGCCTTCCATTTCCAGGTGGGACAGTATTTCTTGCACCCATGACCTACGTGGATAGTTTTCTGGAAAAAATGGGCGGGCATCATTATTGCAAGCCTTGCATTTGAGGGATGCCTTTTTTATTTATGCTAGCTGATCACTTCCCTACTCCATTGCAAACCTTTACAGGTAAGGGATGCGTTTTCTTGGCCTACTATTCGATCACGTCCCCTCTTCTTTATTTCATCTGCCAGTATTGGTCATATAGAAACCCAAAGAATCTTTCCTCCAACTCTTGTTATGGTCTCAGAAACTTTCTGCGCTCAACGGTTCTCATGTACCAGCCTGTAAATATTTCAATATATGCAAACATGGTTTTCCAGGTTCAGAACTAATTTGTCGTTTTCATAATAATCTCAATGTGCCTTGTATTCAAACTGTAAATGAGTCACAAACAAAGAAGGAAAAGGAGAAGTTCATGATAATTAGCTGTGGAAATCATTGCATGAAGCCATGAACACCAACCTGTTCTTCAGTCAGATACATGTTCTTCTGTGTTCTGTACCCTCAAGATTTGGTGGTTTGATGAGTTAAAAATTATGCAGTACAGATCACACCATCCCCTTTGTACGAAAGAATGAGCACAGGCTGTAGCTCTCGCCTGTTCTAACCTTAAAGCACTCAAGGAAATTGGAGCGAGTTGGATAGTAAGAGTTCCAACTTGGATTAAATCCAGGAGGAACTATAGAAAGGTTAGATGGAGCTGCTATTGAAGAAGCTTGGGTGGAAGGAAAAGAATTCCTTCAGAGGGTAGAAAAAATGAAAATAACAGAAAAAGAGAGACTCTGCAGGAATCTCCTGAATCACAGGAGTACTTCCAAGGAGCTTGTTACAATATCTAACGGACTTTCTTCTTGATTTTTTCCAGCTTAGCAAAAGAATAAGAACATTCATGGCTTAACAATTAAAAGAGATAAAAGCGGTATGTATTGGCTTAACATTTGCCTAAACAAACGTTGTCGTTCCAAGCCTGAAAATTTCTTTCCTTTAAACAAAACGCTGCGCATCATTAACGAACCAAAACGCTGCGCATCATTAACGAACCAAAACGCTGCACCTTAGCAATCTAAGTCGCTTCTGCCATTTATCAAACATGCATGTGGAAAAATGTGGAGTAGAACCATAAAACACAAAGCAACAAAACCAGGTGTAACTTCATATCTAAATTCAAAGTCACTAGAAACCATGTCAGTAACTGTAACATTCCGCAAATAAATTAAGGTAGCTGCAATAAAATCAGTTGCCAAGCAAGATGATATGGCATCAAGCATGTAATGGCTCTGAGAAGCAGCCCTCAGCCCCTCATGAGAACGGAGATCAGACAAGAAATAAGAACGTGGACTTAATTGTTAAATGAGTATGAATAATAAATATCTCAACGTGTCTAAACAGCTAAATTACGCTTGAAACCTATTTTTTTTTTGCTCTAACACAAAAAAAATCAAAGAAACACACTTAAAAGATACAGTTATCATCCTAAACAATATCAAGATGATCATATATTCGGATAAAAAGCAGATTAGAAAGTGAATTAAGAACTAAAAACAATAACAGATAAACTATCAGTCAAAAGAAATTACCTCAATTAATGGATTTATATATTCCGGTTTGTATTAGTCGTCGCTGTAGCGCCAAAAGCAGGCATTGCTTTCTGCAAATAAATAAAAGAATTGATCAGAAGCTAAACAAGAAAATTTTAAAAATGGTGAAAAGTAAAGATTCAAAGAAATGGAAATTCTTTTTAATCAACATGAGAGAAGAAATGGAATAAGCAAAGGAGGTTGCCTAGCTAGGAGTTTGCCTAGGGTGTTTTTGCTTGATTAAAGCCGCCACAACAGCAATGTGAGGAGCAGCCATGCCAGTACCGGATACAGGTGCAGAGTTTTGCCTTGCAAGAATGGTAGCATGAATGCATTAAAAAGTAAAACCAAGAAGCATGATAGCATAGATTTAGCTACTTTCTTCCCTGAGATATACCAACATCACCACCACCATCATCTCGCTATTGAAGTAGATGATGCACTTGAAAGTACTTTACAGTGTCTATTTGCAAACTTAAGGGACTTAAAATGGCATTGCTTCCGTCCAGTATTCTTGCCCTTGCAGCAAAACCCACAGCTCGTCCACTGCTGATCCTGATAGTATCTGAGTTATAATACTCCCACAAAGCCTGTAGACGTATGGATAAATGCCATTTCATCAGGCGTCCATAAATCTAGGAAATTTAATAAGCATTATAGGAATAAATGAGATCAATGTGAAGTACTATATCACTTATCCTGTGGGAATAATACTACGCATTCGGTGTGGGAAAAAAAGAGGATAAATGCAGAGCTACGCATTCAAAATGGTTACATGTATAGTAATTATATCTTATTGAATGATAGTTTGCCATACTCTGGAAGATTGCATGTTGCTCAGGATAATGGCAGGGGCTTGCATAGTGATTGTGGTTCCCTTGACTTGCTCAGAACCAATGTCAGGATCCATTGTGACTATAAAACCTGCAGCCCCCATCTTCTGTAATATTCGAAGTCAAGGTTATAAGTGCAGATAATCAACATGTTTCGAACCCTATATATAAAATAAATCATCTTGCTTAGTTTCTTGATTTTGCCAAACACATCAATGAAAAATTATATTCTTGATCTTCATCTTCTATGTTTCTTGATTCCAACCTAAAGTAAAAAAAGAATTGATTAAATTGACAAATTATGGCATGACGAACCCAAGCCTTTGAGTTTTAGGATTGATCAAAAGTTTTTTGAATATTTTTTTGATTTTTTTCAAATAGGTACATATCAAATCTTGGTATTCCAAATTGAATTCCTGTTTTCCTTTTGTTATCTTGGCTTGTTTCATTTAAATTTGGGCACTATAATTTTTTTTTTTGCTTTTTTTTAATTGTTTTCTTAAAATTCTTAAAGTTGAATCTAGACTTCTTGAATTAATTAGTTTTCTTTGGATCTTTAATATAAGCTCCATTGCTTTTATTTTATGTTTTCTTTTTATAATTATATTTTGCACAAAATTACATTACTATTCATAAATTTTTCCTCAAGTTTTGTTTTGATTATTTTCATATATTTTCTTGATTCTTGAGTCTTCATTCATTACATTCTTTTGATTAATCATTTGATAAGTTGTCAAGTTACTTTTAAAAACCTAAATAAGAAAATAATGAGGTAAAATGTATAATGAGATTATTAGAGTGAAAACTCGATTGAATTGCATGTGAAACACGAGTGGAGTGACAATAAATTGAGTGTAAACACGTGAGGGAGTGTGTGAGGAAATTTTTCTTTACTACTAATCTATTACAGGTGTTCACAATATCATCAAAAAGTACGACTTAATCAAAGGTGAAAGATCTTGTAGAAAAACAAGATAGGTTGGAAGTAATGATGGAAGTTTTGATGGGAAATGTAGATAAATTGAGTTATGATGATTAATAGACATAATGTTCCTAGTTATAAGAGAAATGAGGTTAAAAGGTCTACTAGATAGGTAAGGATGGAACCAAAAAATAAAATTAAAGGGAGTTAAAATTTCAATTGTTTTATTATTTAAACTAAAAATATAAATATTGTTAAAGGAAGGAGGGGCTGGAAAAACAATTTTCTTGTAGGGGTCGGGGCCCCTGCCAACCCCCTTGTCTCCGCCCTTGTAGGTAGGCACTTTTTCCTCCAAATAAAAGTGTAGCGGAAAACTTCAATAATGACAAGGAGAATAATGTATTTAATCATGAAAGGAAGTCTCATACACACTAAAATCCTTTATATGAGACACGACCAATGAAAGAGTTTGTGGTAGGTTTTGGACAAATGAGGATTTCAACCAAGAGAGGAATTTTGATGATCATGATGGTTTGGATTAAAATTCGGGTAGCATAAAACTTAAATGTTGAGCATTTCAGGGAAAGAATGATCCAAAAGCTTATTTTAATTGGGGAAAAAGGTGGAATTTGTATTTGATTGCTATCGATAATTGAAGGAAAATAAGATAAAACTAGTTGTGGTTGAATTCACTAATTATCCTATTATTTGGTGGTATCATCAACTTGTTACAAGTAGGAGGTTTAATAAAGAAAGACCTATTGAGACATGTAAAGAGAGAAAGAAATCATAAGAAAGAGGTTTGTCCCTAATTATTTTTATATGAAAGTATATAATAGATTAAAATCTTTATCTTTGAGTTTCAAAAGTTTTGATAATTATTTTAAAAAGATGTAAATAATTATGACTAGGGGTGAACAAAAAACTGATTAAACCGGAAAAAAATAACTGAAAAAACCAAACCATAAAATAAAATTGATTAAAATTTTAAAAAAACCGACCAGTTCGGTTTGGTTTCAGTTTGGGTTTTTTAAACCCAAAAACCGAACCAAAACCAAACCGGAAAAAACCAAGCCAACTCGAAAAAAACAAACTCAAAACCTATTAATAAAAAAAAGAAAGGAAAAAGGTGGCAATTAATTTAAATGTTCATGAGCATGTATTTTTACTAGTAGATGCCGAGGAACCACTCTAGGTATAAAACTATTAATTGAGAAAGTAACTAACTTGTGAAATATGAAACCAGAAGAGGCAAATATGTTTGTGAAGTAAGCAGTATAATAATGTTAATTTGAGGTATTTGAAAGTGTAGCAACCTTTGTTTTTTATAGTGTTTTTTTTAGAAATATATTAAAATAATATATTTTTTATTTTTTAAAAATTATTTTTAACATCATATATCAAAACAATTTAAAAATATAAAAAAATTAATTTTAAATAAAAAAATTTAATTATTTTGCAAAAACATAGAATGAAACACGGGTTAAAGTTTAATAGCTTGAATTCGTTACACTTGACTACTTGTCTTGAAAATAAAATCATATGGTCCCCAGCATGCATGTGAACTTGTCGTCAAAAGGCAAGCAGACGTCGGCTTCTTCCAAAATCGCAGCATAAAATCTCTCATATTGTACAGCTCTACTTTCCCAAGCCTCAAAAGCTCCATTGCCGTACAGCTGGTGCACATATCCAGAGCCTCCTCCCATGCCATGATTTTAATTTTTTTGCTAATTCTAACTTATCACGATCATCTAGTAGCTCGGACTGCTACAAAATACCATAAAGTTTTAGCTTTTGAGACATTAATTAGTGGAGCCGTACTGTTTGGACATGTGTCGACCTAATCTCCTTTATGCATGCTATCGTTTATCCCAAGTTAAGGAAACTAATTAAATAGAAAAAAAGGCCAATAAATCTCGTGATAATCAGAAAGAACGAGCAATTTCGAAGGTTACTTAGCTTCCATCTACACCTATTTTTCAGAGTATTTTAGACCTTGTTCGGTTAAAATCATCTAAATTAAATTTCATCTTGATCAAATGATATGATTATTTTTTGAATGTATACGTGTTTGACGTGATATGTAAGCTTCTTCACAGGCTTAACTTTATTTATGTTCAACATCAACACCAAACTTTAAATATAAAAACTTGTTATTGTAATAAAAATAAATATAAGAAACATTAAAGATTATGAAAATATTCATATTATTTAAAAGAATAATAATATAAACATTATTATTAATCTTGTTTATTATGGTGAAAAGAATATATTTCTTTGACCACAGCTTGCTGTACAACACCTACAAGAATCTCTCTTTGCATAGAAACATTATCACTCTATCTTCTTCTTTGAATACCTTAGCATAATGATGTCTATTAGTATGCTCATTGTATTTGGTATTGATGCATAATAATATATTAAAAATATTAAAATTCAAATCAAGAATTACAATAGCATTTAAGAACCATGTTAAAATTAAAAGTAAGTGAACTTGATAATTTTTTTTTGGGAAAAAAAGAAAAAAACAACAAAGAAAAAAGAAAAAGAAAAAGAAAAAGAAAAACCATGTCCATCGTCAAGCCCTTTAGTTGGAGGCCAAATTTGCACGTTTGATTTTGCTTTATTTTTTAATTTATTAAGAAAGACAATGATATGTTATTCGCTTATTATTTTCTAGAAAAAAAAACATTATAAGCAAAAAGTCATTTGTACAAAGCAGAAAAATTATTTTATTGTTCACATGAACAGTAAAACACAATAAAAAACCCTAGTAATTTTAGAGCTATAGCTACGACTAGTTTCATCAATTTTTTTTTTTTATAATACCTATATATTGCTTAACCCTATCATATTTAAAAATCCAGTTAAGGAACTCTTTTATGTCTAGATTTTTATTATTTAAGGTTGGTATAAACTACTTTTATTTAGAACTTTTTTGTCTATTGTCTCTTGAGCTGTGGTGGTTTATCTTGGTTTAGCAAGGTTCTACACCCCATTACATTTGTCTTTATCAAAACCCTCTATATAAATAATTAATTGTCTAGGTAAGTCTTCAAAAATAGCTCTAGGTTAGGCCTATCTCCAGATAAGTATTTGGGTAAATTTTTTTTCTTTTCACGATTCCTATTTGTGCCTCCTATTAGTTGAATTAAATATTCCAAGTTATTTGTTATTATTTGTTCTAAACCATCTAGCCTTTTCTTTTGAGCCCGCATAATAGGGTGGATTATTTCTTTTATTTTCATTTATAAAAAAGGCGAGCCTATTATGATATTAATTGACACAACATATAGCTTGAATAAAAATTAATGTTCTCAAGCTTTAAAATTATGGTGAAATAGAGAGAAAGCTTTGATATTTTCTGAAAAGGTTTGTAATTCAATAATTTGATAAAGAAATCATATATCAGCTATTTATATAAAGTTTAAAACTTATTTAATCAAAAGGATTCCAAGTCTAAGTAGGAAAAGTAATTAAAACCTAAAATTAACAAGAAAAATAATTAAAATAGTAAAAACAATATCTTTTAGATTTATTTTGAGGGTTTTTCAAACCTAAATTGGTTACAAATAACTATTTATTATAAAACTTAGCCTGTAGAATTATATAGTAAAATTTTAGCATGATTTAATGATCAGATCTAAAGTTATAATTGTTTTTAGTAGACTACATGTTTAATGTGTTAGAGCTTTTTCTTGAGGTATCTAATCTATACATGTATTCACAATACATTTCACAAGACCTTCAAGTTTCTTACCTTGAGGTACTTAACCTTGCAGCGATAATCACCTCTCCTCTTGAGAAATGGAACTTGGATTTCTATGGCCTAAAAACGACCATGTCGGATAAATAATTAAGCTGAGCTTTTGCGTGATCAAACGAGTTTAACCGACACAAAGCACGCTATTTTCAAGAGGCAACCACAAGCTTAACTAGCATCAAGCTGGACGACAAGCCCTAGGGCTCTAAAATTCAACCAGTACGCACTAATCTCATAGTTTATTATGTTCAAACATTGATGAAAGTTGATATGATTTAGCAAATCCAGGCAGCAATCACCTGTTCATGTTCCTTGAGCTCTTGATTTGATGCTAGCTCATGGCCCTTTGGGAACTATGCACATGCCTTGTCATTCACCACTGTCTCTTCTTTCTCATATATATAGGCCCTGGAGCAATATTCTATATGAAAAAATATTCCAACTTTATCAATTGGTAGAAGTTCTAACTTCTCTTTGTTTTTTTTTATTGTTTATATTTGAGTTCTTATTTAACTTGCTTGCACGTAATTAATTAATTATCATCACTAGGCCAACACCATCTAGTTAGGTAACCTAAAAGCAATATGGGAATGGGAACTTGAATGAGCATGCAGGCTTTCCAAGTCCATGTGCTTTGTGAAACTAGTCAAATCGTGCATTTCAATATTTCTAGTCAAAATAAGAGGAACCTCCGTTGGCTGTGCAGAGAGAAAGTAAATAAATAAATAAAAAAAAAGAAATCTCCCTTTCTAGCTATATATATATATATATAATGATCTAAAAGGACTTCCCTGTGATGATATGCATTCGTAGAGGAATTTTAGTACGATGTTGTGTTTTTGTACATTATTGTGAGATCAAAAGTAATAATCACAAGAATTATATTAATGAATATTTAAAATAACTGAGTTTTCAATAATTGAATATTGAGGTTTTAACTATTTTTGTATATATAACTAACTTATTTCCTATAATCACGTACTTAATTATATCTCTCAATTATATTTTAAGCCTCCCTAGCATCTTAGATTTCCAAGAAAGAATGAATATTGCATTTCTAAGATCAGCCAAGCTATTTATATGGTCAACACTATTAGCTGTCAAAGGAATAGCTAGGTTTCTAAACATGTTTAACATATATATATATATATATATATATATATATATATGGTGATGCTGGATGTTTCTGTTTATTAATTATACAGAAAGATTCCAGTGTCTAAATATAAAAGGAGAAAAATGTGCTTAGTCATAGCTTACTAATCATACTCTGCTACTCTTGTTACATCAAAGATTAAGTCTTACGAAGATGTTGAATGATTTTTGTGGTCCTGCACGAAGTTTTTGACGACCACCAGTGCTGTGGGAAAACTCTAGGTAGTTCTCTAGCAAGCTTTGGTGTAAATCTTGGACTTTCTAACTAAAGTTACTGGTCCAGAAATATGCTTGATTGTATATTCAAATTCCTCGTCGCATGCATGACAGTAAATATGGATATAAAACATCCATATTTCTGTCAGAATATCGTGGCATGCCTCGTGGCTAGCTTTGGTCCAATGCTCCAGTTCAACCCTGGAGACCACTTTCAAACTCTTGAAAGACATGGATATAGTTTCTTAATTGGTTTTTCACTTTCAATAACCTTATTGTATTTGGTTGTTTTATTTTAAATTGTCTTTTGAGTTTCCCTAGTTCTGCATGTAGCCAGGGAGCTGTAATATTTTTATTCAGGCAGCTGTTGGAACCCTAGCTTTGACTTGGGTTTGAAATCTCTATAAAACCAACAACATGCTTCCCAGGTCTTCTCTCTTTCTATTCTTGAAAAACAAGCATATACTCAAGAGAATAAGGAATCAAAAGATGGTGTACAAAAGGTTTCTAGGATTAGCACTTGGGCTGCTCTTTGTTATGAATGCTATATGGGGCTCTTGTGCATATGGTTATCATGGTACCTATATTTCTTGCCATTTATTAAGCTTTGATGGAAAGAAAACATTACTAGAATTCATTTGATCTTTATTTGATTTTGTTTTGTAGATGGGGAAATTAAGAAAAAGGAGATTGTTGGGTTTGGAGAAAATACAGTGTCTGTTGATAAGGTAATTAAGCTTGTTGCCACCTATGTAATTTCTCTCTTATGATGGTCTATCGGTTCTTAACTCGAGCACTGTCATGCACAGGAACTTCTCGGTGGTTTCAGCACTGCTAGCACCAGGAAGATGGGCCTTGGAGGAAGGAAAATGGCAGTTCAGGAAGAGTCAAGGAGAGAAACTGAGAAAGAACAAGGACTTCATGGAAAAGCTTCAGAAGATAATTCAGGTGCAAACTACTCTAACGTCAAATGTGACTTTCAAGTAAAGGGATCGGATTTTAACGTAAGATGTAAAGATGGAGACAAAAAGAAATCTCCTAAAATGATCAAAGGGCCTGGTTTTTTTGCTTTTGGTGATGATTATAGAGGACCTAAGCAACACCCTCCCAAGCATAACTGACAGAAGCGCCGAAACCCTTTAGTTAGATCCCTTTTTTCTGCAATATTCAGCTTGTAGGTATCCTAGCTAGGAGATATCATGTACAATTTTGATGCTTCAAGGAATACAATACAATCAATCCTTAATTAGGCTATGCTTGTCTTTTAGTTACAGTTTCACAGTGCATTAATTTCTTACTTGTAACCATGTGAAATTACAAATATTTGCTTAAAGCTTTGGTTCCAAGATTTTGGAAGCGGCCTGGGTTAGAATATGTTGAATATCTTGTTCATAGTTATCTCTGGCTGCAGGGAAGAAGAATAATGCTTTAGACAAGTCTCTTATAGGATCACAAGATCAAATTAATAATCAGGTCTCCTTCTATCTCTCCTTCTCTTCGACACACATAAAATCTTGGTATATTTTAATGTAAGCTCTTTCAACTAATTAATTAACAATAACCTTTTGTTTTTCCCACAGCAGAAGGATATGAGCAATTTGGAGAGAGAGACACTGTCTGCCAGATTGGGAACTCCAAGGACTGACCAGACAGTCCATCTCCCAAAGTCCAACTCCAAGGATTCCAAAGCGTTGCCAACGAAAACCAGCTTGGAAAGTCCTTCAATGGCCGACATTGACCAGGAACCTCAAGGTAGTGCTACAGCTGATCCAAAAAGTGAAATGCAAAGGCTTCTTGATGCAACAAGAGAAATGGTCAACCTCATGAACAAAGATTACAGCACAAGACCTATCCGCAAGCCACCGATCCATAATAACGAGCCCATTCATTGAGCACAAGACAGGCTCACAATTTTGTCCCCGGTAGGAAGTGAAGTCCTTTAACCAAATATAGCATACAACTTCTTTGGTTTTGTTTTTAATGCACGGGTTATAAACGTACGTAGGGCACACTAGGAACACGGAAATATTGTTTGTTTAATTTTCTAACATCTGTAGAAGCGTATAAGTTGTGTACATTAATCACAATTGTATTTTATAATCTCTGTAATAATCTGGACTAGTACTTGTCTGATCATGTCTCTTGTCATGGAAATATTCAGCATAAAATGGTGATGCTTTCAACTAGCCGATTTGATTTATATTTGTATAAATACTTGCTAGATATTCCCCATCACACAGAAAATTCAATTACCAATCGGTTTAGAACTTACATTTGTACAAGTTCTCTTAGAGTAGGAGAGCAAACCGATCTATCATTGATACAGGCCCCTGCTAAGACTGAATATACAGTTTCAGTAAGGTGATAACCATCAAAAAAGTAGTGCTGGTTTGGATTAGGGCACGGTTTTAGCTCAGGAATGCAAGCAGAGGTCCCATTGGCCCAAGTTTTGCAGCATGGGTTGCTTGTGTCAAGTAATCCTGTGTAAACAACAGAACGTTACTTAGCAGAGAAAATCACAGATCCAGTGAGCCAGCCATGGAAATAAATGGAGAGTACTCTACCATATCTAGAAGGATTGATGATTGCATCATAGCCTAGCCAATGCGCATGACCACGAACGAAAATGGAGTTGGGGAGAGTGGATGTCAGATTCTGAAGCATTCCAAGAAGATCATCGTTGAAGTAAGCAACAAGCTGGTTTGATTCTTCGACACATTTTCCACTATGTTTTTTTTTCCTTGTCATTGAGGGGATGCAACCAATGGGTCCAATCTCATACATCACAACTTTCCTGGCTCCTAAACTGTGTAGCCTCTGTTGATAGAAGATAGATATTTGGAAATATTTAGACAATTTGTTTAAACCCGGATCCTTAGTTCCAAATTTTCTTTTCGTTTTCAAAAGCTAACATCTCTCTGTGTTTTCAACCACAATACCGAAAAAGAGAGTGTTTTCAAAATATAAAAACAACATCTGCACATCAAATTAAATCGATTTTCCACCGAGGGATTTACCTGGAATTGTGCTGATAGTTTATCCAGAAGGTGCTGAGCAAATGCTTGAGGAGAGTAAAGTTTGCTTGTGTCATATTCCTTGGGCTTCAGGTAGTTGCTCATGTAGTCATTACTGCCAACGCAAACTACAAAAATAGACTTCGACAAGTGCTCCGATTGCTCATTTGGCCTTCCTTTGAAGTGCTTTGGCAAGCTTGACTTGACTGTATGCTGAAATAAATCAATCTGATCATCCAAACTCAAGCATTTTCCCTGAAAATTGACACCAATCAAAATGGGTGATTAATAATTAATTAACTTATAGCAAGCACCCTTTTCCTTTTTTCTCTCTCTCCCTTTTTTTCACCCAAATTAACAAGGCACTTTTGCTTATTAATTGATACTAAACTCCAAATTTAACTTCATTAATTCACTACCATAAAATTAACAAATACTAAACTTCTAATTAAATACTTTTTAGTGATATATAATTTTACTAATAAAAATACTTTCGGTTCTTCTATTGGTGATATACTAAATAATACCAAGAGGATTATAAATAAAATAAAATGGGTAAATTTTTTTTTTTATATATTTTTCATTTATGAAGTTATTGGTAAATTTATTAACAATTAACTTATCAATAGATTAGAAATTATCGATGAGTGTTTTTTAAATGGGCTATGTTTGTTCGTGATCCTGTTGGTGTAAAATAATCATAAACAAACTATAGTGTATATGCCAATATAATTTTTTATTCATAAAACTGTTAAAACTAGTAGTGATTAAAGATAAAGTGAAGAGATTTTGTTTCTTTGATTTTCTCATATAAATTACTTTAAACCCATTTAACCATATATAGTAATTAAACTCACTTAACCTTATAGATTAATAATCTAAAACTTAAGTTTCAAAACTTAACCCAATTCAAGTTTAAAATTAAACTAAATAAAACCCTGTTAACTTATTTAAGATTTTAATAACGTGGTTGGCATGAATAAATCCTATTAGAACTTACTCATGTAAACACTAAAAAAATATTTTTAAAATTATAATAAAAATGATAGATATAATACTACTATAAATCATTTAACATAAACTAAACTCGCATCTTCAGCTTATTAATTAACACAGATCTTGATGCCTGCCGATGTCACATGCACTTTTATTAATATTTTTTCTTTCTATTTACAGTTCTGAAATTGAATTGATATGGCTGTACGCGTAGTGTCTTAATTTCTAAGGAAATAATCATATTAGCATATACTTTGAATAGTGTGGTTGCCACGATTGTGGGAGGATATGCAAAACTGCATCTTCTTGCACGTAAATCCTTTTTATTAATTTTAAATTCAATTCTAGGATTATATCATAAGACTCTCAATTAAAGAATCTGAAGCAGCATGTGACCCTGTTTTCTTAAATGTAAGCACGTAATTAATGTTGTTAATATGGTCTTAAGCTACAAGCAACGATATCTTAGCTTCGAGGCAGATATCACAGCTAGCTGGAGCCAAAATGAAAAGAGAAAACAAAAGGTAATCTCTGGAATTATATATCTCTTGATTCCTACAGATGAACACTTGAAGGCTATCATGCACTTATATAATTAGAGTGATGCGACATCCAATAATTCGTCATTAATTATTTGTCAAAGTTAAAGGATAAAATAATTATCCATATACTTAGTTGCAAGGATTATATATAGAGAACAAGAACAATCATCAAAGGAAGATCCTCAGGTTTAACAAAAAAATAAAATAAACAACGACGTGGTAATAGATTAATTGAATTAGTTAATATCTTACCAAAAACTGTCCAGTTTCAGGAAGAATGCCACAAGATGCTGACGCGTAATTCAAACCAGTAACCGGTGTGGATATCCGGATGCTTATAGACGGCGGAGGATACGGCAGTCCCAGAAATTCAGCTACAAAACGAGTTTCAACAATGAGCATATACACATGTCAGTGGCTATAAAACTTAAAATGAACTTATTTTCTGTGGTGCATGTTCTTGTCAGAACGTGTAACGTAAGAAAATAGCACAATACCTATAAAATCTGGAACCAATCTACCATTACTGAATCTTCCTGTATCTCCTCTGACAAAATCAACACCGTAAGGCTTGAAATTAGCCTTCGAAACGGTTGGCAAGAGATTGTTATTGCCGCTATCGAACAACGAATCGCCGAAGACGAACAGTGCCGGTGCAAGTGGTGCACCGCAGGCCAAAGAGATGAAATGAAGGAGCCCAACAGAGAAGAAGAACAGTGTAAAACCCATCACTTTAATATTCTCCATGTTCGTGTTGCAGAACTAGACCGGAGATAAATCTGTGAAGACAGGATAAGGGTGTCTGCAACAAGGTGCTCAGAAAACCCTTCAAGACGTTTTCTTTTATAGGGGATTGGCCGCTTCGAATAAAGTGAAAGGGATTGTACACTGGCATGGAAACTAGAACACAAACATGTAACTGATATTCAATGGCGAGACTTATTAAATATTTCTCCAAAACATATCTATCTAGTTATTAATTGAAAATAGAATTTTGTGTTCCCATATCTTAGCAGCTACCTGTATCAAATATTATCTTTAAAAGAAATTAAGTATTTGGTTGGGTTTATTATGTCTGAAATTGACATTTACCTAATTTTTTAAATTCATTCTAAAATTATTTTAAAAATATATTTATTTTATATTTTCGCTTCATTTTTCTACCTAAATATATTTGTTATATTTGTATTTTTTATTTTTCAAGAAATCATTTGTTATTGTGGTAGCTTTTATTATTTTTTTACTCAATCTAGTGAAAAAAACTATTCGATTAATCATATAACTTGTGCTTGGTGCAGCGGTTGAACCATTATTTTTATAATTTTTTTTAAATTAATATTTTTGGTTTTTTTATCATTTTAATATGTTAATGTTAAAAATAAATTTTATAAAAAATAATATTTTAATGCATTTCCAAGCCTAAAACACTTTGAAAAATATTCTCTATCACTATTCCAAATACCTCTATAATTATGTTTTAAACCTTAATTTGTTTTCCATACCAAAAGCCTAATTATTATTTATTTTATATGTAAAAATTAAATTTATTATAGTTTTAATCCAGTATATATTTGAAATTTTTTATTTTTAAAATATGATTAAAAGCATTTTTCTCAAAACTAATTTTTTTAAAAAATATAGCCGCAAAAGCTGCATGACTGCTCAGGGTTTTGATCTTCACTACCGACCTTGTATTATTAGGGAGTGCTGATCATAGCAGCAATTAATGCCATTTTTGAAACGTCTGGTTTCATACGATAAAGCTGGCCACCATTCCATATAAATATGAGTTAATTAGAATGTAGTGCCTTTAGTTTATTATAACTAATTAGTCAGTCCCTACAGTATTAAAAGTAATTATAAGGTCCTTTGACTGATGTTAACCATCGTTGATATAGTATTTTTTTAAAAAAATACTTGTTTTCCCCTAATCAAGTATTGTCATCTCACATACATTTCGTTTCTTTTTTCAATTTATCAAAAAAGCAAATTAAATTAAGAAATAATATGCATTTGACAGAAGGACTAAGTTATAAGTGGGTTCAAGATCAGAAGGATGAAAGGGTAGTTCTTGAAACTACAAGGACTAAATATTTTTTTTATAGAAACTGATATTATTTTTCTTGGGCCCCTAGTGTGAATGCCGGAGGTTCGGCATGATATGCAGGAGTTGACTACGGAGGGTAGCTGGGACCGTGTCCAGTCTGTGTCAGCAGTCCATTCGGGTTTTTTGCAAGAAAGAAATTGAGCTCTTTTTTTTTTTTTTTCTATTATTATTATTTTATTTTTAAAATAACCCATAAAATTATCAAAAATATTTTTTTAACACTATATAAAAAATAAAATATAAACTCGGATAATAACTTGAATCGTAAAATTATAAATAATTTTTTTAACTAATTATATATTGATAATTCTAGTTAAGAAATTAAATTACATGAAAATTTAATAAAATAAATAAATATTATAATCAATGAGTGATCTAAATAAAATGAGAGAGATAGATAGTGTGAATTAATAAACTAATGACATGAAAAAATAAAAAGTTTCATAAAAAAACACTCTCAATACAAGAAGATCACTAAAATATAGGAAGCACACATAAACCTAGTGACAACCTAGTTGTTCCCATCACAATAGATCATTTTTGGGATGCAATGTAATGAGTTTAAATTATTAATTAACTAACATAAATTCAATAATGAAATAAACTCCTAACAATGTCTAATGTGCTAGAAAAAATTTAAATTTAAAATAATTATTTTTAAAAAATAAATTAATAAATAAAGTAATAATAAAAATTTTCATGTTAAAATTCTTTTATGTAGCCTGAATCTTTAATCTTTGTATATTATTGACAGATTTGAGTCCTGATTTCAAATATATCATTCTCTTCTAACTTCAAATAAATTGTTCTCTCTCGTTTGGATAAATTATTGGGCCTACGATATATAGTTGGAAAGTTTCAGATGTCTAGTTTCTATTTTAACTTTAATCAAAGCAAAATTCCACCAGTAGCTCTAAATATGGCTCAAATAGTACACAAAGGTATTGTTTGACATATTTTACAATATTAGTTTACTAAATTTGACCATTTGAAATATTATGTTTCCTAAATCTATTTGACTTCAAATTTACCATGATATATTTTTATGTATCTAATATTTCCCTATAAATTTTGACTTTATTCAATATATGATTTAAATGATATATTCAATCTTACAAAATTAATTAGTAAATATTTTAAGTCAAATTTGAAATTGACCTGATTCATATTACAAATTTAGTGAACGTATAAAATCAAATTGAACTTAATGAGTTTATCAATTTTACTGGTTTCAAGTTTTTAGTTTGATGAAACAGATTAAACACATATTGATTAACTTGTGATTTTTACATTCGAGTATTTAGTTTTTTTTCTTTCTTTCTGTTTAGAAATCTAATTCTATCACCAGCTAGCTATACCACATTATACAGAGTTTCAAATCAAAATTACTACTAAATTCAATCAACATTTTTTTTCTTAAAAAATCATTCATTATTATAGCAAGCACTGCTTTTATTTCAAAATAATTATGTCAAAACTAAAATGATGGCTTGTGTTAAATGATTAAAAACTTGAGTTGTTATATGATTTTTCATTAAAATTTGATTCGTGTTAAAATACTTTATAGGTAGAAGAATATGAAAAAACAGAAGAAAGTTAGCAGAAATAGAATTAATAGAAAATACTAAATATTGGAAGAGAGTTAGCTTTAAAAAATGTAGAAAATATGATAGATATATAAGGTGATAAAAATTAAAAATAGGTTTCATGCCAACTCCAACTTAAGAAAAAAGATGAGTGGATAAACATCAACTATTGGATAGGCTTTAAGAAAATCCAATAATAAATCTGCTTTTAGAAGTGCAGTAGCTTTTGTTTATAAATATGTTTTAAAATGTCATTTATCTTGAAAAAAATATTAAATTAATTTTTATTTTTAGTGTTTTTAATAATTTTAAGGTACTAATATTGAAAATAAAAAAATAATTTTTTTGAATATATTTTTAAATAATGTTTTTTTTTTAAACCATACATATATGCAAAACGTGATTTCGGCGGCCTTTCCCAATAATTTGATAGCATAAAAGATAAGTGATTTCTCTGTCCCTTTTTTTGCCCTCTCCTTAGCTATCATATTTAAATTTCATGTTTAGCAACAATAATATATTTCTACATAAATCACACATCTTTTAATTAGACTTGGAGCACGTTTAAAAATAAAGGCTAATCCATATTTTAAAAAAAATTAATTTATTTTATTAAAAATTAATTTTTTATATATTTTGAATTATTTTAATGTGCAAATCTTAAAAATAATTTTTAAAAACTAAAATTATTTTAATATATTTTAATATAAAAATATTTTAAAAAACAATTACAGCCACACTTCTAAACTTAAAATTTTAAAAAGTTTTATTCTAGAGCTTTATGCCTAGTGCCCAAGTCGTGCTTTTAACAATGTTCCTCGATTGAAAATTCAAATTAAATGAATTAGATTAAGTCAAAATTGAAAAAATAATGAAGCTAATTTCCATGACAAATTTATTGTGATTCCCTCACATTACACAATTGAAGCACGGTGGAAGACTCATATGCTGCCCAAAGAAGATCGACTTTCCTCATGAAACACGCGTAAGAGACTTTTTCCTTATTCTTTCAATTTAGTATCTTGATTTTTAAAATCTCTTTAATTCAACCCTAGATTTTTTTCATATTTGTTATTTTCTTCTTTCAGTTTAATCCTTCGATTCAGTCCTATATTTTTTAAATTTATTTTTATCAATTTTTTATTTATTTTATTCTTCAATATTAAGTTAGTTGAGAATTAAATTTTATAATTTATTTCTTTTCATTTTGCTTTTTTATAAGGTTATCGCGATGTCAAACAAATGTTCTGGCATTGAATCGATAATTAGTTTTATGATTGTTTATTTTTTTAACATTTAGTTAGATAAAAAATGGCTTAGAAAAAAAAGCCAAGTCATTAAAAAATAGTTTGGTAGGGTATTCTTTTTCTTTTTGTTTTTAATTGAACTTGATTTTATGATCGTCAATTTTTTATCATATAGCTAAAAAAATAGTTTCAGAAAAAACCATATTATTAAATTGTATAAAGTTCATGGACCTGCTCGTGAGTTTGACATATTTACCTTTTCTTTATTTTTTAAATTTTAATTTTTCATTTCATTCTTCAGTATTGAATTGATTAGGAATTTAATTTCATAAATTGTTTCATTTCATTTTCTATAAGGTTACTATAATTTTTTTTTAAATCTCGATATTAGATTAGTGTTTGATTTTATAATTATTTATTTTTATTAACATATAGTTAAAAAAAAAGTTATTAGTTTTAGTAAAGTCCAAGACACAACTTGCATGTTTGAGATGTTCACCAATTATCCAATTCACGAGTTTGTGATAGAGTTTATCCACCAAACCCAATATGGTTATTTTAATAGTTTTTGGTTCTTTAATTTTTTTAATTGATTTTTTTTGTTTTATCCTTTGTCGCACCCAACATCGCGACAGCCTTAAAAATTATTTCTCGAATTATGGAAAAAGAACGGATTTCTGGCATCCTGTTCTTTTATGGTGAATGGTCTTGTTTAAGGAGTCGTCACCTAGTATTATGGTCACTAGGAACTCTAATTGGTCAACAGAGATTCTATGGTACGGGACTAGTTACTTAAAAGAGAAGATATTATCACCCCTTAAACGTTCTGTTTAGGACAGATTGCATTGCTGGTTTTGTCTTAAATTGCTAAATGTTTATTAGTTTACGCTATGATAATTTGCTTATAATATTCATGACTCTAGCGTCAGTGAATATTCAACTATGAATATCTCCAACTCTGGCGTTGGTAAATATTACGTAGTTATAAAATAAATTAGATCAATATTTTTTATTCCCTACTCTAGTAGTGAATAAATAAATAAAAATAAATTTATTTTTAAGCATGCACATATTTTTTATTTTTCTAGTTAAATAAAATAAATATAATGAATAAAAATAATATAAATTTAAACCGGTATTTTTATTCCTGACTCTGGCGTCAGTGAATAAACCAATAAATTTACATTATTTTTATTCATGCATACACATTTTTATTTTTATTTTTTTCTAATAACGAATAAAAATAATATAAATTTAAACCAGTATTTTTATTCCTGACTCTGGCGTCAATGAATAAACCAATAAATTACATTATTTTATATTTTATATTTTTTTACTAGGACTATTTTTCCTACATTTTTTTATTTTTTTTCTAGGATTAAGCTTCACACGTGTATGCAAAAGTAGTGAATTAAGTTGGCCTATGTACAGTACCCATGCAATTATAATTGCAAAGCAAAGGGAAATGAAGAACTTACCTGTGCAGGAGGCGAAGTCGAAGACGGTGGCGAAGGTGTGCTGAATTGCCAAAGCTACCTTCTCTCCTTCTCTGTTTTTATTCTTCGTGCGCTTCTCCTCTGGTTCTGCTTTTCTTTGCTTTGATTGCTTCTCTTGTTCTTCCTGTCTCTCCCTGTGTTTGCTTGTTCTCAGTTCGCTTGTGTTTTCTTTTTTTATCTGTTGTTCAGGGAATGGAGGAGCTGGTGTAAGTGGAGACAAAGCAGCTGATGCCTGAGAGGACGTTGTACTGCTGCTGGAGCTGGACGAGGCGCGCGTTGCTGGTTGCTGATGCATGCTCCTGGTGCATGGAAGTGGCTGAGTTGCTACTAATCTTGACGATACTGGTTTCGTCCGCTGTAAAAGTTTTCGTGCCCCTGCATCCAATCAAAGCTTGTGCTTTTCCAAGCAAAAGCCATGGTCCCTTGAAACTCAGCAGATTTTCAGAGCAAGGAGGATCGCATGCCAATGTAGTTCATGGTTCTGGTTTAGAGGTAGACGTGGCGGAGATTAATGGTGATTGGGACCACAGCCTAGAAGGTGACCGGGAGGAAGATGATCTCGGGCTTTTATTTGCTTCTTCTTTTTTTGTGAGGAGTTTGCAGATCCCGGGGGTTGAGACTGAAGAATGAAAAATCAGTTTGATGGGGAAGAGATTGAGGCCAGGAAAGAAGAGAGGAAAAAGTTGGGGGGAGGGGGCAGCGCCGGCTAGTCTAGGACTCGGCCGCGCTTTTTTTTTTGTTTTTTTTTGTTTTTTTTTTTTGTAGGGTTTCGGGTAATCTGGTTTTCTCTTGGGTTTTTTTTTTTTTTTCTTCTGTTTTAGGTTTCTCTCTCTAATTTCTTCTTTCTTTACATAGACTGGGATCAGTATTTATAATGTAAGAGTCCTATCGCTTGTAAGAAATAAAGTCTCAATCAAACTCATTCTCTTTTTTTAAAATTTAAATTAGAATCGAATTCGAAATCAGACAACTTTCATTATCTTGAAGGTAAAGATTATCTTGAAAATAAAAATCATTTCAAAAGTAAGAATTATCTTAAAGATAAGGATAGAATGACAAAAGCACATTATAGTCCTTAATTTTCATGCAAGTTGACAAATCACACTTTTCATCGAAATAAGTCTCTAATCTTTTAATTTTATATTTTAAATCCTGTAAAAATTAAATTAAAAGCCAATGGGCCAAAATTGGGTTATGACATCCTTCAATATTGGATTGGTTGAGAAATAACCTTCATAATTTATTTTTGTTTATTTTCTATAGGATTATTATAATTTTAAATAAACATCTATTTTAGGTTTAGTGGTCGATTTTGCAAGCATATATTTTTTTTTCATGTTATTAAATAAAAAAAATTTACAAAAAAATAAAGTTATTAAACCCATTGAAATCTATGACCCAGTTTGTGAGGTGATTGAGATCGATTTAATTTGGCGTTGTCTTAATATTTATTTTAAAAAATTTGTAATCTTAAAGGTATTTTAAAAAAAAATTAAGTTATGTTTTTATTGGTTATCTAGATTGTTTTTAAATTCATAAAATTAACTGAATTATTTTTAATTAATTTTTATATAATTTAATTAAAAATTTAAGTTAAACAAAAAGTTATATCTAGAGATTTTAAAATTTATGGCTTAATAAGTTAATAATATTAATAAAAAAATTTCATACTTTTAATAATTTTTTATATTTTTAAAAAATTAATATAACCTGCTGCTGTTGGGAAGCGCACAGAGAGGCCTCGCAGCTAATACACAAGACAGGTGCGGGTGGGTCGATGTCCCAAAACTAAGCACTCAGTCCGTACCCAAACAGGTAAAAAAATGGAAATAAAAGCCCGTCTGATTTTCCAAAGAACTTACCGTATAAGATTACGCCACGTGACACGATTTTAAACCGTTCGATATGCTTCCTTTGATCACCAACCCCAACAAGAAAATTCATCCTCGTCTGACTAGTCACAATGGGAAGCAACAAAATTCCATGGTATAAAAATGGCTGAGTGGTCAGGAGCAGGTCTTCCTAGGGGTGTTTATATAATTATTTTATTCATCACTCTAACACTTGAATAACACCAAGCAACACCCCCATCCCTTCGGTTTCTGCAAAAGCTTAAATTTGCTTTGTTTTTTGCACTATAAAGTATAAACTCACACTTTTCTCTCTTCAACCTCAAAGAGGTAAGTAAAGCACTTACTAACTTCATGCATCTTCTTTGAATTTTACTATTTGCAGCTTTTAAAGTTGTTATTTATGCTTTCGTTTATGCATGATATGGTTTTAATTTGAAAGAATTTCCTTGCATGAGATATAGATCAATCTTGAGGTTTGGATCTGGGGTTTTCATTGCTTATTAAACATTCGACTCGATAGTGAATCATAAGGATAAACGAGGGGAGAGAAAGAATATTAGAATTATATGTTTGTGTATTTTCTTTTTCAAGTGTTTTGCATCATTCTAAATAAAACTTGATTAACTGGTTATTGCTTTAAACTAAATTTTGCGTTTTGTTGTGATTTGGACGATGAATAGTAGATGGGAAACATTGGTTTTTAGTGAAACATGGTTTTCAGGTCTGGTTGAGGTTGAAGATGACATGACATGATTTACAGTTTAGCCTGTGATGTTTCGAAAGTTGTTCATTTTAGTCTTTTTTTTGCTGATTTGAATTGTTTTCAAGAGCATCCCTGCTTTGTGTAAATATGCCTTTTCAGATGGGCTCTTGGTAACAAATGTATGGATGAACTGCTTTGTGTATATAATCCCAACTTGCTTGTCAGTTGTCACAAATACATGCATTGAGTTATGAAATGCATATCTGCTATGCTTCAAGATTAGGATTCTGTTGCCTTCAAACAATAAGGTTGCTTGGGTTTGTTAATCTTTTTTTCTTTTTTTTTTTAATTTTTTTTTATGTTCTACATGTATTTTACAAGTTTAGATCACCAGACAGATAAACTACGTATTTATCTTTTGGATGAAGTAGAATAAACTTCTCTCTCATATATATATATATATATATATATGGATATATATATGAGCAAAGTATACTGTAGTTTGATAAAAACTCTATTCTTCTAACCCATAATTCCTTCTAAAATTTTTGCTGTTTTGATCCAATATTTTCTGAATATAGATGAATAATAGAATGTATAAGTCAGTTTTGGGCATGGTTTTATATTCAAATTTATATCTCTTCATGTAAGAGAGAAACGAATGTCACAATTTTTTATGTTCTTATCCATGTTGATATGTGATTCTTTCATAATAATTAGATTGAATTACAAAGGCTTGTTCAACATACCAATTTGGGCTAAACTTTAATATCTTGGGTTGCAAGAACACAGTTTTTTCAGCTGCTTCGCATATTACGAAAGCTGTATTGCCCGAAGGGGGCATGCTGAACAACATAATGAAATTATTCGCTATAACATAAAAGTTGAATAAAGTCGTAGGCTGCTTCAAACCAGAAACTTCGGTATTTCGCTTCAACAAGGTCCTTGTAAATGATGTTTAAGTTGATTGGTTTATTGTTTGACTTCTTCATATAATGAGTAGGTGATGGCATATTGACTTTTGTTTAGAGAGAGAAAAAATGTTCACAAACAAAGAATTCATATTAAATTGGATTATATCACTACCTCTTTTGAACGCCTAACTTTGAAATATGCGTACCGAATCGATTGCATGCACTGGGCTATAAACATTTTTTGATCCTGTAAAATAGCACTTCTGAGTTTCTTCAGATATTAAAACCATAGCAACCCGAAGCAACTTTTGAGGTTGTGTCTTAGTTGTTAGTTAAGCTTTATTTGGAGGTTAACTGGCTTGTATCACCTGTAGCTAAGCTAACTGACGCATGTGTTTATAGCTAAACCTTTGACTGTTCTTTTGTAACAGATTTACAAGATGGCGTCAACATCAGCAGCTACCTTTTCAGCTGGATCTACTGTCGCTTTTGGAACCAAAGCAAGCCAACTCCCACAATCAAAACCTTCAGCTGTAAGATTCAAGTCCCAGAAATCACTTGCAACCTTCAGTGGTCTCAAGGCAGCTACGTTTGTGAAGTGTGAGTCAGAGTCATCTTTCTTAGGCAAGGAAAGTAGTGCAGCCCTTCGAGGCTCTGTTGTACCAAAAGCTAAAAAATCAAGCCAAAAGTCACAGTATCACCTAAACCCACAGGCATCTTACAAAGTGGCAATTCTTGGAGCTGCTGGAGGGATAGGCCAGCCCCTAGCACTTCTAGTTAAGATGTCTCCATTGGTTTCAGCCCTGCACCTCTATGATATAGCAAATGTCAAGGGAGTTGCTGCTGACATCAGTCACTGTAATACCCCTGCGCAAGTTTTGGATTTCACAGGGGCTTCTGAGTTACCCAATTCTCTGAAGGGTGTTGATGTTGTTGTCATACCTGCTGGGGTTCCAAGGAAGCCTGGTATGACCCGGGATGACCTCTTCAACATCAATGCCAGCATAGTGAAGAACTTGGTTGAGGCTGTGGCTGATAACTGCCCTGATGCTTTCATCCACATTATCAGCAATCCAGTAAACTCTACAGTGCCAATTGCAGCTGAAGTTTTGAAGAAGAAGGGTGTGTATGATCCAAAGAAGCTCTTTGGCGTTACTACACTTGATGTCGTGAGGGCAAATACATTTGTTGCTCAGAAGAAAAACCTCAAGCTTATTGACGTGGATGTGCCAGTGGTGGGAGGGCATGCAGGGATAACTATTCTTCCCCTTCTATCAAAGACAAAACCCTCTGTTAGTTTCACTGATGAGGAAGTGCAGGAGCTAACTGTAAGGATCCAGAATGCAGGGACAGAAGTTGTGGAGGCAAAGGCAGGGGCAGGGTCTGCAACCCTGTCAATGGCATACGCCGCAGCCAGATTTGTTGAATCTTCTCTTCGTGCTTTGGATGGGGATGCTGATGTCTATGAGTGCTCGTTTGTGCAATCTGATCTTACTGAGCTTCCGTTCTTTGCTTCCAGGGTAAAACTTGGAAGGAAGGGGGTTGAAGCTCTCATTTCATCTGACCTCCAAGGGCTGACTACGTATGAACAGGAGGCACTGGAAGCTCTCAAGCCTGAACTGAAGGCCAGCATTGAGAAGGGTATTGCATCTGCTCAGAAGCAACCAATTGGTGCATAGAGTGAGGTCAGTTATAAATGCCCTAACCAAACTGAGATGCAGGAGTTATCGAGGTTGATAATTCTTGCTGCGACACATCACTGCATCAGCACTTTCAAGTTTTGTAGAATTTTCATTTTCTTTTTTTATATTATGAAAAGCTATTTCAAATGAGATATTTCATGATAGCGCTGTAGATTTGAAAATTGCAATTGCTGCAATTGAGAGCATGTGTCTTTTTTTTTTCTTTTTTAAACAACGTGGATGATGTGCTCCGATATATGTATTTAATGAGATGTTTTGTCCTTCCATAGAAAGTACTTTGAATTGTCATTTTTGGCCTGGTGCTTTTGCAGGTGTCTTTGTTAGGAAGGCTGTATTACCAGAATCTCTGTATTTTTGTTAGGATATTGTGTTGGATAAACCGAAAAAACCGTGTTGATCTATGAATTCATGAGCAAATAAGAGCCCAGCCAACCTTTGTAGGAAGCGAAACCGTGTTGTCGTTCTTTTGAGAAAGTGTATTGAGCAGCCTGAAAGAGTAAAACTATTGATGAGTGCAGAGTCTTCATGGGAAGTGAAACATACATGAGAAAAATAGTTGCTTAATAATAATAGCAGAGTTCATTATATCACCTTTGTTCCGTGCTAATTGCTTCGTGGTAATGGTAATATTTGCTGAATGTGGGTGAGGGCTACCTCATCTTTAAGGATTCCAAGCCTGTTGATCTTTTATTTTTCTTCTGTTGAATTAAATGTGTTGGTGGAAAATCTTACAATGTTAGCGTCTCTCGAATTTTGTTCCATTTGCTGCCTCTCAAATGTTTCATGGAGCTGCTAAAACCTGAAATATTGTGGGAGAATGAATCTCATGTTCAGCAATCACCACTCAATTTCCTTGAGCTTCTAACCAGTTTTATGATATAGAATACTAATAATAATAAAAATTCCTATACATGGTTAAGATATCTACTAGCCATATTGCGTGATAGATCAACCAAGAAATTATTTATTATTATTACTAAACTTGATATAAAGAGTCAACTGTAAATTCTTTTAACTTCACTAACTGATTTAAAACTAATTATGTGAAAGTTGTCAAAGTTGTCGTGATATGATTTAATTAATTTTATAAATTTAAAGATATCTTGAATGATTGGTAAGTTTGATTTAAAAAAAAAATTAGATAACATTTTTTTTTTAAAAAAATATTGAAATAAAGATATATTAAATCGATTTGAACTTTATAATTTAACACTTCAAACTCACAACTCGAATTATAGACTTTATTGAATTTAACAACTTTATATTTTTAAATTAATTTTTATTTAATAAAATAATAATAAAAATAGATGCTTATAAAATTAAAAATGAATCAAATGTCAAAATATTTGTTTGAGACTACGAGAACCTTATAGAAACTCAATAGAAACAAATTATGAAAATCAATTTAAAATCAATCAAATATTAATAGATGAAATTGATAAAAACAAAAAACAAAAAGGATTCAATTGAAAGAAAGAAAATTTGGAAGGTGCAATTTTAAAAAAAATAACTATTTGGTATTGTTATTAAATCAGATTCAAATGTCAATATTAAAACCTCTCAATCCGACTCTTTGTTTAACTTGTGTTTAAAATTAATTTGCATCTTTATCCAAAACAAATTAAGTTATATGAGACTTGACTTTAAGAGATCCAATTGACTTAGAGGGTTTAAAAGCGACTCAGACAACCAATAAAAGTATAATTTGATTTAAATTTTTAAAATAATATCTTTTTTTAATATTGAAATGATTACATATTAAATTAATCTTGATTTTGTGGTTTAACTCATAAAACTCATAACCCGAATCATGAACTCTCTTCCATGGAAATAAAAGCCTAAAACACTTATGGCCTAACCTTGTTCAACATTTTTTAGCTAGAAATTTAATAAAATTTTAATCGTACATGACTTCTCAAAGTTTATATGAAAGTGGCAATAGATTAAAATTGCTGTGGTTGTGCATTAGAGAAATGAAAATAAAAAGGAGCCAAAGAAAAAGAAAGACGTTGCTGCAAAGCTTATTAAACACAGCTGCAATGGATAAACAAAAACTAGCAGAGGTTACGCTCGCGAGAGAGGAACATTGTAATGGTCAAGCTGATGCCCATAAAAGTTGTCTGATAACAAAGCCTGCGCTGCGAACCAAATTAACCTTGCCTCATCCAAGTAACTGTGGAGAAATAGCAAAAAAAAAAAAAAAAAGGGAAAATAAGTTTGAAATCCCAGATAATTAAGAGGAAATTAAAATGGTGTGAGAATAAATAGTTAGAAGAGAAACTAAAGAAGCTTAAGAAGGGTGTGGCAAGAGGGGAGAAAGAATGAGAAAGGAGAAACCAAAAGTAACAGCAATGGGACGATCGTAGACTAAAAACAATAATTTCAAAGCAAAAGATTTTCTCCATGGATGAATCCATGTAGATCATCAATCACTCAATCCAAACATAAAAAATATAAACAACAAGCTCTTACTATGCATGGTTTATAAATAGATGCACTTATTTGATGTGCTTGCTCATCAAATTATGAATTTCTCTATTTCTGAGTCTCTAATTATGAGCATTTCTAAAAACCTTTTAATGCCATAAAATCTTGGAACAATGCTTAATTATGCTCCATGACATGCCTTGGTCTATAATTTCTCCACATTGTTATATTGGTCTGTTGTCAAAACAATCAAAATATAATTCTGACTTAACTATTACAAACAAAGTAAATTTGTAGTACAATCTTTCTACAATATTGTAAAATGAGAAAAAATAGGGATTTGAATGAAAAATTCAAGAAAAAATAATTCTAAAAATAATAAATTGATATGTTGTTTCAAGAATTCACACATCTATTCCTAAAAAATTGTTAATCATCGAAGTGAAATAAATATTCTTTCATGTTGTAAAATCTATAATATAATTTGCTGCAATATAATACACAAGCTCTGTTCATATATTTATAGTAGGAGATGGATATATACAACGGGTTAAGAGATAAACTAAGAGTGTTGAGATACACTTGAATTGTTCTTGGCTTGATCCTTATCTCCTTCTGCAGTAGTTGATGAGGATAGTATAACTGTATTGTTGGTGGGTTTGATTAAGTCTCTAATACCCTCCTTCAAGCACAACGGTATGGGAAGAACGTTGAGCTTGGAACGCAGAAGACTAAAATCGTGTGGAGGATAATGGTTTGGTGAAGATGT
Organism: Populus tomentosa; assembly: GCA_018804465.1. Taxonomy (NCBI): domain Eukaryota; kingdom Viridiplantae; phylum Streptophyta; class Magnoliopsida; order Malpighiales; family Salicaceae; genus Populus; species Populus tomentosa. The sequence continues at coordinate 9,412,794 of CM031975.1, forward strand.
TGGCGAGTTGGTCTTTGCTGGAAATGAAGTTGATGGAGAGAAGTTTCTTAGCTACCATATCACGTACAAAGTGGAAATCAATTTCCACATTATTTGTTCTTGCATGAAATACTGGATTTGCACATAGATAGGTGGCGCCGATGTTATCACACCATAAAACTGGAGGTTGAGACATATGAATACCAATTTTGGAGCATAATGACATTAGCCAAGATAATTCAACAGCAGTGTTTGCTAGTGATTTGTATTCGGCTTCAGTGCTTGATTGAGCAACTGTTTGCTGTTTGCGACAACTCCATGATATTAAGTTCCTACCAAGAAATATGCAGTAACACCCAGTGGATCGTCAATCATCGCAGCTCCCTGCCCAGTCTACGTCAGAGAATGCCTGGAGATTAGTGGATGTGGAAGCATAAAATTGAAGGCCATGTTGGATGGTTGCCTTGAGGTATCGAAGTAGTCGTTTGATAGACTGCCAATGAAGATCAGTTGGTTTGTGCATAAACTGTGACAATTTATTAACACAAAAGGAAATGTTTGGGCGTGTAATGCAGACATATTGAAGTGCACCAATGGCACTTCTGTACAGAGTCGGATCCAAGAGGGGATCGCCTTCAAAATTGGAGAGATGAGTAGAGGTAGCCATTAGAGAGCTGATCGGCTTTGCATCTGCCTTTTTTGTTCGTTTGAGAATGTCCATAATATATCGCTGTTGTGATAGTATGATGCCCTGGTTGCATGGCATAACTTGAATACTAAGGAAATAGTTTAGTGGCCCTAAGTCTTTGACTGTAAAGTCATTGTGTAATTCTCGGAGCAGTGACTGAATAGCAACATGACTAGAGCATGTGATAATGATGTCATCTACGTAAATTAATACCAACATGAGATAATCAGTGGAGCGAAAAATGAATAGAGAAGTGTTTGACTGTGAGCTGAAGAAACCAAGTTGAAGCAACTTGGAGCTTAAACTAGAGAACCAAGCCCGTGGGGCTTGTTTTAAGCCATATAAGGCTTTGTGCTGCTTACAGACATGAGACTGGTGTTGTGGATGTAGGAATTCAGGTGGTTGTGTCATGTAAACAACTTCAGTTAACGTTCCATGTAGGAACGTATTTTGTATGTCAATCTAATGTATAGGCCAGCCACTGCAAAGAGCAAGGGAGAGAACCAGACGTACCGTAGTTGGCTTTACCATAGGGCTGTAAGTTTCACCATAATCGATTCCCGGTTGTTGATGGAAACCTTTTGCGACAAGTCGTGCTTTGTATCAATCAATTAAGCCATCAATCATAGTTTTTGAAAAATTGACAAAAACAGAGAAGAAAAAAATGTTTTTCGGACTCTGTTTCAGCTGCGTTCTGCTCCATTTATCCTCCTCTTAGCTGCCGAATTTCTTGAGGGTTACTAGGCTAATTATAAGTCTTCATGATACTTAATTCTTTTCTTTTTTATCTAGTCCTTAAGGTTGCATAAATCTCCCAAAATTTATGTCGGAAACTGACTCTGTTACTGTTACAACTCTGCTGCAACTTAGACTTTGTTTTTCACTTGGTTTCTTGCACTATCTGATCATCTTAGCTGTATTAATTCATTCATGGAATGTTAGAGGCTTGATATGCATCTTTCTTGGGTCTTAAAGCCCACTTTTTTTTATGTCAGACTCTCAGCTATAGTGCGATGCTCAGCACTATTAGTTTAATGATCAGATTAGGGGACCCATCTCTTCCTTTAGATTGCATCTGAATTTTGGCCTTTAAAAAGATTTTATTTGATGGAGTCCTGCATGAAAGTTGTATTTCTAGATGTGTAAATAAATTTGCGCTTTTGAATTGCCTGATTTAGATATTGAAATCTTAAGATATTCTCATTTGAATATCTAGTGTGGAAGCAGAGAATCCTATTGTAAGTAGAATTTTGACCCGAGTTTGCAAGTTGGAATAAAGATCTAAATGAGATCAAAGTTTTGCCCAAATACCTTCTTGGAAAGTTTAACATGTGTATTTCGACTTAGATGAAGTCCACGCTCTCATTCAAGAACTCTAACGTGGTGAAAAACTTGTCACAAAAAACTAGGTCCAAAACATAAAATGTAAAATTTCTTATCTTCAACAATTAATTCACAAAGTCTCTTAGGTATGCTAACTTATAAAAATAACTTCCAATAAACTCAAATAAGCTCAAAATACATTAAAAAGTACTTTGTATGTGTGTGTGTGTGTTGCACTTATAATATGTCATCAAAGCCGGCTTTATTAATTGTTTTGTTTATAGGCATCATACCACAAATCACCCAATGTGGTATAAAATTTATTAAACAAAAATAAGATAAGAAAATTTAAAAATACAAGTTTACAATAATATAATATTTTTTTATTGATACTTACCTAGTTGTATTGTGGTTTTTCTATACTTTTTCTGACAATTACTTAATTGTTATCATCCAAACAAAATTCTTCCTTATATTAAATTCATACATTAATTAGTTTTCAAAACCTAAAAACTATTAACTCATATAAGAGATTATTTATTTATCCTTAAACTTTTCTCACCAAACTTCTACCATATTCACCCATTCAAGATGTTTATAAAGATGGCTCTATTAAAATAATGGTTCTTTAACTAATGATTTCATTGTAAATATGATTGAATATATAGCTTCAATATTGGTAAAACTAAAAATCAATTCAATGAAACTATTTTAATTTAATGTAAAACTTAAAATAACATGATATAAATAAATAGCTTCAATATTATATATATATATATATATATATATATATATATATATATATATATATATAAAAAACATTAATTAGATTGCTTTTCCATTCTATAACAATTTTGCTTGATACAATAATGTCTGGCAAAAGAGATTCTGGCTCTATTGTTCATATTGGTCAAGCCGTGATCAATAACTACTATAGTTTATGTCTTTTCATGATCATCACTCAAATTAATAGTACAATTGTTAGCACCACTACTTGATGAAGTAATAACTTTTTTACTGGATTTAGACATGTTTCTTCTTTTATATATGGTATCTAAAAAAACAATCAAAATACAGTAAGTAAAAATCTTTCTTCAACCCAATATTCTCATAACAAGCATATATATTAAATTTGATTATAGGGTTTTCTCTGCAAATTATATATAGAACAACGTTACATCTTTGTCTTTCTATTGAATCATGATATTATGTGAACCCCAAGGATGATAGACTGACATTAAAAAAAAAAAAAAACAAGAAGAAAATAAAAGAATCTCATTCAAATCATGTAGTGAAGGGAGAAAAAAATATGTTGATTTGGAGATTATCTCCATTAATGATATTATTGCGACTAGTTGAAGCAAAACACATTTTAGGAATATATTAGATATATGACCCGTGTGATGCCGCAGGTCTTTTTTTATATAAAAATATTAAAAAAAACAAAAATTTAAAAATCTTGGGTTTTTCTGCAAAGTTATATCCAAGAATCTTGGATTTGGTTGCAATACTTGACCTAAAAGTAATATTTACAATATTACTAATAAAATTAAACTTGCATGACCCAAGTTTAAGTGAGTCTGACTGCAACACCGGATTCAAGAATATTGGATGTGGGTCTGACTATAAGGTCGTGTCATAAAAGTGTGATAATTAAATAGATTAATTAAAAAAACAAAGAAAAACAATCAAAAGGAAAGAAAAAATAATCAAGAAAAAAAATGAATTAATTAGGTTAACCCTTTAAACCAGGTTATCCCATAAAACATGAGATTCACGTGATGAAAGTTTGATAACTAAATAGAAAAAAAAATGATGGGTTTACCCAAAATTAACTGGGTTAACCTATCAAACCAAGTTAACCCGTTAAACTCAGGATACGTGTCATGAAAATTTGATAATTAAATAGAAAGAAAATTAACTTTAATAAACTAAAATAAATAAATAAAATAACTCATCAAATCAAGTTAACCCATCAAACCCGAGATCCGTATCATGAAAATCTTATAACTAAATAAAAAAAGTTAACATTAACAAACTAAATCAAACAAAAAAAATTCATTATAAAAAAATTTTTTAAAAAAGAAAAGTTAATATTGTAGTAATCCATAGTGTTTTTTTTTTTAAAAGTTACAAAGCTAAGTTCTCAACCAGATCAATATAAAAAAAAACCGACAAAGACTATTTTTTTTTAAGAAAAAGAAGAAGTCAATTTTGGGTAAAATAAAAGGAAAAAAAACATGTAAAAAAAGAGGAAACAAAAGCGGAAAAAAAAAACACATGGGGAAAGCTACAGTGTTTTAAAGAAATAAACAAAAAAACTAAATTTTCAACCAGCTCAATAGTAAAAAAATAAAATCAACAAAAAAATTCTGAAAAAAAAAAAACAAAACAAAAAAAATATGTAAAAAATAATAATTTTGGGAAAAAACATATAAAAAAAATCATGTGGGGAAAGCTAAAGCTAGATTATCAGTCAGCTCAATATTGAAAAAATAAATTCGATAAAATAATTTTTTTAAAACATATATGGGGAAACATTATAGCAAAACAAATACTATATAGGAGAAACACTGTAGCAATTCATATTGTTTTTTTTATAAAAAAAACTACAAAGCTAAATTCTCAACTAACTTAATATAAAAAATAAAATATACAAAGACTATTTTGAAAATAAATAAATAAATCATAAAAAAAAACAATATATGAAAATATTATAACAATCCACAATGTTTTAAAGAAAAAATTACACGGTTAAATTTTCAACCAACTTAATATTTAAAAAAATTAGTAAAGATAATTTTGAAAAAAAATTTAAAAAAGAAAAAAAAAAAAGAAGTCAATTTTGAATAAAAAAAAAACATGTAAAAAAAAAGAAACAAAAGCAAAAAAAAAACAAAAAAAAACCCTGCTACAGTGAAAAAAAAACTGTTTAAAAAAGAAGAAGCTATTATAGTAAATATCCCACAAGTTTTAGAGTTCTTTAATTGGTTGCAGCCGCAACGAGTGGAATATTGGGCATTCACCATTCTTCCATCTCCACCCCTTGACATCCCCTCAAACAAAAGGGCTACCACTATTACTGCTGGATTTCATTGACTTGCAAAAATGTAATAAGGTAGTTTGCCAATTTTCTTTATTTCTTTTCAAGATAATATTTAATATTACAGTAACCGTTGTTTTTTTAAAAAAAAACATACTTAAAAATATATAAAAATAATATTTGTTTTTATTTTTAATTTTTTTTTAATGACACAGGGTGCTTCCTTACAAATCAATAGGATGTTTTGTGATGCCTTATTGATGGAACCCAGCAGTGGGGAATTTAGCGGCAAGCGTTCCTGTAGTTGGTACTTCAGAAGTAGAAGAGACTGGGAGGCGATGGGAGGAGGTCAAAGAGGAGAGGAAATAAGGAATACCAAAGATAAAAGGTAGAAAGGATTGGTTTTGGAGGCTGTGACGGAGGGAGGTCCTTCACATAACCCCCCTTGTATTGAAGGAACCTCTCTAGATTAAACCTTTGCCGAACATTTTAGTCATAGGTAGTCGCTCATATTACCGATACACTAACATTCATGTTGGTAGATCGTTTTATGCACCTGCAAAAATGGCTATTTCAGTGTACCTATTGTCTCCGACTGCCTTCTCCACGGAACAATTGAAACTGTCAATTAGTGCACTAGTCTTTATGGGCAGTGAAAAACTCGACTATTATTTGAGAACACATGAGCTTATGATGTAAGAGTTACTTCAATTGTTGGTGAACGTGTGTGTTCCTCGAGCTGTCTAAGATCAATCCGCAGTTGTGAAGGACGGAACCACAGAGCCAATTCTGAAATCAACCCATTTTGCGTCATCCAATTTGGAGCTCTTGTTGTTATGGAAGTCTACCTGTTTCAAAACAAAAGTCTGGCCTCTTCAAGACCTTATAATATGAAGAAATTGTTCCGACCATTTGCCCACAACATCACATCCCAAATTCATTCTTCCACTTTGCTTTCTAATTTCGGTTGAAATATTTTTAACATCAACAATATTAGATGGCCATGATCAGCTTATAGCTCAGTGGCACTCGGGGAATTGAATCCCGGTCTGAGGAATGAAAAGAATACGGCATAATCTGTAACAATTTGGTGCAGTCCTTCAAGCACCAGTGAGTAAATCTATTTGAAAGTGCAATTACAGTTGTTTTTTAACGTAATTTTTATTTAAAAATATATTAAAATAATATTTTTTTTATTTTTTAAAATTATTTTTAACATCAACACATTAAAATAATCTAAAAATACCAAAAAAAATATTAATTTAAAGCAAAGAACAAAAAATTTTATTTAAAAAAAAATATATTTTTGAACGCAAAAACAACTAGGAAAAAAAAACAAGGAAAAGAATGAAGAAAAAAAAAAATCCAAGGGACGAGCTTTTCATGCATGGTAAAACCACTGAAAGGTTAGAAAACAGCTTCTTATTATACGCATGGAAAAGCCTCTATCTGAAATGAGAAAACCAACGGGGAAGACAAGTTCTCATTCTTACTTTCTTCCAGGATACCCCACGCCACTGGGAAACAAGCCAAAGAGCATAAGAGCATATATAATACATACATGTACAACTGATCCGAACCTGGCTGTGGATGATGGACAAACAAAAACGAACACCGAATTTTCTGTAGGACCAAATGAAGTAATCAACCTGGTAGATACAATGTGAGCGGAATGATACACTAGCATTTTTCTCTTCTTGGCCTCTTATGAGCTTGTTCTGAGTTTTCTGCACTGCTCCCAGCTCCATCTTGTACGCTTAGTTGATTGCTTAGATACTGGTTTACCTGATCCTCGGGAAAAAAAAAATATATCACCACATCATAAAGGGTTTCTGTTAAAAAATCATGGCATCATAGGGCTTCCAAAACTCTAGTCTAGGATCACAAAATAGCCAATTCCTTTTTTTCATGAGAGAGAGAGAGAGAGAGAGAGAGAGATCACAAAGCAAATATGCTACCCTTGTTCGAAAATCATGGAATCATATAGGGCTTCCAATAATTAGTTTAGGATCATGGAAATAAACCTTTGAACTGGGTGCCACAGCAGTTGTACTATTTTCTCGTTTGCCAACATCAATTTGCACTCCGATGCTTGTCTGTGCTAGATCCACACCCGAAGATTGTAGTGCCTGGGTCAGAGTATTCAGTATCCTGTTGAACACCAAAAACCCATTCTATAACAACATATACAAGATCTCTTTACAGTACTGCTTAACAGCAAAATGAACTGATGGCAGGTATGATTGCTAAGACTACTATTAATACCACATTAACTTGTATGAATTCTGAAGTTCAAAAATCAATTTGTTCCAGTAAAATAGACATCCCTAAAACAAATCAAACCATAAAGAAGGGAATAATCATTAGCACATATTACACCTCATATCATACAAGTTCCAGTAACCCTCGAGATGACCCACCAATTTACCTTGCACAAAAACCTTACCCCAGTAAGCCGTGCATGAAATTTGAAAACATAAACTTGCAGACAACATCAAGGTAAAATCTTTATTGGCCAAGTTACTAGCCTAGACGATTCTTACATAGATACTTGCATCAAACTCTTCTAATTTTTTTGAGATGTTGTGAGACAACCATGAATTTTCTTTCCGATCTCCCACGGGTAAGGTCAGTGCAAAGTATACATGACCAAACATGCTAGTTCCATAATAAGCATGACCGTGAAGTGAATTTATTCCAAGAACATGGGTAATGGCTCGTTTCACAATTACTAATGCAACAGAATTATTAAGAGATGGGCAGATGCTCACTGTTGAGAGTAGGCATTTGAGATATTAACTGATAGACTGTCACTCGCCAAGTCCTCCTGTCCATTCAGTGTATTGTTTGGAGTAGAACACTCAGTAGTGCATGGTCTACCGTGCAACAGATGGGATTGAAGCTGGTAAGCCATGTTCTCAACATCAGAAACAGATTCCTGCAAAGACTGTGTAGGCAAACCACCCCTCCCAACAGCAGCAAATACATTTGATGGTGTCTGCGCATCAAATGGAATTGCTGGGTTGGTGGGCCCATGGGGATGATCCAATGTTTTGTACATTGCAGCAGCGCCCATGTCAGATTCTATTGAGTTATGTACATTTGCAAGCATGACACTATTCTCATGAGCAGAACCATTTTTCATAACTTGTGTATGATCAAGTAGGCTGTCGGCAGAAGCACGATCAATCTTCTGTTTCAATGGGATAAAAAAAACCAGTTGGAAGGGAGAACAATATAGGGAACAATATGCCCCACAATCAAATATTAAGCGGTCATGATTACAATTCTTATCTATAAAATATTCAACAAAGAGAACAACACATGCATTTTCTGTTCTTACTGTGATCAGTGAACATAAGATGAATAGCCCTCCCTCTGTTCACTAAAATTCACTAACATTTGATGTGTAATTTGCCCATCATATGGTCCAGATTAAAAAGTTGATGAGAACACCTTTGGAACCTAGGCCACTAGATCCAATGAGAATGTTTTTTTTAGCCTACAAATCCATGCATTCAAATGCCAGTATGCAAGTCATGCAATGTACCAAACCCCAAATCATCGAAGGCCCTGAAACTCTCAGTCCTGCACTTTAAACCAAGGTCACATCTTCAACATTGGCGAGTACATGCAGCAAAACCTCATTATATCATGACTAAGTCGTTTATAAGAAACCCTAATTTCAGGAGATCAGAGTTGGACTGGTAATGAAAACAAGAAAACATTTATTGGCTTCTTTACAAATTATGAAAGTTGTTCCACATTTTAAATATACTTTATAATATAAAAGTTGGAAAAAATAAAGGTACCAAGGAAATCATCACTATCCCATTTTGGCTATTATGCTGTTTGTAAAATGTTTACAGGAACCCATTAAAATGTCATATCTTAATCAAAATCAGTGAACTTCAATGGATGTTTTAAACGTTCTCAAAGTTGTAAATTGTGAGCACATCCTTCATACCCAAGCAATAAACCCTCTCCTGTTCATGACCAATAAACCCACCTTGCGTGGCGGCCTGCTATGCATGTTAGGCGCAAGAATGAGAAACATAATTCATCTACCCTTCAAATGCACGGACAAAGAGGCACAAATGAAGTTCATCTATCCTTGAAGTTGTTTTATTCCATACCCTAGTTTGTTATTGAATTGGTAGGGTACGGTAATTTTTTAAGAAAATATTCAAGTTAAAAGATCATATAGTAGGAAATTCAAGCCAAAAGGACTTAGCTACTATTTCTTTTGGACAATCCAACAAGAGTTGTTCCCAACTCGAAAACTAACATAAACATCCTTTCTCGTTTCATGAGGTTTTAAACAGAGGTAAGTATATTATAAGTGATGGTAAATAGCACCAAGCAGACTAATGTTAATCAAAAGCAATAACACCCACACGGACAAGAGCATGTTCAGAATTGAAAGTTTACCCATGGCAATAATTTAGCTGGCTCCTGACTCCAACCTTCATATGATCCCTCATACATTTGTAACTTTTCTTGTAAAAACTGAATGTACTCTATAACCTGCATAAAATCACAAAAACTTTCAATCGAAGCAGAAATTCAAAACCAAAATCAAAGAAAAAAATGAAACATATTTGATCGGTTCACCTCTAACAAGAACGAAGCCTTATCTCTTTTCTGATCATTTTGGGGAATAAGATCTCTCAAAGCCTGGAACCTGCTTGACAAAACATGTCATCAATGAGCCAAAAACAACTCCTATTTTAAAGTATTTATGTCAAGTTATATATATATAAAATCAAAGTGTGATACATCAGTAATCAAATGCAAAATACTCATACTGCGAAAGCTTTAAGAAAAAAATCTCTAGTGTCTAGTCACTAAATTTAACAAATTGAAACAAAAATATCATCAAATTATGAAATTTATTAAATCATTCCTTCGCCAATTAAGCCTAAAACAACGCACATTCCGCAATTGATAATAGAAATAGCACAATCGTCATCATTTTTATAAAATTTCATGCAATTCAAAAAAAAAAATTGCCTCTCGTTAATCTTGCTCCTTCTACGCTGCTCTGTCTCAGAATGCTTGGACCGGTTCGCATTCGCCTTCGGCTCGCTGCTTTTACTCTCTGGTTTCACTACTTCCCCTGTATATATATTTATGACATTAGTCAACAAAATCATTTTAAAAACAAAAAGAATTGTGTGCGTTGAAGTTACCTTTGTAGGACGACGAGTCGTAGTCTTCAGGTTCATCCTCTTCGTCGAGCTGAGACTTCGCTGATTTCACCATAGTTACTGCTATCTCTCGACTCGACAATTTTTATTTTTTCTTAAGTAAAGAAGAAGCTCTTCCGTGAAACCAGGAGAATTCAGTTTTGAAGAGGGAGGGAGGGAGGAGATCCGGCCTTCGAGAGGAACCGGACAGTATTTAAAGAGAGGGAGAGTGTGTACAGTTGTGCAGAGAAGAAGCCCTAGGCCCTAGGAGATGATCGTCTGATTTGATATTCAGAGAATTTCTTATTTTTTTATTTTTTATTTATCCTATTACTATTTGTTAAATTTGTTGGGTTTTTAAAGACAGATGTCAGGTGGGTGGTTGCTAACTTGCGCGTAGGGATTTGAGCGTGCATAAACATTGTTCAAATTTTCATATTTTATTGTTCTCATAAATTATTTTTTATTTTAATTCTCAAATTTTATTTGATAATTATAATTTTATAGGGTTAAATTAAAGGATTAAAGGATAATTAATTTAAATTTTTTGATCAATAAAAAAATAAAAAAATAATAATAATTACATAAAAAGCTTTGAAATGTACAGTTTTCATATAAAGTTATAAAATTTATTTTAACTCTCAAACTTTCAAAATCACATGATCATTAAATGTTTTTACAATTTCATTTTAATATAAAAATATATTTTTATTATTTTTTAGTTTCTATTAGAGAAAGAGAGCAAAAGAGAGAAATCGTTTGATTTTAGCGATAAAGAGAGAAAATCAAAATTGACACTGATTCTAGCAACTAAAATAATAAATCATGGTATCAACATATTCACTTTAGTGAGGGGAGTTCTACTTAGTTGTTGTTTTAACTTAAAAACTAGATCTAAAGTTAAGAAGATTTTTTTATTTTAAGTTGATTTTCAGCTTTTTAGGTGGTTTTTTAAGTTGTTTAAGGTCATTTATTGATTAATCAAGGCGTTAAGGATATTTTCTATATGTTTTGAATCAAAATGAGTTGGAAAATAGATTTCTAGATTAAAAAAAAAATTAAATTATAATTTTTCAGCTATCATAGTAGCCAAAATATAGGGAAACTAAATGACGCGTAATCTATATTATTTAAAAAAAAAATATCGAGGAGGGTAACATATCATCCACTTCGATTGTTTTTTTAAAAAAAGAAAAGAAAAAAAGAAACATGGGTGCATGTGAGCCCTTTCTAAATGGATCAATCAATGGCTAGACTTGCTAGGCCATTACTTTTTTTTTTTTTTTTTTAATTTTGCATTTAAAAAAAATCATGCTTTTAAAAAAATCCATTTATGTTTAAATTAATAACTATTTTCTCAGAATTTTTATTATTTGCATTTAACCTTTTTAAATAGTGATTGTTTTTTAATTATTATATATATATATATATATATATATATATATATATTTAAGTTTTGAAGAGATTATTGTAATTCATCTAAAAAATTTTATATTTTATGCAATTGAAATTTTTTTAAAAAAATAAAAAAATATGTTATTTTTTTATAGTTTTTCTAATAAATTCAGCCTCGTGAAATATTTTTCTCCTTTGATTTTATTCACTTAATTTTATGTATATAGTCTATGTTTCGAGATCAAATATCTTGATTTAAATCCACCTATTAACCTTTTCAGATACATATTTAGTTATCATTAATTTTTTTTTTCATTTATTGACATGTATGATTCTTTATTTATTTAATTGGATTTGTGCATAAACTTTTCAATTTACATATGTAAGACAAATATTGAAAAAGCCTACATGTTCAATTTTTTTGTTGGAAAAAATATACGGTCCAAGTTAACAAAAACTAATTAAGAAGGGGAATTAATTATTTTTTTTTTACAAAACACTATTCACTTAAATAATGTTTTTTTTTTTTTAAGGTTAGTATTTTTTTTCAATTTTATTACTCAACATCAGGTTTGCTTATCTGAGTCTCATGACTCGCGATGCAAGTTTGGTAGGTAACCCAAGATTTTTTTGCCTTTTTTTAGTTGGATTTTTACTTTTTCTAATTTTATAATTCAACACTCGATTAATTTAAAGTTAGCCTTCATATTTTATTTGTATTCTTTCTTTTCATGAGTTTATTTCAGTCTCATTACCTAGGTTATCGGCTTAGCGAGTTGACTCGGGTTTTTTTTAAATTTTTTTAATTAATTTTTATTTTTTAATTTTATCCTTCAATATTGAGTTGATTGAGATTTGGACTTTAGAATTTATTTTGAATTACTTTCCATAGGTTTATCTCAGTCACATGATCTGGGTTATAGGTTTGGTATGTTAACCCAAGTTAACTCGAATTGTTTGTTTTTCTTTTTCTTTTTTAATTGAAGTTTCTTTTATAGTTTCATTTATCAATATTTAGTTGGAAATTAGGTTTTATAATTTATTTTTGATTTACTTTTTATGGGATTCTATCTTAATCCCAGGTTGATTTGGGTTGATTCGATATGTTTTTGTCTAAATATTCTTTTAAAAAAATATTGTCTTGAAATTTTTTTTAGTCAAACTATATTTTTAACAATTATTCAGATTACTTTTGGACTCGTCAAGTTGGTCGGGTCACACTAAATCAACTCCTACACAATGTTTTTTTTTTTTACTCAAGTTAAATTAGATCTTTTTTAGGGTTTTATTGAAATGTGCTTTTTTTTCTAATTTTTATCATTCAATATTAGATTGTGTGGAAACTTGGCTTCATAATTTATTTTAATTTGTTTTATATAAAGTTATTATGATCTCATAGCCTAGGTTGAGTTTGGCAAGTTGATTCGGGTTGACTCATGTATATTTAATATTTAAAAAAAAGATGTCATGTTAAGCTTTTTTAGTCAAATTATATTTTTTTCAAGTTACATTTAAAACTATCAAATTAACATGTCATGTCAGATCAACCCAGCATAACTAAAAAAATTATACTAATTTTTTTTTTCCTTACCTTCAAGAAAAAGTTAATTTGATCTGGAGCCTAAGCCAACCAACAATTTAGTTATTATCAATGGAGAATCGGGCTAGGTTGCAAAAAATATTAGATTTTTAAGTAAGAATCTATATATTTCACAATAAATTTTATATTACTTGAACTATAATTATGAATAATTATTTAATAAAAAAACCAGAAGAAAAAAATAGGACAAAAAATCTTAAAAATAATTTTAAATTAATGAAAATATTTTTATTATTTCTTATAAGATAAAATATGATTTTCTCTCTTTTTTTTATCTCTATATTTACCTCTCCTAGGGGTAAGGAAAAAAACCAAAAAAAATTATCGAAAAAATCAAATCGTGAAAAAAACCGATTAAACCGATTAAAATTTTGAAAAAACTGAACAATTTAGTTTGGTTTTGGTTTTGGTTTTATAAGCCTAAAACAGATAAATTGAACCAAACCCAAACCGAAAAAACTGAGTCATACCGGAAAAAAACCAAGCCAAAACTAAGCCAAACCAGTTTTATTCTAAAAAGACCGAACCAAACCAAAACCGGTCAGTTTGAACTGGTTTAATTTCAGCTTTTTTTTTAATTTTGGTTTGATTATATTTTTTATAAAAAACAAACCAAACCGAAAATAATCACCCTAATCTATACATATAGGAAAAAGACCTTGTTCTAATTAAATTAAATCATCAGATAATAACGCTCAAATACGATTAGAATTAAAATAATCTTTATCTGGATATATATGCCTTAAAATATCCTATTGGAAATCCATGTTCACATAAATCTACTAATGCCAAGAAAAGGATATAATGAGAAGCATCCTTCACATGCAGGCTTAGGGATTAGTGAAGACACGTTGCTTCATAACATCAAAGGATATGTAAGCAATTTCCATGGATTATTTTTATAAAGACATGAGTTCCATGGATTATTTTTATAATGGATCACCTTTTTTCTTTATAGAAAGTCGGAATTCAACTTGCCATATGTCTAATTTCTTTTTCTTTTTAAGGAGCAACAATTAAGTGATTTTTTTTTATCAAAGAATTTCTTTTTACATGTTGATAAGAGAATACTCTTTGTTATTGAATAAAAAAATCAATTTAGCTATAATTTTGTCCCTTCTTACTTTGATAATATGGTTTCTACCAAAAGATAAAATAGGCATATAAATCAACACTTTAAAAAAAAATCAACTTACAATACTTGACAAAAAATAAACTTAAAGATGTAAATTGAGACAATAACCAATAATCTTATTTTAAAATAAGTTATTGCATGTTCTCTGAAACTACTTGTATGATTGTAATATTGTTGCAGTATTGTTTCTCAAGTTTACTCAATTTCTTATTCTCAATAGTGTCATCAATTAGTAGAACGACTAAATATTTTAGAAAACGATAGGATAATAGCCAAAACAGTCAGACACTTTTAGCTATTGTATAGTTTTGGAAAACAAATTAGTGTTTTGAGACAAAAAAAAAGTTTTAAAATCATATTTTTTGTTATTCTTAAATTTCTTTTACTTTATTATTCTCAGAGAGTTAAAAACTTTACAATTTTAATAAAATTTAGACAGATTTTCTCCTATATAGAAACTATACCCAAAATTTTATTCCACTTAAAATAAAATGCAAAAAATCCACAATAACTCAATCAATAAATTCTAACTAAACTCGACGAGTTCTTACATTTCATAATCACAAAGTAGCTCCTGGAATTGGAAAAAGAAGAAGAAGAAGACATATATACATTTTAAATGAAAAAAATAATAATTCAATAATACAATATTCAAGTAATCCCAAAATATATAAACATAACTTATCTATCTATTTACGCCTACATTGTCTACTAGATGATCCGGGTTTATTAGTGGCATGACTAGATCCAACTCCTCCACCTTAAATTTGATTGTTTTTAAAGGAAAAATAAAAGGATTTGGTGGATTTTTTTTAGAGAGATTACGAGGGGCAATGTTTGGTTTCAGAGAGAGGTTTTGTAGTTTGTGTGTTCTTTGATTTAGGTTGCATTTAAATTTTATTAATGTCACCCTTTGAAAGCACGACATCTTAAATTGTTGAACTTCTGAAGTATGACATCTTAAGTTGTCGCAATTCAGAACCGTGACATTTCGTTAATGTTGCGCTTTTGAAGGGCAACATCTAGCTTGTCGCTCTTTTTAATAGCAATATTTATTAAATGTCATGTTTTCAAAGTGCGACAATGACAAATAATGTTATTTTGCCAAATCTTTTTGACACGGTGTTATTCCTTCAAATTCATATGTTTATTGTGCTCCTTTTTTAAAAACCCATTCAAGGATGAGGAACTTTCTCGAAATGCTAATTAAGTATAACTCTAAAAGTTATGGGTTTTTCACCATGCAAGGCTTCATTATTTATCCTCTCACACATTACTATGGATGGATTGTGCAAGATATTTTATTTTTTTAATTTGGTCCTCAAACATTTTTTTTCCAGTGATTTAGTTCTAATTGAAGACTAATTGATTATGATTTCTTATGAAAATGTGGGATTTAAAGAAGAGGGACCACAATGAAAAAGATGTCAAACATGGGTGGCATGCCATAAGTTTTGCAAAAGATGCACTTTGGTCCTTGAACTTTAAAAATCATTCAAATTATACAATTTCGGTGCCTCAATATTTTTCCATTTCAATTTTGGTAAAAAAAATTATTTTTGTTATTTTTTAGTGCCTGGTTGAGAGAGGAGAGAGAGGGGTCGCCAGATTTCGACGGTAAAGAAAGAAAACTGTAGTTGACATTGATTTAGGCCACCAAAACAAGCGATATTTGTGTGAAATAGTTCCATTTGATAAGGGGATTCATATTAGGTGTTTTTTTACCTTTAAAGTTCATGAAAAAATAGATTTGAGCTCAGGTTGATTTTGGTTTTGGGGGTTTTTTGAGGCCATATATAGGTTTATCATGGTTTTTATAGTGTTTTTATAGGTGTTTTGGGTAAACAAATTGGTTGAAAAATGATTTTTTAGGTGAAAAAAACTTAAATTCTGATTTTTCAGTGACCATAATGGCTAAAATTTGAAAAAATTAAATGACACATCATTTGAGTTTTTTTCAAAAAAATTAGGGGGCGAACAAAAAAAAATTAAGGGTTCAATAGCGCATGCTTACACGTGGGCCTTGACAAAATGGGCCAGGCCTCGCAACTCATGGCCTTTGCTTTATTTAAAAAAAATCTATTTTTTTAAATTAATGATTCTTTTTTTATGATTTTTTTATTTTTTATTTATATTTAAATTAATATCCCTTTTCTCTTTCGTTATGTTTGGAAAACCTCTTTTAAATGACTATTATTATTTTTAGTTATGCATTTAAATTGAAAGAGTTTTTCCAATTCATCTATAATTTTTCTATATTTTTTGCATGGGAGAACTTTATTTTTTAAAATAAAAAAAATATGCTAGATAATAGTTCTAATATGTACAATCTTGCATTGTGTTTTTTTTTCTTTTATTTTATTCAATTAATTTAATTTATATCTCTATTTCAATTATCATTTGCTTAAATAAATTTAGTAACACAACATGGTAAATATCTTGTCTTTTAGATTAAATATCTTGATTTACACTTGTTTCTTGACTTTTCAAGTTTTATTTTTAGATATTATTAATGATTTTGTATTTATTTATTTACATATATAGTTCTTAATTTATTTAATTATATATATACATAAAATTTCTAACTTGAACTTAATTTTTTTAAAGCCATAAAAATATATTGAGAAAATTTATATATACGTTTTTTTAAAAAAGTAAAAATATCTTACCTGCGACTATGCCGATTTCACTTAACCAGTGAGCCTCTCTATTCCTTGTCGTTTTCCTTGTTTTATTTCCACAATTTCCTTTTGTTCTTTTCCTGTTCATTTTGTTTGATGGACCCAACTTGTAATAACCTAACATAATGGTGTTCTGGTTTGGTAAAAATATGGTATGAATGTCATGAGATTAAAAATATTAGTAACTTTTTATGGCTTGTCTTTTTTTATTTTGTTTTATATTAATTTAAGGACATATTTGTTTTTATATTTCAAAAACTCTTTTGAAAAATTTAAATTTTATTTATTTTTTTCTTTGTTTTAAATTAATATTTTTTTTAAAAAATTATTTTTGAAATCAACGCATCAAAATAATCTAAAATATATAAAAAAAATAATTAAATTTTTTAAGAACAAGGTTTGCAAAAAAAACCATTCAATCATGTATGTAATGCTTCAGCTTCTAATTCCTATGCCTGGCCTCTAAATCATTTGAAAATTTTAATTCTTTAATAGTGGGATTTACTACTTAGACAAGTATAATATTGAAATTCTTTAAAGATTTTTGAACTTTTTTTCTTAACCTGTAAACTATTTATTTTTGAATTGTGATAAAGTAAAAATTATTATTTTAATATATTTTTAAATAAAAAATATTTTAAAAAACAATATATACCACTTTTCTATGCACCTTTAATTACTAATATGTACTTCGGTTTAGTAGACAATATTAAATAGTTATTAATTATCTACCCATGGACAAATTAGCTTTTTTATTTGGTCAGCTAGAATAAAATGAAAACCAAATCTGCCAATCATCAAGGAATGAAATGAAATTTCTTAAACTGAAAACTTTAGATCAAAGTTTTTTTATATATATAATATATTTTATTTTTCCTGTTTTTGTTTAAACTAATTAATAGTTCATATTATATATAAAAATTTTTGTTAATAAGTAAGATTATTTAAAAGGAAAGAAAATTACATTTATGCTAGATAATCCTTACCAGAGCTCTTTAAATTATTTAAAAATTTATGATAATATAATAATTGAATAGTGTGTCATTTACACTTTTATTGCTCTGCAGTTAAACCCTTTAACATCAATATAACTTTGTAATATTTCTTTAAATTAAATATAGATCGAGAATGTAGAATATATAGTTTTTCACTATCATAATAATAGCAAAATAACTTTGTAATATTTCTTTAAATTAAATAAAAGACCACTAATTGTGCAAGCACGGGTTTACAGTAAAACAATAGCAATTCACAAGAGATGCTATAATTAATGAAATATTTGATTTTGAAACATAATTATTAACTAATTATAAAGAAATGCCACGTATATTGTTTTTCACCTCATTGTTTACCAATAAACAAATTACCCCACAGTAGTTTGTCTTTTTTTTACTTATTGGACCTATATAGGTCCAAATTAATTGCTAATTAAAACATATTTATAGAGAAAGTGCAAGATTCAAAGATAAGGGACTAAAATAAAAACATGGAAAAAAATATGGTTTCTCTAAATGTGGGGCTAAAAGTACACTTTGGTCCTTCAACTTTTCAGATTATAAACTTTCAGTCCTTAATAATTTATGACATTTAATTTTAGTCTTGAAACTTTGTTTTTCTTATTTTTAAGTTCTCTATTTGAGAGAGAGAGAAAAGTATTGGATTCTGATCATAGAAAAAGAAGTTTCGACTACAAAAATGAGGTGTTTTTTATGTTAATTGGCTCCTTTGGATGGAGAAAATTTATACAAGAAGTTTTTTCCCATAAACTTACTTGAAATAGTAAATATGAATCCAAAAAGAATTTTGATTTTCGGTTTGATTGTGGGTTTTGGAGTCAATTTTTAAATTGTTAAAGGCTATGAATATGTTTTACAAGGTGTTGAGAGTTTTTTTTTTTTTTTTTCCTTCAATGTTTTTATGTTAAAATATTGTTGAAAACAAGATTCTCTTAGTTTAAAACAAACCAGTCTGATTTTCTAGTGACCTTCGGTCACCAAAATCTAGATAGTGCTGGTGAAAGTATTAAAGGGTGAATGATCTGTCTTACACCCCTTAAGAGAATTAAAATAATAATAATAATAATGCCCATGCATGTGGGTTGCTCTAGGCCTCGGCGCATGGGCTACTCCATATCCACGTGATTATGCTTTTTTTTTTTTTGGCCAAGAGCTTTGGGTCTTCCTGGGCAGAGTGACTAGGTGTTTTTTTTTTTCATTATAATTGCATTTTTTCTTGTTTATTTTATATATATATATATATATATATATATATATATATAATTTCATTGTTTAATATTTAGTTGATTATTAATTGGACAACATAATTTGTTTTGATTTGATTTGTTTTTCAATTACTTTGATATTTTGCTGGTTTTTAATTTTAAAAGTGTCTATTTTAAATAAAAAAAAATTATTAAATCTAATTGAAATTATAATTCAAATTACATATTTGATTGATTAACTTTGACTGGATAGAGATCAAGCTTGATAATATTTTTTGTTGCATAAATAATTTTTAATTTATTTAATTAGTTATATGTATGAACTCTTTGAATTCCACTTGAGATTTATTTAAGTACAAAACACATTGTAAAAGCTGGCATATATAATTTTTTTTTTAAAAAAATAAAATATTCCACTCATGGCAAAATGTGAGTCAAATAATTAGTATTATACTAAACAGGAAAGTTATAAAGTGATATGGTCTTTTATGCCATATATTTCTAAAAAACAAAAGGAGAAATTTTTTAAATTGAAAACTCTAGATGAAGATTTCTTACAATATATTTGTTTTTTTATTGTTTTCATTTAAACCATTTAATTGTTTGTATTGCAAGCCTTAACTTAAGAGGTATATTCTTGCTAAGAAGTAAGAAAAAAAACAAGGAAATTGTATCCATGAACCATGTTAGATCAGTATTTATTAAAGTCCCTTAAATTATTTTAAAGCATATGATAATATAATAATTAAATTATGTGTTATTTATACCCTTAATTCATTTCAACAAATACCAATTGATGACATAGGATTTGAATTATGTAATATTATACCTGTGTTAGTTTTCAATTTCTTCTTGATATTTAAATTTATCAAATGATTCAATAAATAATAATACTCAATTCTACTTCAATTTTATTAAAAATTATTGCATATGAAAAAAAAAATGTCAAATTAAAGATCTCAGCTGTAGCAAACACAACTAGGAAGCAATATATTTCAAGAACAAATCAAACTTCAAGCACGATCAATTTTCCCTGCCACAATTACCATATTGTTCATAACACGGTCATTGTACTAGGATCATTCATCAGGTCTGTTCCTTGTAGCACGACGAGGCAGAGCCAGAAGAGTTTCTTTTTGTGGGCCATTTCTGTCAGACTTTATACGAGCTTAACAAAATCGAACCTTATGAGCAGATGAAAAATGCTTAGCTGCTGCTACCATTGCCTCCTCTGGCCTGAAGGGTGCCGAGTTACTCGGAGACCTAGGCTTATCATCAGTTCTTGAAGAGCCACGGAAGAAGGAAAACACCCACCTTGAAAAGGCGGCACTCCAGCTGATCCCATCCCTCTTCTTGCTTCCCATCCTTGCTCAAGACTGCTGTTATCCCTTGATCAATCTCGAATTGAACAACAGGCGGCTAGATAGCTACTGAACAGTAAATAACTAATATGTTTTCTTGGCAGGATGTGTTTTTCTGGGCTGTAGATGAACAACAGCATTGCTCCTTTATATATATCTGAAAATTCTTGATGGACACGCCTATATTGGAAGGGAGTTTCAGGTGAAACGTGTTCTCTTGTTGACCAAGGCACAAACAGATGGGGTGTATGTACTCTGTGTCTTCCATGTATAATCAATCAGTTTCTCAGATGTTTCCATGATTCTGTTTGGAACTTTCTATGATCCCTAGGCAGTGGCCACCATTGCACAAAGTCTCTGTTAGCAGTGTCGTTTTATATCTTTGAAAAGTCGTTACTTTACTCAATTAGTATTTTACTTAAAGGAAATGCAATTGCACTTTTGCTACAGTTCCAAATTGTTTAACTTAACGAATATAATTAAGCAAGAACCTGAAACAAAGGGGTAGCAAACATGATTAATTGAGAGTAGAGGATTTTTGCAAATTTCCAGTCAAGTGGCTGCTCTAATCCTTCCAAAGTGAAAGATTCTGGAATTCAAAATTTAATGAAGCTCACTATCACGAAAAAATGCGAATACTGGAAGAGAGAGAGAGAGAGAGAGAGAGAGAGAGAGTTGAATCACATTGTTATACTATAAATTTTATGAAAAATAGATGAAGAGAGTTAGAAGATAAACTATCTGATAATTTATTGGATAACTAAGAGAGACTGTAACAGGGAAAGTGTGTATAAGCAGGTGTAATAAGCCACGTAATTAAAAGACGGCAATAACTATTGTAGATGTGAGGTCATGAAAAGAACTCAGAAAAATAAAAGGTTATTAACGGTTGATAAATAGTCCACAAATAATATTAAAAGGTGGAAGGTTATCAGCAGTTGATATCACTCCACTGTATTAAACGGTTGGCATGAAAAATGAAAAGAATTATCAATAACTCAACAAAAACTCAAATTATTATATCACAGTTTTATTAAGTTCTCAAAAACTTTCAAACCTAAAATCTATATGCGAGAACTTTGTAAATAACAAAACAATAAATGATAACTCTATAGATAATAATTAAATAGGCTTGCAATTTCTTTTGTAATTAATAGGTTTGTAATTTCAACTCCATAAATCAAAAATACCAAAAAGATATTTTATTTTTTTCTTAACTTTTAAAATAGTTATTTTTGATATTTTTGAATTGTGTTAAAGTAAAAAATATTATTTTAATATATTTTTAAATAAAAAATATTTTAAATAACAATATATACCATTCTTCTATGCACCTTTAATTACTAACATGTACTTCAGTTTAGTAGACAATACTAGATAATTATTAATTATCTACCCATGGACAAATTAGCTTTTTTATTTGGTCAGCTAGAATAAAATGAAAACCAAATCTGCCAATCATCAAGGAATGAAATGAAATTTCTTAAACTGAAAACTTTAGATCAAAGTTTTTTTATATATATATAATATATTTGATTTTTCCTGTTTTTATTTAAACTAATTAATAGTTCATATTATATATAAAAAATTTTGTTAATAAGTAAGATTATTTAAAAGGAAAGAAAATTACTTTTATGCTAGATAATCCTTACCAGAGCTCTTTAAATTATTTAAAAATTTATGATAATATAATAATTGAATAGAGTGTCATTTACACTTTTATTGCTCTGCAGTTAAACCCTTTAACATCAATATAACTTTGTAATATTTCTTTAAATTAAATATAGATCGAGAATGTAGAATATATAGTTTTTCACTATCATAATAATAGCAATATCACTTTGTAATATTTCTTTAAATTAAATAAAAGACCACTTGTGCAAGCACGGGCTTACAGTAAAACAATGGCAATTCACAAGAGATGCTATAATCAATGAAATATTTGATTTTGAAACATGAATACGTCAATGTATGCTATAGACATAATTATTAGCTAATCATAAAGAAATGCCGGGTAAATATTGTTTTTCACATCATTGTTTACCAATAAACAAATTACCCGCAGTAGTTTGTCTTTTTTTTTTTTCCCCCCTCATGGGACCTATATTGGTCCAAATTAATGACTAATTAAAATATATTTATTGAAAAAGGACAAGATTCAAAGATAAAGAACTAAGATGAAAAATATGGAAAAAAAAATGGTTTTTCTAAACTCGGGGTTAAAAGTACACTTTGATCCTTCAACTTTTCAGATTATAAAATTTCAGTCCCTAACAATTTATGATATTTAATTTTAGTTTCAAAACTTTGTTTTTCTTATATTTTAGCCCTTAATTTGAGAAAAAGAGAAAAGTGTTGGATTCTGGTCATAGAAAAAGAAGTTTCAGCTACAAAAACAAGGTGTTATTTTGTGTTAATTGGCTCCTTTTGATGGAGAAAATATATACAAGGTGTTTTTTCCCATAAACTTACTTGAAATGGTAAATTTGAACCCAAAAAGAATTTTGATTTTTGGTTTGATTGTGAGTTTTGGAGTCAATTTTTTTGTTGTTAAAGGTTATGAATATGTTTTACAAAGTGTCTAGGGTGTTTGTTTGTTTTTTTTAGTTTTTTCAAATTAAAATATTATTGAAAATAAGATTTTTTTAATTTAAAATAAACTAGTCTGATTTTCTAATGATCTTCAATCGTCAGAATCTAGATAATGCATGCGAAAATATTAAGGGGTGGACGAGTTGTCTTACACCCCTTAAAAGAACTAAAATAATAATAATACCCAGGCATGTGGGTTGTTCCAAGCCTAGGTACTTGTAGGTTGAACATAGGATTTGAATTATGTAATATTATACCTGTATTAGTTTTAAATTGAGTCATTTAGTAAAAAAAAAAAAAGAAGAAGCAAAATCAAGATTTACATAATATAGGGTTTGAATTATGTAAAAAAAAGTGATACAATTTATATTATTGCTTTAAGAAATTGGGCTTAATTAAAAATTAAAATTGAATGTGCATCTAGGGTTTTCAATTTATTGTAGGATATGATTGTTTTAAATTATTTTGTAAATATTTAATTGGGTTGAATAGATAATGTTTAGGTGGGTGGATGTGTGAATGTGTTTGTAAATAAATTTCATTCAATATTTTCATCAATTGACACAACAAATAATGACATAGTTCATATTATTATTTTCAAAAATTGAGAATAATTTAGAATTTAAATAAATAAAAAACACATCAACAATGTTAAAATAGGTATGCAGATAAATGTCTTCTTGATATTTAAATTTATCAAATGATTCAATAAATAATAATACTCAATTCTACTTCAATTTTATTAAAAATTATTGCATATACAAAAAAATGTCAAATTAAAGATCTCAGCTGTAGCAAACACAACTAGGAAGCAATATATTTCAAGAACAAATCAAACTTCAAGCACGATCAATTTTCCCTGCAACAATTACCATATCGTTCATAACACGGTCATTGTACTAGGATCATTCATCACGTCTGTTCCTTGTAGCACGGCGAGGCAGAGCCAGAAGAGTTTCTTTTTGTGGGCCATTTCTGTGAGACTTTATACGAGCTTAACAAAATCGAACCTTATGAGCAGATGAAAAATGCTTAGCTGCTGCTACCATTGCCTCCTCTGGCCTGAAGGGTGCCGAGTTACTCGGAGACCTAGGCTTATCATCAGTTCTTGAAGAGCCACGGAAGAAGGAAAACACCCACCTTGAAAAGGCGGCACTCCAGCTGATCCCATCCCTCTTCTTGCTTCCCATCCTTGCTCAAGACTGCTGTTATCCCTTGATCAATCTCGAATTGAACAACAGGCGGCTAGATAGCTACTGAACAGTAAATAATTAATATGTTTTCTTGGCAGGATGTGTTTTTCTGGGTTGTAGATGAACAACAGCATTGCTCCTTTATATATATCTGAAAATTCTTGATGGACACGCCTATATTGGAAGGGAGTTTCAGGTAAAATAAAGTGTTCTCTTGTTGACCAAGGCACAAACAGATGGGGTGTATGTACTCTGTGTCTTCCATGTATACTCAATCAGTTTCTCAGATGTTTCCATGATTCCGTTCGGAACTTTCTATGATCCCTAGGCAGTGGCCACCATTGCACAAAGTCTCTGTTAGCAGTGTCGTTTTATATATTTGAAAAGTCGTTACTTTACTCAATTAGTACTTTTTCTACAGTTTCCCAATTGCTTAACTTAACGAATATAATTAAGCAAGAACCTGAAATAAAAGGGTAGCAAACATAATTAATTGAGAGTAGAGGATTTTTGCAAATTTCCAGTCAAGTGGTTGCTCTAATCCTTCCAAAGTGAAAGATTCTGGAATTCAAAATTCAATGAAGCTCACTATCACGAAAAAATGCGAATACTGAAAAAAAAGAGAGAGTTGAAGTTCATGTTAGCACATACATCTCAAACAATTAATACACTTGAATCACATTGTTATACTTTAAATTTTATGAAAAATAGATAAAGAGAGTTAGAAGATAAATAAATCTGATAATTAATTGGATAACTAGGAGAGACTTGGAAAATGAGGACAACAAGGAATGTGTATATATAAGCATGTGTAATAAGCCACGTAATTAAGAGGCGGCAATAACTATTGTAGATGTGAGGTCGTGAAAGAACTCTGAAAAATAAAAGGTTTTTAATAGTTGATAAATATTTTAAAAATAATACTAAAAGACAGAAGATTATCAGCAATTGATATCACTCAATTATATTAAGTAAATGGCATGGAATATAAAAAGAATCATCAATAACTCAACAAAAACTCAAATTATTGTATCATAGTTTTAAAGTTCTCAAAACCTTTTAAACCTGAAACTTGCAGGCGATAACTATGTAGATAACATAATAATAGGCGATAACTCTATAAACGATAATCAAATAGGCTTGCAATTTCTCTTGTAATCAGTAGGGTTTGCAATTTCAACTCCATAAACCAAAAATACCAAAAATATGTTCCATTAACCAGGAGTTCCAATTCGAGGATGTAATTAGAGTATAAATCACTCTATAATTGTAAGTATTTCTTTTCTAAGTTATTGAGTGTACTTTACATTTAGATTATTTTAATTATTTGGTTACTTTTTCAGTTGAACTACGGTTTGTATGAAGTAGATTTAATTAGATTGATACTCGTGTAACTCTGTAATATAAATTTAGAATTACGTGAGTTAATCTAGGATTAAATTCAGAGTTTAAACCAATTAACTTAAAACTTCAATATTAAGTTGCAAAGTTCTCTTAATTAAAGCAAACACAAAAGAACCTATATCAAACAACGACCACAGTAAGAGTGTAAAATTAATTCTTTAAAATTATGGCAACAATGAAGAAATCAAAATTACCATGAAGTTTAGAAGAGAAATTAGAATTAATTAATGTTCATGTTGGAATAGAACATGAAATACCAACTATTCAGGAAAAAAAGTTAGAAGAGAAACATATATATGTCATTAGAAGAGAGTTATGCATGTCTTGAGTGAAGGTTAGAGAAAACTAATAGAATCATTGATGAAAAATATTGACACCTTATTGAAGAAATGGAGGAAAGACATAAGACAAGAATAAACAATTATGATGATTACTATAATGGGATTACGGTGATCAATGATAGGTCAACTCTTATTGTAATAGAGTCCAATGTTAGAGAAAGATTAGACTTGTGAAAGGAATTTAGCAAAAAGCTTTGAAAGGCTTGAAAGGAATTTAGAAGGAAGTTTTAAAAAAATTACATAATTTCAATAAAGTTTATTGTGAAAAAGTTGTTAAAACACTAGATGATGTTAATCTCAAGTTAGGCACCGAAATAAGGAGTGGAAATGATAAGGTAATATCTGACTTTAACATGTGATGATGGAAACAATTAATAAGATATCTAAACAGGAGGCGATTAAAGTCAAAAACTATATAGATGAGAATGAGGTTAAAGAGTTAAACTTTAAAAAAATAAATCATAAACCAGTTGGTTAAGAGCCAATTTAGACAAAACAGTTCAACTTAAAAAGTAGCTTCTCACAAAAGCCTAGAATAAATTTCAGAAAACATGTAGTCGTGGAGGAAGCTGGAAGTAATTCAAAAACAAGAATTATTAATTATGAGAATATTTCACAAGAAACATGGATGAAAAGATGTTGCTAAGCAATCCAAAGTTTACCTCACTAGATAAGATTGATCCAAAATATATTTTAGGGATAGTTTAACAAACTTATGGTTCAAGGGTTCAACAAATTCAGAGACCAACTTATAAGAGACGATATCCAGATTACATAAATATAATGTACCTTTATCCCACCAGTTTTAGATTCCTAGAATTTATATTATTTAATGGTCAAGAGTCAATATCTGCTCTAGAACATATAGCTAGATTCATCTGTCAATGTAAAGAAGTTATTGATTCTGATTTCTAAAGTTAAGGTTGTTTTTAAATTCATTAATAGAAAATGCATGCATTTGGTATATAAATTTACCACTGAACTCTGTCCAAAATTGGAACAACATGCAAACTATATTTCGGGCACACTTCTCTAGGATGGAACCAGAGTTTGTGTTAGCCAATTTAGTAAAATTGAAACAATACACTGAAGAGACTTTGAAGCAGTATTTATATAGATTTATGGAGGCTATAGAAAAGTGTTGGTCTAGGATTCCTGTAAAAGTTCAATTGCATCCTTTTCTTTTCAATTCAATCCTTTTATCATAATTATAAAACTCGACCAAGACCAATCCTCGAGTCTTAGGTCATAAGGGTCAACTCGAGTTTTTTAAAATGCTCATGTTTTTTTTCTTTTCAATTGAATTCTTTTTTCATACTTATAACACCTAACTTAGGCCAAGCCTCGAGTCTATGATCAAGCCCTAGGTCTAAAGTTAAGAGTGTCAACTTGGGTTGGCCCAAAATATTTTTTTTTTAGAAAGCATCAACAAGAACAGGTTTTAACCCAAGTCATCTAATCACAGGTCAATATAGGTCATCCTTGGTCAATTATTTATCTTATTTTTTTCAACCCAAACTAGTATGTATCTCGCGTTAACTTGCTGAGCCAGTCTAGGTTTTATAACTGTGCATTTTGTGATGCAATTAATGACCAATTTCTTATAATTTTTTATAGGGAGGTAGTTAAAAGGTTGATGATCAAGGTGTAAAATGCAGCAAAATAGCTTGGACAATTTAAAATTCGCGTAAAAAAGTTCTTTTTAGTTCCCTTGATTTCCATTTTCTTCTACCACAATCCCTATGTTTTTTATACCACAATCCCTATGGTTTTTGTAAGTCTCATTTTGGTATAAAACTTTATTTTTTTATTTTTTTAATTTCTACTTTGAGAGATGAGAGAAAGTTGTCGTATTCAAGCAAAGAAGAGAGAGAATCATGGGTTTAGTCGCAATCTAGCCATGAAAAAAATCATTATTAGTCTCAACAACTTTCATTCAATGAGTAAAGTTATATAAAGGTGTTTTTTTACCCTTCACCTTCCTGAAAAAAGTGATCAGGGTTGAGAGAGGATTTTTTACCTAGCTTGATTTAGTATTTTTGGACACATTTAGAGATGTTTTGAATTAATCTATTAGTTTGTTAAGATTTTAAAGATGTTTATTAGGTGTTTTGGGATGAAAGTAGGTTAAAATTGATTTTTGGATAAAAAAACCTCCACCTCAATTTTCGACCACTCTCTAGTGGTAAAAAAAAAATTAGGCAAGTAGGTGATGCATCATCTACCTTTACTTTTTTTAAAAAAAAAATAACATGCAATTATCATGTCACCTTGATGTGAACATAGAGGGTAAAAATCTTCAAACCCATAAACAAGATAGAAATAACCCAAGAAAACTAAAATTAGATTGATAAAAAACCTAACCCAATGATTACCTAAACCAAGAAACCAATGTTATTGGATGAAAGAACCCTAACCTATTGATTATGAAGAATTAAGAACTGAAAGTATAAGAAAGAACCAAGAGTATGAGCAAAGTCTCATACACACAATACTATTTCTGAATAACTAAGAATCTCTTTCTCTATGTGTATGTGTTAAATAATCCTTTTTATACAAGGAAAAATATCCTAAACAATGCTAAAATAATAACAAAAAAGTTCTAAATAAAATAAAAAAATAACCCTTAGAACACTAACTAACTAGGAAAATAATTCAATTCTCGCACAGTATTTATAAGCTTTATTGCAAGGCTTTCTTGAACTCTGAACACTATAAAATTTAACCCTGTATAAAACAAGACATCTAGAATCTTCTGATAAAATTTCAGTCCGATCAAATAATTTATTAAAAATTATGCTTGTTAGTGTAAAATTGCATATTAGGAAAAAAAAAAAAAAAGAAGCCTAAAATCCTTCTCTAATATCCTTGAATAATAAGAATTGTTGCTTTATAAGGAATACTTTCAAAATAAAGATTGTTACCGAACTGATTTTCTTGGAAAGTAAGGAATCTTTTCCAACTAAGGATTCCACATAAAATTAAAGCTTTGCCTCATCAAAATCCACAAATCAAATGGAAAATAATATTTCTCTTTACTTTTCTTGTTTGCTGAAAAATTTAAAGTCTGACTTCAAACAACTTGTTTTTTTTAGGTTTGATGAGTTGCTGATCTTACCATATATAGATGGTAATCATGAGATGTTTAATTTACAGCTCAAATAGAATCGCAACAAAACAAAATTTCACATGTAAGTTCATATAAGATCCAAAACAAACATAAAGGTTTAGTTTGTCAGATTTGTAACTTTTTAATTCAAACATCTTGATTTAGCCTATTAAATTTCTTTTTTATATTCTTAGTTTTAAACCTTGTAATATGACCAATTAGTACTTCTAAAGGGTCATTTGGTGATGCTTATTGATTTTCATCAAATCTAAGCATTTTTTTTTAATATATATATATATATATATATATATATATATATATATATATAAAATCATTGAAATGGATTAATTAAATGTGTGTGTGAGATGCCTGGCCTAGTGGTATTAAAATAAATTAAATTTAAAAAAATATTTTTTTTTAATAAAATATGTATAATTTTTACTTGTTTTCTGATAAGATTTAATATTAGTAGACGTTTTTTTTGTGCAGCCCTGCATGATATTTTTTTCCCTTTGATTTCATTTAATCTTTTTCTTATGCATGTCTATTTTTATTATTGTTTGATTAAATAAAAAATTAATTCCAAGAAAAAAAAGTTAATAATCACAACTCGGTCATGACTCATGCTGTGAGATTTGGTCTTTTTATTTATATTTATCTCCCAACTTTTTATTTTAGTCTTCAGTTATTTTTAGCAATTCTTTTTTGTATTTATTGGTGTATATATTTATTTATTTAATTAATTAAATATATATATATATATATATATTATTTTTTTATTTATAATTTTTTATATATATTAAAAAACACGTTGAAAATGCTTATATATTCATTTCTTTACTTGGAGAATATTTTTGGTCTAACTAACTAGTCCCTGCCCATTTCCCAACTTTCAAACATATGATGATAGTGTAAATAACTATTTTTAGAAACTACTACTTTTTTTTTCAAAGCGTATTATCTATTTTATTTATTTTAAAAAATAAATTGATACCAAACAATCCCTTAGCAAGTCATATGCAACTGCAATTCATAATTGGATTGTAGAGATGACAATTTAATCTGAATATGATAGCTACCGACTTAATCCGATCCAAATAGATGAGTTTTATGTATATATAATTACCTCACTCAATAAGTAATGGATATGGTATGAATATTGTCAAACCTGACCTGAAACTCGATTCAAATCTAATTTGAAATATATATTTACCCGGAACCCTATAATTAAAGTATAGATATTGTAAAACCTAACCTGAAACTCGACTCAAACCCCTCTCTCTCTCTCTCTCTCTCTCTCTCTCTCTATATATATATATATATATATATATATATATATATATAATTTTAGTCAATTACTCTAAGCGTCTTATAGTTTGGTTATTTTTTCACTTTTGGTTATTTTTTCAACTTCCAACTAAATTTTTAAATATTACACTTGGCAATATAAACTTTAAAGGTGGATAACACTTTATATCCTGGTCAATAAAATATATATATTTATTTACAAGATTGTTATTATATTTGAAATAATAACTAAATAGT
Organism: Populus tomentosa; assembly: GCA_018804465.1. NCBI lineage: Eukaryota > Viridiplantae > Streptophyta > Magnoliopsida > Malpighiales > Salicaceae > Populus > Populus tomentosa. The sequence goes on from CM031975.1 coordinate 9,443,593, forward strand.
CCTTGAAATCCAAAAATAACAAAAATATCACTAACAAGTTGTTGGGTTGTTTTTTTTTTTTTAAATAAAACCACTACTTTGTTTGTATTGAAAAAAATTGATGCTTATGGTTTATCTTGTTTGGAACCTACTTTTCATCAAAAATTAATTTTAATTTATTTTAAATTAATATTTTTAATGTTTTTGGATTATTTTAATATGCTTATATTAAAAATAAATTTTAAAAATAACAAAATATTATTTTAAAAATCTTTCTAAGTGAAAAGCATTTAGAAAATAATTTCTATTGTACTTTCCAAAACCTCTTCAAACATCCCGTAAATTATTACAAAAATGATATAAATTCAAACATGACAAATTGTTAGATTTGCTGTTGAGAAATCCTTATACTTTACACCGTTCTGAAATTCAAAGAACAACAAAGCACGACTAGCAACATAAGGGAGGATAAAATCTCATTTATTTTTTTCATATTAAAGAGAGACTTGCTATAGTTTTTTTCAAACGAGTTGGAAACCATGCTCCCGGACTTGTTCACAAAACCATCTCCAGTCCAATTTTATATATATATTACTATTTTATTTTTTGTTTAATAATATATAATAGCCGGATAATTGTTCAGGTATTCATATGAAAACTCGAATCTAAAAAAATAAAATATAAATATCTAAGTTTTTTATTATATGAATAAGAGACAATATAAATATAAAAAATATACCCCTTGTTATTGCTTAAAATCTAAAGTTGTGAGCTGAAATCACAGCACACAGTAGCATATAATAAAAGCTGAAACAAGACAAATAGATAGATGCTATAAACATGAGCAACATTATTTGGCATGAGCGCATATATTATTACACAGAGGCCAGACCAGTGGAAAAGAAATGCCACCGGAATGGCGATAGCTAAGATAAAAGCCAAACTTCTAACACAGAATCAATATATATTCAGCCATGGATTCTATATATGTGATGTTCTGCTATCAACTATGTTTACATTAACATGCCTGGGAATATAGGAGCTTCCTAAGATGGGTCTGCTTTTGGATTATCCATCAGAAGCAAGCTGTCTACATCAAAACTGATTTGTCGGTTGCAATATAAAGGCTGAAATTTTTCCCAAAGGAGCTTGAGTAGTTTGCAACAGTATATGTAGATGTAAAAGGGCTTCAACCTGAGCATATATGTATCTGCAGTTGAGCTTAAGGGCTCAAGCCATCGGGTTCTTCCCCTCTCCCATCAAGACAGTAGCCAACAATTGCTCTATACAACCTTCCTCCCTCCAAGTTAGCAAAATCAATACCCCATGAGAACAGTGTGGTAGGAGATGGTGTCGAAGGCACTCAAAGAGACCACTAGCACATCTCTTGGGCTCTTATCAGTCTGCGCCCTCCAGTTCTTCTTGATCATCTAGTTGAGACTCTTCTTTGATCAATTCCCCACCTCCACTCTCATGATTTCCACCACTATTCCTGAAAAACAGTCCAGAAGATGAGAAAATATCTTCATCAGGATCATCTTCAATTTCTTTATCCTTTGATTTTGTTTTTATCCCACTATCCATCCACTTAGGGCAATGATGCATAACTCCTAGGGCAGCCTCCACTGGTGCCGGAGTAGAAGGGCTTGAAACATGCAATGATTTTTTGGTATGATCGTATCTCAAGCAAGAACATTCTGGGACTGGATGGGAGAGAAAAGACAATGGCTTTGATTCTGTGGATGCTCTTATTACTCCATCAATTAAACTTCTTCTAAGATGGCCGCGTGTTGATGTCAGCCAGGTATGATTTGCTTGGTATAGGTGTTCACGGTTTTCTTCTAAAAGCTTTACAACTTCCCTTCTGTGGTAACAGAGGAAAAAAAAAACCCGTGTTAAAAGAAAGAAAAAGGAAAATGAAGATACTTAATTTAGTGGAGATTACTTCACAAGGATGCATGAATTGGATATCATGCTTGCATGTATCGATTCTGTATGTATCAGTGCATCACCACTTGGATTTATGCAAATTGAATGAGGAAATGACTTTTATAAGCACAAGCTTAGATAAAGATGCATGAAATGCTTAGCCAAATTCTAAAGGCAAATGGTCCATCAAACAAGAACTAGTTGGAAAAGGAGACTATACAAACGAACTTATTCAGTTAATCACAATACAAGGAACTAGGTAGTCATTTAAGAAAACATGAAAAGAGGCCAGAGAAGACAGGGGACTCCCATTATTTGAGGTGTGCGGGTGTGTTTGAGGATAAAGTGTTTTCCATGAAAATACTTTTAGCAATTCTAAATTACTTCAATAGTTAAATTATTCACAAGCATGTGCACTTCTGTTGATAGAGATGATTACCTGTTTGGCTGGAATGTTTTAGATGCAGCTGCTTGATAAAGCCTATGCCCCATTACCAAGCTGGCGAAATTTGGACGTCCTTTCCCATCACGATCGAATCCAGGGATGAAAACATCAGCTTCTACACAAATTAAATAGTCAATTGCTTCCCATAATAGTTTATGGGCATTAGTCCTTAACTCCATTACTGTACTCTCAGGCTCATTATCACTCTCAGCCACCCAACCCCACCAACCTTCAATGTTGTATGGATATTTAGGCCTAGCTGGAGGGGGTGGAAGTGGACGGGGACGTGGGCCTTCATTTTTCCATACTACATGCTTTTTTTCTTGCACTACAGAAGGTGGAGCCCTTAATTTAGTGTCAACAAGGTTCACTTCACGACCATAAATTCTATTGAGCTCCCACGCAGCACTGAGAGAAGTTCTATCAACAATATTTTCAAACATGGCATGAAGAGGAGTCAGTGTCCGCTGGCCTCCAAAAACTTCTCCCCCAGAGACATATAAAATAGTGTCCCATGGATATCCATATGCACGTAGAAGAATGCCAACCTGTAGAAAACCAATTCATTTAGACCAAAGTAGCACTTAGCATCTTTAAATACTTGCTTTTTATATGATATCCTTTCCTGTTTAATAAAGTGAAAGAGTTGACTTGAACAGCTATTTTTTGGTATTGGGACCATTGTCATAAGCTTGTTCATCACCCAGTCAATGAGTACCATATAATGCAATGCAATGAAGGCTGATCCTTATTTAAAAGTTAAATCTGGAGATAACCCCACTCCCTGTGCTGGTTAAGTGGCAGAAATAGCCTTGAAATGCAGTGTCTTGCTCTACATTCTTAAAACATTCCCAGGGACAAACAATAGAAAAATTAAGCTACCTAAAATGGAGATTTGGAGGGAATCCGAAGCACATTTCCTATGCATGAATCACTAAACAAGACAAAATTTGATAAGCACAAACTCTTACCTCTTCTGGCATTAATGGACATGAACCATTAAGACGTTGTTCAGCTGAATTTACAGAAAGCTTCCCCTTAACAATCCCACGTTTCTTCATCCAAGCTCGTTTGTGCTGAATAAGTTCACTGTGCACATCCTTGGGAAGAGCTCCAAGACACAACACAATCAAATGCTAGGTAATAAGCTTTGCTGTTCAAAGGTTCCAAAATCAAAATCAATCATGAATTCTGGAATTGGTGCGGGTACCTGGAATAGTTCAGCACAGCCATAGTATGCTAAGGCATCTCTTGTCAAACCAGGATCAAAGGCTATAAATGGTTGGCCAGGAGCCCGTAACCTGAAATAACTCGGCAGTTCAGAAATCACAAACAGAATATTACAATAAATCCTTCAATTAAATGATGAGCAATCATTGACCTCTGCAACATTTTAGTTGCTAGTTCCTGGACCTCTTGCCTAAACCGTAAGGCATGAAAAGCAACTCTACACCTCAGCCTTTGATATTCTTCAAGTTGTGGTGGAAGGATAGCCTACATCAGGACCAGAAAGATGGTATTATTCCTAACCTCGTGATGTGACAGAAAGATGGCATCAAATTCGGAAAAGAAAATCTGGGTCACAATTTCTCAAAACCAGAAGGATTACAAAATATCTCACCAGTAAACAATAGTTGCGGAGAAGATTGTTACTAAGGACAAACAAAAGGGAGACATGACTAGGATATAAAAAAAATCAATCACATCATTATGAAAAAGCAAACTTAAAACCGTGTACACATAAAGATAGGTCAAGTTTCATTCCTTCAAGGGTAAAAGGAAACAAAAACACCAGAGCATTATTTTGAATTACAAAAGCAGAGAGAGAGGAAGAGAGAGAGAGAGAGAGAGAGAGTATCAAGTCATAAAAAGCACATCACGTCTAAACTTTGGGTGACACAATTGCATGCTTAAGTAAAAGAATGCCCAAAGAAATCAAGTATAGGTAAGATGCCAGTGTGAGAATACAATGAGCTACTCCAAAATAGATGGAAAAGGCAGGAGTTGAAAAGAAAAGAAATAAGTTAAAAAAATATGAATCATGTAAAACTACCTAAAATGAAACAAAATAGAGTGTGAATAAATCTATACAAGATTTCTGAATATCTGGTTTGGAAATACCTACATGTCTACAACTAAAGCAAAACAATGGTTGAAAATCAAGTACCTGCAAGCACCCCCCATCAGAAACAACTAGTTCGACCACCACATGCTTATTAAGTACTGGGAGAACATGATGCAAATAAAAATATGGCGAAGCTGAATTAGGCACTCTGAATGATGGGATCTTTTTTAGCCTCCTGGCGTCTTTAAGATTTTGCGGAAGGGTTTTCACAACTTTAACATCTTTCACTAAAGCTGCCATGAAGTTATCCTCATTATAAAGGTACGCAAAACTCTTGAACTGGGAGCTGCAGTGAACATTTCATAAATTGTAAGACGAAGAATTATTAAGGGTTAAATTAATTTTGCCATTGATATAAATTTTATGAGAGTATCACAGAAAAGGAGTCACCTGATTCCTTTGCTTCTAGTGGTTGATTGGATCTCAGGAATAACTAAAGTAGCATTAAGAAGCCGAGAAATCACAACCACATCACATATCTGAAAATCAACAAGACTCGGAAGTCAGATTAACTTTGTTACACATCGATAGCAAATAATGCAACTAGAGCATTTTACCCTCACCGAATTTCTTATTTCATGAAATCCACCTTGTATCCTAACAAAGACATACCCACTTGATTCTGATCTGGGATCTGTTGTATGCATATTAAAGTTAGAAACTCATGTTGCATTCGATATAAACTAGAACAAAAAAAATATTATAGCAAAAAAGTATCCACTAAGAACAACAATTCCCTAGTTTCCTCACCAACCACTTTTGTATTATTCATGGATTGAATGAAGTATGGAACAACAAAACTAAACATTCTGATGAAAAGAACCACATTATCCAACTCTAACCATGTAAAGAAAAATGGATAGGTAATGTGCTAAGCAGGGATAGAAACACCATAAGAAATGCCAGCTCAATATTATATTAAAGGGAGTCCAATATACAGCAACACAGAACCAGCTGCCATCACAAAAGAATGAAATGTACATGGAAGCGACCAGGTAAAAAAATCAAGTCACATACACCACACAGGTTTTTAGCCCAATTTCACTCGTGCTGTTTCTCTATTGCAAATCCAAACCAAACTGCAAAAGAAATCGCAATCCAACTTCCATGGTCTTTCAATCATGTTTTTAACATATCCTAGCACGCCAATTATCATAAAATTTCAGACTAACAACAATGTCTAGCAACAAATACAGAACACAACTTGGTTGCAGTTCCATTTCGAGCTATTTAAGTTCCACAAATAACATCTCCAATATGATACAAGCTCTTTAAGTTCCAGTTCCAGTTAGGTTTATAATACTGGTTCCAGTGTACAGAAACCTACTCCAAAGTTTATCCTCTCAATAACTTGAAAGATCTCAAACTGTGTTTCTAGGCATAACCTACAAATCTCCCTGAGAAGCAAATTAAGTAATGGCACCTTTTATCAGTAATAATTTGCAGTGTTTATGTGTTTAATTTTTTACATTTTTACAAGTAATTTTGTGTATTCAATTTTTAATGAAATAAGTTTCATACTTAAAACATAGAGTTATAAATCCGAGATAAACTACAATTAGCTATATAATATTGCAGTGATTTCATATTGTATTCTTAATTAGAACACCAAGACAATCTAGTGTAAGTTATAAAATTGCTTGTTAATTACTAAATCCTTATTATGATAGCTAACCAGTATAATATCCTCTGGGATTTGCATCTGGATGTAAAGATTCAAGGCGCCTTACTGGACCCCATAGTCTTCTGTACGAAGGACTCTGCACCACATATTGAAAGCAATAAGTCCCACAAATAGACAAAATTATACAAAACATGAAAAGAAATCAGGGACTCCATGATCCTCGTGCTGCAATTATAAAAATTCCACCAATACCAACAAAATATTATAGAAAAGACTTAAAAAGCAGATCCAAACTGAAGTCAAGAAGACAAAATTTGTCAAGTTCCATGGAACAAGCAAATAAAATTATCTGGGTTTCAATGAAAGTTCTGTTTAGATCCACACAAAACCTTTAAGCACTCAACAACGAAGCCTAAACTCATGAAAACTGATTCCTGCATGAATTGATATACAAAAAAAGATAAAAGAAAAGAAATGCCCACAAACCAGCCAAACTAGGAAGAAAGCAACTCAAAACCCACCAAAGCAAAACCAAATCTCAAAAACACAAGCAGTACGGTACAAGAAAACAATTAAGAAACTGTTAACAAGTGGTGGTGGTGCATACGTTTTTGGCAAAGTCAGGATTTTCAAAGACGGGTCTCCAAGAAAAGATCGTGACTGAAGACTGGTAATCAGTAACGCCTTCCTCGGTGAATCTAGCAAGCAAGAAATGTACAAACAGGGAAAAGGCCGATAGAACTAGCCCGACTAAACCAACCCACTTCATCTTGGACTTTATCATCGTCTTCCTTTCTCCTTTCATTGCTATTGACCACTAAAGACCCCAAATTTCTAGTTTTTCTCTGTGTTGAAGTGTGAAGGAGAGAAACTTGAGCAGGGAAATGGGCACCTGAAGGAGCAGAGAAGACAGTGAAATAGTGGAGATCATGAGTCACGGAGAGAGAGAGAGAGAGAGAGAGAGAGAGAGTTTACGGACACGTTTGGGATTTGTGTTATATAAACTACAGGCATGTCTAGCTGGAGGATCCAGACAAGATTCTTAATTTAGATTTGTAGTTGGATTTAAGCACCCACTTTTGGAGCGTGTATCACACGTAGCAATCAATAGAAAGATAGAGCAGCACTAAGAGTGAGATGACGGAAGAAAACAGGTGTACTGATTCGGGTGATGCCCCCAAGCGGATAAAAATGTCTTAAAGTTTCCAAGCTTTGGTACACAGGGTCACGTGGCAAGGAAGGCTTTTTGATGTGGGGTTTTGCTTTCTTGCTTGTCTCTCTTCGGGGTTTTATCGAGCGTATTTGTGCTCTAGTGTGTGGGGGGAGAGAATCTGGGGTTGGATATGGAGCAGAGGATACCTAACAAGCAACCACGCAAGGGGGAGAGAGAGAGAATGGAGGAAGGAGATAGGGACCGACCAGCTGTGACCTCTTGGGTCGAAGAAGCACACTACTCTGGCTAACTGGGTGAAGCCAGAAAAACCTGGCTCGGGCAGTAAATGCATCTGGTCTCTAGAGTTATTGCCTGATTTGTGAAGCTCTGTTCCGGAAGGAAGGCACAGTGATGAATGCCATTTCTTGCTCTGACTTTTAAAAAATTGTGGGCTCGAACCCATTTTCCTCCTGCTTTTTATCTTTTCTTTTTGTGTGTATGTGTGGAGGTTGGCACCTTGAACTGTCAATTTTGCAAAAACGTTTAATGAATGTATTAGGAGTGGTTGATTTTGCAAAAAACGTTTGATGCTTGCCTGCCTCCATGATTTCAAGTTCCATCTTCTACACCAGTAAACTAATCTGGCTTTCCCCTTCTGATTTGCTCAGACACTATGGTGTGTAGTAGAAAAACATGTCACATGTGCCTCTCTCATAATGGAGGCAATAGTTTTTCTTGCGGGCTTGTTCAGAAACAGTTCTTTATTGTAAGGAAGCGTTTGTTTCTGTGTTTGTAACTGCGTTTTGGTAAATTTCAAATTTTTTTTTTTTTTTACTAAAATTGAATTACGGTTGTACTTTTTGGATCGTTTTGATGTGCTGATGTTAAAAATGATTTTTAAAAAATAAAAAAACATCATTTGCATGTATTTCGATACGAAAAGCTATTTAAAAAGCAACCGCTACCACACTGCCAAATACGCTCTAAGTATATGATTTGAATTCACGTGTTTGTAAAATTTATAATTTATTTTATTTTATTTCTTCAAATATCTTTTTTTAAAAAACTAAATATGTATTTTGAAAATTTTAATTTTAATATTAAATTTTAAAAAATATATATAAATCAAAGGAATTGATCTTTAATTTATTTTCATAGTATTTTTTTAAGGATATGATTGGACTTTTATATGTTGGGGGGTGTCAGAGTTACTCTTATTCATGATGATGAGAGAAAGTACTTTGGCACTTGGGTTCTGTACAAATCCACCTGAAAACTTCCTCTGCTTGTCCATTCTGAAATTCAATAGCCTAATGTATCGTGCACAGTAATTTAGTTCTGATTAATTAATAAGATTATTAATAAGGATCTAATTATTGTAAATCATTTATATTGACCCTCCTTTAATTTCTTTCAAAACTTGTTGATGTTCTAAGATGGTCCAAAATGAGCATGTTTTGTGTTATTATAATTGTAATTATTTTTATAATATTTTTTTATTTTTAAAATTTTATTTTTAACATCAACATATTAAAACATATTAAAAACATCAAAAAAAATTAATTTAAAGTAAAAGAATAAAAAAAATAATTATTTTTAAAAACACTTTTTAAAATATAAATATAAACAGACTTTAAATTACAGGGGGGGGGGGAAGAAGGGAAAAGAAAAAAAGAGAAGTTGCCACTACGATCCTTGTAAAAATCATATGATGAGAAAACAGTCTAGTCGTGAAAGAGATGGGCATGTGACTTATATTTTCATGTGTTTTAAGGAATATTAATTGGAGGTAGGATCACGGTGATGGGATGTCCTTAGGGTGGACTTGACACGCAAACATTTAAACCATTGTGTTGCATCAATAAAAGAAATTTTGAATATTTGTTTTTGTATTTTAAAAATATTTTTAATTTTTTTTAATTTTTTAATATTAAAAATATTTTTTAAAAATAAAAAATATATATTATTTTAATATATTTCTAAATTAAAAATATTTAAAAAATAATCACTACCTCATTCTCAAACACCTTTCAATAATAATAACAATATAATTATCTATGTGCAATACTATAAAATAACTTAAGTTTATGTAGACATGAAAATAATTTAGTTGCACTTCCTCAAATATATTGTATGATTCAAATGAGAATCTTGTTTTAAACTATATAAATTTTTCTTTTTATTTTTTTAATTTTTAATTATAAATATATTTTGCATCTAGTTTATGGCTCGATGAAAATTAACTCTTTAGATTTTTGAGATATTTTTTTATAAAATGATTGCTTTGTTTAAAATAATTATAATGTTGTTGAAATTGATATTAGTTTTTATAAATACATTTTTTTGGGTGTAAAGCATTAAAGATTAAAAAATAAAAAAATTGAAAAGACCATTAAAATGTTAGCTTAGCGATTAATATACTATTATATCTTTATATAGATGAAAATATAAGTTCAATCTCTAAAAAGTGTACTTATTAGAAGGATCAATTATGAATTTCAAACTAAATTAATTTTATTTTTTAAAAGGATGTAAAAAGGATACAAGGATATCCGAGTAACAATAAATTTTTTTTAAAAAAAGGGCATGCATTAATTTTATCTGTATCGATCTGGACATCAACGTCTACATATTATTCTTTCAAACGTTTTGTTCAAACATTATTTTTTGCTGACAAAGAACTAGTCTTTGTTCTTTGTTTGGCATTCTAATTAAGGCCTTTTGTAATCCCCATTACGATTATAATTATATTATAAGAAATATTAGAGCACGCGACTTCTTCACTATACATGTGTGCACTATAGATTGATATAGTAGTTTTTGTTTTAAGTTATTAATTTTTTTTTCTCTTAAATTTTATAAGCGAGTGACTAGAGTGAAACAAACTGGAAAACCATGTGGCCAATTACAAATTGGCACAAGAAATCTTCTTTGATCTACCTGCTTTTCTTTGAATTCCTTTTTAGTCCCTTTAATTTTTTAGATTTTAGTTTTGATCCAAAATTTCTTCTTGTGTATTTTTAGTCTTTAATTTAAGATGAGGGAGAGAAAGTCACCAAAAAATAAAAGAAGAAAATAAAAAGTTGTTTGTTGGCTCAATTTTGACAAAAACAAAATGTCAATGTTGTAATAACGTGTTTTTTTTAATTAGAGATATTTTTTAATTAGAAATATTCTATGAGGATGTTTTTTACCTTCATCTTACTTTTAAAAAAGATTGGAGCTCATAAGTTTTTCTAATTCAAGCTGATTTTTCATATTTTTAACTGGTTTTTAGTTAATTTAAGACAAAACATAGTTTAATTAAGGACTTCGATAGTTCATCATTTGTTCTGAGGTTAAAAAAAAATGGTTGAAATGGGTTTTTTATATCAAAAAAGTCAAAAACCTAACTTTTTCTACTACTAGTAATGGTCAGAGCTGAACTAAAGGTGATACATCGTTTACTAATGCAATGATCTAAAATTGTTTTTTTTATTTTAAATGGACAGGCGATGCTTTATCCACTTAACAAAAAAACAAAGAAGTGGTCGAGCACATGGAACTGTCCATTTTTGAGCTAGGAGTGGGCCAACTAAGCCCAGGCTCTATTGTCTTTTATATATATAATTTTGCTTGAATTTCATTTAAATAAAAAATATAATTTTTTTAAAAAACTTTGTTTTTGAATAAAATTATGATATTTTTTTATGATATCAAAAGGTGTTCTTTTTGTTATGCCCTTCATGTTTTCTTTTCTTCTTAAAGCTTAATAAAAATCAACTATAATTGAATAAATGTTATTATATTTAGGATATTATTTAATTAGATATCGATCAATTTAACATTTATTTTCGAATGAGATTCTTTTCTTTTTTAAGATGTAAGTAATTATTTCGTTTAAGCTCTAATTAGCATTAACACAAGGAGAAGAGTGAAGCCAAAAAAAGAGAATTAAGATTATTTTTTTTTTCTTTCCGAGAAGGATAGAGATATTCTAATCATTTTGGATGTGATTTTTTATTTTTTATTTTTTATTTTTTTTATTTTTAATAGTTACAACTTAAACGCTATATAATTTAATTACTGTTTATTTTTATATTTTAAAAAAATAATTTTTATTTTATTTTTTTATTTCAAATTGATATTTTTTAGTGTTTTTTAATTATTTTAATATGCTAAAGTTAAAAATAATTTTTTAAAAAATAAAAAATATATTATTTTAATATATTTTTAAATAAAAAATACTTTAAAAAATAAAAAATCACTTTGAAATCTAGAAAGCACAAAACTCCAAAATTCTTAGAAAATAATAGGCTTCCTTTGGTGAAATACAACTGTAGGCAAGCTACAAAACTTAAATTGGTGGGAAAGTTCCTTCTTGCCCATGTCTGGGAAACATCTTTCGACAGTTGATTTAAAAAGAAAAAGAAATCGTGTTATATACTTACTTGTAGCTCAATTACTGTCTCGGATTCAAGCATCTGTTTTTATAATAAATTAGTTTTTTTTATATATTCTCTTTAGTTACTATTAAAATCTTGTTATATTGATTTTAAATGTCAAATACCCAATTATATTAGTATGCAACTAATTTACAAGCTTGCACTAAATTAGATTGTTTTTTTTTTTTAATATTTAGGTTACATGGAATTTTTTTAAATTATTATTAAGCTCAACTTAACGAGTCACTCTTAAAATCTCCTGACCTGATTTTTTATCTAACTCAAGTTTAAAATTACATTATATAAAAGTTGTTTTGATGTTATTTTATTGACATGACGAGTTTAAAAACAACTCAAATGATAAGTGAAAATCGTGGTTTTTTAAAAAAATTTAAGATGATTTTTTTAAAAAAATATTAATAGACATTGATTTTGTTGTTTATGTCGCCAAACTCACAATCCGAATTATAAATTTTAGAATTTTTTATTTATTTAATTATATATTAATAAAAATAAACACTTATATAATCAAAGATAAATCAAATATTATTATGTTTATTTTAGATCATAATAATATAATAATAATAATAAAAAAAAAGGTGAAAAGAAGATTAGTTAAAACCTATAATAAAAAAAAAATGAACAGTAGAACAGATAAGTTAAAATTTCAAAAAAAAAAAAACAAAGTATATATGATAATAAAGAAAGAATATATTTGGATAAGTTACGAAGTCCTGCTGTCCTGAGAGAAACCCGTGACCTATGCTTCCCAATCAGTCATCACATGTGTTTCCTTTGCTTAGGACATGAGAAACACGCATCCTACAATCTTTAGCCAGGGACTAGCTTATTTCCATGTTTTTTTAAGCATAAAAAAGTAATATTTAAGGTTGATTTAATATTTATATATATTTAGTTAAAATTATACTTGAATTTAAGATTTAAAAAAAATAATTTAATGAGTTTGGTTAAAAAATTATTTTTCAAATTGAGGTTATAAAATATATATTAATATTGATAGTTTTAAAATTAAATATTATAGATTTAATTATTATTATTATATCATGAAATAAATAATATTTTATATAAAATATTTTTCATTGTTCAATTAAACTGTCTATGATTTAATCACATATGAAATACATCGGACAATGCTACAGTTTTCTTGGTTTCTTAAGCACGCAACAACATCAAGTAAAATGTAATTAAGAATAAAATTGAAATTACGATTAAATTCTACAAATGCTACGTCATCAATAAAACACAATTAAAAATAAAAATAAAAATTTAATTTTTTACTAGGTCCGACCCGGTTCAATGCATTTAGCTTTGAACTGGATCCGATTCGACCGGAATCATGTACCACTGTTCACGTGAACAGTGGTGCACTTAAAAGCGAACGATGGAGCATTGCTCCACCATTCACTTTTAAGCGTTCTCCACTATTTATTTTTAAGTGCACAGTGAAGCTCTCTAGAGCTCCACACTGAAAGCGGCATTGTGCATGCCTGTTTGGCATTGCGGCCAAACCGGCTTTTTGAAAAAATTCAAAAATTTTTTATTTTTTATTTTTGTTAAAATTGAGTGCGGTTTGTACTTTTTGGATCGTTTTGATGTGCTGATGTCAAAAATAATTTTTAAAAAATAAAAAAACATTATTGGCATGTTTTTCGGCACGAAAAGCTATTTGAAAAGTAACCGCTACCACACTCCCAAACACCAATAACTTATGTTTTTAACGCAGAAACTGCTGGAGCCCACGTGGTTAAATTAAATTTTCAGTCGTTATCAAATATTTATTTTATGCGGTAGGATTCAAATGTAAAAGCAACCATTGAAATAAACGGTATTTTAAATTATGTAAAATTTTTTAACATGATTATTAAACTCAATCTTTACTTAATTTTTTTTTAACTCAAATTTTAAATTAAATTATATAGCAATTACTGTTGTGATCTTGTTCATTGTATTTATCTAAAAAAAATTAAATAAAAAATATAACATGTTTATTCTAGTCAACCTGTCTGTGTCGGTGAAATATTATCTTGTAAATTTTGGAGTAAAATTTGAAGAAATTAATCTGAATGATTAGAAGCAATGTGAAGAGGTGGCTGATAGAAGAGTTGGAGAATTACTTGTACAAAGATTACCTAGTTTTTGACTGCCCAGGTGTGGATATTTATCTCTCCATGTCTGTTTTTGGAAAGTTTGAAAAACTATAATGGAGAACGTTTTAGGCTAATGTAAGACTGCATAGCTTTTATTTGTATAAAAAAAATATTTTATGTTACTGCAAACCGAATATTTTTCTTAGATATTAAACCGTGTTTTTGTGTTCTTGGCTTGCCCTGCTTCAAAAAGCTAAAAGAAAACTAAAAAAATTTAAAAAGTTAAGGCTGAGTTTTGTGTATAGAGCCCATCAAAATACTAAAAAAGATAAAAAAAAATTTAAATTTTATAATTAAATTTTATGCATAATTAAAATACACCCAACCTCAACCTTAATCACATGAACTAAAATAATCACATTTTTAAGTGTCGAGCAATCTAGTATTAGCTAGTTAGTAGTTGAGAAGGTCCGCTTGATCTTATCTGACTGGTCGATAAATCCAAAGTGGGACCTGTCAAGACACGGGACCCACCCACGTCGCATGTGTGACACGCGTGCAAGCATGGAAGGTCCACATACAGCTCTTACGGGAGGATGCAGCAGCTTTTGTATAAATAAGTACAGACCTTTTTTAAATGTCCTTTTTTTTTTTTTACGGAGAAATAAAATAAAATATGAGATATCATAGAAAATGATGATATAAATATTATTTGAGTTACAAATTCGATAAAAAATATCAATTAATTTTTTTTTATTTGGTTCTCTTTGAAGTTTATTTTCTATTATATGGTGAAAATATATACAATTTATCTTCTCCATGATTTTAACATGCCAAATTTTACATGTGTATCCTTCGCTTAGGACATGAGAAATACGAAGTCCTGGGTAGAAACCCGTGACCTATGCTTTCCATTCCAATCAGTCATCACATGTGTTTCCTTCGCTTAGGACATGAGAAACACGCATCCTATAATCTTTAGCTAGGGACTAGTTTATTCTATATTTTTTAATTATATAAAAAATAATATTTAAATTATTTGAAATTTTACAATATTATCATTAAACTCAGTATAATAATTTAAATTTAAAAAATCCCAACTTAATTTTTTATTCCGCTTGAATTTTAAATTAAATTATATATGAGCTATTCAATATGATCTTATTCAATGAGTACATTTAAAGAAAAAATTAAATAAAAAACATTACATGTTCATCTTAGTCAACCTGTCTACATTGGTTAAGATGTTATCTTTTAATTTTTAAAGTTAAATTTAAAAAAATTAATCTGAATAATTAGAAGATTAGAAGGCAATCTAAATAGGTGGTTGACAGAAGAGTTGGATAATTACTTGTATGCATAGTTTTAAACCCAGCCCGGTTTAAGACCTGAGTTTCAGGTTTTGATCGGGTCATCAGGTCATTTTTTTTTAAAATCAAAACATTATTGTTTTAGTAAAAACACAAAAATCAACGGGTTGCAACCAGGTTTTTGACCGGATCGCTGGGTTAACCTGTCGGGTTATCCTAGATTTTTTCTTTTTCTATTTTTTTAAAATCCAATCCAATTCTAATTTTGTATTAACTAGATCCTGGATCGATCCACTTACCATATCAAATTTCAAAACTATATTTCTACAAAGAGTTCCTAGTTTTTGACTGCCCATGTGTGGATATTTATCTCTCCATGTCTGTTTTTAGAAAGTTTGAAAAACTATAATGAAGAACGTTTAAGGCTAATGTAAGATTGCATAGCTTTTATTTATATAAAAAATATTTTATGTTAGTGCTAACCGAATATTTTTTTTCGAGATATTCTAAAATCGAGTGCTTTTTTTTTTCTTGGCTTGTTTTGTATCAATTATGATTAAAGACAAACCAATTATTTATCTTTGTAAAAATTTATATGTCCAACCTATAAATATCTATAAAAATTTAGCTCAATCTAATATATTCAATCTATTTTGATTTTTTTAAAATAATTCAAGTTTATAATTTATAAAATTTTAAAAGTTAGTTTAGTTATAATTATGTATTCAAATTTAACTTTATTATATCTATGAACATCCCTAATGGGGTACCATTATCTTTTCAAATTGTTTTTTATTTTTTTGTTATTTTGGAATGGCATCATAATTTACCATTTTATTATTATTTTGGTTGAAAAAACTATTGAAACGTGTTGTATACATGACAACGCGTTGAAGGCTTTGTGCATTTTAAACGGCATGTACAACGTTTTCCAACAATTAAAATTATGATTCTACTATCATTTTGTTCTCCACTGTATCCTTTTCCTTTATAGGTGGCGCGTGTCACCTAAAATTGATCAGTTTATCGTTGGTGACCCTTCCCCTTCTTTAGCTCTCTCTCTCCCACCCTAAACAACTAAATTTGTCCCTAATTTTTGTTTATTTTTCAGAATCTATCCTTTTAGTTTTGATTTATTTTTTATTTTAGTCATTTTCTCTTTTGTTAAAGTTTTTTTTTTTTTAATTTAGTCCTTCAATTTTAATTTGTGTATATAATGTTTTTCGAGTCAATCTTTTTTTTTTCGCTTGATTTTTTTGTTAAAGTTTTTATAATTTTTAATGTTATCTTTCAAATCAAATTTATGATTTTTCAATAATAATAATATTTATTTCAATTTGGTCCTTTTTCTATTATTTATTTATTTTTTCTTTTTTGTCAATGTTTTTATGGTTTTCAAATTTAATCTTTTTTTAATAATAATAATACTTGGCTTGCCCTGTATCAATTATGATTAAAGACAAACCAATTATCTATCCTTGTAAAACTTTATATATACAACCCATGAATATCTATAAAAATTTAGCTAAATCTAATATATCCAATCTAGTTGGATTTAAGTTTTTTTTAATGGATCAAGTTTACAATTTATAAGATTTTAGAAGTCAACTTAGTTATAATTATGCATCCAAATCTAACCTAATTATATATGTAAACATCCTTAAGAGGGTAACATTATCTTTTCAATTTTTTTTTTATTGTTATTTCTTGTTCTATTTAAGATGGCATTGTGATTTATCATTTTATTATTATTTTGGTTGAAAAAACTGTTGAAACGAGCTTTATACATGTCGGCATATTGGAGGTGCTATGCATTTTAAATGGCACGTAAAATGTTTCCTAGCAATTAAAATTATGATTCTGCCATATCATTTTGTTCTCCACCATGTCCTCTTTCATTATAGGTGGCGCGTGTTACCTAAAAATGATCGGTTAATTATCGGTGACCCTTTCCCCTTTCATTTCTTTCTCTTGCCCCTAATTTTTTTTTTCAAATTTATTAATAATAAAAATAAAAATAACAATTGTTATTATTATTATTATTTTGAATTTTTTCAAATTTATTATTCTTCTTCGTGGGGGTTTGCAGACTCTAAACACAGGTCAGAAGACCCAGGCAAACCTAGGTACGCGTGTTTGCAACCCCTGGGGAGTATGTGCAGACCCTAGGCCCAGGTCAGCAGACCAAGGCACATGGGTTTGCAATCAATAGCGGGTTTGCAGACCCAGACAAATGGGTTTGGCCTTAGTGCCTAGGGCATGACAGCCCTGACGCCAGGTATCTTGCAGCCATGCATGCCCCAGCACCCGAGGCCTGCAACCTGACCATGCCCCAACAAAATCAGAACTGGTCATTTTGTCTTCAATGCCAAATGAAAAAGACAACCCACTGCATGCTTTGCAAGTTTACGTGGCAAGAACAACTCTGTTATTATACTGTTCTAATCCACAATGAACTATATTTAGGCAAACAGTGAAGGAGCACTAATGCCTTTTTGTTTAGTGTGTAATATGATAAACAACTCAACACTATTTATCCAATGTTTCATTGATGAAAAAGCTCAACATTGAAAGAGCTTCAAAAGAGAGTAAACCTAAACAATACAATTCATAGTAAAATCACTCATAATCTACAGTAAAATATTGATCTTTTTAGTTTTTTTTTTTTATATATAATATATGGATTTTAGAGGGTAGAAAATTAGTAGTTTAGGTTCACTTTTAAGTAATTTTCTCAACTTCAGTCTTGATTATTTCATAAAGATTCTAATGATTTGTAATTAGTTTTGTAGTAGCTAGAGATGATCTGCTACGTACTTGATTTTTTTTTTAAATAATTATCATAAATATCTTAACTTTTGTTCATGATTGTATGTTTCTTTCCATATATGAAAAATTATGTTTTATATAACACTTCGCATATTTAGTTAGGAACGCACAAATTCAATTAATAAAAAAGTTCTAAAATATTATAGGCTTGTTATTATAATTGTTTAATATCTAAAGTATCCTCATAACACCATTTCTACATCTTCTTCTACCCCAATCATGTTTGTTTTTTTTTTTTTTTACATTTGTTTTTTAAAAATATAAATCCAAATTCATGGATTGTATCACTATTTATGCATCTTCTTCTCTTAAATTATTACCTTCCTTTCACCAACATTGTCATCTCCAACAAAATTATATATAAAATTTTTTCTTTACCATATCCTAAATTCTTAAACAAAAATCATAAATAAGTTTTAGATATGGTTTTGTTATTAAATGAAGCTAATTTACCTACTCGGTAGACTGTTATTTCTCCTTTTTATCTTATTCTTTCTCCATGTCCAAATCTATTTTGTTTTTTTTTTTTAAAAAAAAAAAAAACTAAAGGAGGGAAATAGGGTGTTTTTGCATTAAAGAAGTTGTTAACACAACTACACTTATTATTTTTAACTTGATGCATTATAGTTTTTGAATATATTATAAAATGTTAAGATACAACATGTGGTATGAAATATTCTTTGAATATGATATGTAAACCTTCAATACGAACAAACCTATGATATTTATAGTAATATTTCCTTTTTTATCGACAAAATCTGTCGTGCATTGACTGTGT
Organism: Populus tomentosa; assembly: GCA_018804465.1. Lineage (NCBI taxonomy): Eukaryota > Viridiplantae > Streptophyta > Magnoliopsida > Malpighiales > Salicaceae > Populus > Populus tomentosa. The sequence goes on from CM031975.1 coordinate 9,462,297, forward strand.
TCTTATTCTTCTTTGTAATCCCATTTGTTTTTTTTTTTTTTTTTTCTCTCTTTCGGTAGGGCCATCCCTGGATCAACCAATACAACAATTTCTTTTAATGAAATAAAAATGTTCCAAGTATATATATATACTTGGAACATTTTTATTTTTTTGAATCTAATATATTATACACATACCCATATATTGACATGATAAATAAGACTGCTTATATATACAAATACCTGAAATTATATAAATATTTATGAGTATCTAAATTTTGATTTCATGAATAGTAAATAGAATATGGATATAGTAAAAACTTAACGGATATATACCCATTATCATCTCTAAGAGAACTCATCGTGGTACGTCATGATGGTTTGACGAAAGTTGAGCAGGGAGAGATTAGAACAGAGAAAAGAACCAGCGGAGCAAAAGGATCCTCTGCGCATTCAGTCGCCATCTTTTCTGCTGGCCATCCTACTCAACTCCACCTGTTGATCCTCTATCCTGCTTAGAACTCGTGAAAATTCTTTAGACATTTCCCTATCGAGGAGCCTTTGTTTTATCTTCAATATAGCCTGTGAAACTTCTCCTATTGAAGGTCGCTTCCTCTGGAACTTTTGCAGGCACTTGTGGGCAATGGCAGCGAGGTCCCTCACTTCTTCAATGTTGCATTCTCCAACCAGCTTCTTGTCTAGTATTTCATCAACACCATCTGGACTCATACCAGCCTTGAAAGAGGGGGGGAAAGAAACCACAAGAGTAGAACATTTTGGGTTCAGACGATCCTGAGTTATTAAAAGAAAGTCATCTATTTGTTAGAACAGAGCACGAGACTTACAAGATTGACATATTCCATTAGATTTTGATGTGGGTGGATGGCTGTAATAAGTTCGAAGATGATAACACCAAAACTGTAGATGTCACTCTTCGTGGTGAACTTGTTTGTGGATACGTACACTGGATCTATGTAGCCATAAGTACCTTTCAAGCCAGAGTTGTGCTCATCGAAGACCTCTTCATTTGAAAGTCCAAAATCAGCAACCTGCCATGAGAGCAGCAGCAGAGAGGTCAATCATAGAAACACACAACATGAAACTTGATCTCTGTTTTCTAGTAACTAATATTTTTAGCTAAAGATCTCCACTTTGCATGCAGAGATTAAAGTTTCAAATCCCAAGATGGTGGTTTTTTAAAATTTGTGGATCTAGGAATAGATAGGTAATATTACTGTGCATAATAAATAAGTTAATTTGAGCATGCTAGCTTACTTTAGCTCTCATTGACTGGTCCAGCAATATGTTTGCTGACTTCAAATCACGATGTATAACAGGTGGGACTGCCTGAGCCAGAATAATGGTCATATTAATGGAACAAGCAAATCCAGCATTCGACCGAGAGAACAAAGAGATTCTGTATTCAACCTACCCCTTCATGAAGATATTCAATTCCGTGCGAAATATCAAGAGCAATTTGAAGTCTTTCTTCCCAACTCAAAAATCGCTCTTCATCATCTGTAACATGCACAGTCGGAATGTTCATTATCAAGGAATTGAATAGCAAAAAAGTGGTTTATATAGAAAGTATATTCCTGAAAGGTGAATTATTTTTTAATATTTGTTAATATCATGAAAAATAATTTCTAGTATTTGACTATATCACAAAAAATAAGTTGAAAAATAACTTTTTAATTTTTGTTCAAGTTTATTAAAATAAGGACAGATTTGACAAATAAAAACATTGAAAAGAATAAAATTGAAAATAAAATAATTCAATATCATAAATTATTTCAAATAAAACAAATAGGGATAAAAAAATGAAAACAAATTTGATAAATAAAAAAATTGAAAGATCATGAAATTGAAAAAAAAAAAATTCAAATTCATATATTATTTCAAATAAAATATATAACAAAAAAAAATAGGGACAGAAAATGATAGATAAAAAATTTCAATTAAAAAAAGTACAAGAGAAAAACAAATAATAATCAAAAGAATGAAAACCAAAATTGATATAAAAATCAAATTAAATCAAATTCTAATGGAAGAAATTGAAAAAAATTCAAAACAAAATATATAGTAATCAAAAGATTGAACAAATAAATTTGATATAATTAACAAATAACAAAATATTTTTGAATTTTTTACAATTTCTGAAAAGCATTTTCCGCCCAACATAAAAGTAAAACACTTGTATGTAAATCAAACTAAATTTTTCTTTGTTTGGAAAATAATTTTTATTGATCAAATTTTCTAATGATAAACAATCACTGTATAGTTTGGAAAGTGATTTTTAAATAATTAATTTTCATAAAACAAACATGGCCTCGCAAGCGAACCAACAATGTTTGTATATGTTCAAGATGATTGTAAGATTACTACCACACAAATCAGTACAACCAAAAAAAGGATGACATCCCTACACCATAATATTCATTGCAATTTTAATCTAGAAATGCTCCTTTTGTATTGGTGGTTACATACCAGCACATGGTTCATCACAAATACTAGCAGATGGTTCATCACAAAGAATAATGAAAGAAGCGAGGACTTTTTAGCTTACTGTAAAGGTGGTTTGCTAAGCTTCCATTGCTCATGAACTGATAGATCAACATGTGGCTTCCTTTATCTATACAATATCCTAACAAATTCACAAGATTGCGGTGATGCAGCCTTCCTAATAGAGAAATCTGCAGGACCAGGCTAAAAAATGAACTCTCAATATGCTTTCTAGGAACTTCAGATAGAATTAAATGCAATAGTTTTTGCAAAGTTTTGTAGATATAAATACAAAATTTGCAAAAAAAAGGTAGCAATGAACGCTCCAAAAGCCTGGCTTTCTGTATTTAGTTCCTTATTTTTCCCAAAAATTTGGCTGAGTATCTTTTGAAACAAGAAACCTTTCATTGGATTAGTGTAATTGATCTATGAACATCACAGAGTTCAGTAGCTTTTATGAACAAATAGTCAAACAGACCTTGTTTGCCCAGAATGTTCCCTGTGATGATCAATCTTCTTTTATCATTGTTTGACAGTTTTTCCTTTTTATATTAAAAAAATGCAAGCCACTACTAGAAAAGATGAAATATCATCAGAGCATTGTAGATCATTATTATCTTAGAAAACGCCTTCAAAATTTATAAATTGTATTATAGTATATAGAAAAAAGAAGGGCCCCAGTACAATCAAATCTGTCAGTGTAGAATGAGAAGGCTTTCTTAATCATGCCAGAAAGGCATCTCTTGCAGTAATTATATGTTCTGCATATACTCAAGTACAAGTGTTGCAATGTAGTACCTCTGTTTGGAACTCTTTCCCCCCCTGCTTTGAGTTAGAAGCAAGAACCTTTACAGCTAATACTTCTCCAGTAGGCATGACAGCTTTATATACAGGACCAAACGAACCTTGTCCCAAAACAGTTGTGAATTTTTGTGTAGCTTTCTGTATATCCCTGGAAAAGAAAAACCAACAAATTGGGACATCAACTTATGCTTTACAATACATCAACTACATGTATTGTCTACTTGGGTTTACTATATGAAAGTTGGTGGGGTGCTATCTACGCTAAACCAGAGGTTGATTACCGTTATCAGAGTGCTACTCTCTTGACTATGGAGATTTGAATAGAAAAAGGAACCAATATATAAATCAAAGACTATTGTGTAGGATTAATATCTTCTCAAGAGGTATATCTTTCAGTAGAGTAAGAGGGGTGGATTCTTTTTCTTTATCAAGAAATAGATATAGAAATGAACTTCTATGTAGTTAATGAAGTAACCAGAAAAAAAGAAAAAAAAGAGTTAATACACGTATCATAAGTTGAATTTTAATGCAGCACAATAACAGAACCTCGCTTCCTTTTTAGAGATTTACGTACTTGTAAGAGTATCTAAGTATGCCTGATGCAGAAGCAAACTGATCTTTACTGTGATGATTCCACCAAGAAGAAACCGGAGAGCTCTTCTGAGAGTGTTCTGATCCCCGGATGGCAATAGAACTTGCAAGGGATGCACTAAAGTCATTGCTTGTCCCCAAGCCATTCATGCGTATTGGAAGAGTTGGAAGAATACGCTCGTTTGAGCACTGATGGAGATTAGAACGCTTCTTGTACCACCATATGCCGAAAAATATGAGTGAAGCGATCAAGATACCAAGGGCCAAGCCAACAGAGATTCCAATAACAACCAAATCACCTTTATGAACCATTCTCCGGTCTCTTTTGAAACTTAGACAATGAAAACATCTTGAGTTGAGAAGTTCAGCAGGCTCACTGCCATAAACAAACAAAAATATCATGTAAAATGAAAGAAGTTTACTCAGACGAGTAGGACTAGTCATGCCAGAAAGCACATAGTTCATCAACAATAACAATGATAATAAATGTGGTTTCTCTCTTTTCCTTCCCTATGCCTGTTAGTATTATGGTTGGAAATGCTTACTTGCCAAGGATTATAATTTATTGAATCGGAAAAGAACAAGATCACATAAACTAGAATCAATAAGAAGTCACCAATCAACAGGACAGACATCAAAGAGAGAATCACAAAACTTGGAAAAACAAGGGAGATGACCAGACAAAACTCTGCTGCTCATCACCTGCTTTCCTAAACAGAAACTTTCAACCAAGTTTCAAGGATATTCATAACTAGCTTTTCCTATTCCTCTGGTTAGCGTGGGTTATAGCCAAAAACCGCAAAACAGTGCAAATTCGTTGTGTTCCTCATTCAAATGCATTAAATAATGAGCAACGACACATTTGATGATGACAAATTGAAACAAAATACAAGCCATTCATTACTTTCAAATCCCAGTAAACTGTGTTTCCTTGAATCAGTCAATATAAAGCCACAAATTATGCACATGAACCAACTTGGGGCAGAAATGCAATCAAGAGTCCTCTGCAAGGCACTGTCTATCTTTTTTCCTAATACACTCTGTGTCTGCTCATATCTTCTACGTACCTCTATAACATCACTGCTTATCATCATAGAACCATAAATAAAGCTCGGATTGAAAGCTAGCAAATCCCACCATAAATATTACTTACTGTTGCAACAAGTCATGAAAATATCCAACAGCCCCATATTTTCTACAGCTATACCTCTTCACCAAAACTATCAAATGGGTTCCCTCCCTCCAGAGCTTCACCCCAAGAAAAAAAAAAAAAAAACCAGCAAGAAGTCAACTATCAAAACTAACTACCCCAAGAAAGCAGAAGGTATCCAAAAAAGGAAGCTTACTAAAATGAAAATATCCTCAAACATACCTTATAAAACTGTCGATCGCTGTCCGTGCAAAACACACATGTTTGATAAGTCTGTCCTTGATTTTTCAATGAAGACCTCAAAAGCATGACCTGGTAAAACAAAGAAACCGTAGACTGAAGAAGACCAAAGACCCTGATCAATTAAATTTAATTTAATTTACAAAACTGAAAATAAAGAGTCCTAATCGGTGGCTTTAAATAGGAAAATAATAAATGAGGCCAGTGAAATTTTGATTACTCAAGGCTACGTCCCAAAGGCGAAAAGAACAAAAAGAAGACTATATTATACTTTAGTCCTTTCTTTCTAATTGTATTATAATATAGTCCTTCATGTTTGATAATTTATTACTCAATCCTTGACAATTGTTGACCGTTGCCTTGTCAGAACATATGTTGGCTATTTTTTCTACATTCCAAATACACCATTTGGTGATTTTAATTCTCATTTAAACACCAAATAATTTATTTTAAAGCAAAACCAATCAACGTTTTGATAAGGCAACGGTCAATATGAGTCAAGGAGTTAAATTATAGGTTACAGTAATATAAAGGACTAACTTGTAACCAAATTAAATAAAGGAACTAAATTATAATTTTATTAAAAAATGACCGTGCTAATCTTTAAACTTGTTTGGTATTGTGGTTACGGTTGCTTTTCAAATAACTTTTCATATCAAAATGCATATTAATAATATTTTTTTTATTTTTTAAAAATTATTTTTGACATCAGTACATTAAAATAATTTAAAAATATTAAAAATATATTAATTTAAAATTAATAAAAAAATAAAATATTTTTAAATTTTTTCAAAACTATTTTTAAAATATAAAAACAATCAGACACTTGGCCAAATACATAGGCGTATTCATGGCTTTACCAACTTTTTGGCTCCTTTACTCTTGTCTTTTGGTTCAACTTTTATTACTATCATTTTTTTCCTCAAAACACTTTTATTATTACCTGGATATGCAGTCCAATTGATTATATCTGAGATTGTTATTTAACAAATTCTTTTTATTATTATTAAAACACGTTATTTTAGGCTTTTTATTCTTTAGAGTTTTTTTTTTAAAAAACAATTAAATCTAAATTGATCCATTTTAATTTATTTAATTCGAACTTTAAATATTAACTTTCAAATTAAATTTTATAATTATGAATAAAATTATAAGCAAGGTTGTTATTATCATAAAGAGTTTTCCTCCATGGTTGTTGACTTATATAAAAAAAAATATTAAACTGAGTTTAATAACTTTATTAATTATCTTTAAATTATTTAAATAAATTATATTAGAATTTCAAAGGTATATCAATGTTAACTTTTTAACTTTACTTAAATTAATAAATTAAGAAAATATTTCAATAAATATTATATTGCGTTGAGAGTTCTTCATATATTTTTTTATATAATTTCATTATTTAAATGAATTGTATTAGATGGATATATCATACTAATTGCCTTGGTAATTTTTGTTGACATTTATGAGATAATCAACTGGTAAAGTCCAAGAAAAACTTTAATGGATCTCGGCGCTTTTCTACAATTGATAACAAACAAGTTGCGTTGGTAAGTTTTACTTGCAAAATAAATTCTTTGATTCTTAAGTTAATTTTTTTTTTTAGTTTGGTTATTTAAGTGACAAGTAGAAAATAATTAAGAAATAAAGAGGATGTTTTATGTAGTTGAGAGATAAGCATTCTAATGTAACACCCCCTAAAATTCTTAGTGTTTTACATCTTTTATGAGCTTGAACTTAAGAAAAAACTGGATTTTTTAACCGAGTTTCTTTATATATTAATACTAGATTATCGACAACGCATAAATATATTGATGTTTCGATCATAATCATGACATGTTTAACTATCTTGGATTTTATCATCAAGATTAGATTATGTCTACTCTCACAATTTTAATAATTTGCATTCGTTTGATGCGCACACAATACAATAATTTAATATTATAAACAATGTAATTTAATTGATGGACAATATGAAAGGGAAAAGGCATGATATATTATAACCTAGTAAATAAACTCTAATAACAATATTATAAATATCATAGATTTTAATTTTGTTTGAATATCAAAATAAATCCTTTTGCACTTTGAATCCTTTATGTCTTAGATGTCTTTACCATGCCATGATAATTAGGTTTCCTGTAATTAGCATTTATATGAATCTTTATTTTCAAACTCAATAAATAATTAAAATCACATTATTCGTTAAAAATAAAAATTATTTACCAACTCCTTAAATTATTGATTTTATTTAATGGTGTTTTCTGGTAGTGTTATAAACTTTCCCCTGTAGTCCATGTTTACATTTTATTTTCTTTACTTCTTATTCAAGGTCTTATTTGACTCGTTAAGCAATATCCTACTTCACAAGATAACTACACTACTTACTTAAAATTAACGTTAATTTTCTTCAAATTATCCAATAATTTGACTATTTAACTTCACTTTTTATACTATCAATTAACGTGCTTGGCCTTAGGGTGCTTTCCCTTTATTTTCATGTCAGTTCAAATTAATATGTTAATACCTTTGGCTTACCATCACCTTTTATATTTTATTAATCCTTTAAATATTAATGAACTTATTGCTATTAGATAGAACATATCTAATGCATATATAATTTCAACCTTGGGAAATTCATTTACCATGCGTATAAAATATTACAATAAGTTCCTTTTGCATTCAACGTTGAGCCAAACTCTCTTCACTCCTTACATTAGATAATCATTCGATAGTCACTTGCCATACACAACTGCATTACTATTTAAAAAAATTCATTTCATATTCATAGTAATGCAATCCTTCATTACCATAAATTTTATCATTCAAAACATTTTTTTATGATATTTTACACATGCACAATAATCCAATTCTTAAAGCGTGATAGTTACACCTTATTAGAATAATTTTAAAATACGATGCACATATACCCTCAGAATCCTTAGGTGTACAGTACCCTACGGTTGATAGGCTTCCATTCTTTCACCATTTTACCATTCACCAAGTTAACCACCATTTCTATGTTTTCTTTTCAGATGGCACAATTTTTCATCTTCATTCTTTATTCTTCATGAGGATTAGATTTTCATTAATTTTATTTTATTGATTCAATAATTGATACCATAAATGTAAATTTACCATCTTTATTTAACAACGTGTTACATTCGGCATTTTAATGAAATCCAACATTTAATACAAAAAATACAATTTCTCCATAATATGATACAACCATACCACTACTTATAGATTTTATAACATTTTAAACATACATGAATACAATTTCATATTACTTCAATACACAACCAAAATAGTTCAAGGACATTTTACTTATTTATACAATTTTTAGAATAACAATATATCTATCCTCTTATAGCTTGATCATCGTTTACTATCTCATTCTTTAAGCAACTTTTCCAATACTTCTACAACATAATTTCATATAATGTGGAGTAGATCCTCCAATCTAAACCTTCACTTCAATACCATTATCCACAATTCCAATCATTAGTGCCTCACACTGACGACCCTAGTATCCCACATATATTAGTCAAAACTATAATCTTAGTTATCAGTGCATCACACTGACTCCTTTAATATCTTGTGGATACTAGACAAGTCATGAATTTCGGTCATCAGTGCCTCCTAATAACGCCTTTAATATCTCATAGATAGTATTCAAATCATCAATCTTGGTCATCAATGCCTCATATTAACGCCTCTAGTATCTTATAGATACTAATCAAATCTACAATCTTGATCATTAGCGCATCATACTAACACCTCTAGTAACCTATAAATACAAGTCAAATAATCAATCTCGATCAAAGTGCATCATACTAACACATCTAGTATCCTATAAATACTAGTCAAATAATCAATCTCAATCATTAGTGCCTCACACCAATGCCTTTAATATCCATAGGTACTAGTCAGATCCACAATCTTGATCATCAATGCATCACACTAACACCTCTAATATCCCATGAATACTAGTTAAATCATCAATCTTGGTCATTAATGTATCACATTGATGCATCTAGAATCCCACAAATACTAGTTAAATCCTAAATATTTTTATTCCACATTTCATAATGAGTAATAATACACTCCATAATCAAAGAAATAACAAATAAATGACTTAAAACAATTTAAACAATGATCATTAAAGGTGAAAAACTGTTACCATTACACTATTAGCGGGCATTAACCTTATCACTAGGTAACTATTTTTTTCAATACTTGAAGTGTCAGGTAAGCATATTAACATACACATATTTGAGTGAGCCTAAAATATAATTGGAAAGAAATAATAAAAATGCATCTGATATGAATCGATATGGGTTAAGTAAAATGCTAAACAATTAACATGGGTGATTCAATATTTAAAGTATTGATCATGGTTGTGTGAATCATGGAAATGTATATGGTATAGTACCTACACTCCAAAAAGATAAATGACAAGATTTCCAGGTAAAGACTCACATTTACCTTGGTAGATTTGTAAGAGATAGTGCCACAAGACTATGTATGTAAAATATAAACTAGTGACGCTGTGGTTTAGAAAGATAAGTCTATATAGTGACTTCCTGTATATGAAAATGCCCCAAACAAGTTGCATGTCTATCTTATGATATAAGATGATGAATATATGATATATAAGACCCTGAGTGAGGATTATAATGAATTAAATGTTTTTTAAGACTTGAAAGGGAAAAATTATGGTAATATTTGAAGTAAATGAATATTTTGCTTGTGAGGTTTAGACATGATTTTTCTACTAAACTATAAAATGGAAAGTTAATGTAATAGTATGTATTATATGAATTCTTACACGTTTCAACTAGATAATGGATGAGCTTGCAGGTGGACTAGTTAGAAACTAGAGAGATTTTTTTCTTTAGATTAACATGGGTGTCTAGGCAAGCTTGCATGCAATTCGACTAATTCTACAGGTCCTAAAGTTAACAACCATGTAAGCCTCCAGTGGTCCTGAGATTTGTGAAACTTAAACTGATGATCTTTGAGGAGCAAATCTAAGACCTGACCAGTTGAGTTACACCTCTCAGGATTCCTAGAAAAATTTTATATGACAATGGTTGTATAGGTTGTTATGTCAATCCAATATGTTGTACAAAAATTTACTGGGAATTTCAGTAAAAATGAACTTGTAAAGTTTTCATTTGAATAATTGACCTTTAATGTAATTCAGGTGTATAGTTTAGTATGTTTTATGAATATTGCTATGTATTTGATGTGAAATGATTGATTGATTAGAAGATTTGAGGCCTTAATGTGTGACCATTTATGAGTATTTAAATGCAAATCTAATTGAGTTGAGATTATATAAATATCACTACCAGAAATTCGCTAAATACCAACGGACTCACCGACAGAATTTTTTCTGTTGGTATTTTTCGGTCGAAATCATCGACGGAACAAATTCAGAATTAATGAAAAAAGGGCGGGTAGATGGCGCCAAGGTTTTGGCGGGTGATTTTGCCGATGGAATCACCGATGGAATTAAAACCTGGGGCCCGTATGCGTGATGGGACCTGTTCACCATCAATAATACCGACGGAATCACCGACGGATTTGGAATGCCAGATCCGTACCGGTGACGTGACCGGTGCACCGTTAAAAATACCGACGGAATCACCGAGGGATTTGAATAGCAGGTCCGTGCGGTGACGTGTTGATTGCCCGTCAGAATTACCAACGGTTTCGTCGACGTATTCACCGACGGAATATAACCGTCGGTAAGGCCGTCGGCAAAAGTGAATATATGGCCACTCTGCCGACACTCTCCTCCCCCATTTCTCCTTCTTCTTCCTAATCCTAACCCTCCCCATCTGCAAATAATCAGCCCCCCCTCGCCCCAAAACAAAAATCTTCCTCATCTCAGCACAACAAGTTGTATTTCTTGAAGTTTTGTGGTCACAGCATCCGTGTTCTGATTTACCGATGGATTTTATCATTTTTTGTAAGTAATTCTATCTTTTAAAATTTTAACATTTAAATGTCAATTTTATTGTTTTTTTAGTATATGTATTTTTTTTAGTAGATGTACATGTTTTATTGTTATTTCTCAAACAAACTTGTAGTATATGAATGTATAATTTTATACTTGTTATGGTTTGTTTTAGATTTTGTAAGATTGTATTTGTTTGTAAATTGTTAAAACTTAATTTGTAGAATTACCAAATTACATGTTATGTTTTGAAATAATTAAGAGCTTGCTTAATGGGTCCTTTTTATAGAGGTTCGATAGAAGTCATGGATGATCGTTCATGGATGTATCTAGATTCACCCCAAGGATTGCGGAGGATGGATTATTGTAACGGGGTTCAGGGTTTTATTAATTTCGCAACATCTATTCCCAGAAATTTTACTGGAGGCGGTATTAGATGTCCATGCAGGAAGTGTCAAAATAAAAAGTATCTACATCCAGATGTTGTAATGATGTATCTTCTACACAAAGGGTTTGTGGAGGATTACGAGTGTTGGTATGCACATGGAGAGGTATTTGTTAGTAATAGGAGAATGGGAGAAACGGTGGTTGGGTCAACTTCTAGTGCTAGCAAAGTGCATGAAGCGGCAAATGACAACACTAATCCTTACAGAAACATGGTTATGGATGCAATGAGAATGAATCAAGATAATGTCAATCAATGTCCAATCGTAGAAGAAGAACCTAATGTAGAGGCAGCTAGGTTTTTTGATTTGTTGAAAGATTCTGACAAACCATTATGGGATTGCTGCACAAACCACAGTAAATTATCGGCTGTGGCACAGGTGTTCACCATCAAGTCAGATCACGGGTTGAGTGAGGTCGGGTATGACAAAATTATTGATTGGGCAAGAAGCATTTTACCTGAAGGGAACAGGCTCAAAGAGAACTTTTATGCTGCGAAGTCCATGATGAAACCCCTCAGTTTAGGATACCAGAAAATTGACATGTGCCCTAACTTCTGTATGTTATACTACCTTGAAAATGCTGAGATGACTGAGTGCATGACATGCGGGCATTCCCGTTACAAACCCAGAACTGGCAGGGGGAAGACTCTAGTGGCATATAAAAAAACTTAGATATTTCCCGATCACACCTAGACTGCAGAGGTTATTTATGTCACCAAGGACTGCTGAGCACATGACATGGCACCAAACACATGATGCCGTTGATGGTGTGATGGTGCATCCTTCTGACGGCGAAGCGTGGAAACGCTTTAACAGTTTTCATCCTGACTTTTCTGCTGAATCAAGGAATGTTCGACTTGGGTTGTGTACAGACGGGTTCAACCCATTTGGGTCATTTGCTGCTCCCTATTCTTGTTGGCCGGTCATTCTCACAGTTTATAACTTGCCACCGGGAATGTGTATGAGGCTGGAGTTCATGTTTCTATCTACTATCATACCCGGTCCAAGCAGCCCGGGGCGGAATATAGATGTTTGTCGTCGACCGTTGATAGATGAGCTGGTGCAGTTGTGGTCCTCCGGATCTCTGACTTATGATATATCGAGGAAACAAATTTTCCTTATGAGGGCGGCTTTGATATGGACTATCAGTGATTTTCCAGCTTATGGAATGCTTTCTGGTTGGAGCACGCATGGGAAACTCGCATGTCCATACTGCATGGAAAACAACAAGGCATTCATGCTAGCAAACGGAGGTAAAGCTTCTTTTTTTGACTGTCACCGTCGCTTCTTGCCACTTAATCACAGGTTCAGAAAGAACAGAAAAGATTTCTTTGTTGGTAGAGTTGAAAAAGATGTTGCATCCCCGCGTCTTTCTGGTGAAGAATTGCATCATATTGTATCAAAGTACGGTGACATTGTGTTTGGCCTTCAATCAGGTAAGCAAAAGTTTCCTGGTTTTGGTTTGACCCATAATTGGGTAAAGCGAAGTATCTTTTGGGAGCTTCTGTATTGGAAGACTAATCTTCTCCGCCATAACCTTGACGTCATGCACATCGAAAAGAACGTGTTTGAGAATATTTTCAACACCGTCATGGATGTGAAGGGGAAGACAAAGGACAACATGAAGGCTAGATTGGATATAGCTTTATACTGTAACCGTAAAAATATGGAGTTGGTTTATGACGAGTCACGGGTTGCAAAATCAAGGGCAAGCTTCGTGTTAGAGAAAAACGCACAACTGCTAATCTACAAATGGCTTAAGAGTCTGCGTTTCCCAGATGGACATGCATCGAACATATCAAGGCTTGTTAACATAGAGGACTGCAGATTGTATGGAATGAAGAGTCATGACTGCCACGTGTTTATGCAAACACTCATCCCATTAGCTTTTCGTGATTTGTTGCCAAAGGGAATATGGGATGCACTAACGGAGATCAGTCATTTCTTCAGAGATATATGCTCTAGCAAGATGAATGTTGAGCATATTGAGATGCTTCAAACGAATATCATCGAGACACTATGCAAACTTGAGATGATATTCCCTCCTTTATTTTTTGACTCAATGGAGCATCTCCCTATACATCTACCATTCGAGGCAAAAGCTGGAGGACCAGTCCAGTATAGATGGATGTACCCATTCGAACGGTGAGATATTACAGTTGCAATGGAATTCATATCTTAAAGTATTTTCTATGTTTTTCTTATTTGAAAATACTTGAATTGTACTTCAATGCAGGTACTTGTTTAATCTAAAAAAAAAGGTTAAGAACAAGGCGCATGTTGAGGCTTTGATATCTGAGGCCTATATTGTTGAAGAGATATCAACATTTATCTCGTACTATTTCGAACCTCATCTGAGAATAAGAATCAATCGCGTTCCACGGCATGACGATGGCGGTGAAGTGCCTTCCAGTGGGAACTTGTCAATATTCTCCAATACTGGACGACTCACACCTACAAATGCTGTAAGAGGAAGATATTTGTCGGAAATAGAATTCAAACAAGCACACAACTATGTTCTATTTAACTGTGATGAGCTGAGACCATTTATTCAGTAAGTCTATATATGTGTAATACTAATTAAACTTTGTCAGTAATATACTGTTAATTATATATTGTAATATCATACACTCATTATCACTTGCAGGCAACATCGACAATATTTGCTCTCCAATAACTCGCAGCTGACCGAATCCCAGATCTTTCAATTACAAGATGAACAATTTGCCATATGGTTCAGAACACATGTAAGCACTATCACAAACTCATTCTAACGTATGCATGTCATTACGAGATTCTCGTTCATTTACCGTGTATTGATGTACATTTAATTACATATATTTACAAGGTTTATCAAATGAGAAGGAGTACGCCCAAGTCATTGTCTTCACTAAGCCTTGGCCCTGAAAAAAAAGTTAAGTGCTACAACGGGTATTTTGTCAATGGATATGTTTTCCATACTGAAGAATACGGGCAAGGAAGAAAGACATACAACTGCGGTGTTTGTGTTAAGGGATCCACAAGTAGCCAATTAGAAGTTGACTACTATGGTAGATTAGAAGAGGTCGTCGAACTGCAATATCATAGCGAGCAGAATAAAGTGTTTTTATTCAAATGCTATTGGTATGACACGACGGACAGAGGAATCAGAGTTGATCCGCACCATGGTCTGGTTGAAATCAACTCAAAAGCTAGACTCCGCAACATAAACAATGTCTTTGTTTTCGCAAAGCAATGTCAACAAGTTTATTACACATACACCCCTTCATTTAGAAAGGATCGATCAAGAGTTGATTGGTTGTCCGTTTTAAAAACGAAACCACGGGGTCGTGTCGAGGTTGTTCAGGATGAGAACGAAGACACAAGTGTGCGAGATGAAGTCTTTCAAGTTCGTGAGCTGGTTGAACCATATCGAGTTGCTCTTTCGAGTGAATTGGAAGAAAATTCAAATTTTCGAGTTCTCGATGATAGTCTTGTTGATATTGACGAAGAGGAGTTGAATGTTGTTCTCAACTCAAGCGGACAAGCAAATGTTGATGAAGAAGATGATATCCATATTGAAGATTGCGATGAAGATGATGACAATTCAATTGATGAGGAAGAAGAAGAAAATTCCGACTAATTATGAAAATGAAGCCCTATGTAAAAACATTTGTCTCATGTAATTTAGATTATAGATGATGTATTTTGTAAAACAAAATATTTACTGTTTAATCAATATGGTTATTGTTTTATGTGATGGACAGTTTATCAGTTAAGTTTTTGCAGGAAGGTAAACAGGCAATACAAAGACAACCTTTCCTGCATAATGCAAACTTACCGACGTCCATACCGACGGATAACCAACCGTCGGTATCTCACAGAGAGTTCTAAATTAATTACGTGAAATGCCACCAACACCGACGACATTACCGACGGATTTACCGACACATACACCGACGGATTCTATTCCGTCGGTATATCACAAAGAGTTCGAAAATATTTACAACAAAATGCCACAATCATCAATGGGTATACCGACGGATTCTATTCCGTCGGTATCTCACAGAGAGTTCGAAAATATTTACAACAAAATGCCACAATCATCGACGGGTATACCGACAGATTCTATTCCGTCGGTATCTCACAGAGAGTTCGAAAATATTTACAACAAAATGCCACAATCATCGATGGGTATACCGATGGATTCTATTCCGTCGGTATCTCACAGAGAGTTCGAAAATATTTACAACAAAATACCACAATCATCGACGGGTATACCGACGGATTCTATTCCGTCGGTATATCACAGAGAGTTCGAAAATATTTACAACAAAATGCCACAATCATCGACGGCTTCACCGACGGATTCTATTCCGTCGGTATCTCACAGAGAGTTCGAAAATATTTACAACAAAATACCACAATCATCGACGGCTTCACCGACGGATTCTATTCCGTCGGTATCTCACAGAGAGTTCGAAAATATTTACAACAAAATGCCACAATCATCGACGGATTCACCGACAGATTTTTCAACGCTAATACCGACAGAATATTTCCGTCGGTAATTTATTACCGATAGAAATACCGACGGACCGCGCAATTTTCAAAGTGTGTGAATTAATGCGCCTCTGAACTTGTCATATTACCGATGGAATAACCGACAGACGTAGAAAAATATGGAGGGTTTTTAAAAATTCGATGCGAAATTCAAAAAATACCGACAGATTTTTGACCTGTTACCGACGGAATTTTTGACCTGTTACCGATGGATATTAGGTCCGTCGGTGATTCCGTCGGTAGAACTGCCCTATAAGTTCGAGCCCCCGCCGCTTCGCCTCATTTTTTCTTTTTCTCCCCGCGCCGCTTCTCTTCTCTTCTCTTCTCTTCTCCCCACGCCGCTGCACCTCAGATTTTTGAATCCTTCAAGAATTTCACCTTCAATCTCTAGCAAGATTTAGTGTTGTGAATCTTCCTCAAATTAAAAGGTATGTGTTTTTTTTCAATTTACTTTTAATTTATTTTAGTTGTTTTTATTTTTGTTATTTTGTTGTTTTGGTGTTTTTTTTGGTAATGTAGATAAAGTTTTGAATTTGTCACATTATTAAGGTATGTATATTTTGTTCCTTTTATTGATGTAGGTTTTTTTTTTGATTTTTTTGAATATTTTTTATTGTTTTGTTGTCATAATTATAATGATTAATTTGTTGAATTATAATGATTAATTTGTTGAAGTATAATTTGTTGAATTTATTGAATTAATTTTTTGTCATATTTTTTATTGTTTTGAATATAATTATTGATTAATTTGTTGAATTATAATGATTAATTTGTTGAATTATAATTTGTTGAATTTATTGAATTTATTTTTTGTCATATTTTTTATTGTTTTGAATATAATTATTGATTAATTTGTTGAATTATAATTTGTTGAATTTATTGAATTTATTTTTTGTCATATTTTTTATTGTTTTGAATATAATTATTGATTAATTTGTGAATTGTAATTGTTAACGTTGAATTTATCTTAGGATTAATAGTTGAATATGTTGGAATAATTAATATAGATTGGTTCAATTGGTTGTGGCTATTGTTAATATTTGCAGGTTTGTGGATTTGGGTAGTATCCAATATAGGGGAGGTGCTGCCGATTCTTTTTTAACTTTTGAATTTTATTATACAATTATTTATATAAAATTGTTTAGATGCGCAAAATAAAAACCAGAGCTGGTCGTTCACGTCCAGTCGATTCAAGTTCATCTAGCAGCGATGATGATGTTTCCTTAGGTGCCTCTCAAGAAGAGGCACCTACACCACCTGCGTTGTCAACCGATGCTGCCTCTTCCAGCGATGTTTCACATCGCAGAAGCGGCGTGCCTTCGCAGCGGAATCAATTTACCAGCAAGTACGAGGCACAGTGGAAGGACGATCTTTCAATGTAAGTTTGTTAAGGTTTTAGTTTTTTTTATATATAAAAAAAAACTAATTTAAAACATAATTTATGAAGTAATCACTATTTCATTAATTTCATTTCTTTTCAGGTTCACAAACATTGAGGCCGCCCGAGTAATATCATCGACGTTTAAAGCGTCGATGGAGATACCATTGTTTTAATGGAGTCAGATATCCAGACATCCTGAATGGATGCCTCAAATCAATGCATGGTTTCGTAGATTTGAGGTTCGTGTTAATTTATAATTTTCAGCTTATTTCTAATAAATTCTAGTTATAATTGTAAATAAATTATTAACATTTTAAAAAATTATTTTTTTATACACAACATTGATTCTGCTGGGACGATGAACATGACACTGTTGTGAGGAGGGTGTGGGAAAATCACGCGGCAATTAGGTAACATCGAAAACAATACGACTTTTTTTTTACATAATTATTTATGTTTCGAAATGTAATTTTTTCATGCGTGAATTAGGTTGCGTGATTTTTGGTATGACACCCAGAAAAAAGCAAAAAAAACAGCGAGGGATAAGGGGTTCCAAGGCTGGAACGATGTTGCGGTTTGGAGGGATTTCAAACCAATATACATCCCGGAAGATATATGGTCGCACTATCTTCAGCACATGACATCTGAGCGGTTCACTCGACGCTCACAGTCCGGTGCTGGCAACCGGAATCGGCCAATTCATGGCTCGGTGACAACGCACACCGGCGGCTCCGTTCCGTTTGCTGCACATGCGAAACGGATGGTAAGATTAATTTAAATGAAATATATCGTTCAATTAATTTGTTGTTAATACATTTTTTTCATTATAGGCTACGTCTCTTGGACGTGAGCCGAGCCCTATGGAGCTGTTTGTGGAGACGCACGTGCGGAGTCATGACCGCCAAAAGGGGACGCAACAGTTCGTTGACAACCGTGCTCAACATTTTGTGGTATGTTTGTTCAACCATTTTATTTTGTAAGTTATTATTATGTTTATTGAATTGAATATGATGATTTTTTTTCAGGAGACCTATAATAATCGGTTGAGAGAGAGATACGGGGACGATCCTTCGACCCATTCGAAATTCGATCCGGATTTGTGGATGGAGGCTGGATCGTCAGGTGGACCCAATAAAAATCGGGTTTACAGGCTCTCCAACACTACTGCCGCCAACTTGCGGTCGACTGGTACTGCTTCAACCACTGGGAGCTCCCAATCTGTATCGAGCTCCCAATCTAAGGAGTTTGTGGCCTTGCAGCAAAGGTGCGACCACCTATCAGAGGCGTACACACAACTCAAAGAAGAGCAAAGATTGGCGAACGAACAACACAGTGCAGAGTCTGAACAACAAAGAGCGGCCTATGAAGAGCTTCGTCAAATGGTCATGAACATGACACAAGGTGGAACATGTGCGCCTAGTCCTTTTTGGTCGCCTAACCCCCAGCCTCCTCCTCCTCCTCCTCCACCACCTTTATATTAATTTTTAATAAACATTATTTACATTTTAAATTTTGTTTAATGTTTTTTTGAAACACATTCATTTTGTAATGAATATTATTTCACTTTGAGTTTTTGTTGTTTAATATAAATTTTATTTGCATAATTGGTTTATATTACCATTAATGTATATTATTTTTTCTAAATAATTAAAAAACAATTAAAAAAAAACAATTACACAGGGATTTACCGACGGAATAACTCCGTCGGCATTAAACAGTGTCTGCCACCATCTTCACCGACATATTCACCGACGGATTATTTTCATCGGTATAAATTTACCGACGAATTTACAGACGGAAATATTCGGTCGGTATAAAATATCACCGACACTTTTGCCGACGGAGTTAGTCCGTCGGTATTTACATAACACCGACGGAATATTTTCCGTCGGTATATTCCAAGCGGGAAACTTTTTTTTTTGGCGCGCGGTCCGTCGGTAAAACCGTCGGTAAAAGTTTTTTTTTAATTTCCGACCGATATAACGACGGAATGTGGAATCACCGACAAAAGGTATTCCGACGGGATTATTCCGTCGGTAATATAGTCGGTAAATAATTTACCGACGAACTTTCTATCACACACCGACGGAATATATCCGTCGGTAAAACTGTGAAATCTTGTAGTGTATTTTTAGGTGAAAATGAAAAACTGTTTAGTGATTTGAAGAACGAAGAACCAATTAAAATTTAATTAGAAATCTAAATTAATGGAATAGATTGATTTTGTGAAAGGCTGTACCAAGTGTCAAGGTTGTGGTGGCCGTGGCTATGACATGCTCCAAATTGGACTAAGAATAATGGCTGCACAATTTTATTATACTATAGTGCATAATGCACGTACCTCTCTAATTATTATATAGGGCAAATTTAGCAAAAAAACAGATCAGAAGGTGGGTCCTGGCTATGGGCATATCATGCTTCAGAAAAATGCATCTGCCTGATAAATTATGTTTGTTATCCCTGCTTCGAATCAAGTTATAGGTGATTTCTGGGAAATGAGGAACTATATACGTGAAGGCAGGGTTAATGGAGCACTCACTGCCATCAAATTCTTGAGGATTCTGGACTCACAATCTACTTCTATATATCTTTAATGATTTGATCATAAATAAAAGGACCCTAAATAGCAGTGGACCTGTGGAAATCCTCGAGGGATTGCATTTCCCTAGTATTTCACCAGAAACATAGAAAGCATCATTCTAGAGCAAAGCTGATGAGAAAAGATGTGTTGAGCAACAGACATACGGGAGTCGATCTGTCCCAGTGTTATTTTCAAAGTTTCTGCAAGTTCAATAGGATTCTGCGTTAATGTCTATATATGGATTGATTGAATCGAAAGAACAGCTGAACTAACAAGTTTATAAACTCTTTGAAGCATCCTTGAAGATAGATATCTATGCAAAACTATGGAATTTGAGTTAAGGATGCTTGAGGACTGCTTCATCGGCTTCTGGGGACAAAGATCTCATATCTTCGTCTGGTTTAATCATGGGGTGTGCTCAGAAGGAATTATACTCGTCAGCTTTTTCACTGTTTATATATATATATATATATATATAGTTTTTGTTACATTTGGTCTTGAAGTAGCTAGATCAGTATATTGTCTTTGATATCCTGAAAGTTTTTCTCCAGATTGGCATGATCTTGGAAATAGTAAACCGGTTCCGATACATGCATGATTAAAGAAGATAGGAAACATACAGAACAGGTCAATGTCACAGCACTTTGGAATTCTATTCTTTAGGGATATGCTGTAGCGAGGAAAAAAGAGCTGCTGTTAGTATCATGATTTAAAAAATCCATTGCTCTGCAGGTGCTTGTATTGATTTATTTATTTTTTAGATTAACGTGGAGTAGCTTCAATGCATCTCAATATCTCACTAATTTTATAGATTTTAAAGTTAACAATTATATAAACTTCTAGTAATTTTAAAATTTATAAGACTCGAACTGGTAATCTTTACTGATTCTATAGGTTTTAAAGTTAACGATCATATAAGCTTTCAATCATCCTGAAATTTATGAGACTCGAACTGATAACTTTTAATAAACAAACCCAAAACATGATTAATTAAACAAACTCGAAACTTGGGATTCAAGTTCATGGTTTGGTTGTTATTGGTGAATTTGCTGAAGTTCGAACTTTCGTGGAGCTTGAAGCACCACCAAAGAAAGTTATTAAAACCATCCCGGTGATTATTCTTTTGAGTTTAGGTAACAAAACCATGGCAATACTTAGACTCTGTTTGTCTACGCGGCTGTGGCTGCGTTTTATTTAAAACGCAGTTTGCAGCCGTTTGATAATGAAAAAAATCGATTTATTGTGCATGGAGCCCATGTGATTTTTACGTTCAAAACGTTGTAAATGAAAAGCTATGAAATCCTGCTTTTCACGCACTGTAGACTTTAAAAAATAACGAACAGTGCAATTCACTGTACTGTTCACGAGTGAATTGCACTGTTCACATGAACAGTGCAATTCACTTGCGTTGTCCCCATAGGTTTTTTTTTTTTTTTTTAAGTGTGTTAATTGTATTAATTTTTTTTTAAAAAAACTAGTTTAGAGTGAATTAAATTCATTCGCACGGTGATGTGAATAATTTTTTTTCTTGAAAAATTAATATAGAGTGAATTAAATTCACTTGCATAGTAATATCAATTTTATATCTGATAATATTTTATCTAATTTTATTACACGCTCAAAAAATTATGAAAACTGTAGTTCTTATCGGATGAATTTTGTACGTAATGGAATTATAAATAGTTTAATGGAATAATAAAAAATATTTTATATAAAGTATTATTTATTTCATGATGTAATAGGAGTAATTAATTTTATAATATTTAAATTTAAAACCATCAATATTAATATATATTTTTTAAAATTATTTTATAACTTTAATTTCAACCACAGTTTTAACCAAACATCTATTTTTTAAAACCAATCTTAATTAAAAATATTTTTTATAAAATATTTTTTTTAAAATTATAACCATAATAGTTACCGCAATACCAAATACATTTATTTAAAGACAAGTTTTTGGTTTTGTCTCCTCAAACCAAACACAATAATGTTTCTTGCGTTCTGTACAAACCATGATTATTCATTTGTTTTTCTTTCTTGCGCTGGCAACTCAAAGGTGTACAAGGCTGACCCGGTTCCTTGGATCTCAATACAGCATGAAGGTTTTTTTTTTTATTATTATTAATATGGATATGCAGGTTAACTTATATATATTTTTATTAATTTTATGAATCATAAAATTAATAATTATATAAATTTTTAGTAATTTTTAAATTTATAAAACTCTAACTAGTAATTTCTAAAAAATAAATATAAAATCTGATCAATTGAGTTAAATTATTCATAATTATATGAAGGCTTTTCTTATTAATAAAAGTTAAATTATCATGTTCTACGTTTTTAAATATGAAAACCTCCAGCAGGATCACGATTTAAGCTTGAAAGAAATCATTTTGGGGCATAATATAGGACAAGAACTACATAAATATATTCAAGAAATGCAATGTTTAAGCACCTTCAAGTTTCGACCATTTATTTTTCCTTGGTAAACATTGACGAGCCCCTTGAAATAAAGAATCATTCCCCCTGGTTAATGTGGTTCGAAAACCATGTCCTGAGTGGCTGGATGCTCATTAAGACACCGTTATTAGTGGATCACTCTCCGTCTTTCTAATTATGATATTTTTCACTATCAAAAAATAATAAATACAGAAATACGAATAAACTTTTTCATTATTATATTTTTTAATAAACACATATGAAATATTTTATTGATAAAACTATTAAATCTAGTAGTATTTATTCTTTTCTTTCTTTTCTTGTCACCTCTCTCGTTCTCTCGACCCCAGTATATGCTTCGAAGAACTTTCTTGGGGTTTCGAATCATGATTCGAATAGAGAATGAAAAGTCTTGTTATCTTCGAGTGCTTCAGTGGCAATCATTTACTCTCTTGTATGATTATCATGATGCCTAATCCCCATGAGCATGATCCTTTTAACGATTAGATCATGGGAAAATGGAGGAAGCATACTCTATACTTGAAATATTTTAGATGATAACAAAAAAAAAGAAAAAAAAAGATTTATAGCCCATCATTTAATGACAACTAAGAAACCCATGCAATGATTCGGCATCATGGAAATTCTCTTTTGCCAAATCTCTCTAGCTGACTGGTGCAGACATTGGAAACAATGTCCAAGGAAAATCATTTTATTTGTTTGTTTTCTTCAAGATACAGCAACCGAAGCATCAAAATGATTCTAGATGCCACGAGGTGTGTTTAACAATATAATTTATCGTCATAAATGGTGTTCATGTCTGCAAGAACATGGTTAATTTATACGTGTCGCTTGGACTTTCAAGGAAGGAGATGACTCAAATCTTTTCAGGCATGCAAGAACCCTACAATGAAAACTGGAAATCCAATTTTGAAGGGTTTACTTTGACACCAAGAAAATCAATTTTGCGTGTGCGTGTGCGTGTGCTTGGAGCATCATGCGACAGACATGATTAATAAGTAGGCATGCATCCCATGTTCAACTCATGGAGTTCTATGCATGTAGGAAGAGAGGAGGAGGAGAATTTTCATTCCTCAATAGATTAGATTATCAAAGTTTCATGAAAAGGGAAACGACAAATGTGACTTTATTGCATATTTCATCCTGAAAAAATTATGACAAAGAATAAGTGGGGTGAACTATACATCCCAAAACCTTCCCCATCTAGGAAAGTTTTGTGTTAGCTCCTCTTTACAATCCAGCTAATTGGATATTAGCCCTCCAATGACAGAGTTCCCCATAGAAAATCTGATTATTCAAAAATGAACCATTATAAATATTCTTGTGAGACTGCTGAAGAAACTGATGGAAGAAATCCTTAGTCTCCCTGAATCCAACTTGAGGCGCGATCCTAAAAAATGAACCATTTATGCCTACAGTCTCCATTGAATATAAATTAGGTCATCTCCTTTGACAAATATGCACTGGCACTGGGTATTATTCAGGATGATCATCTTATGAGTATGACCAGGTTCATGTACTTCTCAATGGTTCATCTAACAGTTGCAAACACTCTTGCGGATTGGCATAAAAATAATCTTCATCCTTTGGTTTATCCGGTATGACGACTCGCATCTTTGGGCTACCCATCCGATCAGCATGAGTTTCCTTCACAGTAGAGGAGAATTCATCCCAGCTCAATGACCCTTTGGTGTATTCATCTATTAAACCTACCAGAAGCTTTCTGTCCAACAAACTAGTCTTCTTGAACCCCAAGAATCTGGAAGTCATCAAAAGACAAGAGAAACTTGTCATCTTCAATTGATGTTTTCTTTCCTTCTTTCATTTTTCTTAATGGAACTATGGACAGTACAATGTACACTAAATCTATCAACTATAAACTCCAAATTATATATCAACAAGCCCTTCAGTTACAGATAGCATTCTTCTTTTTTACAGATTATTCCTGAAGTATTGGCGAGGGAAATTATGCTGCGCATGGTATCAGGGTTACATCAGATAATTTAGGACATTTTAGTTCATTTTATATTGCAATAACTCTCAGTTCAGTTGGGAATCTATATTAGACGTGGCAGCAATAAATTACCTGCGATGACCTTCAACAACTTTTGCCATATTGCCATCATATGTAGGAACAAATATGTCACTCTCTAGGGACACCAGATAATCTAGTGCTGCCATTTGAGATGAATGGTTCTGGAAAAACTTCAAATCTGATGGTTCCAAAAGATCCTCTTTCCTGACCTGTTCCATGTTAGAAGGATGGATTATTTCAAGGCATTCCTTCATACAGAAGTTAGAAGAAGTTGCTGCTTTTTTCTACTTACCAAATTAGGAAAAGCTTCAATCAAAGTCTTCATCCTTCTTTCCCCACCATATATTTCTCCGGCAGCAATATAAATTTGAACATTACGATCAATTCCAAGTGCAGTTAACACGTGGGCAGTTTCCTCAGGAGTCAAAGGACACAAACCTTCTTTCCTTTTCATTTCAGAATTAATAACTTTTTCCTTCCACCAGGGATAAGCATATCTGACCAAGTGAAGTTTGTGAGAGTTAGTTGTGTCTGACATTAAAGGCATATTAACAAAGTATCAAAGAGAAATTACCTCATTCTTGTCAGTTTTTCTACTTCCTCATCATTGCAACCATGAGTGCAGCCAGAGAAAGCCAACATGTCCATTTCATATCTGAGATGAAGCACCAAGAAAGGGCCTTTCTCCCTCAATATCTTAACAACCTTTCTACCCAGTTCTACTATCTTTGACGTAAACTTGAAAGCATTAAAATTTACTCGGCAGCGCAACTTTTGAATCTCAAGAGGAAGTCCATTATTAGCAAGGCGAGCATCTGTTTTGTTCAAATGTACGACTTTGAACTTTTGCAGCAGAGGAAGGATCTGTTGGCAAACACTTTAGAAAATTAGTCGCATTAGTCCAAATACATCAGCAAAATAAAAAGGGAAATGAAAAGGCTAATGCTCACTTTACAATTCTAGAATTCTAGTGTGCACTCACCTGATGGGTGTAGTAAGAAATGTTTGACCAGCTAACAGGAGGTAATGAGTAGAACAATCCCAATTCTACTCGTGTTTTGAGCCTAGGCGGTAGCTCTTTCAATATACGAACCTCACCCCTCAAGGAAGCGATGAAATGATGAACATCAAATATGTCTTGAAACTCACTGCCTCGCAATGAAATGAATGAATTGATCAGACAAATTGTAGGAGTGTTTTTCAAGACTTTATACTACTGAATTTACCTTGGGTCATTCCAAAATGAGGTTTTATCCAACTCTGGGACTATAAGAGTAACATTTAGAAATCTTGCAATAGCGACCATGTCACATATCTGCATTACGAGTCCAGAAGTGACAATATATCAAATGGTTATAGCAGCAAACTAGATAGGACATGCATAATCAAAACGCAATTTCAGTATTGATGATTTATTATTTAAGTCGCAATCAACTCACTGCTGCTCGCATTTGGTTCAGTCCTCCATTGCAGGAAACCATGAGATACCCATTATTCTTATAAACTCCTGCAAGCAACAATTACCAAACTTAGGAATAAGAAGAGAAAAGAATCAGATTTTTCAAGGAAAACTAAAATAACAAAATTAGAAATGATATACGATACAAACAAATTGAAAATCTTGAGCATATCAGCAATGGTACAGAAACATTTATTATAGTCATGAGCAGCAAATCAATCCATGATAGACAGAAAAAAAATAATGTATGAACAGTATGAAAGGACAATAACTCATCAAATCAATGATCTCCAATTAATAGCTGGAACAAATTGATGAAAGCAAAGAATATACAAAACCAAAGCACATGATTTTTCTCTACTTTAATGAATATCAACAACCTTTTCCAATGTAAATGCTCAACAATAACTAGGCTGAAATTGATGAAATTATGAACTTACTCTTTGGAGGAAGAATAACTTCGGCAGGAACAGAAATTAACTCAACATCTTGATGACTATAACAAGATGTCCAACTCTTTAACAATGTCGGGCCCCAGGTCTCTCCCAGTGACATCAAATGAACCACACAAGTCCATAACAATACAGTTGTGATTGCCCTTATCATCCATAGCTTCATTGGAGACCTTGAAACCACAGAAGTTTTCAACTTTTTAAACTTTCCACCACCACATAATTTCAATTTCATCTCCCATTCCTCACCAGAGTCCTCTGTCTTCCACATTTTTAACATATTTTCCCTCCAATATCACCAAACCCAATTTAACAATCCCTAATATGTGTCAAATTTAAGATTTAACACAATAGAAGCTCTCTCTTTCCCTCCTTGATCCTTTGTATCTAAATGAATTGTCAGATAATGCTCACCCTTACAGAGACTACGAGATTCTTTGAGCTTGATTAAGATAATAATAAAAAAAAACTTGAAGCTCTAAACCCTTCCTTGTTTATATAAACTTCTTTTTTTCAATTAAAATAATCAAAGACACCAGTTTCATGTTCTTTCATTACTTTAATCTCCAAAACACCAAACTTTGTCAGCTTACACAACTCTAAAACAAATAACTTCAGTATCCAAAGAAAACCCAGAAATGAGATGCAAGAATTTCTGCGAAATCTTGATAATCAAAAATCACAGTTTGAGCTCAATATTGACAATCTCTCATAAAAAGCTCACTGGTACGCCAATGAGGTGTAGTTAAACTTGAAAAGAAGAATGTGGGTTTTGGAGACGGAAAGATATGTAAAGAGGAAGAGTTTTGTGGTAGTATTTTCCGACGAGATTTGCCAGAGAAACTAGTGGGAAAATCAGAGAGAGAGGGAGGGGTAGGGGGCAGTAACTTAAAGGAGCGTGAGTGTTGATGGTTTTAACCGCTCCAATGATAAAGTGGAAACCATTGTTTTTCTTTATTATTCATTTTGTCTATGTTAGAATATCATTTATGAATCTCTTATTTAAGAAAAGAAAATCCTGACAACATATTGCTTGAAAATCTTTTTTCAAATTTCTTGTTGGATAAATTTTAAAAAATTTCTTACAAAATAAGTATTTTTGCTAGGAAAATTTTTAGTTTTTAGCAAGAAAATATATTTTTTATGGAATTCATTTTTTATGGAAAGTATTTTTCAACAAATAAATCAGAAAACATCAATTTTGGATTAATTTTTTAAAATTTAGATAATATCATTCATGATTTATTTTTTACCTTTAATTTTTCTAATATATTTTAAAAATATAAAAATTTCAAAAAATATTATCTCTTTTAAATTTATTTAATTTTTTTTAAAATTTAGCTATTTCCTGATCTTTTTATATTTTTTATAATTTTTATATTTTAAATTTAATTTCAAGTAGATATATAAAAATGAGAAAAAAAAAATGAGTGTGAGCCAAAAAAATAGAAAAGAAAAAAAAATGATAAGAGGAGGAGAGAAAGAAGAAAATTTGAAATGAGGAAAAAAAAAAAAGAGAAAGAGAAAGAAAGAAGTAAAAAAACAGATGTTCTTATTCAATATTTTTCATATCCTAATATATATATATATATATATATATATATATATATAGAGAGAGAGAGAGAGAGAGGCCACTTTCTTCTTCTTTTTTTTTGTATAAATATTTGTTTGAGAATGTGGTTGAGATTTTTTTTAAAATATATAAAAAAATTTAATTTAAAAAAATTTGAAACAGTTGCTAAATGCATCTTTTTTCCCTCTCAAACGAAGGGGATGCCATATTATTGGGAAAAAGAATCTATCTAAAATATAATAATATATATAGCTCTCTCAAAACAAAAGAAAAAAGGAAATGAAAATGAAAACCTAGTTAACCATACAACTATAGTTGGCTTGGAGCGTTGTGATGCTTCTTCTTGATTCAAACTTAATGACGTGATTTTGGTTGCATTCATTATGAAATTATAAATCAAATTACATCTTTGTTTTAGAACTTAAAAAACCTGATTTGCGTACAATTTTAACTTTCATTTCATATTTGGATCGATTCATTTTTATTTTCAGTATCAAAGTTTCTTTTCCAAATTTTTAGCTAAATTTATTTCATTTAATAACATGCATAATGTTTATATTTTGCATCTGTTTATTATTTTATATATATATATTTATTTGTTTTTGGGTGATCTCATTTTATGGTTTACATGTGTTTATTGTATTGTTTTTTTAGATTAATATGGGTGTTCGGATCAGTTTGGGCACATCTCGACTAATCTCACAAGTTCTGAAATTAATAGCCAGGTAAGCTTCCAGTGGTTCCGAAATTTATGGGACTCGAACTAATGACATCTAGAGAACAAATCTAAAACCTGATCAGTTAAGCTATACCCTTTAAAATTATATGTTTATTGTTTTTAATACATGCGCTACGTGTTTTCATGCATTTATACATATAAAAAGTGTTGTATACATTTTTATTGCATATATATATATATAGATGAAGATTTGTGAGGGATAGTGACCAATGATAGTAGTTTGAATATGCGTCTTTGTGATTATGAGTTTAGCTTTAATGTCGTCACTTTTTTTTTTTACCCATCTTTTACGAACAAGTTTCCAAAAATATGCATTTTCATTGCAATTATGCCAGATTGCCTCCATTTCCTAAACTTTGACCCTTTTGCTTGTCGTATACATGTTAACGAATTTTAAAAAATTGAGATATTTCAAAAATAAAAAAGAAAATCAAAGAAAAAAACAATAAAATACAAAGATCAGTGAGTTTTAAAATAATCAATGAAGGAAAGATAGATCAAAATAATCAGTAAACAATAAAATACAAAGATCAGTGAGTTTTAAAATAATCAATGAAGAAAAGATAGATCAAAATAAACAGAAGGTTTTGGCCTCCTCTCTAAGCAACTAAGAGATAAGGGAATAAGGATAAAAAATACATAAAAAGTAAATTAAAAAAGAGAGTAGAAGAGAAGATAAGATACGAAGGAATACAAAATAAAAAAGGGTATAAATAGAGCTTGACCCATATAATGAAGTGGGTGCACTAATATAAAATTATTAAATATTAATGAAAATATCGATAAAAAAAATATTGTTTGTAAATTACCATAAAATTTACCGAGAAAACATCTCATCATTGTTTCTTTTAGTATTCATCGATGGAAAAAACTCAGTGAATACGTAAGGAATTACCGGTGGAATTTAGAGAATGAAAAAAAAAATTAAGTAGGTATTCCCTTGTTAATTTCATTGGAAAATTTAACGTGTTAATATTTCTAATGGAATTCTCAATAAAAAATTATTGTCACTAATTTTTGTTGGGGAATTCATTGGTAATATTTAAGTTATAACCTGCCACATGAACCCCCCCTATTTTTCCTTCTTCTTTCTTTTTTATATAGAAAAAAACATCTTTCCCCGTCTTATTTTGTCACAAATCAAGCTTTTATAATCACAAATTTTGTCACCTTAACATTTAGTTTGTGAGTATCCTTGTATTGGTTCAAATTTTTTTAAAAAATTTACCACATGAAGAAAGCAAACCTACCCATTTTTTGTTATAGCCCATTTAATTATGTTAATGTTTTGGCATTTTTGTGTAGTATATGTAGTTTCTTTATGTATTTATTTATTTTATAGCTTTTTTCTACAAATATTTGTTTCATAAATGCATGATTTGTACATGTTAGGGTTTGTTTGAGATTTTAAAAAATTATATTTGTTTGTCATTTGATGAAATTGAGTTTGATTTTGTAATTTAGGTGTTTTATAATGAAAGAAATAATTGGTTATTTAATGGGTACGTTTCACATTTTATCAATTTTATTGTTAAGTTAAAAATTTTAGTAAATTTGGAGGAATTTGGACTTTTTAAGAAAATTAATATTGATTAAAGGGTATTATTAAAATAGATTGAATAAGTTTAAATTAAGCCAATGATAGCTAATTAGTTGGGTATCGATAATTTGTTTAGTTCACATTATTAATTAATACTTGTTGTCATTAATATTTTATATAGGTTTCATATAAGTAATGGATAATCATTCTTGGATGTATCGAGTTTCATGTAAAGGGTTGTGCAGGATAGATTATTGAAATAAAGTTCGGGGTTTTATTAATTACGCATATCTAATTCAAGAAATATTAGTGGATGGGGTATTAAATGTCCATGTAAAGGGTGTAAAAATAAAAAAAAATTAAATACAGATGTTGTTACAATGCATCTTCTCTAAAAATGATTCATTGGAAAATATTCATGTTAGTTTGCACACGGAGAACCCTATGTTCTAGCAACGTGCATGTAGTTATAGATGAGAATAGTAAACCTTATAGGAGTTTGATGATGGATGCAATGTGAATGAATCAAAGTTATACAGGTGAATGTTCAAGTGTAGATGAAGAACCAAATACAAACGCAACTAGGTTTTTTCAACTTTTGAAAGATTTTGACGAACCATTATAGGATAGTTGTATAAATCATAGTAAGTTATTATTCATTACACAAGTGTTCACCATCAAGTCAGATCATGGGCTAAGTGAGGCCGGTTATAATAAAATTATCGAATAGGTAAGAAGCATTTTATCAATCGTTGCAAAGGTGTTCACCACATTAAATTACTAGTCATTGCATAGGTGTTCACTATCAAGTCAGATCATGAGTTGAGTGAGGTTGGTTATAACAGAATCATCGAATAGGTGAGAAGCATTTTACTTTAAGGGAAGATGTTGAAAGAGAACTTATATACTGCTAAATTCATGATGAAAACCTTAGCCTAAGATGCTAGAAAATTGACATGTGTCTAAATTTCTGCAAATTATACTACCATGAAAATACAAATTTTACCTAGCGCATAACCGATAGGCATGCTCGGTATAAATCTAACGCTAGTAGGGGAAGGAATCTTGTTTCACATAGAAAACTGAGATACTTCTCAATCACTCCTAGGTTGCAAACCATATTCATGTCTCCAGATACTACAGAGCACATGATGCTCGGTATAAAGTTTTTTGATAATAAAGCTTGGAAGCAGTTTAATAGGGTGCATCTTTGATTTTCAATGAAACCACAAAATGTACATCTTAGGTTATGTATAGATGGATTCAATCTATTTGAATCATTTATCATACCCTATTCTTATTGTCCAGTGATACTCATAATTTACAACTTGCCACAAGAGATGTATATAAGGCCAAATTTCATGTTCTTATTTACGGTCATACCCAATCCTAACAATCCAAGTAGGAATATAGATGTTTATCTTCGATTGTTGATTGATAAATTGAATCAGTTGTGGTTATTCAGGAATTTAATGTATGATGTCTCAAGGAAACATAATTTTTAGATTAAGGCAGCTTTGATGTATCATTGATTTTCTTAGTATATAATGGTTTCTGGTTGAAGCATGCATAAAAAAAATTAGCATGTCCATAATTTATAGAAGATAACAAGGATTTTACCTTAACAAATAATGGTAAAACATCTTTTTTCTATTCTCACTAGATGTTCTCGTTAATATTTTTTTCATCTTGGATGACTTTTATCAAAATTATAGTGAGGGGACTATATTTGACTGAAATTGAATTCAAACATGCATATAATTATATGTTATTGAATTGCAATGAATTGAGACCTTTTATTTAGAAAGTACAATATTAACATGTTGCTAATTTAAAACAATTTTCTCTTATACTCTCATATTAACTAATAGATTGAATAATTCTTTGTAGGCAACATTGTTAATTTTTACTATCCTAAAATTTACACTTGACTGAATCTTAAAATTTTCAATTACAAAATGAATAATTCACCACGTGATGTAAGACAAATCTAAGTAGTACTTAATAATTCTTAACTCTCATAATACTTAGTTTTATTACATCTTCCTCTTTAATTGTTAATGGTTGTAATCTTGAAACAAGTTTCTCAAATAGGATGTAATGCTAGTGGTAGTTTGAATTTACTATGTCTAGGTCCTGAAAGAAAAGCCAAGTGTTATAATAGGTATACCTTTCATACTAAAAGTATGTTCAGGACAGAAAGACCTATAATAGTGGTGTTTATGTTAAATGATCAATTTTAAATAAGTTTGAAGTTGATTACTTTAGAGAATTAAAAGAGGTGGTTGAATTGTAATATCATAGCAAACAGAATAAAGTCTTTTTATTCGAATATTATTGGTATTGTTGTGTCGTGCACAACATCGAGTGACGGATCATGCCTCTTAAGAAATGGTAAAAAAAGGATTTTAAGTTTAATCATAAAATTATGATTATAAGGTTTAGGAGTCGTCATCAAGTATTATGGTCACTAGAAAATCTAATGGTTTGCAAGAATTTGGGTAAGGGACTAGTTGTGTAAAGAGAAGATGCATCACCCCCAATGCACATTACCTAAGATAAGTTGTATTGTTGTTTGATTATTTTTCTAGGCCATGTTCCTATCACTTGGTTTTTTCTAAGATCCAAGGCAAATCTCCCTTCGTAAGGAAGTATCTACCTTATTAAGATAAATCCTAATTGTTCTAAAGTCTAAACTTATTTATTTCTTGAATTTAGCTAAGATCTAGCTTTCCAAATAACAAACTAATTATAATGAGATTTTTTTTATTGTATTTTGGTCAAACTCTAATGGATAATTGTATATCGGTTATGATATCCATTTTCATATTTTTAAAAACCTTTAGGACTTGGCCGTATGCATGAAAACCAAACACATTTTTTGTTTTTGATATGAAAGTTTATTTTTTCATTTTTTAATTTTTTTTGAAGTTTCAGAGAAAACATGATATTTTTATTACCGGATCTATATTTTACAATGTAAGTTTGTAGCCTGATATTTTGCAAAATAGTTGGAAAAACATGCGAGGGGGCCATAAATATTTTTAAAGTGCTCTTTGAAAAATTTGAATTTTTTTAAATATTATTATATTATTAAATTATTTATTTATTTATTAAGTGGGCTAGACCCGGTCAGGTCGGGTTGGGCCAACTAATGGTCCAATAGACCTTTTTTTTTTAATGTTAGGTCAGGCCTGGAGCCCAATGCAATCGGGTTGGGCTGATAAAAGGCCCAACTTTCCCCCTTTTTTTTTTTTTTATGTTTAGGCTAGACCTGGCTCAACCATCTAGGCCCGGCTAAAATAGGTACAGGCCCATATGGTCGCTAGCTTAGCCCAACGACCATGTTAATTAAATTGCCTTCTACATGTAATGGCTTGTTTTATGGAAGGGGGAGAAGAGATTTACCTAGAGTAAGGGTCGTGGCTGGTGGTCCTGCTGGTGACGTACGATGTGATTGGAGGTGGAGAAGCCGGTGGCTGGTTTTTGTTACTAGAGGAGAGGCTGATGGAGATTATTGTGCAGGGGAGAGAAGGGAAGCTAACGACGATTGCTCATGTTACCGATGAGAAGATGAGTTCGTGGAGGAGGTTAGGTCGTTGTTGGTCACAATGGTTGTGGTTGAAGAAGCCAAAGATGTTACGGCAGAGGAGAAAAGGAAGAGACTAAAAAATGATGAAAAAAAAAATAGGGGGAAGGGTTGAGCTTCTTTCAACTTTGCACTTTAATTTCTTGTTCTTCAATGTCGGGAATCCACCTCTATTTATAGGGGGTGAAAGAGGGATATTTTATCTTTATTAGTGACAAATCTTAGCCTTTGGTTTAAGCGAGAAGGATTCAAACCATTAGATCAAATGTGTCATCATGGCCTGTAAAAATAGCTGCAAAAAGGTTGGTCGAGTTGGTCACCTTGAGGCAGTAGCTGTAAGGGCAGTTGGTCGGGAAGGCCTACTATGACGTGCAATACAATATCAGGCCATCATGGTGGTGTATGGTTTGTCTGATTTAGTGGGGGAGAAGAAGTATTAAAATGCCCCTGAAAAATATCCACTCGAGCAGCTTTTTCAGGTGAAACGAAAGAAAAAAAATGAACAGTAACCAGACGACAAGTCGTCTGGTCTTCTTTTTTTGTCAAAACAGTGTTGTTTTGGCTTTAGGGTTTTCATTTAGGATTTGGTCAAATTCAATTTAGTCCTTCAAGTTTTGATTTCTTTTAATTACACACTTGATTGGTTTCAAACTTTTTATTTTATGCAATTTTGCCCCTGTTGAATTTCAACATCAGCCCCGAATTTCAATGTCATTTTTATTGTGGTATTTGGTTTTGGATTTATACAAATCGACCATCAAACTTTTAATTTTTCTAAAAGGTTATTAGCTGTGAATTTTTTCAATTTAACCCTTAATTGACTTTAAACTTTGATTTTCTTGCAATTTTACAATTGATTTCAACCAATTGACTTTGTAAAAATTATATTTGATCCTCTAAAATTTCAATCAATTAAACCCAAATTAAGTTTTCAAACTTAATTTTTCACCAATTAAATCCCTAATAATATTAATTTGGCCCATTTAAAGTATAATTAAGTCCTTACACTTAATTAAATCATTTAATTTGACTCAAATTAATTCTTAAACATAATTAAACTTTTAATTTGGCCCATGATTAAATCAAATTAGCTTATTAAAAGTCTAATTATGTCCCTGGACTTAATTTTTATGCAAATTCATCTAATAATTATTTAATTTGACCTTGAATCCGTATTATCTCTCCAGTATTGGGTATAATAAGGTACGATTATGCTCTTAATTCCATCCAAAATTGTAGGTTGATTCTTTTATATATTTGAAATCCTCCCTAGCCTGCTTTTACTAAATTGCCAGTCTTCTTGCTATTATTACTTTATTTTTTATTTTTTATTTTTTATTTTTTATTTTAAAATAAAAGAGGTAATTTTAGGGGGAATAACTCAAAAATAGATTATGACAAGTATGATACCACCGATAAACATTTATGCATTGTTTTTTTTACCACTGGAACTTATAAGAGATGATTTTCATTAAGGCACCATTTTGTTTACTGGAAATAAGTTTTTTTTTTGAAAAATAGTTTCATGGAAAGGGGATTTTGAAAGTAAATTATTTTTTAATATTTGGTAATGTCATGGAAAATAAATTAAAAAATATTTTTCAGTGTTTAGTTAAGTCACGAAAAATAAACTGGAAAATAACCTATTAGTGTTTTAATTTTTTTTAAGTTTATTAAAATAATAAGGACCAAATTTGACAGATAAAATATTGAAAGAGAATGAAATTAAAAAAAATAAATCTAATTTCATAAATTATCTCAAATAAAGCAACCAGCAATAAAAAGAATGGAGACAAACCTAATAGATAAAAAAACAAAAATTCAAAGATGATGAAATTAAAAAAATATATTCCAATTTCATAATTTATTTCTAATAAAACAAATAGAAATAAAAAAATAGGGACTAAATATGTTAGATAAACAACCTCAATTAAAAAAATAATAGGAGAAAAACAAATAACAATCAAAAGAATGAATACTAAAGCTGATATAAAAACCATATTATATCAAATTCTAGGGGAAGAAATTGAAAAAATAAAAAATAATAATTTAAAACAAAATATATAGCAATCAAAAGACTGATGATTAAATTTGATATAATCAACAAATAACAAGATATTTTTTAGTTTTTCATAAATTCCGGAAAGTGTTTTCTATTTAAATTAAAAGGAGAATACTCTTTAGAAAATATAGTTAAATTTTTCTTTGACTAGAAAATATTTTTAATTAACCAACTTTTCTAATAGTAAACAAACATTAAAAAATTCTACCACTTTTCATGAAATAAATATAACTCAATGAGCAATTTTGAAAGGGGAGTAATGTCTATCGATTAGTTCAGCTCTTAATTTTTAGTACAGTGTTAGATTTTCCGGTACTTGTTTTTTTTTTATTATTATTATTATTATAGCAAATTTGGTGCATAAATAAGTTAATCATATATTTTACATGAAAGATTTTACATTTCAAAGTCACATATAAATAAAGCAATATTTTTAATTACATCGAAGTTGAAGCATAAAATATGCTTGTACATGAGCCTAATATAGATAAATCACCTCTTCAAATAATCGATAATAACTATTTCATCTTTTTTTCAAAAAAAAAAAAGAAGTAAATACATAATCTTCTTATGCCTATCTAAACCAACCCTAGTTAAGATAATTAGATTCTTTAAAAAAAAAAATAGCACAATTAATTAAAAATATTAATAGAATATCATGGTTGAAAAAAAAACAAGCGAAATAGTATAGTTTGTACATATCTCAATCAGGAAACATAACTTTAATAATTTATCGCTATTCAGAATAACGACTTTTTAAAAAAAAATATTTAATAAGTAGGAGAGATGATAGAGAAAAGGAAAGAAAGAAAAAGACTCCAGTGAAACTTTAATTAGAATACCAATACTACTATTAGAAAGATTTTGATGAAACAAATCAAATGATATTAGAAAAGATTATCAACAGTGGTCCGAAAGGGTCACACTTGCCACCAAAAACAAGTGGGTCATCCTCCTCCTTCGGGTGAAAAGTGTTTTTTATAATATCGATGGTGTCGTAATCATAATTTTAAATATGTTTACGAGTTTTTTTTTTTTCTCTACTCTCTTATCTCTCTTGTTTGTTTAATAATTTTTAAATGATAGTATTATCCTAATAGTGACAAGTTATAAAAGTCATATTTTTTAACAAAAAGAATTTCAATGATTTATTTCGCTAATATTTTTTTTAAAAAATATGCTAAAAACCAAAAAACATCCGGATAATCACCATTCATTTCAAAGAAAAAGGGAAAGAAAAGTAAAAAAGGTGACTGAGGTCGTTGCTTTAAATCAAAGGGGGGAACTTGTAGCTTCGGAATCCAGTCATGGAAGTGGGGAGTTTACCTTATTCACAAGGCATTGCTTCGAGGGATCCTTATCACGAGTAGTACAGTCATGGCCCTTTTCTTCCTGCCATCAATTTACAAAAGGTACGCACAGCTTCATGCTTACCTTTTTTTTTTTATTATTATTATTATTAATATAAATTTTCTATTCAATTTATATATATTTTAACTAATTTTAAAATTAATAATTATATAAATCTTTATTAATCTTAAAGTTTATAAAATTTAAACCGGTAATTTTTAAAAAATAAAATTAAACCTAATTAGTTGAGTTATATTTTTCAGGGTTTATTATTATTATTATTATTATTGAATTAAACGCAGGTATTATTATTATTATTATTATTATTATTGAATTAAACGCAGGTATTATTATATTTCACACGTACCAAGGTGATTTATTTCATGGCGTTCTTCATTGCTCAACGGAGTGTGAGGGAAGCAACCATACGTTATGGCCTAGGATTAGGAGCTAGAATAGGGATACATTAGTAAACGTCTACGCATGCTAACCCCCAATTATGATTTTGCAACAGTAAACGTCTACGCATGCAGCAGCCAATATTAATTTTTTTTCTAATATAAAAAACAATATCCAAGTAATTTAGGTTTTTTTATATTATAGTACTAATTATGTTTTAAAATATTTTTCACTTAAGATATATTAAAATAATATTTTTTTATTTTTAACATTAACACACTAAAACAATTCAAAAATAAAAAAATAATTTAAAATAAAAAAATTCAGTTTCTTTTTTCAAAAGCACAATGTCACCACACAAAAAATTACTGCTTTAAAGAAGCAAGAAAAATCCAGCACTTAGATAATTGATTTAAATGAGTTCAATAATCTTTGTTAATTTAATAATATAATAAAAAACAATGATAATAAAAAAGGTCAATGAATAATAATAATAATAAACACTTGTGAATATTATTAAAAGATCTTATTTCACTACAAAGAAAAAATTGAATGGGAATGAGATAATTTTATAAAGAAAAAAATAAAAGAAATTTGAAGCTCAATTAGAAGCAAAAAGAACATAGAATGACAAACTAAAAAAAATATCAATTTTAAAAAGAACAAAAAAAATCCTTACTCAATTTAACATGATAAATTCACTGTCCGGTCATGAAACCGAGATAACATTACATAAAAGAAATTGAGTAAAACAATAGAGATCAACTCTCAAGTAAACTAAATAATGAAAGAGAAAACTGAAAAAAAAATCAATTTAAAAATTTTATAAAAACAAATTTGAGTCAACATGAGTTGACTCATTTAACCCATGACTTGTAATATAATATCAGGATAACCCAAAAAAAAAAAAAAACCATAAAGTTCAAGGTTCAAAAATCTAATGTCAAAAGATGAAATAAAAAAATAATCATTTTTTTTCAAAAAAAAAAAGAACCTAAAAATATAATGAAATTAAATCAAGTTAATCTTCAAAACTCGTGACTCTGGTCATGAGATCGAGATTGACCTATAAAAGATTAAAACAAAAAAAAAATCATAAAACAAAATTCATAATCATCAAAAATTAAAAAGCAAAACAAATTATAATAAAAACAATGAGGATCAAATATGGTATTAAATTTGGAATAAAAGAAATAAAATATTAAGAGATGAAATTAAAAAAAAAATCAAAACTAATTTGAATAAAAAAACGATATAAAATATCAAGGGATGGAATTAAAAGAAAAATTCTTAATTTGATATTTTCTTTTAAGAAATAAAGTTTATTTTTAGAAGTTTTCAAACAATATGTTCTTATTCCATATACACTGCAAGAACATGTTTATATATAATAAATTATTGCATCAAGAAATATTTTTTATTTAAAAATATGTAAGAGTTGTTAAAAAGAATATTTTTTACATGTATAATATTGTTCAGTTTAAAATATTTTTTATTTTTTAAATATTATTTTTAATATACGGCACCGTCTTGAACAAGGGATGAGAATCCCTGGGGTCTCAAAACAGGCAGCCACCACGCAGAACACAAATCCCATCTCCCCCTCTTCCCTTCAGTTCCCAATCTGTTTCTTCTTCATTTTCTTTTTCTTAATCAGCTGCTACTGAGTACTGACCTTCAGTTCAAGCTTGGATTATGCTCCATTTCAGGCAAGTCAACCTCTCCTCTTTTTTCTTCCAGTCTGGACGTGTTGGAGTTGTGGTACTGGAACTGTTTTTTCAGTACTGGAATTGTGAAAGTATGAATTACCACTGCTATAAGCTGCGGGACAAGATTGCTAAAATCACCGGTTGTCTCGTACAATCATACGATTCTACGAGTCAATATATATATTATCGTGTTAAATCGGTTTATAAACTCGAAATTTGGTAAAATCGCAATAAAATCGTATGAAAACGTTGAAATCTTCTGAAATCATGATTTTAAACCCTGTTTTACGTGTTTAAAAAGACCCTTAAAAAACACACACACATATGGAGCTCTTAAAAAAACAAGCCATAGCATAAGCCCAAGCCCAAGCCCGTCTAGCTTAGGGTTTAAGGCACAAATTGAAAAAACCTCTTAGCTCTCTCTCTCCCCCCCTCCCCTGCGAAAAAAACGAAAACAAAATCAAATAGTTATCATTAGGGTTTATCAATCAATCTCTCTCTGTGGCACTTTTCTTTATTGTTACAGAAGCAGTTTCTTAAAGAATGAGGAAGCTAAAGTTTCACGAGAGAAAGCTGCTAAAGAAAGTAAATTTCTTGGACTGGAAAAGAGAGAACAATCACAGAGAAGCCCATGTTATGCAACGTTACCACATCGTTGAGCGTGATGATTACAAGAAGTATGTTGTATGCAATGAAAGCTTTTGTTTCTTGAATCTCTCTTTTAAGTTTCTCTAATTCTTTATGAAAATACTTACTTCTTTTGTGTTTCTTTAACTTTGTCTGTTTTAGTTTTCTGTACTTATTTAATGAAACGTGAAATTTATTTATTGTTGTTGTTGTGTTTCTTGAACTGGAGATTGTTTTATTTTAGTTTAATTATTGGTAAAAATTGTGAAATGCAGGTATTCTAGTGTGTGCCGGATGGTGCAGAAGTTGACAAATATTTTGAAGCAGATGGATCCTAGAGACCCTTATCGTGTTGAAATGACTGACGTTCTTTTGGAGAAGCTGTAAGTTCATTTTGTTTATTTATTTTGTTTTGTTTAATCTTATCATTAGTGGAAAATGTGTGTATGTTAGTGATAATTTGAGCTAAGGGATCGCTGAGGCTTTGATATGGTAAAATCTGAGCTTAAGGAGTAAAGATTGCTAAATAAACATTTTAATCTTGGTGGAAACAAAGTAGTTAGTGTTACCCGTGCTGTTTTTGATATGTGGCATTGCTTCACTGGCAGCAAATTGATTTTATTGTGATGAATACCAATCTTTTTTAGTCTTTGATTTAAGTTCCATTCTTGTAAATGCGTTATGGATAGTGTCCAGCTTCATGTTTTGCTTGTTGGTTTCAAGGTTTGAACATCAGGCAATGAAAAGTCACAATTGACCGAGATAGTCTTTTTAAATTGGTTTTACAAGTAATGTTCTAAGTGGTTCTTTTTGTTGCACCCTTTTCTCTTGTTGCTGCTGTTTCCAATTAAGTAGCTGATGTTTTGGTTGTCTCGTTGCAAATGACAGCTACAACATGGGTGTGATACCGAGCAGGAAAAGCTTGGCCTTGTGTGATCGCTTATCAGTGTCATCCTTTTGTAGGTAGGATAATGCTTCTTGAACTGAAATCTTTTGCTGTGTAATGAGACCCTCTGTTTGAGCCCTTCCCCCTTCTCTACTCTCTCTCTTGAGAGGATGTGTACAGAAAATGTGGTGTAATTCGATATTTATGGTGTGACGAGAAATCCCAAGCTTCCATTGGACTTTAGGATGGTGTTCTCCCTTACTGCTGTACTGAGTCTACTGACTGGTTGCTTGGAAATTCTCTTCTTTCAAATCTTTACCTACTTGCATGTTTGTTTTGTTAATGAGTATATCTTGTTGCTTGCAGGCGTAGGCTTTCAACTGTTTTGATGAGATTGAAGTTTGCTGAACACTTAAAAGAAGCAATAACATACATTGAGCAGGGGCATCTTCGTGTAGGTCCCGAGACCGTTACTGACCCAGCATTCCTGGTAACAAGGAGCATGGAAGACTTTGTTACTTGGGTAGATACATCCAAGATAAAGAGAAAGGTGCTTGAATATAATGAGAATCTGGATGATTATGATGCAATGAACTAGGAGAAACTTTTTTTGTATGCCTTATGTCTGTTGGTTTACGACATAAGCAAAATCTTGGTCATAAATGATTAAAATATGGTGTAAGAATGATGTTTAGAGGGACTTTTGCCCTACCCTACTGCTGAGAACACCACCCTCGAGAGCCAGAATTTATGGTGTTACAATTTACAAATATTTTGTAATTTGTGAATTCTTACGAGCAAGCCTTCGCTCAATGTTTTTCTTCAAGCTAAATTGATTTCTCGTTCTACCATATTTCTGATCGTTATACCTTCTTTTGTCTTAAAAAGAAATTAAAAAACTGTTTAGTGTGGATTACATGAACGTTATTTCTTGGTATTCTGACTTTGGCACATTGTAGGACTGGGATCCCAGGTGAAGTTAATTATGTGTATGTATGAATGTCGCACTTGCATTATTTTGTAAATTGAATCAGCTTGAGCTGTAAGAACTGACATCATGAAAATAGGCCTGTCTGGTATGAATTGGCAACATAAAATTGAGGGTTTTTTTTTTTTTTTTTACCATGAAATATAGCAATTTAACTAAAAAAAGCAAAATATATTGTAGTGTGAACCAAATTACATGTGACATTAAATTCAATTTATAAATAAATTTGAATTCAATTGATAGCCTATCATAATTATTAGAATTCATAATCTTGACTATTTTGTTTTTAATTCATAAATTATTTTTTTATATATAAAAATATATAGACCTATCTTGTATTAATTTTTATTAAAAAAAAAATCGATCAAATTAATCCTTAAAGTGGTGTGTGTGTATATATCAACAATACTCATATATATTCATTCCAATCTCCTTTGTTTTAGGAGGAGAAAATCTTAGAGGTAAGTAGGAATACTATTTTGAGACAGGAAACTGTGCAGGCAACATCCTGTGTACTAGAACCAATACAGATACAAGAACAAGGCCTCCACTGCCCGTTCTTTTCGCCAATTCTTGATCATTCCAATCAATAAACAGCATAAAAGGGGCATAAGAAACTCGGCACCTCCAATTACAGTTCGCAGTTCAATCTTCACTGTGCTCCCCAAGAAATCTACAACACCTCCTCCGAACATGCAAAGCAAAAGGGGCATCGCTTAAAAGCCTGTAAAATCTCCTCCTCAGTTCAACCCAAACTCTTCAACACCTCAACTTTCTTGTTCCAAGTGGACTCGTTCCTCTGTAACATCACTCTAAGAACATGAATAAAAATGGTAGTCTTTGGATCGATTTCCAAATCTTCAAGTGCCTTCACAGCATAAACCATCCTCTGATGCTTCTTGCTGTATAGTTCTTGGTTGCAAAATAATCAGTTTTGCAACCCTATAGGCAGGCACTCCCCTCTTTTATCAATAAATCAATGTTAGATTCCATGGATGCCAGGCAGCATTGACACCGAACAACGCTTAAAAGCTGATGACAACGGGGGTTTCGCAGATCACTTTCATCGATTTGGAGCTTCTGAGAAACTGAATGAGCAGATTCTAAGTGAAGCCCGGATGAGCTAAGGAGGTATTGTACAGTAAATGATGAGGGGATGAAGCATTGGGTAGAGTAGTAGATGTTTTCAAGGAATGATTTTGTGCCAGAGAGAGCAGGTTTCTCGGTATATTACTTGCCGTTCCTTGGCAGCAAAATGTGTTCCGTGGGCAAGACAAGAGATCCAACGAGTAAGGATTTTTTGAAAGAGGGGGTCTTTTTGGAAAATATCAATTAGAATTATTTTTTTTTAAGCAAATTGGAAGATGTCCCCTCTAATTTGTTTGTTTTTGGTATTTGGAGTTCAAATCAACACTGAATTTCAATGATTCCTCTTGAGAAATATCATTTGTATTTTATTTTTTATAAAAAGGGTTGATTTTTCTTATAGCAATTTGATTGTAAGAAGTAGTTTCTGAAAAATTATTACTTTTATATATATATATATATATAGTTAGTTAGTTTTCTTATGATTTATTACAAAATAAAGTAATTGCATCATATAATTATTACATTGAGTTAATACATAGAGTAATTGATGAAAATTATCATCATTTATATTGCAATTATTTTGATGGTTTATTGTGTGAAAATTAATCTAATAATTAAAACTAAGATAATAATACCAACAAATACAACAATTCACACTTCGAAATATAAATTAATCTATGTGTTCAGTTTTTTATTTTTATTTTTATACAATTGGTCTATTTATAAGATATAAAGTAGAGATGAACGAAAAAAACTGAAAAATCAATTAAATCAAAAAAACTAAAAAAAATAAAAAAAACTAAATCTAAATAAAAAAAACAATTAAATTGATTAGAATTTTAAAAAAACTGATCGGTTGAGTTCGATTTTGGTTTTATAAATTGAAACCGAAAAAACTGAACTGAATCCAAATAAAAAAAAAAAACTGGAAAAAACTGAGTCAAATAAAATAAACCAAAACAAACCAAATCAAAACTAAAAAACTCAAACCAAACTAAAAAACCAAAACAAAACTCAACCAAATAAAATATGATCACCTCTAAAATTATAAAGGGAACTACGAGCATAATGATAACAAGAACAAGAAAATGAACTGATTACCTGTACATCAAAAACAACTGAAAAAAAGATTGATACGGAGCTTTCCTTTTTATATTGACAGTGGATTATCTCTTTTTAATTTTTTTAATTACATTTCTAACATAATTATATAAATTATGATAAAAGTATCAAATTACAGGTTAGAGTACTAAGAAGTAAAAAAGTAAAAATATGGAGAAAATACATAGTCAATCATAAATTTACAATAATTTGTATTTTAATACAAAAATTTATTTTATTTATTTTTAGTCCATGGATTAGAGAGCAACGGGAGAAACTTGTGGAAAAACAACAATGAGATAGAAAATTACCAGCTAAGCCACTATTCTACAAGGAAACTCGATGTTTTTCCATTCGACGAGAAAAATTTAATAGTGATGACTTGTATCTTTAAACATCTTTGAAAAGGAAATTAGGGTTGGTTTATAATTTTTTATTAGG
Source organism: Populus tomentosa (assembly GCA_018804465.1). Taxonomy (NCBI): domain Eukaryota; kingdom Viridiplantae; phylum Streptophyta; class Magnoliopsida; order Malpighiales; family Salicaceae; genus Populus; species Populus tomentosa. The sequence goes on from CM031975.1 coordinate 9,506,982, forward strand.
TTGATTTTTTTTTTTTGAATAATTTTAGGGGTGTTTCGGGTTGTTAGGTGGTGCTGGGAGGTTTTATGGTGTTTTGAAGGTATTTTTAAGTTAAAATTGATTTGAAAATAATTTTGAAGCAAGAAAAAAACCCTTCTATTTTTTTATCTGATAATTATTTAGAAAAATAAGAAAAAATTATTTGGGCCCAACCAAATGGGCTCCTTTCTTTTTGTTTTTTAATGTTTTTCTCAATACTATCTTTTAATATTAAATATATATATTTTTAATTTTGTTTTTCTATATTTGGCTGACTTTGAAATGATTTTTGTATTTTTTATAATATAGTAAAATAAAAAAATAATTGAATTCATGACCCGGATCACGAGTTTGACAAATAAACCTATATTAATCTGAGATATTTTTTCTTTGATTTTTTTTAAACATGATAAGTTGACGAAGCCATATTATAGTAACTTTAATATAATTTAAATTTAAATTTGATTTAGATAAAAAGTAGAAAAAAAGCTTTTAAATTTGATATATTATCTCAGATTTAATTGCATCATAAAAAAATTTCATGTTCAAGATATTATGTTTTTACATTCAAAGTTTTTTTTTGTTTTCCCTCCATTCAACAGCATAACGCACAAAGGAAAGCTAATTATATACTAAATAGAATAGACATTTGCCTACAATAACCCGAATAAATAGTTATGGCTAAAACATCTAGTAGTTTGTGTTCTATAGTTTTGTAAAGGAGCTTCAACTCTACTTACAAGATTAGGGTTTATAGTTAAGATATCAAAAGCAAAATGCTAAATCAGCCAGTTTTGCATTAGAATTTTGCTGTTTGTTTAGGAGTTTGATTGCGGTTATTTTTTAAAGTGTTTTTCGTGTTGAAATATATCAAAATAATATATCTTTTTTTATTTTTTTAAAATTATTTTTGAGATCAACACATCAAAATAATTCAAAATATAAAAAAAAATTATTTTTTATAAATAAATAAATTAAATTTATTAAAAATATAGATTGGCCAGCGTCTCTGAACACATTTTTATTTTTTACCGGCTAAAAATGATTATAACTTACCATCTGTTTTTAGAAACTAATAAGTGGGTCTTTATTGTTCTACAATTCTTATATTTGATTTCTATATTCTCTTATACATGATTTTGCCATGTGTATTATTAAAACTAAAAGAAAATAAAATATTGTATGGGTTCAATAAACTAACCGTTCATAAAGTGTAAAAGAAAAACTAGAATAGAATACACGTAACATTTGATATTGTGGCAGACATATAGTATTTTAAATAAAAAAAAATATTTTTTTATCAGACAATATCCATACCGTGTTTTCAAACACTATCATAGTAAAACTTAAAATGAACTGAATGTTGGTTGTTTGGCTCAAATAAATAATTGCTGTCAAGTAGTTTGTTAGAAATTAACTAAAAAAATTTTTAAAAAATATTTTAAAAAATATATAACCTAATAATATGAATATTTAAACCAACCACAGCTATTTTAATTGTTTTATTGATAATTATAATTAAAAAAAATATTTAGAAATATGATATTTAAGAAAATATTTTTTATTTTAAAATATATTAAAATAATATTTTTTAATTTTAAATATTATATTTTAGTAGTAGATAAAAAATTAAAAACATAAAAAAATTAATAATCCCACGGTGAAAGAAAGGCTAGCTATTTTTTAATATACGGCGCCGTCTTGAACAAGGGATGAGAATCCCTGGGGTCTCAAAACGGGCAGCCACCACGCAGAACACAAATCCCATCTCCCCCTCTTCCCTTCAGTTCCCAATCTGTTTCTTCTTCATTTTCTTTTTCTTAATCAGCTGCTACTGAGTACTGACCTTCAGTTCAAGCTTGGATTACGCTCCATTTCAGGCAAGTCAACCTCTCCTCTTTTTTCTTCCAGTCTGGACGTGTTGGAGTTGTGGTACTGGAACTGTTTTTTCAGTACTGGAATTGTGAAAGTATGAATTACCACTGCTATAAGCTGTCGGACAAGATTGTTAAAATCACGAGTTGTCTCGTAAAATCATACGATTTTACGAGTCAATATATATTTTCGTGTTAAATCGGTTTATAGACTCGAAATTTGGTAAAATCGCAATAAAATCGTATGAAAACGTTGAAATCGTCTGAAATCACGATTTTGAACCCTGTTTTACGTGCTTAAGAAGGCCCTTGGTCTTTAGGTGGAAGCTTCTCTTCTTTCTTTCTCTGGTAGCGAGGCTTCTAGAACAACGACAACTGATTTTCCGGTAAGCGGATTGACTGCTTTCCCTTGTTATATTCCATTTCCTAAGGCAGCACACACAAATTGAAGTTGATTCAATTCATTACAAAAGCACACCAAAACGATCCAAATTATCAGGCTCTCAAGGATCCAACATGCAAAACAAAATCCTTGAATTGAAGTTTTTTTCGTTTTCATGTTTTGATCACCCAACATGCAAAAAATTATTGAGTTTCTACAATGTGTGGAAATTTTATGAATTGTTCCCAATTAAAAACAAAGTATCATGTTTCATTGTTGGATATGTTTTCTAGATATCATTATAGCTACATTTATCAGCAAAACAAAAAACTGAATCTTTAATTTTTATGAGGGACCCCCCCTCCTCTCACTCATCTTCTCAACAGTCAGAAATCTTGAGCACAAAACCCTAATCCAAGACGAATTCAACAAACTCTAAGGAGGAGGAGGAGTCAAAGCAAGCATGACTAACAACATTGCTGAAAAAAGAAGACAGCAAGAAGAAGAAGATGATGAAGAAGATGGTGATCTCGACGGTTGGGGAGAGAGAAGTTATGCTGATGAGAGATCTTGGGAAGCTTTACAAGAGGATGAGTCTGGGCTCCTTCGTCCTTTGGATAACAAAGCAATGTACCATGCTCAATATCGCCGTCGCCTTCGTTCTCTTTCTACTGCATCTAATTCCCAGCGTATTCAGAAAGGGCTCATTCGCTTTCTCTACATTGTCCTAGATCTCTCAAGGGTAATCATAATTTTATTCTTTTTTTTTTTTTTTTCAATTTCTGACTACATTTTCAATATTTAATATTTAATTGTTAGGTGGATTTGCTTCCTGCACTAAGAAAATAATTTCTTATGAATGGGACAAAAGAAATGAAGTTATTATGTCCTCTCATTTATATTATGTGATAAAAGAATGAAAAAACATTTTCTGAACTATCACTTGGTCTTCAAATGGTATGAAAGTAACAAATTAGAAATGAATTTTGTAGGCAGCATCGGTGATGGATTTTCGACCAAGCAGAATGGCTGTGGTAGCGCAAAATGTTGAGGCGTTTATAAGGGAGTTTTTTGATCAAAATCCACTTAGTCAGATTGCTTTGGTTACTATAAAAGATGGGGTTGCTTATTCTTTAACAGAGCTTGGTGGGAGTCCTGAGTCTCATATTAAGGCTTTGATGGCAAAGTTGGAATGTTCTGGTGATTCGTCACTACAGAATGCATTGGAGCTTGTTCACGAGTATCTTGATAAAATTCCAGCATATGGTAATCGTGAAGTTCTCATCTTATATTCTGCTCTTACGACCTGTGATCCGGGAGATATAATGGAGACAATCCAGAAATGCAAGAAGTCTAAAATGAGATGCTCAGTTATTGGCCTCTCTGCTGAAATGTTCATATGCAAGCATCTCTGCCAAGAAACTGGTGGATTGTACTCTGTTGCTTTGGATGAGGTGAGTTATATTAACTAAAAGGAATTTGAGAATAACTTGCCATGTTGTAGCAATCTGGCTGTTATTGAAAACTAAAAGCTTAAAATAAATCTGAGTCTTTCAAAAATTCCAAGAAAAGAAAATCTTCTACAAAACGCAAGGGCATCTAATATTTTCTTACCAATCCTAAAGCTGAAAGCATATTTCATAAGCACTGCTGCTATGTTTTTCTTATGCAGAGCCACTTTAAAGAGTTAATATTGGAGCATGCACCCCCTCCTCCGGCAATAGCAGAATTTGCAATAGCTAACTTGATCAAGATGGGTTTCCCACAAAGAGCAGCAGAGGGTTCCATCTCGATATGTTCTTGTCATAAAGAATCGAAAGTTGGTGAGGGGTTTATTTGTCCAAGATGTAAAGCTCGTGTGTGTGAGCTTCCTACTGAATGCCGAATTTGTGGGTTGACACTTGTTTCTTCACCCCATTTAGCAAGGTCGTACCATCATCTCTTTCCCATAGCACCATTTGATGAGGTGAAACCATCACGTCAAAATGAACCACATCGTAGATCACAGAAAACTTGTTTCGGTTGCCAACAAAGCCTTGTCAATCCTGGTGAGTTATATAGATGTGGAGGTTTTGCTATTGTACATGCTTCTTGTTATACGTCTCTATTCATGACCATGCATGCCTATGGAATACAGATATAATATCCAGATTCAGATGAATTATCTTCTCGTGTTGCTATTATTATTGGGGCATCACACACGGAGATGTTTGAAATTTACTCTGCCTGCAAACCAAACTTTTTTTGAGTGTCATTGGTGCATCATGATAACCTGGATCCTTTGTTGCCTATCTCTGGTAAAATTATCAAGAAGAAAAATATTTTAACTCTAGTGTCAAACTGCTGGACCAATGTTAGCTGGCAGATTTATTTGGGCTGAGACTCCGTTTACCTTTTTTCTCTGCTTAAAAGAAAACTTATTTACTACCGGACCGGTCCACCTCATATTTTAGTTTTTTTCTCTCCTCTTTTGCTGATGGATTTATGGTTAAGACTCTCATTATGTTTGGCAAGTGTTTGTTGCTCAGCTATTCTAATTGTTTTGTCACAGGCAATAAACCCAGCCTTCAAGTTGCTTGTCCAAAATGCAAACAGTACTTTTGCCTTGACTGTGACATTTACATTCATGAGAGCCTGCACAATTGCCCAGGTTGCGAGAGCCTTAGAGCTTCATAGTCAGGCACCGCTGCATCGGTAATGAAGAATGAAAAACTATTGCCACTTGAGTTCTCTACTTTTCTTCTGCCATATGGATATGGCATGCTCTTACTGCTATTCCTTCAAACACATCCAAGCAAGTTCAGATTTTTTTTCCTTCTCATGTATGGCGTGGTCACCATTGCAACACGGACAGATACCTAACTTGACTGGTCAGGCAAGTATTGTCGTGATGCTTTCTTGAGCTCGGATACTTGGTTTTACAGATAGGGCTGTTGAGCGGAGCTTAGCTCACGTCCGTTGAATATGTAATCAAAGAATTCATAGGCCACATGCAGCACGCAGAATGCAATCTTTCACATGACATGTGTTTCCATCATGGTTGTAGCCATAATTGGTCACTTAGAAGTGTTTCTTAGGTGACTAGAACCCTCTCATGCTAGAACTTGTACGCCCCTTTTTCACGAGGGTGCATTTGGCTTTATTTGATTCACAGATGTGTACCATGTCATAGAAACAGCACATACCTTTCAGGAGTTTTGGGTTTTTATTTTTTTGTATCCAATCAGTGAGACTAAAAAAGAAATAAGATATTCTATCTGAATTCCTCAAATTTTACTGATTGGTTGGAGTAAATGAAAATCTTACTCTTCTCTTCCGGGACATCGCAAATATACACTCATGCTTTTTGATTGGTTGTTACTGCAGTTAATTTTATTGCACTTGAGGAGACCTCACTTCAGGTAGAGCAGCGCCTTCATTAAGGTCACGCATCACAGCCACAGCGCCTCTGCTATGTGCACTTTCATTTTCTGTCGCAAGTAAAATGGCCGTGAATCAAGGTGTATGGAAGTTTAAGGTTCAATTTGATGGATTTTAAGGCAGAATGAGTCGAGGGATGTGACGGGTAAAATAAAAAGTTTTTGCCCTACAAACCAAATTTCAGATGATTAGCAAACGTCATGCCTTTATGTCCATTTACAGTGATTAACGTATTTAAGGCCTAAATAAAACTCGCAACTATACAGTTTTTTATTCAAATATGATCTTGATTATTTTTTTATATTTTTTGTTTAAAAAACTATTAAAATAATATTTTTTATTTTTTAAAATTATTTTTTTTATATTAACACATTAAAATAATTTAAAAACATCTAAATAGTAGTAAAACAAACAAATATAAATTTATTTTTTTTCAAAAACAAAAAGAAACCAAGGAAAGCTACAACATACATTTGAACGTGTTATATCTCCTCATGCTCAAACATTGCCTCCTCGCCATCCACCATTGAAATAAGACTTGCATGTATTAAATAAAAGCGTGTTCCTTCGCCACTTGCCTTTCAAAAATTGGTCCATCTATAGCACACAAATCACAAAATCTCCAAAACTACAAGTGAAATATATAAATTTCTCAACATGGAGCTATAGATGAAGGGGTTCTTCCAGATGGGGGAACAGCTATAGACTCACATTCGAGAGCTTTCATACTGAACAATTGAAGGCCGCAAGCTTCAATTTTAGAAATGGTTAGTTTCTTGGCAAAATAATATTAAGTTTAAGAGAAGAGATGGCTTTTGATTTTCGTTCTCCCACCAAAAAGATGGATAACAGAGGATGTGATGAGATGTTTCAGCCACCTATCAAATACAAAACTTGTCCACAGTACTAACAAACAGAGCGGTAAACAAAGAGAAATAAAAGCTACAATCATCTAGGAAGGATCCTCTCACTGTAACTCGTGTCCAAAGCCTCTAAAGTAGATGAGCTTAAGACAACCTTTGCGCAGCCTCCTTGGCTAAAACTCTCTCCTTAGCTTTGCTCTTGGCCAGAGATTTGGAACCCATGATGCCACCACCCCATTTCTTGCGGTGCTCATCAAACTTGTCGTTGAAGTTAGCCTGAAGTTGAAGAGAAAAAACGTGAGAAGCAAGAACAGAATTCAAGAAATAGGTAAACCATGCAAGGGTAAACCGCATAAAAAAGCAATGCTGTTAGATAAAGACTTCATCGTGAAACGGGTTAAAAGGGACAAATTTCCCCTTTCTTAATTTGCTATCTTCTAGGAGGGTTTCAAATAAATGTTCTGTTTTTTTTTTCTTTTCTTTTTTTTTGAGATCAGGCTTCAAAATAACATTTTAGCGAGATGGATAGACCTAGCAACAGACATTCCTGAACAGAGAGCAAGCACATGATCATTATATTTCACGCCTGTCATGGTATAGGGTCGTTGCTCATTAAGATATTACCTTGACTGCCTCCAAAACCTTGCTAAATTCCAATTTGTCCTCATTCTTGACAGAAGTAAGGCACAAAACTGAAGCTGTTTTCTTGTGGACAATCTGTTTTTTAAAAAACAAATATCCTTCATTATCCATGAAAAATTAATTGAAAACATTATTCTATGCATAAGAAAAAGTTCAGAGAAATCACCGCTCCAAGTCGTGACTTGCCCTTCACAATGGCATAAGGAACCTCCATTTTCCGGCACAATGCAGGCAACCAAACAACAAGCTCAATTGGATCTACATCATGTGCAATAACCACCAGCTGGGCCTTGTTCTACATGCATCAAGAAAAAAATAATATTACCTAGACAAGAACACAAAAAATCGGCCTTGCAATTTCTCCCCATGGATCCCATAAGAGGTTGAAAGGAGGTGTGTGTGTGTAAACAGAGGGATGAGAATCAATTCGTGTAAACCAGCCAAATAATTGACAGAAATGAGAGGAAAGAGGTTAAGAGATGAAACAAAGCAATCAATTCAAAAGTCATCTTCTCCTATAAAACCTTAATTACAACAGAACTCCCAAATAGGTCAATTAGAAAAGGTACACAAGCACCGTAACATATATTATCACTTTATTACCCAATTAGCAGCAGAGATAATAACAATAATAAAAAACTGTAGATGCTAACATCAATACCTGCTCAATGAGGTAAGTAACATGGTTAAGACCATATTTAATAACAATAGGCTTCTTTGTTTCCACAGTCTTCCCCTCAGATTCAGCTTGTGCTCTCTTAAGAAGCCTTTCCTTCTTAGCAGCCTTGTCCTCAGGTCTATATTTTAGGAACAACTTGAAAAGTTGTGTAGCTGTGACACAAAATGACGAGAAAAATAATACATCTCAATACCAGATAAGCAATCTGCAGTTTCAGTAGTTAAAATGAACTCTATCAATGCACTACAATATCGATAACAATGCATCTGTGATTTTTGGCATCAAATTTTGTCAAGTTCCCTGTAACAGGAATGAAAAATTTACCAAGGTTCTTGTCAAGTGTTTTTGTGAACTGGTTAACAGCAGGAGGGACCTTCAAACGCTGTTTCAGAATCCTTCTTTGCCTCTGAATACGAACAACATGTGGCCACTTGACAAATCTAGTCAAATCCTTCTTTGGTGGAAGGGCACCACCAATTCCAAACTGCTTTGGACGTTTTTCAAACAAAGGGTTCACTACCTTTTCCTGTAATTAATCAACATCGGTGAACTAAACCTTTAGTTGCAAAGGAGCAGAGTATAAACCCCAACTGTCAATAATGAAGCAGAATTATAATAATCACATGCAAGTTCTATGAAATGAGTATAAATCATAATCTCTTAGCATTTATATTCTCGACTTTTTAGGAGTGAATGATTGCATGAGATTAAGGGGATAGTTGCAGGAAACAATGGTTGGCTCTAGCTGGCTACAAATTCAAAATGGAAATAAACGATGACAACCACAGAAGAGAGAAAGAGGGAGATCACGCACAGGTTTCTTCTTTGCTGCCAGGGGGCCCTTCACACCTCTTTTGGGAGCCTGTAGTAAACATAAAAATAAGCCAACGAATCAAAAAAAGGGAAAGAAACCAAAGAACATTATTTCAAAATATGCATGTCAAGAACAGAGCTGATCAAAACAATGGGTAAAAATACCATGTTTTTTGGTCTTTTCCACCAATATATACCCTGTATGGTGATTGTAAATGCAACATTTCTACACTATACCCTCAAAAAGTACTCCATCATAACAGCGGAGATATAAAAAATAACAAAATGCAATGAAACTTCAATTCATACAACAAGAAGCGCAGCTATTAACTAACACCCAATAAAAACAAACCAGCAGAATCTCCAAAAAAATTTAACTCAAGAAAGTTTAAGTTTTTTGGGTACTTTTAATACATTTTTTTCCTCCCAGTTTTCTGCCTTACCACACAAAGTACAAAAAAAAAAAAAAAAAAAACACTTGAAAGGCTAAGACTGAAATCTTATTCACATAGATAAGTAAGATTATGCACCCTCCATCCCAACAAAAATAAAAGCATCGGCGTCAGCAAAAAAAAGGTCTAATTTTACAGCAGAAAATCATCAGTTAAGCTTTTTGAGCACAAGATAGACAACGTTGTAAGAGAAAAACGAAAGGGGCATGAAAGATGAGTGATATATGTTACCATCTCGAAGAGGAGACTTGCAGATCGAAAACCTGAACGTGTTTGAGGTGAAAATGGGGAGGGGCAGAAGAGCAGCAAAAACGGCTGCTTTAGTAGGGTTTGCCCAAACCCTAAATTGTTCTTTCAATTTACATTTCCGTCCCTTCATTATGCTAATTGGTTTATTTTACTTCTATTTTATCTTTATTTTATTTATTAAGCCCTGCCTTCTTCTTAAAATTTGATCTCTCTTTCTCACGCGTGCGCGCGCACATATATATGTCAAACTAAAAATTATATTTAAATGGAAAATTCTCTTTGAAAAAATAATAATAAATATTTTAATATTTTTTTTATAAATCAAACATTGCACCACGAGAAAATGTCAGCATTGATTATTTTTATCAAATGTATTATTGCTTTGTTTGTTGATGTTATACCCTTTAACAGTATAAAAGTTTCAAGTTTTTTTATCCTTAGCATTAGACTTTTATTTTGAAGGTTTTAATCTTTTTTTGGTTTTATCCAATTTAATCTTTATCTAATTTTTAAAATATTTTATATTTTTCTCTTTATTTTTCAATGTAAACTAAAGATAAATCTTGATTTTGTATCTTATTTTTAGGTGTTAATTAGTCATCTATATTTCTCCTTACCTCGTTTTTTCACAACTGTCACTTATATGTGTTTTTATATTGTATATGAATTTTATTTAAGTTGTGTTTGCTAATTTCTTTTAGACCTATTAACTAATCTAGTATTTGTTTTTTACTCTATCTTGTGGTTTAGTGTGTTGATTAGCTATGTAACTTGCGTTTCGTTGTAAGTTAAATAATCAATTTTTTTAAAAAAAGCTTCTAAACAAAAAAGGAGAGAGGATGTTTTGTCTATTTTTTTAGTTTTTAATTTTTTAACCTATTATGTCACTTTATTTTGTAGTTAAACCATATGTAAAATATGAAAAAAAAAAAAAAAAAGGTTTAGGATAAGAGAAAAAATACATTTAAAAAAAAAGGATCATTTCCAGGTTTTTGCTGGATCACTCGAGTTTTGGGTAGACTTGACAAGTTGATTGGTTTACTCCGGGTTAATTATAGGCTTAGATTTTGAATAAAAGAGATTCACCTAACACTGATGGGTCTGGCCTACTAGCAAGACCTAAAGCGTTGGGTCTTGGTTAACAAAGAGTCTGGTCCTAGTTAACAAAGAGTTCAAAGATGTTGGATCCTAGTAGCAGAATGATCCAATTAGATGTTAGTTCACGGTGATAGGCTGGGCTCAAAGTTGTTGGGTCCAGTAGCAACAAGGCCAACTAGACTTTAAGTCATAGTTAGGTGGGAGGCAGGGCTTAAAGCTGTTAAGTTCGGGTTCCTGCTAAGGACATGACCCAATACTGATGGACCATGTCAGCACTGATAGCTTGCTCCAAATAGGACCCTACATTGATGGATCCTAGTCACAGCAAGATCTAAAATTGATAGCTCTGTTTCCAATAGCACCCAACTCAAATGAGTCATGCTCTTATTTTGGTCCTGCTAGGAGCAGCTTTAAGTCCAACTTTCACAGGAACCCAATAATATTAGGTTTTGTTGGACCCATTATAAGGTATTGCCTCTAGCAGGACCCAAGCAAGCTGCTACAATGAATGTCCGGTAGAAGAAAAGGAAAAGGAGAAGTTGCTAGATAAGCAGTTATTAAGCACAGCATCAGGTTGGTATCGAATCCCAAGTTGATAAAATTAAGATGCCTTTAAAAATGCTTAAATACAACCACGACAGAGGTATCTAACCTTTCTTATGCGTTGAAATTGAATCCCATTTTGTTTTGTTTTTTCTGGATAAAAATGATAGATGATAATTTTTTCTCATTTGAGACAATAAAACATTGATAAAACTTTGAATTTTATACACTAATATTGTAAAATTAAAATATTTTATATTACCCAAAATTAAATTATATTGGGTAATATTATTCTAATATTATATAATATCATACCATACATTGGCGAGAATATTATTTTAATCTTTGTATATTTATAATGAAGAGACAGTCATCATCGGTTCTCCAAATCCAGCTAGCCCTCAACTTATTATTATTCATACCTATCTACAAAATTTAATGGGCTGTAAGTAAGACCACAAGGCAAGAAGATCAAAAGCTTAACAAATTATCAAAATATGAGCAAACAAATATATTTTTGAAAGTGTAACAGCATTCTTTGAATGCATGACATCTTTATTACATTTTATACATGTTTTGTAACTGTAAAAGACAAATTAATTACACACATGCAATCTAGGATAACATGTGTGTGCAAGGCATCTTTATTCAAATTTATTAATTTGCGTCTAATTGATTTTCTGGATAATCTAGTGTTCAAAAAAATATCAGCTAGATGACTCTCGTATGGTTTGAAAAACCTCGTGTAACTATTTTTTTCGAATATAAATACTAAAATCATCTATTTCAATATATAAAAAATGATCAATTTAAAAATGCTGTAAGCTATTCAGTAAAGGCAAGAAGGGATCTATAGCAAGCACAGTCCCAAGTTGCCATCCTATACACTCAAACGTATGGGGATTTTTTACTGGACATGCCAACACCCAATTGCATTTTGCACACTGTGTAGGGCTCAAAGCTAATTGGAATCCTGTATGCTGCAGGACCAAAGCTATTTTAAATCATGCACTTAGCAGGACCAACCAGAGTTTTAAAACCTAGATCAGCCTGGCGGGTCGACTCAGACCTGGAACTGATCTGGGTGGAGACAAAAACCCGCTTGGAAATTGAGCTAGAGAAACTTGGTCGACCCGACGAGTCGACGCGGGACCTGGTCAATTTTTTTTATATTAACAGTCATTAAACGACGTTGTTAAAGGCCAAAACACTGAAGATTGAAGAATAAAGAAAAACGAAGCAAAATCAGTTACAATTTGCAAACCTAATTAACTCAACTCTTTGAAACCCAAAAGGTTTGAATCTCCTTTCATTCTCTGTTTTCTATAGCCTCTAACCTTCTACCCCTCTGCTTTGCCCTTTAGTCCAGAGAGGCTCAACAAAGATGGTTCGAATCAAGCGAAAGCAAAGGTATTCATTGGCACCCGAGATACTAAGGATCGAAGGATTAGGAAATGAGAAGGAAGTCTTGCAGCTCATCTTGATTGAGACAAGTGCAAATTGCTTCGCGTTTTTTTTTCTTCTTCCTGCCCTACGAGCACAGAAAGAGGGATTAGTATTATTGATCCAATGATAAACCACTAACACTTGGGGCTCCGTGCACTGGGAAAACAACGACCCCTTCTCAGTGATGGATTGATTTTGGTTTTTGGATATGTTCCTACTCTTGTAGTGCACTGAAAAAAGAATTAAAGAATAAGAAGACACAAGAAGAGACGTTAAAAAGAGGTGTTTTTTATAGGTTTTTTTTGTTGACCCGGATTCAATCCATCTGAACCGTGACTCGATCATTTGACTGGGTCAATGACCTGGTCAGGTTTCAAAACCATGGGACCAATACTCAATTGGGTCTTTCAATATGCATGACTCAAAGCTATTTTAATTTTTACATCTAATAAATTCAAAGTTATTTTGGATTTTGCACGTGCTGACCCCACATCCAATTGTTTCCTGCAACCTGCATGCAGCCAAATCTAAATTTTACTTTCATTTCCTTCGCTATTTTTGCCTACCAAGTCAGGCATGTTCCATGTTCCTGTCTTAGGACATGTCCCTCAACATGCTTGTATGATCTCACTTCTCTATTAAGATATTATTTTTTATTTGTTAAATTCTATTTTTTATATAATCATATCAAAATACTACAAAAACAACTTAATATAAACTAAGAAAAAAAAATAATAATTTGAAGTAAAGAAAGAAATAATAAATTATCAAAAAAAATTCAAAGCATTATTGAAAAACAAAAAAAAAACTTTATAATCACCTAATTTTTTTAGAATATATATATATATATATATATAGAATATTGGGTCCAGCTGCCTTGGCAAACCCAAGCCAGACCCCAACCCCTTTTTTTTATATATATAAATTCTTTGATATAATACAAAAATATAAATTATATAAAAAAGAAGTGACAATGGATGTATAAGTTAGTCGGTTTAAGGAGAAATGCACATCCTGTTTAGGAAGCGATCAAGTAGGCAAGCAAATCAGGATATCCCCAAATGTATTATGGGTCATACATCGTGTTTGGTTCTGCACCCAAAGCTATTTTGGGTCCTGCACCCGGCAGGATCCAGTGTTGTTTTTATTAATATTGCATGTATTTAATAATATATATAATTCAAAACTACTACATAAAAAATCTAAAGACAATAAAACATTGATAAAACTTTGAATCTCATATACTAATGTTATAAAATTAACATATCTTCTATCACCCAAGTAAAATTATATTATAAAATTTATAAATTATTTTTAATTGATTTTAGTGTTCAAAAATTCTCTTATATGATACCAAAAAATTATAAAGCATATGATGCGAATCAAAATTTTTGTGAGAGCTCCATCAACTTTATTATAACAATATTAGAGAACGAAATTAAAAATAATAAAAATCTTAATTTGAAGTAAAAGAAATTTTTATTTATTTATTTTTAAAAGTATTTTTGAAAGGCAAAAATAAATATGCTTAAATAAAAAAATCCAACCGAATCTCAAATGGAAAAAAATTCTCATCCGCCATTTTTATGTAAAAAAAGACAACGAGATTCAATTTCCATACATAAGGAAGGAAGGTTAGATTATTTAAGCATTTTTTCAATGCATTTTAATTTTATCAGTTTGAGATTTGATACCAAGCTGATGCTTTGTGAGTAGTACTTAAAAGTGCATTTTTATCAAGGTTTTATATCATCATTTTGCACTTGAAGTATTAATAACTTCTTAGTTAGAGCATGTTTTATAATAACATCTCTAATAATATAAGATACATTTAATTTATAGTAAATGTTCATTTTAAATCCAGGCCTATCACATAAATCAAAGGATTGATGCCTATCACATAAATCAAGGGATTGATTGATTAATGAGTTTAACTATTGAAATTGAGAAGACAAAGAAAGGATTAAGCTTACAAAAGAGATGCTGGTTCAATCCAAACTGAAACACCATTCGATTATTAAATCCTAACTGAAGCTGTAGAACTTGGATTTAGGGCTACTTGTTGACGTGACACATAGTGACTGATTAGTGATAGTGTGTTGCCAACGTCCCACTCTTCTTTTTTCTCTTATCTTTCTCTTCTACCCAGGTTTTGTGCAATGTTTCTTTCTTTTCTTTTCTTTTTTTAATTTTGGCCCTTATTTTTTTTTTCTATTTTTTCATTTATATCTTTTCTATGCTTTTTATAGGAGAATCTTGATTTCATGACCCGAGTTGTAGGTTTGGAAGGTTGACCTATGTTGACTTGATTCTTTTCTGTTTGGGTCATTTTTATTATTTCTTTTTTTCAATTTCATTCTTGAATATTTGATTGGTTTGGAATTTATTTTTAATTTTTTCAATTTCATGATCACATGACTTGGGTCACGAGTTTTGCAAGGTAATTAAGGTTGACTTGAATAATTTCTTTTGTCAAGTGTTTTAGATTTTTTTTTCAATTTCACTGGTTGGCATTGTGTTGATTTGGAAATTGGGCTTCACACTCCTTTTCAGCCTATTTTCTACAATTTTATCTTATGGCTCTAGAGTTTGGTAGGTATACCTGAGTTGACTCGAGTCACTCTTTTTTGTTTATTTTTTCTAATTTAATATTTTATTTCATGATTTATTTCTTTGACTTTGGGTTGGTTTGGAAATAGGCTTCATATTTTATTTTTCTTTACGTGATATTTTATTGAATTATTTTTTTGAATTTCATCGTTTATCATTTAACTAATTGGAAATTGAGCTTTATATTTTTTTTATAGAAAAATCCTAATTTAATGACTTAGGTCGCGAGTTCAAAAGGTCGAGCTAGGTTGACTTGGGCCGTTTCTTCTTGGGGTCCTTTTTAATTATTATTTTTTTTAATTTTATCATTAGATATTTTGTTGATTGAGAATTGAGTTTTTTTATTTTTATTTTTTTATGAGATTATTACGGTCTCATTACTTGGGTTGCGAGTTTTGCAAGTTAACTAGGTTTGACTTAAATCTTTTTTTTGTCAATTTTTTTAGATTATTTTTTTAAGCATTCTGCTGAGTTAAGAATTGGGATTCGCAATGCTTTTTTTATTTTATTTTATCCTTGATCCTTTTATATATATATATATATATATATATATATATATATATATATATTATCCTGATCTCATATTACTAGTGGCGGGTTCGTAGAGTGAACCGAGGTTGACTCAAGTTTTTTTCTTCAAGTTTCTTTCTTTGAAATTGTTTTTTTTTTTTTTCAATTTTATCTTTTGAAATTAAGTTATTAGGTCTTGAGTATTGTGATTTTTTTTGCTTTTCGTTCTACGAGGATATCCTAATTTCACATTTTAGGTCACACGCTAGACAAGTTAACACGAGTTGATTTGAGTTATTATTTCTTGAATATTTTTTTTTTTATGTTAGTAAAAATTTGACCAAACATGTAGCATAATGAGGATAAAAAGATCTAGTTGTCTCTTTACTCATTTTAGTCGATGACAATTATTAGCTCTAAAATTATTTGTGGACTTTGGGAGATTTGCATTATGAAATCACTTGATCACACATAAGTTTGCATCCGTGAGGACTTACATAAACAATAAACAATGGGCTTCACTTTCAACCTAAAAACTTAAATAACTTGGTTTTTAATTTTCTTGTTCTTAACTAAAAGACCTCCATATCATAATTGCTTGTATGTTTGGAATCAAATTAAATGTGACATTCAATTCTATTAATAACTTATTATAATTTTTATGTTTGAAATAAAATACTAAATTACAGAATTAAATTCAATTTTATTATTTGGAATACTGTAGAATTAAATTAACAATCTTAATCGTTTTTCCTTTAATTCAGAAATCATTTCTTTATGTTAAAAAAAATTCTTTTTCTTAATGTAATAATAGAATCCATAACATATTTTATGATAAATCATGATGCATGTAATGATAAAGAAAACAAGCAACGTTAATGTGCATGAGATAGAAAATATTAGAAACAAATGATTATTATTAACGACAACATTATATTTTTTTTAGTAATAAAGATATTCCCATACCAATTTTCATATAATTTTCACATGATAAAACTATTTTATCTAATTTTAAATAAGTTATTCATTAAAAAAATATTATATTTCAATATCACTTAGCAAAGAAACACGCATCCGTAAATCCATGATAATAGACTAACAATATACTTTTTCCTGAAGACCATTTCTTTTTTATTTTTGACAATAAAATTTTATTCTTGGTTCACTCTACTCCACTCAATAAAAATCCAAAAATAGTTCCTATCATTATGTATACCATTATGTATACGACATCACAACAACATCAATCAATAAAATATTTTTTATTTCAATGGCTTCGCTTTTTTTTCTTTCTCTCTCTACCATTATAAAAATTATAATAAATCATTAATTGAATTTCAACAATTAAATTATTCTCATGTATCAGATATAGATATATCTTAAAAGATAAACTTGGGAAGGAGATATCTAAAGGGATCCCCACTCCCCTTTTTTTTTTTCCTTTCTCCTCAACATGAAACCATTCTTGGTTGGCTAAAATTTAGAATCGTCTTCTAGTTTATTTTTTCTTTTGATTTGATTGTGGTTTTTATTTTTTTTATTGATCTTTATTTGTTTTGATTTTTTTTTAATTTCATCCATTATTATTACCATTACCATTATCATTAACATTACCATTTGATTTGATTTTTACATCAAATATGGTTTTCATTCTTTTTATTGCTATTTTTAATCATTTTCTTGATTTATATTTTTTTCAATTTTACTCCTTAACATTTTATTTTATTTAATTTTTTTATCCAATTTTATTTTTAATCATTAATTTATTTTATTTTTTAAATTTAGTCCCTCATTATTTTTTTTATTAGTTTTTATATCAGATTTGGACCTAATTGTTTTGATTGCTATTTTTTATATATAGAACTTTTGGTGATTGAGAATTTTGTACATGATTTTTTGTTTTGATTGCTATTTTATATATATATATATATAACTTTTGGTGATTGAGAATTTTGTTCATGATTTTTTTTTTATTTTTTTTCTTTAACAGGGTTATCCCAGTCTTATAATCTAAATTACTGGTTTTAAAGATTAGCCCGATTTAACTTTTATTTTTTAAAATCTTTTTTGTTTTATTTTAATTTTATTATTTGATATTAGACTATTGGGTTTTGGGCTTTGAGCTTTTTAATTTTTTATGTTTTTTTTTATGAGGTTATCTTAGATCACATACTAGTTAAGTTAACCTGATTTTACTAGGGTTTTTTTTTTCAATGTTGTTTTAAAAATTATTTTTTTTTCAATTTTATCCTTTGACGTTAGACTATTGAACCTTGAGCTTTATGATTTTTATTTTTATTTTTATGAGGTTATCTTGGGTTGTGGGTTAGTCAAGTTAATTCAAATTGACTAAGTTTTTTTTCAATACTTTTTATTTATCTTCGATCCTTTTTTCTAGGTCATTTTTAAATAATTTACTTTTTTTTTTAATCTTGATCTCATGTTGCGAGTGGCAGGTTAATAGAGTAAATCCAAGTTGACTCAATATTTTTTCTTTGACTTTTTTTGGATTATTTTTTTTTTCAATTTCATGATTTAAAATTATATTATTGGACCTTGAGATTTATGATTTTTTATGCTTTTTTTTATGAGAGAGTATCTCAATTTCATATCTCTAGTCACATATTAAACAAATTAACCCAGATTTACTCTACTTATTATTGTCTAGATATTTTTTTTGTGTTAAGAAAATTTTGATTTAATATACAGTATAGCATGAATAAATAAAAAAAAACATAGTTTTCTCTATACTCGTTATAGTCAGCACAACAATATTCTTTTGGGAGATTTGCATAATGAAATCACTTGGTCACATATAAGCCTGCATATGTGAGGACTTGCATATACGAATTGGCTTCACTTTCAACCTAAAAAATTAAATAATTTGGTTCTTGTTTTTCTTCTTCTTGTTCTCAACCAATGGACTTCCAAATCATAATTGCTTGCTTGTTTGGAACCAAATTATATATAAAATTTAATTTAATTTTATATGTAATCTAAATTTAATTAATTTTGAAATAAAATACTAAATCACATAATTGAATTTAATTATATTATTTAGAATACATGTGTATTTGAATTGATTTAACAATCTTGATTATTTTGCTTTTAATTTAGAAAATATTTTTTCTTGTTATAAAAAAAAATTCTGTTTGTTAATGTGAAAATAAAATCCATAACTTTTTTTTTTTATGATAAATCATGATGCATGATATGATAAAGACAACAAGCAATATTAACATGCATTACATAGAAAACATTAGGAACAAATGATTATTAACAACAACATCATATTATTTTTTTAGTAATGAAGATATTCTCATACCAATTTTCATATAATTCTCACAGAATAAGACTATTTCATCTACTTTTAAATAAGCTATTCACCATATATATATATATATATATATATATAAATTTTTAATTCATAATAATAAAAATTCATTTTTGACTCACTCTATACCATTCAATAAAATCCAAAAATAGTTCCTATCATTATATATACAACACCACCAATCACTTCGCTTCTCTTTCTTTCTCATCAATTGAATTCCACCAATCAAAGCTAAAAGGGAGAAAATTGGTAGGACATATCTTATTCTTTAACACTGTAATTAACCACAACCTTTTTACATTGAAATACGTTATCCCTATATCATCTTATACTGTAGATAGTTGTTGTCTACAATTCACTTGGATGGGCGAGAGATGGTGTAACTCAATTTTCTGTGAGTAGATCTATTCTAATATCTCTTTTTTTGTTGAACTTTAAGATGGTGATTTTGCTAATTCTTGCTGACAGTTCCTGTTTCCTTTTAACAATATTTTTGGAAAAAAGCCACCCAAAAAACTCCACCTGTGAAAATGTTAGCTGACATTATGATTCAACTGTTTCCCTCACACATGAGCCTTCGCAAAAAGAAGTCATCAGCGTGGCTTAACGTGATCTAAACTGGGGATCCATGCAGTGAGTGAGGGAAGATTAAAAAAAGGTAAACGTTGTGTTTGAAAAAGTATTTTTAATCTGAAATTACTGGGAAAAAACTAATTAGAAAACATTCTTTTCATAAAAACTATAAATGTTACTCATGATAATATTTTAACTGCCCAGTCAATACAGAACTTGTTCACAACAACAAACAGAGCAATTGAAGGGGAAAAAGAAGAGCTAAAATCACCCAGGAAGTTCCTTTCTGACTAAAACATTATCTCCAATAGCTTGCTAGAAGAAGCTCAAGACATTCTCTGGGCAGCCTCCTTGGCCAAGACTCTCTCCTTAGCTTTGGTCTTAGCCAGAGATTTGGAACCCATGATGCCACCACCCCATTTCTTTCGGTGCTCATCAAACTTATCATTGAAGTTAGCCTGCAGTTAAAGGGAACGAAAGTGAAATATGCAAAGAAGAACGAAGTTCAAAAGAGTGGCCAACAAATTACAGAATATCAAATCAAAGAAAGAAACCACTTCAATCAATAAACCACACAAGCATCATAAGCAATGCTGTTAGAACAAGCAAGTTCACTGTGGGATAAGCAAATCAAAGACCAATTGCCTCTCCTTGTGACATAAAGCTAAGCTAGTCTTCTAGGAGGATTATAAATATGAAATTGAAACACCTTTTTTCTCCTTTGGGATACACTTTAGAGATACCACATATAAAGTGCAAAAACATGGCAGTAATATTACCTTGACTGCCTCCAAAACCTTGCTAAATTCCAATTTATCCTCATTCTTCACTGATGTAAGGCACAAAACTGATGCTGTTTTCTTGTGGACAATCTGTTTTTTAAACATATAAGAGTCATAAAGATAGTACCAGAGGATCCAATTTCCAAAAAAATTGATGGTTCTTTTAATGCATAGAAAAAGTGTAGAGAAATCACCGCTCCAAGACGTGACTTGCCCTTCACGATTGCATAAGGAACCTCCATTTTCCGGCACAATGCAGGCAGCCAAACAACAAGCTCAATTGGATCAACATCATGCGCGATAACCACCAGCTGGGCCTTGTTCTATATGAATCAAGTAGAGTCTTAGGAAAAAGATAAGATAACCTATACAAAAACACATCAATCTGCCATGCATGTTCACCATCCAAGTCAGATGACAACATGAAACAAACATAAGAAAAAGGTTGAAAGGAAGGCACCCAAAAAATAAACAAGGGAGATAAAAAATCAATGTGCAGCAAAATCAGCCAAGTAACTGAAGAAATGAGAGGAAAGAGAGTGGCAGAAGGAAAGGTAGAAAACCAAATTGAAAGCCATCTTCTTCTACACAATCATGATTATAACACAACTCCCATATAGGTTAATCAAACTAGCTAAACAAGTCACCAAATCATCCATTATCTAAATATTTACATAGTTAATCAAGAAAGCCCTAGAAATCAACATCTGTACCTGCTCAATGAGGTAAGTAACATGGTTAAGACCATATTTAATAACAATAGGCTTCTTTGTTTCCACAGTCTTCCCCTCAGATTCAGCTTGTGCTCTCTTAAGAAGCCTTTCCTTCTTAGCAGCCTTGTCCTCAGGTCTATATTTTAGGAACAACTTGAAAAGTTGTGTAGCTTTAACACAAAATGACGAGAGAAAAAATACATCTCAGTACCAGATAAGTAATCTGCAGTTTCAGTAGTTAAAATGAACTCTATCAATGCACTACAATATCGATAACAATGCATCTGTGATTTTTGGCATCAAATTTTGTCAAGTTCCTGTAACAGGAATGAAAAATTTACCAAGGTTCTTGTCAAGTGTTTTTGTGAACTGGTTAACAGCAGGAGGAACCTTCAAACGCTGTTTCAGAATCCTTCTTTGCCTCTGAATACGAACAACATGTGGCCACTTGACAAATCTAGTCAAATCCTTCTTGGGTGGAAGGGCACCACCAATTCCAAACTGCTTTGGTCGTTTCTCAAACAAAGGGTTTACGACCTTTTCCTGTAATTAATCAGCATCAACGCACCAAATCTTTAGTTGCAAGGGTAGAGCACATAAGGCCCCAAAATTGACAGGGGGGCAGAATTATGATTTATCAAATCTGAGTTCTAAGAACCAGACATAATCTATGAAAACTTGTAGTATCAACTCTTAGCAATTTCATATATGCAATTGGATAAGATTAAGGGGATAGTTGAAACAAACATTAGCCATATCTAGCTAGCTACAAAATTCAAAAAGGAAATAACAGGGACTCCCATGGAAGAATATAGACCCGTTACACACTAAACTATAAGTAGGTTAGTCAGTGAACTACTTAGATAAATGTTGTAGACAACACTCCCAAGAATTGAAAGACTATACCACACTTGGGAAATTAAACTTCTTTCTTTTCACTTACACATGCTTATTTTGTGTGCGCGTGTGGGCATATAATAGAGAGAGTGAGAGAGAGAGAGGAGACATACAGGCTTCTTCTTTGCTGCTAATGGGGCCTTCACACCTCTTTTGGGAGCCTGTAGCAAGTACAAAAACAAGCTAATGAATCAAAAGCGGGAAAAGAAACACTACGAACATAAACTTTTCAATGAAAATTTTAATCAATACACCATTTCAAAATATTTGAGGCATGAACAGTATTAATTCATATAGCATATAAAAAAGCAGCAGGACCTAAATGACAAAATATTACATTATTGATCACGCAACAGACTATATTCTTTGTCTTGAGCCTGTAAATACAAGCAATTGTTTCACACAATGACCAGAATTCCAACTTCTCAAAAAGTACATAATGCTCACGAGCTTATTGAAAATCCATCTAAATAATGAAATGAGTTGTGTGCAATGTTTTTAGTTTAACTTCTAACCAGTACACTGCATTTTATTACAGTCCCATCTTGAAACTTCTACAGCTCTGCATTGGTTGCGATGGGAAGCCAATACACATAGCTTAGCTGGGGCTACTCATATCAATTGCAGATTCATTGCTAAATTGGAAATCATTCACCAATATCTAAATCATATCATTGCTACTATAAAGAACCCTACATATACACTCATATCAAACCTTCAATTATCCACCCAGGTGAACTGTCACCTAAACCAGACAGAACAAAGGGAACATTATATGCATGAAAATATAAAAGGGTATACAAGAAGTGAAGATTGTACCATGCGGAAGAGGAGATCGAGAGAAACCCTGGTAGTTCTCTGCCGATGAAGGGTTAGAGCCTTAGACCTTGGAAGAGCAGCTGCAGCGGCTTGCCTTTTATTGTTAGGGTTTTATTTTCTCTTTGTTACGTGGACTGGAGAGAGTAAGGCTAAGCCCATAGGCCTCCCAAACCCTAAAAATTGTTTTTTCAATTTTGTCACTATACTGTTTACTTATCCAAGAATAGTCCTATTTTCTTCTGGTTTTTATTTATCAATCCAAAAATCTTTATTAATTTTAAATAGTGGGAAAATATTAAAAACTGGTTTTAATAAAAATTAGATTAAATGGGAAAATTTATCTTTATAATGGTGAAAATATGAATAAATTGGCAATAAAAAAAACTATCTTTTCCTAACTTTCAGAAATTTTATTATGTATTCTAACTTTTTTCTTTTTAAAAACAATTAAAAATATTTGGAAATATAGTTTCACTTGTATTTCTAAAAATATTAATTTTTTTATATGTTTTGAATCGTTTTGATGCGCTGATTTTAAAAATAAATTAAAATTTTATTTTAATATATTTTAATATAAACAATATTTTAAAAAATAATCGCAATTACACTTCTAAACAAATCCTAATTAATTGAGTTGTGATTAAATTTGTCAAAAAATTAATAAAGAGCGGAGAACATCTAGCTTGGAGCCAAAACTTCTTTTGAGATTGACTTTGTTCCATTCCCAGGAAAAGAAAAGAAAACAAGTAAAAAGATATAAAATCTTATTAAACTTACAAATTTATCTCTGTTTATGGAAGAGGAAAACCTAACTAAAACATTAATAGTTAATCCACGATCTCTCGTCAAGAAATAGCATTCATCCAAGTCATTTGGGCCGTTTGTTTCTTAAAAAAAAATAAATTATTTCTTAAACTTTCTCATATTTATTTATCATTAAAAAAATTAATTAATCAAAAAAAAATTTATTTTTATTTTTTTTCAAATTTTTTTCTTTTATTTTAGATAAAACACACTTTTCAAAAATTCTAAAATATAAAAAATATCATATTTATTTTGTTGATTATATTAAATTTGATCCTCAATATTTTGATTACTATATATTTTGTTTGAATTTTTATTTTATCTATTCCTTTTCAATCTTATCCCTTAGAATTTAATTTAATTTTTATCAACTTTGATCTTTATTTTTTTTATTGTTATATTTTTTATCGGTTAGACTTGGTCTTCATTATTTTTTTATTACTATTTGTTTTATTTGAAATAATTAATGAAATTAGATTTTTTTTCAATTTCATCCCCCTTCAACTTTTTTAATTGTTTAATTTATTTAATTAAAATTTATATTTATATTTGAGCCAACATGTTAGAAATCTATGAGTCACACATATTAAGAATCATTAGTAATAAATTAAACTGCGATGATTTAATTTAAGTATGACTTGATTAAAATATATTTTAGAAATTAAGGACTAGAATATAATTAATATATGGATTATATTTGTAGACCTAGAAAAATCAAGTAAGGACTTGATTGAATTAATTTCTAAAATCATCTGAATTAATAAATGGATATTATTCAACGAGCAAATTGATATTTTACTAATTTATAGAGTTTTTTAGATTTTTCTATAAATAATAAGTTATGCTTCTTATTAAGGAAGGTTGTCTGTCAGACAGAAAAACTACATAAACACAATATTAGAGTTAGTACTTTAGGCATTGCAATCCCTCTCTTAAATTGGGATTTAGGAGGTTTCTTAATTACAAGTAATTCTTATGGATTATTATTTAAAGTCGGATAATTGGATGGTTTGAGATTTGCAATAACCCAACCTTTAAAAAATTATTCAAAGTCAAAGAAGATCATATCTTCAAATAATAAATTTCTAAATAATAGATCTATTTAATAAGATTATAAGAATTTTTAAATAATTTTATTTCATAACTTTCATTGCGTATATGATATTTGAACACCAAACATTACACTAATTAATAAATGGTTTCATGAAATCAAAGGAATACCACAATCAATACTTGAACAGCATGAAGAAGCATCAAAATGATCGTCACGTTACCTAATTTACCAAGCTAACCTCTTGGGCTGTGGCACAGTCAATACATCTCACCACCTTCTGAAAGGAAGGCTTCATACGAAAACGTAGATCCACCCAAGCACCATTGACGAATGACAATTGGACATCTGGTTTGGTCCTCTCTCCAGTTTGATGGCGATAATACACGCAAGTGACAGCCTGCGAAGCCATAGAGTTCAGCTCGTCGATGCTTTTCTCAGTCTTAGAAATGAAAGCAGATAGTCCAAAGGGTTCCCTATCTACATAGAAGATTTGTTTTGCAGGAGAGTATAAAATGGCCCAAGCCTAGACACAACAGCTCATCAAGTAACTATGGAGAGCAAATATCCATCTCAAGTTTTCACAACTTCATCAATATCATCATTTATAATAATTTGAATAAAATCTAGTTTAATTCCTCTTATTTCCTTGTTCTTTCCATGACTATTGACTTTGAAATGCAACGACATGACATGAGATAGTAACTAGCCTATAAACCAATCATTAAATGAAAGTGCATACTAAAATAGTTCTAGCTACACGAACAATTTTGAACTTTGATGACATAACAACTAGCTCTATTACATATGCAATTGAGTATACATTGACAACTTCATTTTCTTGAAAATAATATGGTAGAACAACATGCAAGAAAGGAGACACGAGAATACTCATATTCTAACACTATGTAGGATACATTCCTACCAAGAAGATCATTCTCAAATTAAAAGTTTTAGACATGAATTCCAAACATCTAAAAGTAGAGCATCAACAAGTCTTAGTCATAAAAAACGGCTATTGCCATCGACCCCTTTAAATCTCATTCGTTAACTCCTCATAAAAAAATACCTCAACATGAGATGAGATCGGTAATGATACGAGCTTCTATAAGTTAATATCATCCGTACCAAGTTGAAGAACAATTAGGTGTTGCACACCCATCTTTTTAAGGATTAAGTGTCCTTGAAGGTGAATTTAGACAACTATAAAGGACTTAAAAATTCAAAAAGAGTACATACAAAATGTATGAGGAAGACTGAAGCTTGTAATATGAGATAGCAATGCTATGTGCAAAATTCTTCCAATAACATTTTATGGATTTTCTCGGACATGATACCATAGCCTAGAGCCTAACCTCATCCTTGAGAGGGCACTCCTAGTTCTAGTAATAGAGAAAGAATCTCCTAAGCATCATTAATCTCCTAGTAGCCCTAAGGCATCTAAAAATAACCCAAAAGGGTGCATTCACCATTGTCTTGTAATTTCTTAGCTCATGACCACATCTTTGAATACCATAAGCATTAAGGTATTAGCTTCTATTAAGAAAAGAGAATTTGTACAATACCTCCATGCAATTAAAAGCGACTCAAACACATTAAAAGCTACTCAAACACATGGCATCCCAATAAATTTTATCCCTTTCATCATGACAACAATCACGATATTGAGGATTGTTATGCCATAAAAATGAAGATAGAAAATATAATTGTCAATGTAACCTTCAATAGTTTACAAGGAAGGAAATAAGTTGAACAAAAAGAAAAGGAGGTTAATTAACTATAACTAAAATTGATCAGTGTTTCACTATAGCATGGAATATTGTTCACTGTGAGTGAATTCACTGTAAATTGCATTATTCTGCATTGTAGCGCGGGTACTATAGACTGTGAGTACTTTCACTATGGACTACACTGTTGGTGGGGGCATGTGGGGAGGCTGTAGCTTACAGGACCCAAGCGCCAGGCTAGAGGGGCGCTGGGCACACCCCTACGCACACGTGGTGCTTGAGCTCCTGCCTCAATGTTGGGCACATCCCAGTGCACACGTGATCCTTGGGTTATGTTGGGTTGGGAACAAGTGGCGCTTAGGTCATGGCTCCAGACTCAGGGGGAATGGACTGGGCGTTAGGACCCATGATCAATGGGTCTAGTGTAAGGACCCAATTCTATTGGGTCCTTCATCAAGACTCAATGTTCATGGATCCTAGGATTCTAAATATTATTATTTGTTTTAGAAATATTATTATTTTTATTATAATTAATATTATTAATAGAATAATTAATAAATTTGAAAGAAATTATTATTATTTATATTATAAATTTTTATGGCATTTTTTATAAAAATAAAGAGTGAGCCCATGACATAGTATTATTAAAAATATTCAACAATTCTAAGTATTAATATAAAAAATATTATAATTTGCGTTGTCAATATTATTATTATTTTTAGAATACAAAGTATTCATCTCAAAAATATTATTATTTTTGTTATAATATTATTATTTTTATAATAATTCAAAGTTTTAATATAAGAAATATTATTATTTGTGTTCTAAATATTCTTGGAATTAAAAATAGTATTATTTATGTTATGAATATTCTTGGAATTAAAAATAATATTATTTGTTTTATAAATATTATTATTTTTATTATATTTAAAAATATTAATATTAAAAATATTATTTTTTATGTTATAAATATTATTGCACTTTGTAAGCTTCAAAGGATCAATAACGAAGCTCTTCAAATCCTAAACCAGCCAAGAAAGGAACTTGAACAATTTGCCCATTCAGTTGTCAACAGATCCAGGTGGGAGGACTTCCTTGATCAATCCTCTCGTCTTTCTTTCAGCCCACAAACTCACCTCTTCTCTTGCTTCATCAGGCTTGAGGGACAAGCATAACATATATTTATTGTTAGACCAAGCATTTTAGGCTCATTTTGCCATATATGGTTAACATAAAAAAAGAAAGAAAAAGAAAGAAGCACCTTTTTTAGAAAGTCAACTTCAGTTTGAGCATTGTAGACCTCTCTTACAATCCCTTCAGAAGAAGGATTCAAGCTGTAACATTGATCGACCCAAACACCACCAATGAACAACAATGTTGGAACTGATGTTCTGGCACGTTTCTTTCCAGTTTTTTTTCTGCAAATTAATTAGCGTTAGCTAAATACCTATGAAGATAAAGTACTTTTGAATGTAAAAAACAACAGCAACTAGCTACTTTGCTAATTACCTTCCTCGGCAGGCCGCGTAATCCTGGCAATATGTGATAACAACTGATTGAGTTCCCAAATACTCTGTCCCCAGAAAAGAAAGAAGCTGCTCTAAAGTCTTGCCTGTTGATCCTGCAGCGACAAGGCTCAAAGTCAAATGGAATGACAAAGGAGATGACACAAGACTTGACCCTTTTTCAATCTCTTTCAGCAAGAGTTGGTTTGTCATTAGCAGACTCGAGTCCGTGTTGAAAGAGGTGCTGTTTGTGTGCGGGACTTCCTTTGCAGTTTCTTGAGCCGTTGATCATATACAACATGTATGATTTAGTCAAGTTTATATAAGGGCTCAAAGTCAAAAGACCACGAGTTCTATGTATGAAATTAAACATTGACTTAAGGCACTTAACTTGAATAAATATAGTTTAAGCCTTGGATCAACGAATAAAAAAACTGGTTGAATTGGCATCTTGCTTGAGCTTTCATCTTTCTATAGCTCGGTTTGAGCCTTCCAAGAGGACCACTAGTACTAATTTTCAGTATAATTTTTTTTAAAAAAAAAACAGAGAATGGGAGTGAAAGATTCAGTTTTATCACTATAAAGCTCATTATTTTAGCAATTTAGAGTTCCCAAGATCAACAAATTACGCTCATTGTCTTTTCCAAGAGAGAAAATGGAGTCTCTTACCATGCGATCACAAGGGACTCCATTTTCTTTGTTGGATAAAACTTTGTACTCTCCCATCAAAAAAACTCGGCTGAATTTCATAAAATGAAAAAAAAGGAGTTTGTGATTAATTTTTATTTTTTTGCAGATTTTATTTCTGTTAATGTTTTCCTCTTGAGAACTCTTTCAGGAAAAAATAAAACAAATCTCATGGGATAGGGCTGAAAGAAATTCCGGAGAAACTATGCCTTTGAACTTTGGCTAAGAGATAGACCAAATATGTGGCAGAGGAGAGAATTCAGAGTGTATGGACTTGTGTAAAACTTGCTAAACCTTTGACTTGGTTTCACAGCCAATAGGCCATTTGAGTTAGCTGTTAAACATCTCTAGTGTTGTTATCCTGAAACAGTATGTTTTAGGTCCTGCTACATTATCCAGGTTATAAGGATGTAATTTTTCTCCTTCAACACCAATGATTAATTTGTTCTCTGCTTGGAGCATTCAATGCTAAAAACAAGTTAAAGATGAGTGCGCTTTATTCTGTCTTGAAGGGAACAGAAGATGTCCCAATAACATGTTAAATTCATCTTACGACACATCCTAAATTGGCTAAAAGCTTGAATCATTTCATGGCAATAGGTTATGTGGAGGTATGCCACTGTTCAAGGATTACAACTTTACATTCTGTAAATGATTTAACCAAAGTAGCTCATGTCTCAAACATTTCTAATTATACATGTCACGGAAGTATACATTTGTTAAGCCTGGCTGATGACTGAAAGCTTATTAGATTCTAGTGCAATAATTTATGTGATCTTTTATTGCTAGAAATACATAAATACACTACTAGATACTAAACAAGCATAACTCCACTAGAAAGAAAAATAATAAACAAAAGGTAAACTCTGGGTTTAAAAGCCATAGATAGATGTTTTTGGAAGCTATGCAGTGATAGCTAGATAGTTTTCACTGTTCAGTCAAGGAGATGTTTTCTGTGAAGATGAAGAAGCTGGGGGGATTCCAGGGATGAGAGGAGGTAGAGGAGGGAGAGGAGGAATAAGTGAGAAGGGAGGTGGTGGTGATGGAGTTAGGCCAGGGATTGGTGGCAACGGAAGGGATGGTGTTGGAGGAGGCTGAAGTGGGTTAGGAGGAATTATGGGTGGAAATAGTGGAGGTGGCTGAATTATTGGAGGAAGTATTGGAGGTGGCTGAAAAGGGTTTGGTGGAAAAAGTGGTGGTGTTGGAAAGCCAAACTGATTAGGATGGTGCACCGCTTTCTCATCTGGTAATGTTGTGCTCTTAAGAGATTCTGTAGTTTTGGTATTTTCCGTATTTGCTGGAATTGGTGGAAGCAAAGGTACCCCTGGAAGAGGTGGGAGAGGAGGGAGTTGCGGTAATGGTGGCAATTTGGGAAGAGGAGGAAGAACAGGTGTTTCCGGGTCTTGAAGTGGAGGTGGAAATGTTGGGTTCTCAAAAGGAGGTAGAGAGGCTTCTTTGGAACTGAATTCCCTGGGATTTTCTCTTCTTGGTTTTTGATTACATAAGAACGGTTCTTTTTCAGGCTTGAAGGTGAAAAAACCAGCTGAAAATATATGTGTTCCTTCCTTTCTTGACTTGAGACGAAGTGACGATGAAGTTGCTGTGGATGCCACAGCACAATAAGGCTCACTGCTACTCAGTAACTCCACTGAACATCTCTTAATTTTCTCTACATGTTTGCTCACAGAGAGAGGCAAATGAACCTTGAATTCTCCATGCTCATCTGTTTTCGCTTCTTCTCTGAAACTGGGTCTTGATTTCTCATCTTTGCATTCTACAGCAACATATGCACCTGCATACAATAGCCCCCAGAATCACTTTCTATATCACACTGCAAAACATAACCCGTAAAAAACTAATGTTAATCCAAAAATCAAGGAAGTAGTCGAAAAGAACCTGAAATGAAGTGACTGTTCTTTGAGAAATCCTCTTGGAAACACGTGTCGCAGTAGACAGTGCCAACAACAACTGCAGATGGAAGTTTCTTTCCATGGCTGGCTTCTGAGGGGTTATTAAAAGTGAAACCGAGAAGGAATATTATGAAAAACCAAGGCATTATGAGTATTCTTCTTCTTCTCTCTCTACGATCTCTGATTTTAGAGAAGAATAAGAGTTGGCAGAGTCTCCTCTTTATAAGTAGAGCCAAGCTCGACACTTGTTCTCTATTCCTGACGTGCCGTGTCCCATGTTCTATTATAGCTGTTTGAGATATGAATTATGAATAATATACCGTCTTATCCACCAAGAATCTTTATGGCATTCATGCAAAAACCAGTCAACTGCAAACCAGCAGCGGTGAATGTGGTGTATTTCAGACCATTTAACAGCTCAAAAGGAGGTAAATATAGAGGCAGATAAGGGAAGACTCTAGCTCTACCCTCCATCCACCTCCCCCTTGTTTTCTTACATTTATCGAGTCTGTTCCTTTGCTGGCTTTAAAATACCATTATGCATAGTTGGGACCCTGTCGGTTCACGAGACATGTAGAGGAGCCACAAATTTCATGCGCATACAACGACACCCTGGCTAATACCAACAAATTTGAGAATGTAGCTCGCTTGTAAGATATATGTATCAATGCTGTTCACCTTTTGAACTAATGTATGGACAGACTTAGGTAGGCTGTTTCTTGAGGTTGTGTTGGAGATAAACATAGAGGAAAAAGGCAAAGTTAAAAGATATAATATAATTGTTGAATATTTTCAAATTAAACTCTAAATAGTAATCAACATTGTTGAATATTTTCAAATTAAATTAGGTAATGAAGGTTTATTGACCTAACAAGTTAACCTGCTACTTGAATTAAAGTCTAATTTGACTTTTAAGAGATTTCAAAACCATGTGGTTTGATTTATTTTAAAAATATATATTAAAATGATGTTTTAGATTCATTTGAGTCAACTTAATATAATTTTTAAAACTGTGTTATTGGATTAATATAAACTTTTGGATTTTTTTTAAATATTTGCTTTGTTGAAATACATGTACAGTTCATAGAATGCTTGATTCTCATCCATGCTTTTGCGAAAAAAAGAAGAAGAAGCTGGTTCTTGAACCAGTGAAATATGGGGAAATCCCTTAATTTAACTACTGTGTTTGTGTAATTAGGCAAATAAGTCCCTTAAATCACGTATTTATTCATCACACTCCATCAATTTAGGCCAACGATAATAAATTGTAAACAACATAGGCAGATCTTATAGGGTAAATTCGTCATAGTTTGTTGAAATTCAGTCCAATTAGATTGAATTGATAAAGTGTGACACATATAAGGTAGATTTTACAAATAAGCTTTCATAAGGGCTGATCTGCTTAATTGGCACAATCAAGGACTAAATCTTAAGGAAATATAATAATAATAATAATAATAATAATAATATGTCAGTTTTCTGTCGAAAACAAAAGGAATGATTACATGCCGACGGAAAAACTTTGTCATTCTATTCGTAATCAAATGTTAAATGCCCATGGTCTTTTAGGAAGACCATTCCATAAGACATGTGCGTACGGCAATATTAACTATAGAGTTTGATGATGAAATAATTGAATTTATTTTTTTCTAACGCCATTTGATTTTTTAATGATGTATATTTTGTTATGTGCTTGGATATTATAAATTATTTGTATAGTAAATATTAGATTTAAGTGGTGATTATAAATTGAATGTAACAATAAGTCAAAGTTTGGATTCATCATATAAAAAAAGATGTGACAATTACAAACTAACTTAATCACATATAATGATCACTTTCTTTTAAATTTCATGGATCAAATGCTTAAGATATTGACATGTAAGTTTCACTATTACTTTCTTAATGGATAATGGTTATAATCATATTGTTATTGCACTAGAAGATCAAGAAAATACTATCTGTACTTGCCCTTTCGATACATTTTCTTATAGAAGTATGTTTTTTGGTCTATGCAATGCACATTCTACTTTTCAAATATGCATAATGAGTATCTTTTCACACTATGTAGCAAAAATCATATAGGATTTTATGAATGATTTTATTATTTATGGTAATTCTTCAGATGCATGTATTGAAAACTTAACTCTTATTTTAAAAAAGATGCATGAAAATTAATCTTGTTTTGAATTATAAAAAGTGTCATTATATAGTTGAATAAGGGATAGTTTTAGGACATATAGTTTTTTCTAGAGGTTTGGAAGTTGATAAAGTTAAGATAGATATTATCTTTTCTATGCCGTATCTTATAAGAATATGAGAAGTTTAATTCTTTCTTGAACATATAGGTTCTTATCGGAGATTTATCAAGGAATTTCTCAAAAATAGCATTTTTCTATGCAAATTATTTAAGAAGGATATCAATTTCATGTTTGATGATGCTTGCAACTATATGCTTGATGAGCTTAAGAAGAGACTAACTTTGACATCCATTATGTAGCCATCAAATTGGAATCTTCCTTTTAAGATTAAGTTTGATTTAAAAAATATACAATATTAAGCTACTACATAATTTTTCATAAAGCAATCAATAATATCATCATAAAAATGCTCTAATCTTTTTAAAAACATTGGAATAATTGGGTAATCGAAATGCAACTCTTTTTTTCTTAGTTTTTTTTTATAAGAAAAACCAAATAGAAAAAAAAATAAGATATTTAGAAAAGGCTAGTCACATGTAGTCTTGGTCTTCCAATTATGCCTGGTCTAAGAAAAATAAGATTTATATGAGATGTCATGTGTTGAGGTTCCAACATGCCCATCTCAATTAAAACGAATTTAAAAAAGATAAAATTACCACTAATATCCTATAGTTTGATCCATTTTACCCTTGCCCGCTGTGTTTTGAAAAACTACATATTGCATCATAGGTCAAAAGAAAATTTCAAATATGAGAGAATCACTAAAGTACCTTTATATATATATATATATTACAATCAACTATAGATCTAAATGACATATCATTTCTTTTCTCTCATCGATTGACATTATTCTCTCACTAAAAAATCAATCTCCCAAATCTCGACCCCAAATAAAAAAGAAACAAAAACTATTAATTAAAATTGATTTTTTGCACTAATTTGTGTTTTAGCATGGTTGTCTTTACTAGCTATTAGAACTTCACACAAGTTTCACACTGAAATCAGCAAGAAACATTATTTTTTTTAAAAAAAAATCAAGGCTTTGAAAATTGTTAATAGTATGTTTTATTGTTAAACACAATTTATTCATTTGGTTAGAGGTTGTTTAGTGTTTGTGTAACTAAAAATCCAGATTTGTGAATGTGCACATCAATCTCAAAGATTGTAAAACCCTAAAAGAATCAATTATTCTTCTTCAATCGATAAAATAAACATCACAAACATGATTTTGAAGATTTTGATTTCAATGATGAAGATTTTGATTTCAATGGATTATGATGTAGGAGGTTTTGGTGTTGGTGTTGGTGTTGGTGTTGAAGTTGTTGCTACTGTGGAGGTTCCGGTGTTGGTAATGTAATTTATGCTAAAGCTGGTGCTAATATTGGAGGTTTTGTTATTAGTGATGGTAATGGTGTTGATGTTGAATTGGTACTAATATGAGAGGTTTTGTTATAGGTGATGGTGTTAATGTTAAAACATGTATTGATTTTGATGATGGTGTGGGTGTTATTGTGGGTGATGTTTTAGGTGATGTTGTTGTTAATATATGTAATGATAATGAGGATGATGAAGAGAAAAAAGATGAGAACTATATCTTTTATGATGAGAAAGGGTTTGATTTTGTAAATGAAGTTGAAGATAACTAGATTGACAACTTGTTTAGTGATGGTTTCATTGGAAAGAATGTATATGGTTCTTTAGATTCATAAAAATACATGGAATATTAGCAGTGGTGATGATCATGATGATGCAGGTTGTGAGAAATCTAAAAGCGATGGTAGTGATGAGTTTTTTAATAAAGACAATGTTAATGAGTGTAAAATGCAGATAAAAAAGAAGATTGATCCTATAACTCATTTTAAATATAAAATGTTTAAGGTTAGAGTTGATGGTTTTATTAAGTTTAAATAATCTTATGTTTTCAGCAATATAAATAAATTTAAAGATGTGTTGAAAAAGTATGAAGTGAAATATGATTATCACTTGAAAATATATATTAATTAGAAACCAAAGGTTACAACAATATTTATGGGTGATGGCTGTTCTTGGCGAATATATACTTGTCTCATTTCTGGTTTCAATACATTCATGGTTAAGTTCTTAAGAGAAAGACATAGTTACATTTAGCTAGCAAGTATAAAAGATGTCAATTTGACATGATTGCAAAAACATTATTGCTTATAACAAGTGTTAACCCATATTTCTCAAATAAAGTCATCGATACCATTCTAAAAGACAAGTTTTGGATTAAACCATACTTCATGCAATTATAGAGAGCTAGAACAAAGGTGAAAAAGTTTATCAAATAAAGCCATAAAAAGTCTTTTAAAAGACTCCCTCAATAAGTGCAATTGTCAAAGCAATGTAATCTAGGGTCAAATGTATTTTTAGGGTTTGACCCTTGTTGTAACCCATTTTTGGGTCCCCATGTAAAAAATAATAAATACAAAAAAAAAGAAAAAAGAGCCCGAAACAGTGCTGTTTTGACAGCACTGTGGGTCTTCTTCTTCCCCTGGACACGCGAGGCAGGGGAAGAAGAAGATTTTTTTTCCCACTTTTTGCCTAATTTCTTTCCCGGATTTTGCTCAATAAGACGCCCATCATAGACACCCACTTGCCTGGCTTTTTATCTGTTGAAAGGTAGTGAAGGGGGCGGCCAACAGTGGCCGCCCCAACACGTTCTCCCTCCCCTGTTTTCCTATAAATACAGGGGAGGGCTGCTGAAAAAAAAAAAAAAAAGAAGAGACCTGAGAGAGGGGGAAGAGAAGAGAAGGGAGAGCAAAGAGAGGGGAAAAGAGAGAGAAGGGAGAACACAGAAGAAGAAGAAGAAGGAGCAGCAGAGGAGAGAACAAAAAACACAGAGGAGAGAGAGAAGGAAAACGCAGAGCAACTCCGGCCACCCCACTGTCAGCGCCGCTTCCTGTCGCCACCAGCAGCTCCGCCATCGACGACAGCCACCACAGGTCAGCCCTCAACCCCTTATCGTCGTTACTGTTCATCTTCTTGCATGCAGAACGTGCACTGTGCACGTTCTGCAAGCCATGAATTAATTACCCGGTTACTGTGCATGTGCACAGTAACTTGACAAATTAATTCACTGGTTACTGTGTGCATAGTAACCCGGTTACTGTGCACACAGTAACCAGCCATTTGGGCCTGGGCTGGGACGTCAGCCAGCCCATGTAAATGGGCCAGGTTTGGCCCAGCCCATGCAATTGGGCCTGATCCGGCCCATTTAAAAAAAGAAAAAAATATTATTGTTTTAAAAAATATTTATGAGGCTCCCATTTTTTATTTATGTCATTTTGATTAATATCAGGCAGTATTTGTACATCGTAAAAAAATATAAATCCGGTATTAAAATACCCGGTTTTCGGCAAAAACTTCCACAAAATACAAAAAAATTAAAACAAGAGAAAAAAATGTTTTTGTGCATACGACCAAGTGTCTCAAAGCTAAAAATTCATATTGTATTTTGCATACACCAAAAAAAAAAATGTTTTAGCATGCATTTTGGCTTTAATAACCAGTTTATTAAAGTCAAGAGAATATTGGCCAAAATTTCGAAAAACAACAAAAATTTTATTTTGTTTGTCTCTTAGTATCCGGGGTATGACTTTACACGTAATGCATATTCCGGATATTTAATTCTTTTTTCGGACAATAGTATCCGGGGTATGACTTTACACGTAATGCATATTCCAGATATTTAATTCTTTTTTTTTTTCAGACAATAGAACCTGGGATATGACATTACATGTAATGCGTATTCCGAACAATAATATTAAAAACCACAAACACAACCTTAGATGTTATCAGACATTAAAACAATGCAGCCTACCTTAGGTAGGGTGTAGTTGGGGTGCTAATACCTTCCCTTTACGCAACCAGTCTCCGTACCCGATCTCTAAAGACCAGTTAAGGTTCCTAGTAACCAGAATACTAGGTGGCGACTCCCAGTCCATATTTTCACTTGTAGAGACTAGAATTCCTTGTCTCTCCCTATTTTTCCAGGAATAAATATTTCTGATTTTTCCTTGAGGGTGGACGATCGCCGCGCCGCCGCACACGTGCGACAGAATGGCGACTCCACTGGGGAACTTGTGGACTAAGCTTTGTTGTTGTCTGATTATTGTGTTTTTTGTTGTGGTTTGCGTGTTTATTTTTTAAATATGCATTTCCTTTATTTATTTCTTACGCGCTTTAATTTCTGTACATATTTGTTCATGTATTGTATAGAACTGCCTCATGCATCACATGCTTTATATTTTTCAAGCACACACAAGCTTCTAAGTTAAGTGGGGAATTAACGATCTGCCTTTGACTATTGGTCGGGTTCAGATGCGTGAAACACCCAACTCATATCTGAGAGCCTGCTTGGTAATGGTGGGCATACGTGCCTTAACTGTTCTTTGCAACGCCCCCATACTGCCTTTACGAAGGACGTCACTGGGCAGATATGAGACCCTTTTGAGACCAGGTAGAAAACCTATTCATGAATAGACCCTGTCTTTAGTTTGTATGCGCTATCTTTCTTTACAGAATATGTCATACAAAAATAATAATAAAAAAAATCATGTCATCCCTCGAAGGGCAAGTGCATCATATTAATTACATGTTCAAACATTTAACATGCATACATGCCAGATCGAAATATAGGTCCCCAAAAAGTCTACAACACCCGACTTCGAGCAAGAAACATGGAAGATGAAGAACGTGCTCAACGTGAGGCCTATTTGCACGACGAGTTGGAGTCTCTGAAAATAAATGTGGCTCACCTCACTAGCTTACTCAAGCAAACATTAAGAATTACCATACTCCATCCCAAATTGCCAACATCAAAAAACCTGAACCCCAAAACTTTCAAACCAAAAGCCAAATTGGAAATTTCCAAAGGGTTCAAGAACAACTACCTCTACTACCGTTACCCCTGAATGAGATGTATCAAAAGCTATTAAGCATCGGGCAAATAGCTCCAGAACCTCTAACACCTCTGCAGCCACCTTATCCTAATTGGTACAAGCCAGAACTCAATTGTGAATACCATGCCGGTATTACTGGGCATAGCATCTATACCTGCAACGCCTTCAAGAGAAAGCTTCTGCAATTAATCAAGGCTGGTTGGATAGAATTGGAAGACGCCCCCAATGTGAATACGAACCCGCTGCCTAATCATGCTTGAAGCATATTAGGATGGAATGTTTGGGGAATTGGAAAGCATCAATGGTCCAGCATGATAACTTGAATTTTGTAGAACTTAAATTTTGACCGTGGTGTTGTTCCGCATTGTCTTTGAGTCCTCTACGTAGAGCTTTTGAGAGGAGGTTAGCCTATGAACAGATTCGCCAAAATAGAGGAATGAAGCCTACCTTGTTATTGCCTTTTGTTAATGCTTTTGAACAAGACTTTCTCTGTTAATGAGCTTTTCTTGTGTTCACATCACACTCTTCTTTGTTGTTATTCCATGTAAATAACATTTTGAGCGCAACTTTGCTCACAACACTACAACATGAAGAATCCTTTGGTGTTCCTTTCTTCCAAACCCGTACATCAATCTTATATGTTTTCAAGGATATTTTTTTGGGACCTCCGAAGTGAGTACAAAAACAAAAATCATGTTGATATTTGTCCAAAACAAATGCATTTTGAAAATTCAAGTGATTCCTTAAATAGGTACACATATACCTAGAAAACTTGAAAGAAAAAAAGACAACAAAGATAAACAACACTATGAGGTGACTCAAAAAGCTGAGTTTTATTTGACTGAATAAATCACTTTGCATACGCGCATGAAAGCAAGACCTATTGATCCTCACTGCAGTGCATTTGAGATGAGGAAAGGCCATCTTTGATAATCCTTTCACAAGACTAAAATATATCCTTTGCAGTCCCATTTTGAGCTTAGTAATGTTTTTTGGAAATAACCTTGACTAGGATCACACCCCACACTGGGGGGGCAAAATAATAGAGTTTTTACCCATCCAGACAAAGCAGTGAAGATGGGTGCTGGATTTGATCATGTAATTTTTAATCTTTCATTATCATCTAAATGAAGCAGTGATTGGTTAAGAAAAGAAAAGAAGAAGATCTAAAGGATCTAAAAGATTTGAGCTTCTCATACAAACAACTGATATGATTATGCTCAACCAAACAAAAATGGAGAAAACAAAGAGAAAAGCCCAAACCCGACACTGGGGGGCATGAAGACTATTTTGAAAAAAAACAAATCTAAAAGACAAAAGGTCAGGAAACAAGCACAAGTGATCCCTAGTCTTGAAATCCCTTAAACACTTTTTGAGCCTGCAACATATCCATTTTCTTCGTAACCAATAGCCAAAGCCTACATTACATACCTGATAAAGCCCTTTCTGATCAAAGGCAAGCAATCTGGATAGGTAGGCAGTGCTTTCTCGTGCGGGTCAAATCATTATTCATGCAAATAAAATAAATGCTTTGAATCATTTCGGTTCTCAATAACCCTCAAATTGACATTTATTTAGTGACCAACCAGATGTCACCTTCATCTTTAAACAAAAGCAAAAACCTTTCATCACTTCAAAAAAACCTGTCCATAGAAATCACTTGAATTTTTTAGAACAAGTTTATTTTGAACCAATATCAAAATCATTTTTATGATTGGAATAACTTGGAAGTTCCAAAAATTTTGCATGAAAACATTTCATTGTACAAAAAACCCAAACTTACTTTCACATATCCTCACCCCAAACTAAACCCAAGTTGAACACTTGGGGGGCATGATCAAGCTGGGGGGCAATCAAAAACACATGGTAGGGCTGACTCCATGATTCCTGTTCTAAGGAAAATGTCGGGAAAATTAGTAACTCTTGAGATAAAGGGTGAAGGATAAAGATGTATGATGACATCAAACCCTTCCCAGAGGTCAAGATCACAAGATGTAACCCGAGTAAGCAAAAGTGGAAAAGCCATCGAAGTTTACTACCAACACTACAACTTTTGAGAGAAAAGAAAGACACCATGAAGAAATGGGGGCCTATATTTCTCAGGTAAGTCTACATGCATATCAATCATAATGCATTTTCTTGCAACATTCATAAATCAGTGTTTCAACATCAACTTTTAGGTAGTGCGTTTGTGAACCCTACCTCCTTTTGAGTGCGCCTTTGAGCCCTCAACTCCATCTTGAGTGCGCCTTTGAGCCCTCACCTCCATCTTGAGTGCGCCTTTGAGCCCTCACCTCCTTTTTGAGTGCGCCTTTGAGCCCTCATCCCTTGGGTAGTGCGTTTTCTAACCCTACCTCCCTTTGAGTGCGCCTTTGAGCCCTCAACTCCTTTGGTAGTGCGTTTTTCTAACCCTACCTCTTTTTGAGTGTGCCTTTAAGCCCTCGCCATCCAATTCTTCATATTTTTTTTATCTGGGTAGGTCACCCATTACAATGAGACCACTCTTTACTTTTATGTTTGGGCAGGTCGCCCATGAAAATAGACCAATGTCAGCGTAAGTGTGTGGGCTGGTCGCCCCTGAAAATAGACCACCTTAAGTATGTGTTGGGCAGCTCGCCCGTGAAAATATACCATCTTCAAAAACAAAGGGTTTGAACACACAGGATTTTGGTTCTGGTTAGAGGGGATTGCCGAAAGGGATCTCAGTCTATCCCAACCACACACAGGATTTTGGTTTTGGTTAGAGGGGATTGCCGAAAGGAATCTCAGTCTATCCCAACCACACACAAGTTTTTTGGTTTTGGTTAGAGGGGATTGCCGAAAGAAATCTCAGTCTATCCCAACCACACACAGGTTTTTGGTTCTGGTTAGAGGGGATTGCCGAAAGGAATCTCAGTCTATCCCAACCACACACAGGTTTTTAGTTTTGGTTAGAGGGGATTGCCGAAAGGAATCTTAGTTCAGCCCAACCACACACAGGACTTTGGGTCCGGTTGAAGTTTTAGGTCAATCAAATTTTGAGATGACCAGTTTCGGAAGACCAATGTTATTTTATCTTTACAACACTTACTATGCACAAATCTTTGCTCCGTAAGCATTGTAAAGAGGGGGGCAACTGTTGTAACCCATTTTTGGGTCCCCATGTAAAAAATAATAAATACAAAAAAAAAGAAAAAAAAAAAGAAAAAAGAGCCCGAAACAGTGCTGTTTTGACAGCACTGTGGGTCTTCTTCTTCCCCTGGACACGCGAGGCAGGGGAAGAAGAAGATTTTTTTTCCCACTTTTTGCCTAATTTCTTTCCCGGATTTTGCTCAATAAGACGCCCATCATAGACACCCACTTGCCTGGCTTTTTATCTGTTGAAAGGTAGTGAAGGGGGCGGCCAACAGTGGCCGCCCCAACACGTTCTCCCTCCCCTGTTTTCCTATAAATACAGGGGAGGGCTGCTGAAAAAAAAAAAAAAAAAAAGAGACCTGAGAGAGGGGGAAGAGAAGAGAAGGGAGAGCAAAGAGAGGGGAAAAGAGAGAGAAGGGAGAACACAGAAGAAGAAGAAGAAGAAGGAGCAGCAGAGGAGAGAACAAAAAACACAGAGGAGAGAGAGAAGGAAAACGCAGAGCAACTCCGGCCACCCCACTGTCAGCGCCGCTTCCTGTCGCCACCAGCAGCTCCGCCATCGACGACAGCCACCACAGGTCAGCCCTCAACCCCTTATCGTCGTTACTGTTCATCTTCTTGCGGGTTACTGTGCACACAGTAACCAGCCATTTGGGCCTGGGCTGGGACGTCAGCCAGCCCATGTAAATGGGCCAGGTTTGGCCCAGCCCATGCAATTGGGCCTGATCCGGCCCATTTAAAAAAAGAAAAAAATATTATTGTTTTAAAAAATATTTATGAGGCTCCTATTTTTTATTTATGTCATTTTGATTAATATCAGGCAGTATTTGTACATCGTAAAAAAATATAAATCCGGTATTAAAATACCCGGTTTTCGGCAAAAACTTCCACAAAATACAAAAAAATTAAAACAAGAGAAAAAAATGTTTTTGTGCATACGGCCAAGTGTCTCAAAGCTAAAAATTCATATTGTATTTTGCATACACCAAAAAAAAAAATGTTTTAGCATGCATTTTGGCTTTAATAACCAGTTTATTAAAGTCAAGAGAATATTGGCCAAAATTTCGAAAAACAACAAAAATTTTATTTTGTTTGTCTCTTAGTATCCGGGGTATAACTTTACACGTAATGCATATTCCGGATATTTAATTCTTTTTTCGGACAATAGTATCCGGGGTATGACTTTACACGTAATGCATATTCCAGATATTTAATTCTTTTTTTTTTCAGACAATAGAACCTGGGATATGACATTACATGTAATGCGTATTCCGAACAATAATATTAAAAACCACAAACACAACCTTAGATGTTATCAGACATTAAAACAATGCAGCCTACCTTAGGTAGGGTGTAGTTGGGGTGCTAATACCTTCCCTTTACGCAACCAGTCTCCGTACCCGATCTCTAAAGACCAGTTAAGGTTCCTAGTAACCAGAATACTAGGTGGCGACTCCCAGTCCATATTTTCACTTGTAGAGACTAGAATTCCTTGTCTCTCCCTATTTTTCCAGGAATAAATATTTCTGATTTTTCCTTGAGGGTGGACGATCGCCGCGCCGCCGCACACGTGCGACAACCCTAATTACAACTCGAAAGTGCATTCACAAAAGGAGTTTTAGATGGTTTATATTTGCTTAAAAATGATGAATAAGGACTTTGTAAATGGATGTAGGTCATTCATTGGTATAGATATATGTCATCTTAAAGGTCTATATATAAAAGAGAGGATTTTTATTATATGCAATGGTGTTAAATGACAACAATGGATTATTTCTCATCACATGTATTGCTATTGAGTATGAAAATAACAACATATGATTATTTTTTTATATGTATTTTTAAAGATATATTAAGCATGACATACATCACAAGACATTTTGCATAATATGTGTAAATTCTATTTTTAGTAAAATATGTGTATACTGTTTTTTTGTTTTCTAACTAAGATTTTTATAAACTAGAGTCTACTTGTAGAGATATTCCCTGTTGTAGCACATATGTACTATTCAAGGCATATATATTTATGTCAATATGAGGGAAAGAGGATTTCAAGGTTCGGAACTCAAGATTGGATTTTGGAGTGCATTAAAAGCTTATACAAATCTTAATTTTGACAATTTCATGAAGGATATAAAGGATGTGAATGTTAGTGCCTTGAATTGGTTAAATAAAATCCCTTTTGAGCATTGGTTTAGGCATATGTTTGACCATCAAATTAAGGTAGAGAATGTAACTAACAATATAACACAATCATTTAATAGTTGGGTTAGAAAATACAGGAGTTTGTAAATTGTTATGCTAGTATAAAAAAATTAGGATGGAACTTCTAGCTAGGTTTCATAATAGATTTTTTTAGGCTTCAACTTGGGAATCAAATGCCACACCCCATATCAAGAAAATACTAGATGAATATATTGAGAAGGCGATAAACATGAGAATGACTCTAGCTAGTTCTGATGAATATCAAGTATATGAGGGTCAAACTAGACTTTTTATTGATTTGAAGAAATGATAGTGCTCTTGTGATGAGTGGATGTTGACTGGAATTCCATCAAGTATATGGTGCCTTGTGTGTATTATAAGAGTATTGAATTTGAAGAAGTATGTCATGTATATTACAATGCTGAAACATTTAAGAAGATATGCTTTGAGGTGGCACACTCATTGCTAAAAGCTGATCTTGACTCGAAGAAAGAAGATATAATTTTTCTTTCTTTTAACTTGAAAAGGAGTGTGGATAGATTAAGGAAGAATCGGAGAGGAAAAGATGAAGAAGATCAACCTGCTACAATAAGAAAAAGGATTTCCACATCTAAATGCAACAATTACAAGTAATATGGCCATATTTCTAAGAATTGCTTAAAGGATAGTGCTAAAAAAATTTTAGGTGGTAATGGTGGTAGAGATGGATGAATTTAAAAGGGATCCAATAGTGAGAGGCTCAAGAGGTGATGTTGGTACATCCTCCTTGCAACTCTCAACTCAAACATAGGTGATTTTATTAATAGTTCTATTAGTTTAAAATAAATATTTACTTTGACTAATATTTGTCATCTTCAAATGCAGATTGGTAAATTTCAATCCTATCAATATTATACCCAAAATAGCTGCATTGATTGAAGGATATAAAAAAAGACTGGTGATTTTGAGCAAGCAATATTGTCTATTGAATTATTACTATTTTTATTATAATATGGTTGCAATAAATTTGGATTATTTCTACTAAAATGATACAGACCTTTTAATCATGATATCAAGCAACCCCCAACAAAGTAGATAACAACCTAGATAGCTGAAAATCAGGTTTTATATAACTCTAACCTAAAAGTATAAAAATGTACCTAAGGGCCTAAGTTATTAGGAAAAGACTTGGATCAAGAGATAACCTTGTATCTAACAATCCTAAGCACGTGAATGACAACACAAAGCTAATTAATCTTTAATAAGTTAGTGTATGATCTTTATCCCTGCAAAGAAAAGTTATTTTGCCACAAACAAACAAAAAAAAAACTCATG
The DNA here is from genome assembly GCA_018804465.1 of Populus tomentosa. Taxonomy (NCBI): domain Eukaryota; kingdom Viridiplantae; phylum Streptophyta; class Magnoliopsida; order Malpighiales; family Salicaceae; genus Populus; species Populus tomentosa. Next base: position 9,551,139 of record CM031975.1, read on the forward strand.
TTTATTCTTCAACTTGCTACTAAAATTTATAGCTCAAAAAAACATAATATAATCTCGACTAACTAACTCTCATGGACCCTTTTGAATTGTAAGCTAACAGGACTAAAATAGTAATCAACTAACATAAATCCAATAATTAAATAAACCCCTAAAAATATCTAATGGGCTAGAACAAACTCAAATTAAAAATAATTATTCAAAAATAAATAAATAAATAAATAAAATATTATAATAAAAACAAAGTATTCATTCTAAAATTCCTCCATATTATTAAACTTTATAAAATCCATGGACCTATTCACAGGTTTGGCTGGTTGACATATTTAGCGAGTTTGGAGAGATTAACTTTTTTTTTTATTATTCCATCTATAAATATTAGGTTTATTGAGAATTCAGTTTCATAATTGGTTTCATCTCGCTTTCTATAAGGTTATCATGGTCTTAAAAATTATCTTAGAATTATGTTGGTGTTCACTTTTTTGATTGTTTATTTTTGTTATCATATAGTTAAATAAAAAGTAGTTTTAAAAAAATAAATTATAATCTCAATGAAATCCATAACTCGATTCACGGGTTTGATGTGCTAGCTCAGGTTATCTAATTTACAGGCTTGACGAGGTTACTCACCAACTAGATATGTCTTTTTTTTTCCCTTTATTTCTTTTTTTTAATTATTTATTTATTTCATCCTTTAATAATGGATTGGTTCAAAAATAGACTTCATAGTTATTTTTGTTTGTTTTCTATAAGATTATCACAGTCTCAAATAAATATTTATTTTAGAGTTGGTGTTTGATTTTGTGAGTATCTATTTTTATTGTATAATGAAACAAAAAAATATATAAAACAGGTTATTAAACCCAATATAGTTCATAACCCAAGTCGCTGAAGAACTGAGGTTGATCCAATCTGTCATTGTCTCGATATTTTTTAAAAAAATTGTCATCTTTAAGTTTTTTAAAAAGTTAAATCATTTTTTTACTAGTCATTTATGTTATTTTTAAATCCATAAAATTAATTAATTTAAATTAGATCAGCTTGTTATTTGATTATTTTTTTACTAGTCATTTATGTTATCAGCTTAATTGAAAACTTGATTCAGGTAAAGAATTAAAAGGAGATGTTTTAAGATTCATCTAATTGGTCATGTTTAACAAGAAGGGCCTCATCTTGTATAAAATTAATAAGAATCAATTAAAAATCTAAAGCATTTTTCAAAGCAGATGAACCAAAATAATTGAAAGGATTGTACCCGTGATTGTATATATATATATATATATATATATATATATATATATATATATATATATATATATTCACGATGCAAACGCAAGCTTATCTTCAGGCCTGAAGAAGGACAATCACCGCTGGAAGACGTTTGCATGTGATATCATGAGATTCGCAGTATGAATAACGTACTGGAAGAGGGGTTGTGATAGCGAAAGAATTGTTCTTATATCAAAGAAAAACCGCCATCTTTTTCCTCAAATTCCAAAGGCCAGTCTTTATCTTCACGGGTGCATTGAAATTAAAGACAAAAATGCCAAACCTTCACGGGCCCTTTTAGAATCTATATGTCTGGTAGTCATCTCATTCTTGTCTGCTTCTCGTGAATCATCTACGAGTGCCACCCTTTATTAAGATCCACAGCTTGCCGCCATTCTAACTTTTTTAGTTTTCTGATTCACAAACAAAATCTCTAGATGAAATAATCCATCAATTGAGTATTGTTATTCTATTAATGTACTAGTAAAGTTGGGATAATTCTAAAAAAAATTAAAAAGAAAAAAAGTGAGAGACGGTTCAAGCTACTAGATATATAGCTGTCTCGCCAGAGCATGGGGGTTGGTTGCTTGAGGATAGAAGTTTTGGCTAAACTTGACTGTGGCTGTTTGCTTTTCTTTCGAGAAATATCAAGTCCTTGGAAGATATTTATCTATGCTTCCTTTTGATTTTAATGATAAAAGGCATGACGGAAACTAGAAACCTGCTCTCTCTCTCTTTTTTTTTTTTTCTTTTTTTTTTATTAATGTAGGTTTACATACTGGCTTACGTGTGGCCTCAACTAATTTTATGGATTTTAATATTAACAATCAGATAAATTTTTTATTTTGAGAGAACTCAAACTCGTGATATCGAATAGCAAATTAGTTAAACTATCACATGCTCTATTCACTGTAAGGGTCCATTGTTACTTCTAACCATCAAATAGGTTTTTTAAGTTTGTTTTTTAAAGATTTGTAATAGTTTTTGCAGCATATTATAGCAAATAAGTTGATGGTATGGAAGTAATTATAGGACCATGGAACTAATAGAAGTAATTATAAGTTTAATATATCAAATAATAACTTTTTATTTAGCTTGCAGATAACTGATTGTACTCCACTTATCCAGTAATTGTCTTTTCTTTGTGAAATAATCTATCTTCCAGCTAAATAGAATTAAAATGGCTTGCATATCTGATATGATATATTAAAGCACTGCTGGATCATGAAATTCTATATGATCAACTTGGTTTTGATTTATTATATCTTGATGTTGACGTTTTCATGCTGATAAGGTAAGGTAATATCATGTTTTCTACGTTATTATTAAATTAATTAGGATAATGTTGTCTTTTTATGCATTGGAGGCTTCTTTGTCTTCTTTTTTTTTTTGTTTTTTTAAGCATGATAAAATTACCCTCAAAATAAAAAAATTATTAAGCTAGAGTGCAAGGTTATTTTGTATTTTTAAATCTTTTTTTTTTTGTTATAATTAAGTTGAAAGTGGAGCAAAATATATATATATATATATATATATATATATATATATATATATATATAAAGAAAAGTGGTTGGTGCGTGCAACATACACACTAACAGATGGAAGATGCTTGCGCCATTCAGGCAATGCTTGAAGTGTCTTCCAATGAAAAAATAATGGTTTTCAGGACAGCATTTGAATCATTTTAGTAGTTCCTCTATCCTTAGACAGTGCGCGTGCCAACAAAACTTTGATTTGGTCCTTACAACCTTTTTTTTTTTTCTTTATTTATCTGTGCCTCTTGATTTTTAAACCTTCCCCTCTAATTTTCAAAACAGATATTCGATTTGTTTTTCCTTCAACTTTGTTCATTGTTTTTCTTATTACAATTTATTTTATTTGAATTTTTTTTAAATTTCACCAACATTTTGATTGTTATTTCTTGTTTTCTATCCTCTTTTTAATTTATTTTATTTTTTAATTTCATCCCTTATTATTATTATTATTATTATTACAATTTGGACTGAACTTTGAACTTGGATCTGTTAAGCAGTGGTAGAACCATTCCATTGCAAAATAAAGGTGGAATTATAAAACTGTGTTCGCCTTGAAAATGATCACAGCAGTAGCAACAATTACTTCGCTCCAGCTTACAAGTTCGGTTCAAGCCATACAACTTCATTTCCCATAAAATGTGATTAGTAAAAAACCAATGTTTCTTGGCATGATAAAGCAGTAGGTGAAATTTCTTTTTGATTCCTTTCCAGCTTGCTCCTTTCCTTGTACGTGTAATTGATGTCTTGGTTTAGTCACAGACCCGTAGCTAAGTGATTGACTTCTTTGTTCCAAGACTACATTGTCAGCATATGCATGTGATTTTGTGTCATGAAATAAAGTTATGAAGTAATGGTTCTATTTTGGAAAGAAGAGTGCAACAAAGGGAATAGGTTGTTTTCAATTTTTGAAACACTTGAACTGTTCTGGATTTTATTTTATTTTTGCAGTACCCGTCTTGATCTTCTTAAGGGGGAGATTTTTGCCCTAAACCCAAATTTTGCATAGATTAAAAAATAAAATAAAAAATACACCACATGATTTAGCATATTTTTTAATATTAAAATTCAAGAAAAATAGTTTTTTTTTTACATCTTTGTATTTATTTTTGGATTTAATAACAAGTTTATTAAATCTATTATAATTTGGCCTACATTTCAAAAATACCATAAAAATCAATATTTTTATTTTAATACCAAAAATTATGAACTCACACATAAGATATATTTTATGTATTAAAAGAAAAAAATGCAAAAATATATTTAGACTTTAGAAAGGTTAAGCTTAACCCATAATGTCATTGTTAACTCTACTGGTGTGGACCCACTTCTAACAAATAAACAAACCAATTGTTACAAAAACATAACACTGTCTTAGTAATTAGATAAATAAACAATGCAGCTTAATTTAAGTGGGGTATATTATAGGTGACATTGTCCTTTCTATACATAACTAGTTTTTTTATCTAAATTATGAAGACTAAATAAGGTTTCTAGGGACCAAAATACTAGATAATAACTCTAAATCTTTTTCAGTTCTTCCAATAATTGATCCAATTTAACCATTATTATACATTACTCAACCTAATCCATCCTAATTTCATCAATTAACAATAAAATTTCATTTTCCCTAATTTTAATTTTATTAAGCCAACTAAAAATAAAAAAAAACCATGCATTAACATTATTTCATTTCATTGAAACTTTTATAAATAGGTTTGAAACCCCTTGCCACCAAATGATAAAATGGACTTCAAACATTAACATGTTGACTTTTCTTCACTCCTCTTCTTCTTCCTTCACCAATCCCTTTTTTCTCTATCTGGTCGTCATTTTCTTTCTCATGTCTTCCTCTTTCAAGCAGTGTTTTTAAACTCGGCCAGGTCACGGGTTTTGACTAAGTCACCGAGTCATCCGGGTCAACCCTAAATTTTTTTATAAATCAAAACAACATCATTTTGGTTAAAAAAAATAAATAGTCAACGGGTTACAATCAAGTTTCCGACTAGGTCTTGCCAAGTCAACATGGTTACCGGGTTAACCAGGTTTTTAACTTCCCTTATTTTTTCATAAACCCGGTCCTGGGTCGGTCGGGTCCCAAGTTGACCTGTTAGGCCAAGTTTTAAAACTATGTTCTCAAGCCCTTCAAATAATGCTCCTCTCATTGGATTTGCCTACTCTTATTTTAATCTTTCAATTTCTATGATCTCACCTTGGATTTTGATGTTCATTAAGCCTTTCTCTCTTCCTTTCTTTCTTCAGTTTTTCCCCCAGTCCCATCAGCTTAAAGGAAAGGAGAGGTAGGTTTTATGGCTAAAAGACTATTTTGCACTGAATGAGCCCATGAATTTGTCCAATATTTTCTTATTCTCACGAGGCCTTTCTAACATCTGATTTTCCTGAAATTTTAACTTTAGGTGGAACTATGTGTCAAGATACTTCACATAAGATTTCCTCTCAATTCGACAGTCAGATTGAGAGTTATGTTTGATACTGTAAAACTGGTCAGTATGTTATTTTTATGTCAAAAATCCAAGTTTTTGTACTATTTTATCTACTTAAATCATCAATATTTTCCAACTAATTCATCAAAAACTTTCATTCCCTTTTATACTATAAATTCTCCTCCACTTTTTCTCTTTTGGATTAGAAACTGTGCAATTGTCGCAAGGCTTATATCAGTTGTCAAGGTCATTTACATGTAAAACCATACATTAACTTATTTAAAAATTAATAAATATTCTTCTAACTATTTTCACCCCAAATTTATAAACATTCTAAATATTTAGTACTAGTTTATCAATTTTCCAATTAGGGGTTTACATTTTACCTTTTATGTTCGCGAGTAATATTTCCAAATTCCATCACTTGTTTATATCAAATTTAAGTTGGGCTATTGTGAATTTCATTGAATTATATTCCGATACCTTTGTTTCCTCGTACATCACTTCTATTTAATTTTTATTCGCGTTTTTGTATATTTTTTTTGACCATTTTTAAAATTAACACTTGAAAATTTTAGTTCAATTTCCTAAAATCCAAAGTCATCTTTTTTATTTCAAATATTCCATTTAATGTCTTCAACATAATATTTACTTCAAATATTTTATTGAATTTCAAGAAATAAACGAGAATTTAAGGTAGTTATACCTCTCCTCATTCTTTCCTGCCCTTGGCTGAAACTCCTTTCCAGGTACAAGCACTCAAATTTCTTCTTTATACATTCATAAAACGAGGTAATTCATGCTCTACTACACCTTAATTACATTATATCCACACAATTTTTTAAATTCCTTAAATTTCTTCTAAGAACCTAATTAAAAAAATCTAAGAAATATGCATGATATCCATTTCTTTTCATTTAAAATTGTTTAAACAAGCTTATAATTTCTTACCCGACAATAAAATAGACTTTGAAAGCTAGCCAGTCAAAGTTTTTTCTGCTCTTTCAAATTTTCTCCTCTTTGTTGTGAGTTACATTTATAACTTTCTACTCTCCCTCACTTAGTTTCCTTTTAAATCTTTGCTTGATACATTGGTTGGTGTTTCACACTTTCTAACTCATAAATCTTACCTAATTTCTTGTCTCAATGATTCTTTATTTCCATTTATGACGCAAATTAAGGAAGAATGAGAGGCTGATTTTTTCAGCTTTAAGATCAATTGATTATTTTACCCTTAATGAACCCTTTTAAAATTTATTTAGTTGTCAATATTTTCATGCAGCCTTCTTGAATTTTGATTGTACTGAGATTTTACCATACCCTAAATAAATATGTTATAAGACTCCTAATAGAATTTCAGTCTAATCCAAGAGTCAGATTGAGAGTTATGTTTATAGTGTAAAGCTAGTCGGCATGTAATTTTAAACCAAATATCTGAATTTTTATACTACTTTATGTACTTAATTCATTTATAGCTTTTACTAATTCATTGGGAACTTTCCTCCCTATTTATAGTAAAACTTTTACTCATATTTTGTTCACTTGCGAGTTAAAAATTATGTGATTGCACACAGTTTTACATACATTCCAATGTAAAACCATTCATTAATTCATTTGAAAATTTTGAAATAATTTTCTAAATATTTTCACCCCAAATTAATAAAAGCTAATTTATAAATTTTTAGGTCACGAGTCTATATTTTACAATCTATGTTTGCTGGATTATATTTTCCGAATTCAAACTTATTTTTAATACTGAGTTTAAACAGCCTACATTGAATTTCATTAAATTATATTCCAGAACATTTATTTCCCTTTTTATCTCTTGCATTTGGCTTTTATATGCATATCTTTGTTTTTTTATTTTTATTGTTATTTTTCCACCACTTTCATACTTTTATTTTTAAGTTAACACATGAACAGTTATTTCAAGTTCCCAAAATCCAAAGTCACCCTTTTAATTCCGATACTTAATTGCTTAACATAATATTCTCCACTATTAATTTTGTGAATTTTATTTAGGAGTTTACATATCAAGTTAGGGTTTAATTGACATCCTAGCATTTGAAATGGTTTTCAGTATTCCTGCATTAGGGTCTTCCATGGATTATCAAAATACTACTAGTTTTGATCACTCAATCTCTGTCTAAGTTCAGTTTATTGACTACGAATTATGACCAAGTGAATTTGGTCCGGTATCTTAGAGTAACTCTAAAAATATACTCTATGCACATTAATACATAGGGATTAGTAGGCCAAGTTTATGAAATGTTTGAACATAAATAATAAGCAATATATAATCTTGAATAAAGTATATAAGATACTGAATGGAAGCATACAACACTGCCCGAGAACTTCTTACAGTGATAAAAAAGTATGACGCTTATTATACATGACTTTTTCTCCTCTTAGATAACCAGTTGATACTATTTCAAATCCATTATCACTAACAAATCAAATAGTTTACAGCATTTAGACAGCCTAACAATGAAAACAGCCAAGAGAATTCCAAAAAATCAGTGTATACAAACAGACCACAAATTACAGATGAATCACCTCCCCTGAACAATGAATTTCATAAAAGGATTTATGCAGCCTTCGCAACGAGAACAAGAAACATGATTACTTAATTTAATGACAACAGATGCCCTATAGTACACTAACCAACCATTCTGTACAAAATTAGTGGGAAAGGGAGACAATAGGCCAAGATACCTCAACCAAAAAGCAGAGTACAGAAATCCACCACCATCACCTCCCTTTTACGCTCTAAGCCAATGGAGGATGCTTTGACTAGTATTCTAATCGATGGTGCTTGATTGCCTCTGTCTACCCTCATGTACACATACCAAATCCATCCAACCGCCTCCTCCCTCATCCTGCAAACTAAATAGAAGGATATCATCGAAGATCTCTTCATCACATTCTCAATTGCATCCCATGCAATCCAAATGTAATTTTCCGTATTGACATGAAAGTGGTAAAAAAAATCAGTCAAACAAGGAAAAGTGCACAAAGATCTTGTTCACATGAGCTCTTTATCATAAAATGCAAGAAGTTGCTTGACGTGATTATGCCAAGCAGCAACATTTTGTCCATCAACTGTAACCCAGTCAACAACAGTAGATGCTGGTTGCTCCCACCAATCATCAAGCTGCAGAAACAATGTCAAGGATTTATAGCTAGATATAGAAAAGAACAAAAAAAACAACCAGAATTACAGTTACAGATTCCTAGATTAACAATTCATACTCAATTCTTTCCTATCACTTCTGAAACGAAAATCATAAGAAAATGGTGAAAATAGGTCAGACGAGAGGGGGCAGAAAAACATATAAACCATAAACCTAGACATGCCATATTATGACACAAAACAACTACTAAGTCCAAACATAGCAAGCAGTTTTAAGCGAAGTCGGGAATTGTATAAACAGCCTTGTGAGTGATCATTGATGGGCATGATCCTTTTTTTAGAACCAAATAAAGAATTTTGTCCTTTTGCTTAAGATATGGCAACAAATATTAATTCTGTTTGCATCAGCATTTTGTTAGGCAGTTATTTCTTGAGTTTTTAACCTGTCCTAAAATTTGCTTCTCAAGGGTGCAGCTGATTAGCTCTTGGAAACAGAATGCTGCTCCAGCCCCATACAATTCATGAAATCTAAAAAACAACTTGTGCCAGGAGATAGACACCCAAACTGATCCATCTAATCTTCTCTATCTTGACTTTAACATTGTTTCATCTGTCTGTTTCTCACATTTGATTCTTATATAAAACCATAGTATCTGTTGGTGGAAACTTCATCATATTGTTCTGTAGCCAGTCCTTGCATGTCCTCCCCCCACACTAAAGATATGAATGAATAATGAATCCTTAACATTCAAGGACATTCCTATCCTATATCCACCAAAACAAGCAAAAAACCTATTCTGTATATTTAATACGACAAAAGAATACAATGAAAAGGTGACAACACCCAAGGCATGTAACACATGCATATGAAGACAACTTTTTATATGGCCACTGCACCTCCAACATCTCATCTTATTAAAAACAGCAACCTAACAGATTTCTTGGACTTAGAAGGTGCCTTATCCTTCCACATTTGTTTTGCCAAAAGAAATAGCCACGAACGAGTGCTTTTCATAATGCAATGACACAAGACTCAGACTCTCAAAAACAAAAACAAAAAAAAAAAGGTTTCCTCCTATAACCATATAAACTAAGAAAAACAACCATGAAAAAAAGACATGAGATATCATCCAAAGAATTAACCACGCTCCATCCCATCCCAAACCTACTACAAAAAGACAATCTAAGCATGTTTTCTAAGTGGTCCCAACAAGGTCGATGGTCAAGTTTGATCTACAAATTCCAGAAACTAACTTGTTTTGAGAATCAGATATCTTTCTAACCAAATACCCAGAAGTCCCACTAACCCACTAGCAAATAAAAGAGCCTAGCAACCTCACCAGCTACTGCAACAGACATCAACACAATACAAAGCAAATCTGCTTTTGCAGACATCTTCAAATTTTGCTTAAACAACATCAGTAATCTAGTCAATGTCCCTCCAATTTAAAATCAAGAATAAAGAGATTAAATGGATAGTCAAGACATAAGTATCTTCATTCCAACCCAACCCAAAATCTCAATAATCTTTCTCTCTCTTCATGAAACAACATGCAGGAAATGCAACAAAAAGTTAATACATTTTCAGTTACAGTATGTACTCACCAAACCTCTCACGTACTTGCAATCTTCCAAGCACTTTTGGGCATTCAAAGCTGTAGTCTTAAGCTCAGGTAACCATTTCTCCACGACAATTTTCTCTTGCTCATTGGCCAGGTCCAAGCAAAAATTTGTTGTCCTGGACGACATAACAACAAATTTGAAGCTTCTCAGTGTCACATAAAAAAAAAGGTTAGGATAGGAAAAGGAATGGGGTCAGGTTAATAGGTGTCCTTAAGGCACTCTAAGAGATTAGTTATTGGTAATTTAATTATAATAATTAGACATTTTTTAATTGTGAATATTTCAATCCAGTCACATTACTGATACAAAAAAAGAAATCTTATTTCAGATAATTCATGGGCTGCGTAATGGTGAGTAGATAAAATTTTCAAAATTTAAAATTGTCTGATCGTTACAACATTTACCATTAAATAACATAATTAACCTCTTATGAAGTGCCTTAAAGACACCTGTTAGATTTCCCAAGGAAATTGAAAAAGAAACCAAATCCATGCACATGAGATCTAAGCGATTGTTTGCATGTTTGTGTGTCAGAGAAAGAGAGAGATCACATGAAACACAAAACATATTCATGACTCAAATAGTTTGGTCATTACAACAACGTCAGAAAGTAATTCTATTGAAGGACATAAATCAGGACAAGCAAATCACTGACAAAATGGTAGAAACTAGAAACTAGGGGAAAGGTGTTTAAAGGCTAAGTCTAAAAGAGGAGTTCCATGTCAACAACTGCACAATTTACAAATGTTTGTCATCAAAAAAGAAAAGTGGCAGAATTGATATAAAAAATATTTACTCAAAATGCAGACCATTTGGATAATTACAATACCACAGTAAAACAAGCATGCACATGTCCAGTTGTACCTTTCATATTCTTGTTGAGAACGGTATGCATGGTTCAACACTGCATGACCACTTTCAACAAGATCATGCCGAATATGGACCAGATTGATTGCCTTTGCCAAGTCCTCCAACACACTAGCCTCAGAACCACGAAGTTTTAAACAGAACTCCAGGGACTCTAACACTGAAGCTAAACCAGCATCCGAACCCTCCAAACCTATTTGTCATTTGCAACTCACTTCGAACATAAGAAAATAAAAAGAAGCACATACTTTGGATGTCAAGTCAATGAATGCATTTCCAATTTACTTCTATTTTACATAGTTAAAACCACGTTATAGTCAACAAAATTATAGGCATAAGAATAACATGTAAAGCAACCTTTAGCAGGCTCAGTATTCAGAAATGCACATAGAACAGACCACATTGCAACCAATGGGAAGAAGTCATCAACTCAAATATTCAATTCCGCTAAATATATTGCTGCTGCTCAAACTAAATACCAGGAATCCACATAAACATTCAATTCATCACTAAGCAGTGATCAAGGAACAATACTTCTTAATTAAACAACTTATGCTCGGGCGACAGTTAACTGTTATGCATGCCAACTGGTAATACTAATTTTTTCCTTCAACAGTTATCATGCTTCATTAGTATGACAAAAATCTTAACTTGAATGTAGCCAACCAAGCTTTGATGAAGATAATGAATCCTCTGCAAGAAATATCCTCTGAATTTTATTTTATTTTTTTTCTTGAAAATCGATATAAGGCTATTAAAGAAAAGGCACAATTATATCATTTTATGAACATGTTCAGCTCTTAACCCAAATGTTCTTCTTTATTTTTTTTCCAAAGCTTCTTGGAGATTATTGGTCTTCCACTTTAGTGAGAGATCAGCCTATGCAAATCTTCCAGCTTGCCAGATGCAACTAGATCTACAAACCTTTTGCATAACAGGAATCCTTTCAGTGGAACCCTGACAAATGAATATGCCCAAAGTCCCGACCTCAGATATCACACGTGACGCCCAGCCCAAACAGCTATCCAAAATCCAAAAAGATAGTCCAGGACAAGCTTCTAACCTTCTATAGAAAAGTACGAACTTACCAGCAGGATACTGAAGGGCAGCAGACACACGGCATATGGATGGGATTGCTGATGGATCCCTAGCACCAGCTCTTGCTGTCAATAAAGCAGCATTCTTCTCTGCAGCAGCAGCAACTTCAGGTCCTGTAGATCCATTAGAACCCATGGACTCCAACAGTGCCTGATAGAATTTAATTAAAAAATAAATTTCTTTTAGCATGAATATACAACTAAAAATACTGCAATATTTGATACCAGAAAACCAACATGCTGTTTCAATTTCACAAACCTGTGAAGTTGAAGGAAGCATGTAAAGACTATTATCAGGACATCGTGAGAAGGCATTAACTTCTTTATCAATAAGATCTTTGGCACTGTTTGCAATGTCCACAACAATTGTACATGCTGGGATGATAGTAATTGATGCATACTCCCTTGCAATCAATGGCTGTCGTTTCCAGAATGCTGCCACATCCTAGGAGGCAAATGAAATTTTTATAAGTGTTATAATTTCACACATTTCTTAAGAGTTTAACAAGGCTGCAAAAGCAATGGTTAAAACAAATGGAAAGGAAGAAATCCAAAAATTAACAACAAAATGTAATATATCCCCATTGCTCGCATCCATTTCTTTTGAGTCATTTATTACTTTAGGCTGAAACAGTTAAATCATCAGCAAAGTTTAATTTTAGCATACAAAAGACAAGTTAAGCTATGCTACTCTCGTTTTGAACAGACAACCAAAACATTTGAACAAAATGTGATGCATCCCCATTGCACACACCCATTTCTTGTGAAACATAGAAAACTTATTGCCTGGGACATTAAAATCACCAGGTTGAATTATAGCATAGAAAAGGCCAAATTGAGCTATGCTACAAAAGCATGCAGACAAACGCACACAAAACTCAAGGTAGTGATCTCCATCAGGAAACATTTGACCTACAAGTCTTCATAATTAATTCTAACACGTGAATTAACAATATCCAGTCATAAGATTAAATTAATTAAATGTCAGATAACTAATGCTTTGAGTTCTTCAAAAATCTTCAAAATCAAATACCTCCGTGTTAAACTTCAGTAGAGTGGTATATATAGCTTCAAGTTCAGATCTGCGTGCATCAAACTCTTCAATCTTCTTCCACTTCTTTCTCAAAGAATCTTCAGCCTCTTTCCTCTCTGCACACAATTTATTTAAGCGTTGTATTTCAGACATCAATGTATTCAAGCTTGTCCTCAGTCCAGCAGCTTCCCTCTCCTTGGCCCAAACCTCCAACTGCACAGAAAATATTGGACATTAGTTAAAAAGGAATTTCAAAATGTATCTTTAGCATAATGAACGGATTAAATGAGTATTAGGTAAGTAAAAATGTATGGCATACTTGCATTATGATGTCTCGGATGTAAATTTATTGTACACTTAATTTAAGGTACAATAGCATTAACCATTGTTTTTGAAGCTTCTGTGAGGTCAGTGCCTTGATATCACGCTGAAGAACTATATAAATGAACTTCAAAGTGATGCTGCCTAGAGTAAGTGCAAGCAGTATAGCTTATCTGTGTGTCGAGCATGAGAATTATTAGGTTGCGCCCTTCAAGAAAATAAGTTCATGTGCACAAATGACACATCATCACTAGTTAGGAGCAAGATGGTTGACATCAAAAATTTCAGAGCACAGAGGAACAAATGGTTCTAGATATGTTACAGCAGAAAACCAACACTTTTGCATGCCAAGTATATCTAAAAATCTCAATCAGTAGGAACTTCAATGAAGTACTCAAATTTCCATAACCAAACACTGAAAAACAGGCTAGTATCAAAAGCAAGGGGTAAAGGCACCATTTCATCGTAGCATTGTTCAAGACCTTCACGACTATTAACCACAAATCAATGGGAGCAATTACCTCAAATTGCCTCAGACTGCTCATGTTCTGTGTTGTTCCTCCGCTAACAATTGAGTTGGAAGAAACTTCATCACCAGTTCCATGCAATCGTTTTAAAAGCTTCTGACACAAGTCCCTGGCTTCTGCAGCTTTATTGAGTGCATCTTCAGTGGCCAAAAATTGCTGAACATGGGCTTTCTGAAAACAACCATGCAAAGCAATGTCAAATGAACAGCTCCAGACACGAGTGCAGATATAAAAGCAATAGCATAAAATAACAAAAACAAAATCAAATGCAAAAGCACCCACTATATATCCTTTCACAATAAGAGGGTATCAGTTTGGCACCCAAAGCCCATAACCACATTGGCATAATAACTTAAAAGTACAAGAATTAGGAGGCATTAAATTAAAAGAATGAATATATATAAATTGCTTTATATGAAAACTAAAAGGTAAATTTCAAATACAAAAGCTACCATCTATAAAGAAGAAAACCTGTCTTTCAAGAAGCTGATTTTGTGATCCTCTAAAAGTCATGTCTGTTGCAATCGTCCCATAGCCATAAAGCTGGTGGTGTAATGATGAGTTTGTGTCAGTAGAAGAAACATCCATTACTCTGTTGTTCTCGTATTTGTATCTGATCAAGCGATTTAGAATTATTGATCAATTAAAAGGAACATTCAAGTCAACAAAGCAACTGTAAATTTATGTTATTGACATGTACAGTAATAAACAACAACAGAATCCATATTAGTGTGGAAGAATCGCAAGACAATTTGCATATTCTTTAATGTACTTACCATGTACTTTGGAAACATAACAAAAATTGATTATACCAGTTACAGTAAGTGTAACAAAAGTTAACAGTCTTTTTGCATGTAAATACAACATGAATGCATGATGCATGATGGTCCTCGTCTATTTGAAGAAAATAACAAGAATATCATTTCATCAATGCCTTGCCAGAACAACTTCTAGACAGACTACTTACATGACTGCCTTAGTCAATTCACAATATACGAGTAACACATACCTGCATGACTAAGAAAGTACAACATTTGTTATGGGGGACCGGATCAAGCACATGATTTATCACAACAAAACAATTGCTTTTAGGTACTATTGCACATAGTGTAATGGCTACAACAAAAAACGTATCTTGCAATTCATTGTGACTTGTCTCCATCATGTGCATTAGAAGCCTAAGCCCCAATTCAGTTAATGAGAAATTATGCACCTATCCACATTTATCAAATACAGGAATGATCAAATGAATTAAGGCAACAAAGAAATTATTACATTCTACAAGTAACAAGAAATTTTGGTGTGAGCAGGGTAAATGGCCACTCCAACAATCTGACAAAAATTGTACTTGCATGAGCCAACATGAAATGGCAAGAAAATATGAATGTACCTTAAGAGTTCTGCATCAGCTCTAACATCAGTTTTTTCAATTTCTCTAGAAACCAAAGTTTTCAGTCGTGAAGTGTATGCAGTAATTGCCCGGAGTAAGAGAGGCGGATTCTTCAGGCAATTCACAATAACAGTTCTAACATCATCAGGTATTTCCCCATCAAAATCAATGGCCAACTTGGCTGCTTCTGATTGAGGATTCAAATGAATGCCACTTCCTTCATAAGCAGGGAAAGAGTTGCGTATTCTCTCGACCATATAAACTGCAAGAGATTCACATGCCTTCCGGATATTTCTTTCACAAGTTGTTTCAATTAGAATGACATCATCAGCAGATTTAGTGCCCTTAACGGTTGAATAAACAGCTTCCTTCTCACTGTTTGCACTGAAACTACTAACTTCTTCAATAGAACTGTCAATGCTTGACCTTTGAGCATCCCTCGCTTGATCAACATGTTGATGAAGACGTTTATGATACTCTGCAAATATTTTTGCTGCCTCATCACATTGCTGGTCGTAAGCCTCCAGCATGACCTGTTTGTGCCTGCAGCCCATAGGACAACATCACAAGGGATGGGATGGATTACATCCTCATCAAAAGGATTCCTCTTTAAAATTGTTACTCAACAAAACAAAATAAATCACTGTCACTCCCTAGTTGTCCTTTCCCGTGATAAAGTGCCTGCTAAGAGGATCGGAGGTTTACAATTCAGACACCAATTGATTTCCAATGTATATAATCATGTCAGAGTCTGCATCCCTCAATAGCTTCCCAGATAATTGAAGTTCAATATCAAGTTTCAAAAATGCACATGAAACTATTATAATTATGCAAAGCGGCAATGTTGACTTGTACTTTCTACCAAGAACTGCTATATAATTGATATGGCCATGTAACATGTATCCAAGCAAAGAAAATTTGTCCATAAGAATTTATAGAATTAAGTGATAGAAATCTTTTACTTTCAAAGGAACAACATGGTCCATAGCAGTACGACACGAAACTTCATCGAAACATGTGTAAAGAACAATAGGAACAACAATGAGCGGATGCCAACCATCAATCTAGGTACACAAGTGAAGGAATGATCAATAGCAACAGAATCCAACTAATCCTAGTTGATATTGTCACTCCATCTATTCTTGAACATGCCCTCGTAACTTTTTACTTCTAGAACT
The DNA here is from genome assembly GCA_018804465.1 of Populus tomentosa. Taxonomy (NCBI): domain Eukaryota; kingdom Viridiplantae; phylum Streptophyta; class Magnoliopsida; order Malpighiales; family Salicaceae; genus Populus; species Populus tomentosa. The sequence goes on from CM031975.1 coordinate 9,567,550, forward strand.
GAACATGGATTTTTGCAAAACAAATTTTACATTTCCTATGCATCCAGAAATGGGAATTTTCAACTTAATTCCCACCAATATTAACAAACAAAATTCTTGCGTTCCTCTCCAAACCAGGAAAAAAACCCATCCCGGCCAAACCCCACATTCCTCTAATTTCCTTGGTTTTTAACAATAAAGCATACATTAATAATTTAAATTAATCAATAAACCTAGAGAACCAATTTAAGATCTATCCCAGCATGCACGAACAAATATCCTGAGAGAAACTAATTGTCCATTCTTATCAAAAACCATCAAATCAAAGATCAGATTCCTTATCAATTAAGAACACCATGAATCACTTTAACTAATCAATAAAAAAAAAAAACATATGCATCAGAAAAATGTTAAACAAACCTATTCTTAGCACGCTCATCAAGCATACGCTTCCTCTCCGCCTCCTCCCTCGAAACCTCAATCATTCTAGCCCTCAAATCCTTCCTCTGCCTTCTAACAATACTCCTCAACCTCTCAACCTCCTTCGCCGCCATTTCCCTCTCTTGCAATGCCACCTCCCTACTCTCCGGCATGCTCGAACCACCCCCACTCTCCCCGCCCACCTTCCCCTTCCTCCTCCCTCCTTTACTTCTCCCCTCATCTTTCCCAGCATTTACCAAACCACCACCACTACCATGTACCAATATGTTCTTCCTTATATTCTCCACCGTTTTCTCCGATTTCACTCTCTTTACCAAAAACCCCCAAATGGGTATCATATTTCCACGACAAATTTTCCTCATCGCATCAATTGAAGGCAATTGAGATTTGCTTGTGGTTGCACTGTACGGTCCTAATGGCCTATACCCCATCTCCTTTTGCAACCATTCTAGTATGGCCTCTGGTTGCGCCACTGCGCTCGATGACCCCTGCATTGAACACTAGATTTCGGTTGCTTCTTCAACAACGAATTTTTTGAAACACTACTAAGATAGCAGCATTCTTAATTTAAAAGTTTACAAAACCCTAAATTCTTCGAATAAATGAGTTCTCTAAAGAAACGCTAGATTTGCAGAGAAAGACGAGTAGATCAGACAAAACGCCGGTTGTCTTCGGCCGGCAATTCAGTGCCCGTTTGGCACAGTTGAACTGTTTTTCATTCAAATTGGAATTTTTTTTTAAATTAATTTTAGTATTTTGATATAATAATAAAAAAAAATTAATATATTTTTTAAGAAAATAATAATTTTTATCACATTTGTAAACGCAAAGAAAAAACGCAGAGATTCGGACAGAGAGATTTTTTTTTTTTTTTTTTTTTGTTCTCAGGAAGTAACTGTTTGGAGTTAATTGTATTATTGATGTAATTAAATTATCATTTTTCTTTCCTTCCCTCAAATAAAATATTCACTCTACTTTAATCCTTCTGGTTTTACGAGTGCTACGTGGTCACTTACTTGACTAGTCACATCATGCTAATACTTTTATGTTAATTTTTAACATAATAAAAAAAAATCTTTGGATATAATATTTTTTTAATTAAGTAATAGAAAAATGATGTTTATATTTATTAAAATAAATAAAAATATATATATTAGTTGATAAATTTTATTTTATAGATTAATTTTAATGGCTAACAACAAACAATTTTCTCTTTTATAATTATATAAAATATAAGAAAAAAATGTTATGAAATTAAAAAAATAATTAAAATATTAATCAATATTTTTTAAAAAAATAAACTAAACAATTTTGAAAATAAGAGAAAGTATTTATTAAAAAAATTTAAAAAATAATGAAAAGTAAAAGGAAAAAGAGGTCTCATGCGAGGCTCTTGTATCCTTTTGTAAAAGAGTTTTGCTCCATTCCTTTTTTCAACAAACAATATGTCGTTCGTTGCAATAAACTATTTTTTAATAATTTAGAATTTAATTGATAAATTATTAGGTCATAATTATAGTATTTTTATTTAATTAATTATATATTATTTACTTAGATATGTCGCCTGTTTTACATCGCAGGCCTTGACAAAATGGATGCTCATGCGGCAATAGCATTTTTAAAAAATTTGGGACCGGGTCAGTAATTGGAATAGGTTTAGTAAGTTTAATTAATTTAATAATATATATAATTATATATATATATATATATATATATAATAAAGCCAAAGACAATAAACAAAAATGACAATGCTAATAAAAAAAATATTTGTTAATATTATAAAAAAAATATTAAAGAATAAATTGCAAAACAATTACTAAATTTAAATAAAATAAATAAATAAAGAATCAAAGTTAAACCGGACTAATTTTCAAAACTCGTAATTTGGGTCATAAAAGCAAGTTACCTCATAAAAGATAAACTAAAAAAATCAAAAAGTAAAATTTCAATCATTTAAAATTAAAAAATAAAATAATTATCAACAAAAAAAACGATGAATAAATTTGATATAAAAATTAAACAGAATAAAAAAACAAAAAATGAAATTAAAAAAATAAATCAAAAAATAATAAATAAAAGATATCAATTAAAATAATAAATAAAAAATAAATAAAATAAAAGAATACAAATGAAATTTGTTGAAAACTTAGTGATACGACCTTTAGAGGAAAGAAATGTGCGAGTATAATTTAAAAGTGTGTAGCTTAATTAGTTAAATTTAAAGTTTATTTTTTAAATATTATTAATTTGAGTATCACAAATCTTAAAATTACTAAAAAATTATCTAATTATTAACTTTAAAACTTCAAAAACAAAATGTGAGCATAGGCATGCACAAGACAAAGACAAACTGTCCCAATGATTCACCAAAGACATCAATGCAGCGTCAAAATCATACCTTTACATCCAGCCTTGTGCATCTGAAATTCCATCTACAAGGAGTTTTAATTAAGATTGTCAATTCTGTTCCGTTCCATCTGGAATGGCCGAAACATTCCATATAAATTTAAAAAACAGAACAAAACGGAACAAATTTCATCTTATTTTAAATCTCGGTTCGTTCCGGATTTTTCGGCTAAATTCCACTCAAAACATTCCAGTTTCATTCCACATGTTCCATTCCACTCTTGAAAAGCCAATGAATGAAATTGAACCTTGCTCAATTTCATTAATTAAACCATTCGATTATAAAAAACTCTTTTTCATTACTATTTTTGATAGTAATGATATAAATAATAATATTGAAAATTATTATTACTATTTTCATTAACAATGATATTAATTTTTTTAAATTAGATTTATCACTAATATATATGGTTTATATTCATGTTGTTTTTTTTCATGTTTATACTTTGTAGGAATTTGAGCAAAACAAGAGATGTTTTAGATTCCATTAGCCACTTGATAACATTGACCTAACTTTATATTTAAATATTTTTGTTAAAATATTTTACTTTCATAATATTTTGATATTTTGTTTAAGTTGAATTACTTTAAGTTAAATATCTATTTAATCTTGATTATTTAGAAATATTTTAAATTTTAAAATTATATTTGTTTGGCATTGTGTTTGTATTACCTAGTTTATAATTAATTTATCTTAAATTTGAATTATGTTTGTTAAATATATATATATATATATATATGAATAGTATAACCTCGAAACAGCATTCCAAAATACTTTAAAACTAAAACATTTTATTCTAATTAAAAAACCATCTTAGTTTTAACCCAAAAAAAAAAGGGCATTGAAAACGATAGTCGTAATATCGTGAACATCCTAGCTCAAGCAACTGGAAATTAATAAATTAAGAAAGAGGCTGCGCCTTTCCACGAAGAACTAAAACAATAACTTAGAATTTGGAATCCGTTCTCAACACTCAAAATTAATCTTAATCTGATTGATTCATTAGTCATAATCAAATCAAATTGGGTGTCCTGTCTTCCATCATCGTATAACAATGTTTTTATTTATGCCCAATAAACACAGTATATTAGAGATTATAATAATTATTATTTTTTAAAATATTTTTTATTTAAAAATATATTAAAATAATATATTTTTTATTTTAAAAAAATTATTTTTAATATCATATGAAAACAATCTAAAATCATAAAAAAAATTAACTTTAAATAAAAAAAATCAGATTTTACCTAATCTCATTTAGAACACAATACCAAATTAGCCTCCGCAATGTAATATTTTTGGTCAAGTGTGAAATCAAAGCAAGTATCCTAATCCACGAAACCTAACAGCCATATTTTATTTTATTTTATTTTATTTTATTTGTGTTCATGAAGCTTTCACATTGAAATGGGCGACCCCTTTTCAAGCACGAGGATTATAAAAAAAAAACTAAAAAAATTCCAGCATGGATGTGAACCTCCATCTCTCTTGATTTCGACCCCCGAAAATCTCAAAAGTTTTTTCTGTAGATTAGTCGCCACTTGGACTCAGCAAGAGGAAAGTTTCCAGCGTGTGGTTTGATGGATTATTCAACCAAAAGAGTTTGATTAACCATTGACCATAACCATGCCTACCAGCCATCGTAAACTGCACTGGAAAATGACCATCTTTACCCCCTTCTATGGATTTTGAATTTTTAAATTCTGGTCCCCCCCGATATGAAATTTAAATCCCCGGGAAAAAGGTCAAACTAATTGTTTGAAAGGAAATACATTCGACTTAACTTTTTCTTTTCCGTCTAATTTTTTTTTAAATCAATTTTAAATTAGATTCTTTTTAATGTTTTTAATATGCTAATGATGTTAAAAATAAATTATTTAAAAATAAAAAAATATTATTTTAATATATTTTTAAATAAAAAAATATTTTTAAAAGCAATCTCAAAAGGTATTCAACTTCATAACTTAGAGTCTGTTTTATACCATGTTTTTAAAAAGATCCTTAATATACTGATGATGTTAAGAAAAAAATTATCATATTTTTAAATAAACCTTTAATATTGTATTTAGCTTCATAACTCAAAACCTATTTTTCAAATTTTAAATTATTTTTTTTAGAAATATATTAAAATAATATTTTTTTTAAATAGTTTTGATAACAAACATGTCAAAACAATTTGAAAACACTAGAAAAAATTAATTCAAAACAAAGAAAAATTAATTTTTTTAAAATATTTTTAAAATACAAAAATAAATATACTATTAATATAAAATAAATATACTTGGTACAATACAAGGTGTAGATGCTCTCATGTGAACACTACTTGGGAACATTCTTAAAAACAGGCAAGAGAACCTTAACCTCCATGATAATCTAACTAACAACTACAGCACCATCTATTTATAATTTTATAACAAATATCATCCTAATTAGATTCTTGTACGTGTCCTATACTTGACCGTCTATGCTCGGCATGGACAGGTCTCCCACAAGCCACAAGGCGCAATTTTAGAGGCTGCTTGAGATTGTATATTAAGAATATTTTTTAAAAATAATTTTTTTTTATTTTTAATATTAATATTTTTTTAAAAATTAATATAAATCCTTAATTGATGATTTTTAAATAGCTTCCTTGCACTACCAAACTGTTGTTAAGGATTTGAAATAGAAGGAGATTCGGAAAAATCAAGTTTTAAATGAACATTAAATATATCATTAAATTATTATTCTTTATATAAATTTTACTATTAGATTATTTCGATTTGTCAAATAAGAATATTTGTTAGAATTACTATATATACACACGCACACGATCTGAAAAAAATTATGAACATGAAATTGTAAAAATAAATGTAAATCTTTAATATGATTTTTAAAATTTGAAGATAAAACTAATATAATTTTAATGGTAACATTGAGAGTATATTAATAGTTGGATAGTTGGATGGTACTTTAAGGTTTGTCTATAATTGTTTTAATTAATGGGTAAATGATTTATTTACAATTCAATTGAAAAATATAGTCCTTAACTTTTTGTATATAAAATTTAGGGTTATTATTTTTAATTAGCTTCGATTTTTATTTAAAAATAATAATTAAATCAATTTTTATAATAAAAAAACCTGAAATCAATTCAAACCGACCGGTTTTAATTTCATTCTGTTTATTTTGGACAAAAACCAGTTCAAACTAGTTTGGTTTGGTTTTTTTTAGTTCGACTCGGTTTTTTTCGGGTTTTTTTGGGTTTCGATCCGGTTAAGTTTTTTTGGTTTCAGGCTTGTGAAACCGAACCGATCTGGTTTTTTTCCGGTTTGGTTTGTTTGGTTTTTTTTGGGTTTTTTCAAAACTTTAATCGGTTTTTTTCACAGTTTGGTTTTTTTTTTATTTTTTTTGCCAGTTTAATCGGTTTTTCAAATTTTTTTCTCACCCCTAATAAAATTAACTAGAATTGGTTTGTTCCTTTTTTAATCTTTTTCAGAATTAATACCTATATTTACGAGGATATATCTTTTAGATAATTTAAATAGAATTTCAATTTCAATTGACAAATGAACGCAACCAAAAAGAACTGCTAGTGCTAACACTTGAAAAAAAGAATAGATCATAATTTCTCCAGAAAAATGTTTTTTTTTTTTGGCTGCCCAAGATAGCATGAGCTCTATCCCAACATATGGCAAGGAACAATACTGCCATCTATAGATGGAATTAAATATTTAATAATGGAAACTTTATAATGAAAAATGAAAAACTAAAAGATAAAAGAGATTTGATATTTAATAATTTTAATTATTTACTTGGTATTTCTTAAATATTTTTTTATATTAGATTGGAGAAACTCCTCCTATTTTGGATAACATAAAATTTTTATTTTTTTATTTAACTATGAAAGAAATCCTCAAATGAGCTTATGATAAACAACTCATAAAAAAAATAAAAAATTAAATAAAGTACAGAAATAAAAAAGCATAACAATAAATGACACAAAATTGTATAGTCAAGTAACTAGATGATTGGCCGTTCTACATGTTAAAATATTTTTTTAATATAAAAAAATATTTAGATATTATTAGTATATATTTTAGCATAAAAATATTATAACAAAAGCTAAAAAAAACTCAGTGTTTTACCATAGACTATAAGTATTTTCAATGTAGATTAGAATAGTGTTTATTGAAGAGGAGTTGATTGGTTCTCCTGATAAGTTGTGAGCGATTTGCTTTTTGCTATTTTTCATGGTTTGCTGAGTTGTTTGTTGTCGGTGAGTATTTGGTGGCTTGTCATTCTCTTGATTTGTTTAGTATGGAGGGGCTAGTGGTTAAATATAGACCTTACCTGTGATATACCAAGTTGCGTGATGGTTCTCGGGAGAGTGTTGGTCTGGTGTGTTGGGTGAGATTTTGGTTGATTTTGCATGGAATAACAATTGTTTCTCTTTATTTTGGGCAGGTATAAATGCTCTATCATTGTGCTGAGTTGGTACAAGTACTCTATGATAGTGTTGGGTTGTTTATTCTAATTATTTCTTTTGAATTTTGCTGGATTAAAGGGATTATGGGATGGATGGATTTTGCATCTGAAATTAATTAGAGCAATCGTGCTTTTTATTTATTTATTTACTTTATTTTAGACACGCTAATCTTAAACACATAAAGACATCAGACCCAAATAACTTGGGTATAGGAAGGGCGCTCAGCCCAAGTAACGTGGATCTGGGCGAAGCGTCTGATAGACCCGCTCACCTTGGTTTGCCAAACCTGTTCTTGAGTCCGACATCACACATGGTTGCCAAACCCAAGCAAACATATCTTCATTGTTGTAAGCAAATCATCACAGAAAATCTAGTTTAATGTTTTAAATCTAAAAATTAAAATCATATTTTTCAATTGAAATATTTCATATTTTATGTTTATAAATTTGTTATTCATTCAATAAAAATTCTATTATTAATATGATTATTATTAGTGTTGTTAGTATGACTATTATTATTTAAATAAACTTGAGTCGGACATGTTTGCCAGATCCAAGTAACGTGAATCAAAACATTATTTATAAGCAAAAAACCATTACAAAAATTTAATTTAACGTTTTATATCTAAAATTTCAAGTCATATTTTTCTATTAAAATAGTTCATTTTTTATATTTATGAATTTGTTATTCCTTTAATAGAAATTTGATTTTATGGTTGTGACCAATATAGTTTTTGTTCAAGAGTATTTTTTTTTAAAATATATTAAAATAATTTAAAAATATAAAAAAATAATTTAAAGCAAACATATCAAAATAAAATAAAATAAAAAATTTTCATTTTTTTTTGAAATGCAATAACAAACATGCTATAGTAATCATGTTTTTTTTTTTTTTTATAAATCTATAATTAATAAAAATCTTGGGGTTTGATATTGCTGCTAGACCCATGTCTCTTGGATTTTGCTAGGCCGCCAGACCGAAAAGACTTGAGTGTGCCTTGTTCGCTAGACCCAAAGCTCTTGGGTTTGGGTTAATCGCCATACCCAAGTCTCTTTTAAAATATGAAATATATATTTATTTATTTTTTAAAAAGATTGTTATTGACTCACTGCGGAGTGTGGATCAATACACTAGTTTAAACTATATGATGATTGATATGATGTGAATTGGTCGATATGACATATCCAAAGACAACCTATACGATATATAAAATATAGTTTGATTAAAAAAAAATCAAGATGATATTAAAAAAATTGAAACAACAATATATTAGATGAATTAAGATCAACTTAGGTTAATTCATCAAATTCGTTACCTAGATCATGAGACCATGATAATACTATAGAAAAAAAATAAGAAAAAAAATATTAAACTCAACTCTTAATCAATTTAATGTTGAATGATGAAATTGAAAATAAAATTAAACTTAAAAATAAGTCAGATCAATCTGAATTAACCTGCTAAATTTTGATCATGAGACAAGAATAACCTCGTAAAAAGTAAATAAAAACAAATTATGAGGCTTAATTTTCAATCAACTCAATGTTAAAGGAGAGAATATAAAAAAATCAATTAAAAAAAACACAAAAAACCATTTGAGTCAACTGGCTAAACCCATGATCTAAATTACGAGACTAAGATAATTTTATAGAATACAAACCAAAATAAATTATGAAACCTAATTCCCCATCAACTCAATATTAAAAAATGAAATTGAAAAAAAAAACAACTATAAAAAGAAAAAAAAAACCTAAGTTAATTAGTTTAATTCTTGACCCGAATCATAAAACGGTGAAAATACTATAAAAAATAAATCAAAATAAATTATGAGGTCTAATAATTAATAAATTGAATATTAAAAAAATTTAAATTACAAAAAAACCTCAAAAATTTTAAGAATAAAAATTTGAAAAACCTTTGTATTTCTATGATGAAATTTGCCAAGGATTAGAATACGTTAATAATCAATTAATATATTATAAAAATTTTAAAAACCTTTGTATTTCTATGATGAAATTTAAGAATATTAGATTTTTAATTTTGTTTTAGAGTGGATTTATTCTACCACCCTCCACAAAAGAAAGGATAGAAAGGAGGTATTTAAAATTACAGTAAAGATTATTTTTTAAGTATTTTTTATTTAAAAATATATTAAAATAATATATATATTTTTTATTTTTTAAAATTTAAAAATTATAAAACAATTTAATTTAAAACAAATTTTTTTTTTTAACAAATTGAAAATCAATTACAAACATCTTCAGACACTGCTTTAATTCCGCGCTTTCGTAGCTTTTCTCGCCGAAGCATTTAACTAAAAACAGATAATCCAAATATCCTCTCTTGTTTCTTCTCCTCGACTTGTCTCAGCTCTTACAAGGTACTTTCTTTTTTTAATCTCTCTCAAATTCTTTTTCTTCAAAACCTCAAATTTGGCATGTACACATGAAAATCTCAACTGGGTATCTTTCATTTTAATGATCCATGTGTGTTTTTGTGTTGATCCTTTTGTTTTCACTGAGTTTTTTGATGGGTTTTGGACATGCTTGATAAAGTTTGGTTTTTTTTTTTTTTTTTTTTTTTTTTTTTTTTTGTGGGGGGGGGTTCATAAAGGAATTTTTTTTTTTTTTGCTTGGGGTTTGCTTATGGGATGATTGTGGAAGTCTCCCTCTTTTTCTCAATTTCAGTTTTTGATTGTTAAAAAATGTTACTTTGTATTAAAAGAAAGAACCCTTTCTCTGATTTTGATAGGATCCCATAAAGAGCAAGCAAGGATTGTTATTTTCCTAGAAAAAAAGAAAGATTTTTTTTACAGACGATCCTCAGTTTTTTCCTTCTGAAAGTTACCGATTTTAGTTAGTTTGGTAGTTAATTGAAGATTCTCTGTACTGATCATGCTGTCACAACTTGTATTGATCAATCAAATGAAGTCCTTTTTTTTTGATGTCTATGGGCTATGTGCTTGTGAATGCTGAAATTTTTGAAGAAATTTACTTGCTTATTTAGCTCTAGTGATATCATTTTAGCGAATCTCTCTGATTTTATCTTTTTTAGTGACATGATTTCTTTAACATGATTCTCCTGATTTACAGGTCAAGAAGTATTTAGGCCCACCAATTGTTTAACAAGAAAAAAAAAACAAACAAACAAAGAAAAAAAGGCAATTGGCATGTGGTGACTAAGAGAGGGAGGATACTGGTTCGTGGAGGCAATTTAATTTCTGCGAGCTTAGAGTCCTCTCATTCTCTATTTATTGTGCACGAGAATACTTCTTGATGCTTATGAGATTTGCTAGAGAGTGAGATAAGTAACACCATGGGTTCTGTTTGTTGCTGTTTGCGTGCTGAAGATTTTGAGGATTATATGAATCCTGAGAATTCTGTGTATAGAAACTGCATGTGCCTTGGTTGCTTTGTTCAGAATTTCCTACATGTGGTATGCTTCCCCCCTTGCCTTACCTCCTTTTTCTGTTACTCTTGAAATTTAAGGTTGTCTTTCACTGTCATAGCAATACGACTAGAAGTTATATGCAGCTTCTAATATATTACTATTTTTTCATGGCATCTAATATATTATTAGGTTTGTTATTTAACATTTGAGTTATAACCTGTCAGGAATATTTGCTGCTAATGCTACATAAGACATTGTCATTATTTCCATTTCTTCCTTGCCTCATGAAGATCAGGAATAAGAAAAAGTATCAGGGAAAGATTGATACCTAAAGATGAAAGGCATCTGTGTTGTTTCACTCTTGGATGTTGGTTCTTACAAGTTGACAATTTCTTGATTGTTAAAAGGAGGACATATATTAGAGCTCTAAAGGATGAGCTAAATATCCAACAAATTACCAATGTTTGTTTTTATATGTAAAATTGTTGCTACCACTTTTAAGCTGACGATTCTATATTTCTATCGGTGTCTTTGTTGCTACCACGTTTAAGCTGACGATTCTATATTTCTATTGGTGTCTTCCACCAAGGTAATCAAACGGGTGGTAAAAGTTGTTGGAAAAAATTAAAGCATGTTAGTTGGTGTGCTGCTTAATGTGGAGAATCATCCAGATTCTTAGTTTTAGCTAAAGTGTATTTTTGAGTGCAATGCATTTATTTGAATGAGCAGCTCATTTGTATGGAAAAAGTACTGGTTCAGAATTTCCAAGTTGATTTGAATGGAATTAGAATTGTAATTCAATATTAGTTAATATTCCTTCTGATGGAGTTCTAACTACTTAATTTTTTCTTTCTTTCCCTCCAATATTTGTAGTATACCTCAATATTTCAAAGAGGGCAATTGCATTCTGTCCCTTCATCCATTCAAGGGGCAGCATCTCTGACTTCTTCTTCATCTCTTGATAACTCTCTTGCTGACATGTACCGATCTCCTCCACGGCCCTTGCCCTATGATGCTGACCCCAGATGCATCCGCTTGCAGCGTGATGGTCTGGTTTCAACACGTGATAAGGCTTCAAGTCATTCACATGAGGAATCAGAACCCTTAAGAAGTGATAGTGATGTTGATTCTGAATCCTTCAGCACAGGAGACAAATGGAATGTGTCTGCTTGTGAAGATGGAGGCAAGGAACAGCGTTCTAGATCCTCACTAAAGCTCTCATCTGCAAAAGCAACAGTTGGAAATGGATATGTTTATTCATCCTCAGAAGAAGAGGATGTCTGTCCAACATGTCTTGATGGTAAAATTCTTGATTTAGCTTTAATAGGTGTTGTGTCCATTAAGATATTCTATGGTAACTGTGTTTCTGCTGATATTGTTAGTCCAACATGTCTTGAACACAATTTTATTCTTCACTTTCCTTGCTAGCTTGTTGTTTAAGAATCTCTTACATCTCCTGGCATGAGCCAATCCACCTTGGACTCTTTTACTTGCTTGTCTTTTGATATCTCTATGTTAGGTGGGAATAGCCCCAACACTTATGTAAAAAAAAAAGAAAGATTATTCTACTTTTAGTTATAAAAGACATTGATTTAGTCTTTCTGGTTGAAATGCTAAGCTAGCTACCGGCACAATAATTTGATTTTATCAAAACTATAGTGGGAGATGGTATGAATATGAACAGAACAGAAGAGGATGGAAGCTTTGAGTTTGTCAGATTTGTTTCACCATATTGCAGTTGTTCTTCCACTCCATGTTTTCCTTCCATGTTCATTGGTTCAAACCTTTGAAACAAAAATCTGATAATTTGAAGTTGGGAATTTGTTAAAACTATATTGGAAGACGTTATGAACTTGAAAAAAGTGGAAGCTATGAGCATGTCCGGTTATTTTTCAACAGGCCATGTATTTCCTTCTAATCCTACCCTCTCAAATAATTGGATCCAACCTTAGAAGCCCAATTCCAGTAATTAAGAAGCTGTTTCTATGAAGAGTGCAACCATAGCCATCACAATGGCAAAAAAGTGAAATCTTGGAGTCTAGACCAGTTTTCTGATGGGTAGGGACCCTCCTTGTTGTCAATGTTTTAAAGATGCTTAAAATTTGCTCTTATGGACTTGGTGTGTTGACAATTAAGTTGTCATTTTTTTACCCTCTTACCTATGCAGAATATACTCAAGAGAACCCAAAGATAATGACAAAATGCTCTCACCATTTCCACCTTGGTTGCATTTATGAGTGGATGGAAAGAAGTGATGGCTGCCCAGTCTGTGGCAAGGTAACTTGTTTTGCTTTATTTTGTTTAAACTTGCTCATTCAATTTGCAATTTTCATTCTGGAATTATATTAATCAGTACCTTTGCTACCTGAGGAGCACAATGAGTTTAATGTTCAACAGATTTTTGTTTTTCTTTTCTGTGCTGCCAAAAACTTAATTCTTTTCAAGACTTTTCCTGCTCCTGTGCATTTGATTAAATTCTTCTTTTGGTTTAAAGTAGGGATGCTCATTTCTTGCATGAGTAAATCTAGTTTCTTTTGTTGTTGTGGATAGCAATGACATGGCTTGTTAGCTATATTAAATGATGAATTGGGTGCTTTTGAATGCTGTAGGAGCTGGCTCTGTTGCATGATTTTATTTTGTCTCTGATGACTCACAATTTTATATTACTTAATTGCACTCCATTTTGCACTCAATTTAGAGGGTCAGATATTGCCTTACCTCGCCTTCTGGGTGTTAAAAACTTTTTTATGCAGTTGAGATTTGAGAGGTTTACAGAAAACCTACTTTTTTGCCCCCTGTTGGCTCATGAAGTATTGAAAAAGATTTTTGGCTATTCTGGCCTTTTGCTCAAGTGTCATAGGCAGCAACATGTGGGAAGAAATTGTGAGGTGACAGCCAAAAAAGTAATTAATAAAATTGATACTTGGGATGTTGATGTATTCTAGCGCACACCTTAGTAAACTGAAGAGGCTTACAAATTGCTTACCTGGTGCATATGAAAGGTAGCTGTGCCTCAAGTTAGTTTGCCAGCTACGGGGCATTGAAAAACCACAATTTGCAGAAAATTCATTTCTCACATGATTTTACTTTCAGTGATCCCATATCAAATCTGCTGATGCCATGCAAGTCTTGAAAGTTTGGATGAAATGTCCATCTTGGTTACTTCTTGTATTTGTTTTGTACTTGGAATCCACAGGTTTCGGGATGGTAAAAGCTGGTTTACATTGATTTTATCTCAAGATTAGTCGGAAACAGCAATATAATTTGCACTCTCGTATGTTCCATTTTGAAAGCATTCTTCTAACACATTCAGCATAACTACTTGCTTGCTACTTCAACATTCAAATATGAAAATCATTGTTTTCTGCTGTTATTAACATGAAAAAAGTAGAATGAAGTTTGATATCATGTTTTTCCTGAATCTTTTCTATGTTGACTTAACCAAGTCTTTTGGTTTGATCCTCTAGGTGATGGTATTCGATGAAACGACTTGATCTTGCTTCAAAGGTTAGTGTCGTGGATGAAACAAGCTACAGCACGAGAAGAAGGTAAAAGAAGACTGTATAGAGTTCTTTGTGAATACCGCAAGTGTTTGCTGTCTATATTGTAAATGAACGATTGGTCTCCATAACAATTGTTGCAAAGTACATTCTCTTCCAAAAGCCCGTTAATTTTTTTCTCCCCATCCATATGAATGAAAATTCTGCTTATAGTTTCATAATAATTTAAAAACGTGAATTGATGTTTGCTGTGTTTCTGATGCTGAATTCGTTCCCATGTGTGCTATGGCCTACCTATTATTCCCAATTCTGAGTTTTGTTTGTTGATCTTGTGATGGAATTCTTAGCTCTTCTCCTGTCCTAGAATCAGGAACGAAGAGTCTTAGTAAAACTGAAGGCATGACTAAATTCAGATCAGTGTGTGCAGTTCCAAGATTATGCAATTTACCAATGATTACCAGTGATCTTATAAAATTCGATTCAAACAAATGTCAAGCAATTTCTCAAAGATTTCTGCATGCCTGTAGTAAGTAGCAGCACCTTCCTCTCTCAAAGGATACAATTTTCACATTTTAGGCCGTAACCATTTAAAACAAGAAAAGGAAAGGACAAGAAAAGAGATGTCTAAAGAGCTCAATCCCAACATGCATGTGATCTGTCGGTTCATGAGGCAGCAAGTTTTTTTTTTTTCTTTTTCGTTGTGGTTAAAATGGTTATTCTGCACAACGTTTTATGATTTTCTTGATGATAAATAATATCATTGGATACAAATATATAAATTTAAAATACAAATATTGAACTTAAATAGTTCGAAGATCAAGGATTCTTTTGTATGATATTAAAAAAAAGGATTCTTTTGTATGATATTAAAAAAAAAAAAACTAGAAAGGGGATTAGTAAAACATTGTGACCACTTTGGATTTGCATGGTTATATCAATTTTTTTTTGTCATTTTTTTCCAGTTTAATCTTTGCATGTTTTATTAATTTAGAATTGAGATTCATGTATTTTTTTTTAATCTAGGTTTTAATGATTTAAAAAATTGTCTTGGTATTAAGTTGGTTTTTAATTTTACAGAGAATAAATCAATTTGATTATTTGCAATGAGTTATATAAATGACGGGACACAAATTGAAAATTAGGTGAAGTGGTAGCCTTTTCTTAAAAGGATGATATTTTTATTTTTTTATCCTTAGTTCCTTCTTCTTCTTCTTTTTTTTTTTTTTTTTTTTTTAAATTTAGCCATTAAACATTTTTCCTTCACATTTATCCTTTCAGTGATCAATGATTCAGCTTTAAGATTTAGTTCATATTTCTTTCTTTCTAGTTATTATAGTCTTAAAAATATCTCGCCATTGGTTCTTAATTTTTCCAAAAAAAAATAATAAAATAATTTTATTGTTTCAGGAAAAAAAAAATAAGCGGACCAAAATTAAAAGCTTAATGAAATGGAAGCCCTTTAAAAACAAATTGTGTTAGCGCTTTTAAGTTTAGGATTCTATTCAAAATCATTTTTTATTGTTTTAATTTGAGAATTATACAATTTGGTCTAAGATTTTATTTTATTCACATTTAACTTCTTGAATTTGAGTGAGAAGAGAATTACTGAATTACGATGAAAAAAAAAAAAATTATCATTTACCACGCTCTAGTGATCAAAAACATTATTCTTGGTGCCAATGGTTTCATTTCACTAGAGGAATGTCATTGGAGTGTTTTTGCCCTTTAACTTTGGGAATAGGTAAATTAACCTTTGAGAATACTTTTTGAATCAAGATAAATTTTGTGTTTTTTAACCAATTAAACATTGTTTTGAGCTTAGAAATAGACTCATTTATGTTTATGAGTGTGTTTTTCAATGTTTTAAGATGAAAAAAATACGTTGAAAAATGGTGTTTTTGTGTCCAAAGAGGAGAGAGGAGATTTTCTAGTGATTTTTTATCACCAATTAAACAATTTGCAAAGTTATTTGACACTATAGACAACACATCACCCATTATTGCAAATAATATGTTGTCTAGTTTTTTTTTTCTCCTCTTTTTTTAACAAAATGGGTGAATGATGTATTGTTTGCATATTCAAATAATAAAAAAAATCAGGCTCAAGCATGCTGGGTCTTTCAAGCCCACATGTCTAGCCCTCCCAAACCCACTTTTCTGGCTTTTTTTTGCCTTTGTTTTATTTAAATTTATCTGATGTAAAATTGGATAACTAAATATATATTATATATATTGCTTTAGTAATTTATTAGATTAATTTAATATATATTTCAGGAATTATTTTTTAAAGTACCATTAAAATCTTAATTTGTTCTCATATAAGATTATAAATGTTTTCTTTGAAATTTTGGTATGCATTCTTTTTTTTTTTTTTTATAAACTATTATATTTTTTTTATAGAAAATACTCCGTTGCTTTCCTACAAGTGACTATCTTTATTATTATTATTTAATTAAATAAAATATAATCTTGAAAAAAAAACTAAATTAGTTGAACCAAGATGGATTCATGACCTGGGTTACATATTTGATGGGTGAATCTAGGTTAATTCATGTCGACCTAATATATTTTTGTTTTAATATTTTAAAAACAAAAATAATTGTATTTTCTATTTTTAATTTTTAATTTTCTTATTACTAGAAACATGCACATTTTTTTCGATCTGTGTTGGATGATTGCCTTAATGAAACTTCTCCTGCACATTAAGAGATTGCACACGGCTTAGACCCAAGGGCAGAGCCATGTTGAAGGCTCAGGTGGGCTGTAGCTCAAGCCAAGATTTTATCAATATTTTTGTTTGTATTAATAACTTATTTGTTTGGCGGAAAGTAGTTTTTTTTAAAAAATTACTTTTTAAATTTTCTTATATTTGTTTGTTATTAGAAAAATTGATCAACAAAAAACATTTTCTAGAAGTGAAAAATTTAGAAATATCATATTATTGGTTGCTTATAATAAATTTGGTCCTCGAACTTTTGGTTGCTATATATTTTGTTTTGAATCTTTTTTTTTTTCTCAATTTCATTCTATAGAATTTGATTTAATTTGATTTTTATATTAACTTTGATCCTCATTTTTATATGATTGTTATTTGCTTTTCTCTTATTATTTTTTTTAATTGAAATTTTTATCTATCAAATTTGGTCCTCATTATTTTGATTGGTACTTATTTTCTTTGAAATAATTTATGAAATTGTAATTATTATTATTTTAATTTCATCATCTTTCAATTTTTTTATCTGTTAGATTTGATCTCTATTATTTTGATTGTTATTTATTTTATTTGAGATAATTTATGAAATTAGATTTTTTTTTCAATTTCATTCTCATTCATCTTTTTAATTTGTAAGATTTGTTCCTTATTATTTTAATAAACTTAAAAATAAAATATTAATAAGTTATTTTCCAGTTTATTTTTCACTGAAAAGCGTTTTCCAACTTATTTATATGACATCACCAAACATCAAAAAATAATTTATTTTCCAGAAGGAAACTACTTTCCAAAAAAAAATTACTTTCTAGTGAACAAACCGGGCCTAATATTAAATCAGTCCAAGTTACATTTAACTAAATTAGCTAAAAAAAATATTTTTTATCCATCAAATCACCCATCCTTTTTTTAATTAAAATCTATATTTTTTTCGAGTTAAGAGAGCAAAAGTCGAAAATTGTATCCCCCCTCATGCTAGATTACTTCTTGTTTCTCTATATATTCAACTCACAAAATTTAACAAAAGCAACACATATTTTTTTCTTTCATTTATTTTATGGTACTATACATCACACAAATTCAACTTAATTTTATCGGAACTACTAAAACATGGCTTTAAATTTCAAAAGATGCTGAATTTGATCTTCTCCTTATACATATACAATCTGCTCGCACATAATATAAAATTAACGTACTATATATAAATGCTTAATATGAGATTGACATTTCACATAATATATTTGAATTAAGATTTTATTGTTAACTTCATAAATTCATGTACATAAGTTAATAATTTATTTTAAAAAAACAATTCTATATATTTACTTACTAGTCTAGAGCAGAAAAAAATCCCGGCTTAGACCTAACTACTATAAATCAAACTCTTCTTTTCTTTCAATCCCATTCAAATATTCTGTAATTAAACAGCTGGTATGCTGAATTCCAGTGAACACCGTGCATGGGATTCCTTTCATCCTGAAAACTTTAGAAACTACAAAAAAACAATGACCACTGTGCAATTGCTTCTTTGATGATTTTTTTTTTCTTATGCTCCTCCTTTTCTCCATTAATAATTTCATTCTAACTAGTCAGATATCTGGGGCTGCCTCTTGGTGCTAACCCAAATAGGCTCTTCACTTGGAAACCGGTATTGTCCACAATCAGAGCAAAGTTAAGCAAATGAAAAGGGAAGTTTTTGAGCATGGCTGGAATGATATGTCTTATTAAATCTGTCTTAAACTCTCTACCTCTATATTATATGTCGGTCTTTACTATGCCAAAGGGCATTGTAAAAGCAATATCCTCAATCAACTGTTGTTTTCTCTGGAAGGGCTCCTCAAATTCATATGGTATTTGTAAGGTTGTTTGGCATAAGGTAATTAAGAGTAAGCCACTTGGAGGTCTCGAGCTTGGTTCTATTCACAGTAAAAATCTGGCTCTAATGTTTAAATGACTTTGGAACCTTGACAAAGGAGTGGCAGGAGGTTGGTAAGAACTCATCTTACGAAAGTACCAGCCACATTTTACAAATGGCCTTCCTGTGTTTGCAGGTTCTTTATCTCTTACTTGGCGTGGCATAGTATATGCAATTTTCTTAAATCACAGCATAGCCGCTCCCCTCTAATCCAATGTTGGGTTCAAGGTGGGTGATGGGAGAAACATCAGGTTCTGGTTTGATTATTGGCTAGGTTACACAACCCCTCTCCAGTTCATGTTTCCTAGGCTTTACAACCTCTCCCTGCAGCAATCTTTAAGCGTTGCAGAAGTTCATAACCCAACAAATAACTCAATCAATCTTTCTTGGAGAAGACCCCTTCGATCCCGAGAACTCTGCATGTGTGAAAGCTTGATAGCAGAAGTGGAATGTGGCCTAGTCTTCTCTGATGGTGAAGACAACAAGATTTGGAAACACCACAGCTTCAACAATTACATAGTCTCCTCTGGGTGCCATCTCTTTGATGGTTTTAATGTTTCAGGACATCTTCACTCCCTGCTTTGCTTTGGAAAGGGTTTGGCCTCTAAAAATAGATGTGTTCATATGGCTTCTTTTCAATGGCAGTGTCTGCACAAAAGGGTTTCTTAGCTGAGAGAAGAATCATCAATTATGAGGAAGCTCTTTGTCCTTTCTGCTGCAAGGAGATTGAGACTATACATCATCTCTTCCATCTTTGTCCAAAATCATGGTCTCTCTGGGGCAGACTCTTTAGTTGGTTTGGGTGTGTAAGTTGTCTGTCAAAAGACCCATATCATAACCTTCAGGAATGGTCCAACATGGTAAAAGGAAAATTTCAGCGTCAGGCAATTATCCTTCTCTGTAAAGGATTATACTGGTCAATTTGGATAGCGCGCAATCACATGATCTTTGACAACAAAACTCTAGACTGGGATGTGATTTTTGACCTCACCTTTCATCAGTTGGCCTTTTGGTTGAAGTTCTTTGTTAAAAATTTTAGCTATACATGCTCTGATCCTTATAGGAATCCCGTATGTATCATGAATTGGACTAACTAGTCAGGTCTATAGATTCCTCGTTTTCTTAATATTTTTTAATCTCCCATGTAATCTTCCTTAGTAGCCCTCATCTCCTTAATAGGGGCATATTATTTATAATATTCTCGATTACTATATATAAAAAAAAAATTTCGTTCTTGAAACTCGTATTGCCTACAAAAGGGCTGCTGAGGTGTCATCTTCTTTAGGCTTTGTCAAGGTTGATGCTGCTGCTCTTTCTTGTGGCATGGGGCATTATGGAAATCTCAGCATGTTACTATCTGTGTGCTGCATTAGCGTCAATGGTGTCTTTCTCTCTATGTTCAGGGCTTTCTTCGAAGGCAAGGCGTGGGTTTGTGGGCTGTATATGCTAGTTCTTCTATGGCGGCTAGGGATAATTTGTGGAACGGCCTGTTCAATTTGGCTACATTAACATTGCCCCCTCGAAGCTAACCGGAGATTTTAATGGTTATTACTTGAGTATTCATGAGAAGCATGATGGCAGTTTCTCTCTTGTAGCAGGGCTGACAAATTCAAGAGACAAGCGGATAGCTGTGTAGTCTCATTGACTCTGGGTTCAAGGATGGCAGTTTTACATATGCTAAAAAATGCAATGGTCAGACTTGATCAGCTATGGTCTTCCTTATCCCGAAGCCTCAGTTCATCATTTACCAAGACACAACTCGGATCGTAGTCGTATTCTGTCATCTCTCTCTAGAAGTATCCCTGCTGGAGAAATCTGGCCCTTTGATATAGTAGCTGCATGGATGCAGCATGCAGACTTCAAACTAAATCGGTAATGATGCTTGGCGTGCTAATGATAGTTCAATTGTTGACGCCATTGATTCTATTACTGATGAAACTAAAGATCTCGTTGAGAAGATTTCTAGCAATATTGATGTTTGCTTTAAGAGGAAGAGATGCTTACTTGATCGCATTAACGGGATTCAGAAATATCTTATAATTAAGTGACGAAGACATCCCTTATTTATAATAATTTTAATTCTTTATAGAAAAAGATTACTAATTAAAACTTTTATTAACAGAATCCATGTAATTTTAGGATTTTTAAAAATAAATATTAATTAAATTAAAATCCCTATACTAAGTAATTAAAATTCAAAATTAACTAGAAAAATAATTAAAATAAAAAAACAATAACTTCAAGCTTTATATCAAATTAATGGTTTTGGGTTTCTTCACGGGCTTCTTTTAATGCTTGGGCTTGTACATCTAGTCCATGAACTTGGATAATTGTTCTACATTAATCTCTTTCATTTGAAAAAACTCATCCTCAAGTTATATGTTAGAAATTGACCTCTTACATTCCAAAGAAACAAATACTTTGAATATAACATTGTACCTAACCTATTCACCAAGTAGCATGTCTTTGACATGTGTACTTTAAAATTTAATTTATGTTGCATGTATAATAAGAAAAAAAATCCACATATGATGTTATACTTTTTATTCTTATGAAGTCCACTTGTAGTTTCTTTCCATATCTTTCTACTTCAAATTAGAGCTCATCATCATCTATATCCTCTAATACTTCAATAGTTGTATTTAAAGGAACACCAAAATAATCTTTCATAATATCTCCAAAAGACTAGTAAGAAATTACCAAGTTCACCATGTCTTTGTTTGGAAGATCTTCATCATCATATAAATCTTCATCATCATCTCCATCAAGTTCGCATAGAAAATCCTCATAATCGAAAGGTCTTGCTCATACTGACCTTCGATCATGTTGATAGATTTCTGTCTCTCAGGTTGTGGTTGTTTATCTTGATCTAAAAAGGTCCTATGAATTTCATCAAGTTCATCTTCACCAACACCCTTCACATAGACAAATTGTTGTCTAGATGGAATTTTAGGAATAGGTCTAAGTTAAGGTTAGTCTCGAGGTAAGTCTCCAAACACATTCATCTCCTCTTTGTGATTCTTGCTTGTGCCCATCAGCTAAAATAAATCTTCTTCATCAGATGAATATCAATAGCCATACTACCCACAAGGATTTACACGAATAAGCTCAGTGGCAAGTTGGCCGCGGGCTTCATCCTTGACGCGTGGCTTTCTTTTTCTCCAGGTGTGCAGCCCTAGTGCCTTAAGCCTGAATGTAAGCTCATCAAATCTGGTGTTGATGTTGCCAAACCCAGTTTGCACTTGCTTCTTTAAAGTTGCTATCACCATTGACTAAAGATCTACCTTATCCTAAATAGTCTGCGTCTCCTAATCACCATCACGGAGATGGTTTCCACCAATTTTCCCACTATTCTCTTTATGGTTCTCCATGTATCAAGATATTGACCTGATCTAATACTACATGACATAGCATATAACAAAGATAAAATTAGAGTTTTCAAGCTCTAAGGTCACAAACTTAACTGTAGAGAAATCTAGAGAAAAGTCTCTAGTATTTTTTATTGAATCTGAATAATAGTTCGAATCTTCTAAAAATAAAGACATCCCCTATTTATAATAGTTCTAACCTTTATAGAAAAGAATTTCCAATTAAAACTTTTCTTAATAGAATCCATGTAGCTTTAGGATTTCTAAATAGTAAATTACTAATTAACTAAAATCCCTAAACTAAGTAGGAGAAATAATTAAAATAAAAAAACAATAACTTCAAGCTTCATATTAGATGGTTTTGAGTTTCTCCTCGAACTTCTTTTCATGCTTGGCCTTCTAAATCTGGTCCATAAAATCTTGAGATATTTGTTTTACATTTATGTCCCCTATTTGAGAAAAACTCATCCTCAAGTTATCTGTAAAAAACTAACTTCTTATACTTCCAAGAAACAAATACTTTAAATATAATATTGTACCTAACTTATTCACAAAGTAGCATGTTTTTGACTCGTGAACTTTAAAATTTAATTTATGGTGCATGTATAATACGGAAAAATCCATATTTGATGTTATATTTCTTATTCTTGTGAAATCCATATGTAGTTCCTTCCTATATATTTCTATTTTAAACTAGAGTTCATCATCATCTATGTCCTCCAATACTTCAATTGTTGTATTTAAAGGAACACCTTAATAATCTTCTATAATATCTCCAAAAGACTTGTAAGAGATTACCAAGTTCTCCATGTATTTGTTTGGAAGATCTTCATCATCATATAAATCTTCATCATCATCTCCATCAAGTTCGCATAGAAAATCCTCATAATTGAAAGGTCTTGCTCATACTGACCTTCGATCATGTTGATAGATTTCTGTCTTTCAGGTTGTGGTTGTTTATCTTGATCTCAAAAGGTCCTATGAACTCCATCAAGTTCATCCTCACTAACACCCTTCACATAAACAAGTGGTTGTCAAGATGGAATTTTAGGAATAGGTCCGAGATAAGGTTGACCCTGAGGTATGTCTCTAATCACGTTACTCTTCTCTTTGTGTTTCCTGCTTGTCCCTCCCATCAGCTGAAATAAATCTTCTTCATTAGATGAATACTCGTAGTCTAACCACGAGGATTTGCATGAACTGATTTAGTGACAGGTTGACATGATTTGCATGAATTGATTGAACTTTCCATGATTAATATTTAGGCCGGTGTTATGACTTGTCTAGTAGGTTGATGGGATAACTTTCACAAAATATCCTACAAAACAAGTCTTTTATCAGAATAGAGGATCCTCCAATGAATAAATCAGTAAATGTAGAATGAGAGGAGTATGTTGAGCATGAAAATTAGTAATGAAGAATATAAACAATATAGTATGTGAGCAGGAGTAAGAGTGTATGAGCAGTAGTGTGGCTTTGTGACATTGTATGCTCTGTTTTGTGTTTCAAGTCTTGTTATGAGGATTTATTTTTGTGTTTCTCATGGTGAGTAAAAATGAGTTGTTGGTTAATGTGCCATTGATGAAGATGTTGGTGCTTGCCATTGATTGTGGTGCCTCTTGCCATTAATGAAGAGATTGATGCTTTTATTGTGTAAAGATTTTGGTGTGTGCCATAAACACTAATCGATGGTTTGAAGGTGCACCATAAAAGTTAGGTGTGTGCTAATGGGAGGTGCACAAACTTCTTGGAACTTAAAAAATACATTGAGGTATATGCACATGAGCAGTACTTGTTCAAGACATAAAAAAACATGGCAGTCATCTCGTTTTAGGCTTGGTTGTGAACCAAATAGCTTAGTGAGCAGTTTGGATGGAAGATGTTAGGTTGTTCGGGTTTGGCCCGAACAATTTGAAAAGGTGAGGTCATTCGAGTCTAACTCAAATGACTAGGATTAATAATAATAATAATAATAATAATTTTTTAAAAGTTTTTTGGTGTACCATCACTAAGCACTCTGATTTCTTGATTAATATTAAGGATGAATTATTAAATGATTATAATAAAAATTTAGCTCGAGAGGAGATAATATGGTTCTACAAATCTCATGTTGATTGGCTAAAAGTCGATGATTGTGTTACAAGTTTATTTCATTTGCTACTGATTAATATTGAGGATGTTTGATTTATCTTGTTTGACCACTTAAAAGAAGTGCTCGTACAATATAAAAAAAATGAGGAGAGAACCATACAAATGTCAAGTTGGTCAGAGAAGAAGATTAAAAAGTCTTATTAAAAATGAAGATGACGAGAAGGATGGAGTTGACCAAAGTTGGTATGTCCTATGGTGTTTAGATTCTAAGTTTTAGGGTTTTTTGGTTTATGAATTTATAATTTTTTTTCCTTATATCATTTGATATAAAATGTTCATTTATACTGAATTTGAATTTTTATGGAGGTGATTATGTTTTTGGATTGCTCCTTACATGTTTGAGAAGAAAATGAACAGTATACAAGAGAAATACGAGGCCCTTGTGATAAATATATAATATGTAAAGATATTTTGGATATTAAATCAATTATAATGATATTTTTTTAATATTTTTAAACTTCTTCATTGACTGAGTTAGGACGTCTAGCTCAGTATTAAAATGTTATCAACCATGTAAATAATATAACCATGTAAATAATATAGAATGTAAATTATAATTTATAAAAAAAGTGATAAAGTGTTAACATGCTCAAATGTTTGGAGGGCCAAAATAATTTTTGCACAAGATTTTGTAATATTTTCAGACATTTCTGCAGCGCCAATTGAGATTGATAATCATCCTCGTTTAATATAATCTAATAGGAGTACTATCTTTGCCCCCAATCACTAAGCATGAAGTTTATACAACTACCATGAGCATGAAGCCATTATCTGGCGAATGGTGCATGATGCTTTTCTTACAGGATAGGTCCCTCATTCTCTTATAGAAACTCTTACTATTTTAATTCCTAAAAAAAATTGTTCTTTAACTTATAGTTAAACTCGTCCTATCATCTCATGTAATATAGTCTACAAGCTTTTTACCAATGTTCTTGTTCAATGAATTCGCCTCCCGTTGGATGGTTTGATTATCCTGATGCAAACTAGCTTCATTTCTGGTAGAAAAGCTTCTGACATTATCTTCTTTGCTTAAGAAGATTCTCAGAATATTTGTGCCATGAAGAGGAGTTATAGAGGCATGGTAGTGAGAATTGATCTTGCCAAAGCTTATGATCGTATATAGATTGGAGATCTTTGAAAACTACTCTTGATGAGTTTGGCTTTCCTCCATATGTTATAACTCTTATTATGAATTGTGTTAGCAGCAACAACAACTCATTATCTATAATATGGATTTGTCAATGTAATACGCTAACCTAAATTTATATATAATTTTATTTTAGACTAGGTAGAAAAAAAATTTAGCCCCCCCTCCTCTCTCTCTCTCTCCAGAAAGTATATTTACCTTAGTTTTATAAACTTCATGATAGTTTAGAAAAAACAAATTATGAGAGTCACTTGTCCTTCGATAGGTGCAGAGAAGAGAAGTAAAGTGGGATTGAAATTCTATATATAGGTTGCTGAAAATGGTTTTTAAAGCAAGAGAAGTAAATCTACACACGCTATTATTTTTAAACAAAATAAATATTTTTTTAATTAAACATTTTCTTTTACTATATATATTATACTCCTTAAAAGAAAATCAAACACTTGATATTTTTAAATTGATTTGCTTATATGTGAAATTGTTGAGTGCATGATATAGATTTTTTGTAAAAATATTTTATAAATTGGTTTATGAAAGAAAATATTTTGGAATGGATTTGCAAATGGTTGCATAATGACTCTTAGATAGCTATGAATGATGTAATAATCTTTGGTGAGTGGGCAACACAAGAACTAATTCTAATGGCCTGTTAATGGGTTACAATAATTAGCAATGACCCTCTGTCAACATGTTACAATAGTTGATCAAGAATAATCGATTAATGGTTTGGTCACAAGTATAATAATACTATAGCAATTTGATTTAAGAGTAAGGTGATGTTTATGAGATTGAATGCCAAGTAAAAACATGTGTAGATTACTTTTTTTACGATATGTTTTCTGAACTATGAAATATTAACATTTTTTTTTAATTATTTTAAGCTGTTGTTTTATTATTAGCAATGCAAAAATATATGTATTTATGAAACTTGTGCTAGGCTGGGTAGTGCTCGTGGAGCTTTACTTGCTAAACTGTGGTTTCTTTACCTTTTTTTTCTTTTTCTCTAGACAGGTAGAGGATTAAAGTAAAGGTGTGGGCTGACAATAAATTAATTAATCCTATTTATACTAGGTAAAACTTCATAAACAAGGCTAGAAAAATAACAAAAAGTTCTAAATAAAATAGAAAAGAAATCCAAAATCTACTAAAAAAATATTGCAAATTTTGAATAGAAAATTCTAAGCTTTATAAAAATCCTTACCAACATGTGATTGCTACAAAATTTCAAATTTATAGGAAACAAGACCTTTATAATCTTTTAAAAAAAAATCATAGGGCAATCAAAAAACAGTTGGATCAAAAGTTATATCCCTTAACATAAAATAAAACATTAGAAAAATAATCATAATCCACATGCCTCAAGCCCAATAGCCAACTCCTTCCTTTGTATGGATTATATTAATTAAAGCTTGATTATTCCTTGTTGTAATCTTGATGCTTGACTTAGCTTAGATATGTTCAATTATCCCATTAAATGTCTTTTCAATCTTCTTGGCCATTGATCTTGTAATTGATCCAATTATCACCTCTAATGGATCATTTGGTGATACTTATTGATTGTTATCATTCTTTCTTTTCGCAAAATGATTCGACCTTGAGTCATCATTTACATTAAATAGTAAAAAAATCATAAATATTAAAACTAGCACCAATTCTATACTCACTAGAAAGATCCATTTTATATGTATTGTCATCGATTCATTCAAGAAATTGGAATGGACCATCTTTTTTACCATGTAATTTATACCTCCTATGGGATGAAAATATTCCCTTTCTCATATGCACCTAAACCCCTTAAACTTGGTTCAAAGACAAAATGCCTATGACCTTTGTTAGATTTAGATGCATTTTGTTCATTATTTTTATCTATATATTGTTGAAAACTCTCATGAAGTGTCTTCATTATATTTGCCTTTTTTTTTCCTATCAAGACTAACCCTTTCATTAACAATTAAAGGAATCAAATTTAAAGGGGTTATTGGTTAAAACTATAAACAATCTCAAATGGTGAATGATTAGTAGTAGAATAAACACTTTTATTATATGTAAACTCTATAAATGAAAAATATTTTTCCTAATTTCTCAAATTCTTTTAAATTAAATTATGTAATGAAGTAGTTTAAAGTCCTATTTACTTATTCTATTTGACCATTTATTTGTGGATGATAAGTAAAATAATAACTTAGTTCCTAACTTCACCTATAAAACATTTCAAAAGTAACTAAGGAATTTAACATGTCGATAGGAAACAATGCTTACAGGAACACCATAAAGTGATACTATCTTTGTAAATAATAAATCATAAATATTGGTTGTATTATCATGTCTATGACATTATATAAAATATATCATCTTAGAAACATATTTAAACAATAAAAATCAAATCCCTACCTTTTCTTGACCTAAGTAAACCTAATACAAAGTCTATGAAAATATCTACCTAAGGTTCCTAAAGTATATGCACAGAAGTGTATAACTATGTGGTAAGACCTTAAATTTAGCTTGCTTACACATGATACATATATCACACATTTTGTACATCACATTTCATTTTAGGTTGTAAAAGTGTTCATGCAAAACTTCTAGAGTCTTTCCTAACACCTAAACGTCATATTAAACCACCCTTATGAGGTTTACACAAGCAAATTCATGCATATGACTATGAGGCATACAAAGTTTATTCTCTCTAAATAAATAACCATTAAGTCTACAAAACTTACTATAGGCTGACTTCTCATAAGCTCATACACATTAGCAACACACAAAGCTTTAACATACTCAAAACCTAATAATTTGAAATTTAAAGTAGATAGTAAAACCTCCCTTCAAGATAATGCATCAACCATTATATTATCCTCACATTTCTAGTACTTAATAACATATGGAAATGTTTCAATGAACTCTAACCACTTAGCATGCTTTGTATTCAAATTACATTTTCCTTTCAAATGCTTCAGCGACTCGTGATCCAAATGGATAATAAATTCTTTTGGCCACAAATAATGTTGCTAAGTCTTCAAATTCCTTATCAATGTATAAATCTCCTTGTCATAAGTCATGTAATTCAATGCTATTTCACTAAGTTTTTCACTAAAATAGGTAATTATTCGCTTCTCCTGCATTAAAACAACTTCAATACCTATTCCTGAGGTATCATACTCAATCTCAAAAGTTTTAGAAAAGTAAGGTAATGCTAATAAACATGTTAAGCATATACATTTTTTAATCAAATTAAATGCATTCTTTTGCTCAATATAGATTTCTTAACAACTTCTGTAAATGATGCGACTAGTGTACTAAAATATTTAACAAATCTTAGATAAAAATTGTACTAAAATATTTAAAAAATCTTATATAAAAACTAGTTAAACCACGAAAGCTTCTTACATTAGTAATTGATTTAGGTGTGAGCCATTCATGGATAACCTTCATTTCTCCTTTATCCATCTTTATACCTTTTTCACTAATAGCATATAGAAGAAAAAAAACTACTTTTTCCAAGCAAAATTACACTTTTCAAAATTAACATATATGTTTTCATTCCTTTAAGCATTAAGCATATATCATAAATGTTCAATATGCTCATTTATACTTTTATTATATACTAAGATATTATCAAAATAAACAACAACATATCTGCCTATAAATACATGTAAAACATATTTTGTCAATCTTATAAATGTGCTAGGTGTCCTAGTAAGACTAATCGACATGACTAACTATTCATACAAACCATAACTAGTATTAAAAGTAGTTTTTTTTATTCATCTCTTTCTTTCATTATAATATGACGATATCAATTTTTCAAACCAATCTTAGTAAAAACACATGAACCATACAATTCATCTAACATGTTATTTAGCATAAGAATCAGATGTCTATACTTTACCTTAATGTTATTGATAGCACAACAGTTAACACACATCCTCTAAGATCCATCATTCTTAGGTACAAGTAACATAAGAACCACACATGAACTCATACTCTTTTTTATATAACCTTTAGACATAAGTTCCTTAAGTTACCTTTAAAGTTTATGTTT
This sequence comes from Populus tomentosa, assembly GCA_018804465.1. NCBI lineage: Eukaryota > Viridiplantae > Streptophyta > Magnoliopsida > Malpighiales > Salicaceae > Populus > Populus tomentosa. The sequence continues at coordinate 9,597,067 of CM031975.1, forward strand.
TCTCAGTATTACTTCTATAAGTTGGTCTGTTATGAATCACAACTCCATGTACAATATCAACTTGATGTTGCATTTCCTTTAATAATGGTAAACCATTAGGAACATCTTCAGGAAACACATCATCAAATTCCTGTAATAAGGAAACAACAACACTAGGAATAAAAGGATCAAGTTCATTAGCATTAAAATATGCCTCTTTATATAAAAGTATAAACATAGGCTAGTTAGTATAAAAACCACTCTTGATCTCACTTTCCTTTGCATAAGAACTCATATGTTTCCTTGTGCTTTCCCCCCCAAGTACTGGTGACACATGCTTTGGCTTCTATCTAAGGTGTTTTTTTTTTTAACAAAGATTTCACAAGATTTACTTTGTTTTTTCAAAAACCTGAGACTTTTCAATGACATATCGAAAAACAACATTTATGCAACTCTTATAATTTATATTAGTCTTTGAGGAAAGATGTTTAATCATGGTGATTGGTTTAGGAGATGACCTATTTTGCACTGGGTTTAAAAAAAGATCAAATACTTGTTTGGAGTCTTGTGTTTGGATTTTCTTAATGTGAACAAAGACAAATACTTTTTTACTTCATCATGATTACCATAATTGGTTCCTTACAGTTTAAGAGCGCTATTTTTCAGTTTTTCCTGTTTGCTTGGCTAGAAAGGATTTTTCAAGACACGTAATGAATACTGAGTTTCATGGTTACCAAAGAAAAGGAGTTTATAGGCTCAAATACTATTTGAGGGAGTGTGACTTCACTCAATAAAGTCACTTTCCTAAAAGGCTCAGCATGCAGTAGAAAATGTTTCCGACTAATGCAGATGTTAATTCTCCTGCTGAGAGAGTTTCCTTGTGTTTAAGGACTGTTTCGTGAATGTTTGTGCAACCTTTTTTTGGTTGTTGTATAAAGCATACACATTCCTACTGTCCTGTTACAAAGAAAAAGAAGAAATAGCTTTTGTCTCTTAGAGGAAAGAAACAATATATAACCTTTTCTGACACCCCTCTCCCATCCTTTTTGTGTGAATGGTTTATCCTATGACCATTCTTCAAAGATAGGTAATAGAAACATTTGGATTCATCCTATATTAATATTATATTTGTTTGTTTGCTTGCTCAACTTTGATCATTTATGATTGCTGGCTTCATGTCTTGCATGTATACTTAGGGACTGGGAAACATGGGCCAACTTGGCCATACTTCTCTTCAATAAGGGGAGAAGGAGTTAGTACTGAGGCGAGTGGTGGCTCTTGATGGAATCTTCAGCAATGACGTTGCTTGCACAATGACTTAGAAGGGAGCTCTTTATGCTTGGGGTGGTGGTCAAGCTGGGCAATTGGGCCTTGGCCTCTCCAATATGGATCTTTTTCATTCATTCCTAGTGAATCAAAATCCGTTCTGCAAAACATCTCTACTTTGGTTGTCCTAACTGATGTGCAACTTGTTGCTTGTGGACATTCTGACACACTTGTTTCTATGAAGGGATGTAAGAATACATGGATAGGGTTCCAATAGCTATGGTCAGGTAGCAAATGAGAAATCTACTTTAGGTTGGTATCTGTAAACCCTTGCGAACCCTAGGATAAGATCACAAAATTAATAATGGAAAAATCTTATGTTAAGTGTTGAAATTAAAAAGGTGATTTTTAATTTTGAGAATTTGAAATAAAATGTTTATATGTTAAAGTAAAAATAAAAATATGAAAATGATGGAAAAATAAAAAACAAAGAAATGCATATAAAAACTAAATGAAAGAGATAAAAATAGAAAGTGATGTTCTAGGATATAATTTAATGAATTTTTATGTAGTCTATTTAAATTCAGTATTAAAAATGCGTCTGAATCAGGAAATTATGGCTCGACGAATATCAAGGGTTCAATGTAGACCCTTAACATGAAAATTAATAAATTAGTGATAAGTATGGAGAATTTTTATAAATTTTGGGTGGAAATATTTGGAAAAGTATTTTAGAATTTTCAAATGAATTAATGTATGGTTCTACATATAAATGATTTTGATTGCCGGTGCAAATAATTTGACTAGAAGGCATTTGGGGTTCATATAAATGACTAGTAAGATGCTTAGAACTCATTTTTGTAAGTTTGAGTAAGTTATAAGTAGTTTTGAATAATTTATGAATCTTTGGTGTAAGGGTTCTTAAATAAGACCCGGGGAAAATCTAAAATTATTTTTGATTGAATTAATTAAATCAGAATATCTTATAATAGATGCTAAATCATAGAAAAAAATAAGAAATCATGGTGACAAGTAGGGTTCTATAGGCTAACCAAGAGGGAAATTATTTTGGAGTTGTTTAGATTATGCAGTTACATATAATTGTATTATGTTATTGTGAGTTGTGTGTAAAGTTATTACAAATGGATTAAGTTAATTTATCAAAATGATAATGAAATTTTTAGGTTAGTGATGATAAGGAATTTTGAAGAAATAATTGAATTAAAGACATAGTTAATTGTACATGTATAAATGATGAAGAATCTAGTTTAAACCATGAAGATTTAAGAAACAATTCCAAGAGGAAATGGAAGTTTTGGGGCCGGCCATAATTAAAGTTAAGGAAATTTAACAAGTAAAGATGAAATGATATGAATTATAATTAATTTAAATGTTAAGAAAGTTATTATGAGTTAAAAAGAATAAATTGAATTATATGTATGTTGAAAAATGGATTCTTATGTTTTGAGATTGGAAGTATAAGTAGTGATGAATAAATGTATAATAGATGGTAGATTGGAAATGGAATTAAGGTTTTAAAGAACTAAAAGTAAAAGGAAATGATTTGCAGAACATAGCATAAGTTAGAACTTTATTCCTGAAAATTTGAATTATAGTAAATGTATTGAATAGGTGGAAGAAAAGGTGATATTATGTAAGGAAAACCTTTCAAGAAAAGAATTTGAGGGAGGGTTCTCTGAGAATAAATATGCGCAATTAAATTGAGGATTGGTGTTTCTCAACATAGTTACAATAATTTGAATAAAATGGACACTTAATAGATGGTAGATTATAATATGCTTGACTGCATTGTTATGAATTTGTGAGTAACAGTTGTAACTATTTTGAATGATTATACAATGCATAGTATGGATGTGCTAGTGATTCAAAATATCTTATGGTGTGAGTACTAATGATTGTTTGGATAAGAGTTGTAGGAAAAAACATTCAGAAAAAAACTCTACGTCTCAAGAGCTTGGATAACAAGACTTAAGGTAATGGATTGGCCCTTCCTTGCCTTTTTAATTATTTAGATAACCTTAAGATAATTAAATTGTATAGTACATTATAGTTGTTATTGCTAATGGAAGGTGTATGTTTTCGAGGTAGAAATTGATATGTAATTTGTAGTTAATTGCAAAGGTAATAATGTGTGGTACGTTATCAGATGTGATTTACCACAATGACAAAAACTGATAATATATATATATAAGTAAGCACGCGTTGCAAGGATGATAATATGATGAATAAAACGAAGAGAACTAACTTTTTCAGGGAATAAAGAAAAATAAAAAATGTTAAAAATTGATATAAGATCAACATTCTTTAAGAAAACTTCACGAAATTTGTATTGATCATATAATTTTTAAATGTTATTCAGTGGGATGATGAAAATTTTTAAGATGATTAATTTTTGTAATTTTGTATATGTTACAGGAAAATTCTTTTGAGGATATCCATTTCTTAGTATCATCGAGTTAGCATGTTTGTTTTTAAATATGAATGATTGCTTATGAAGTTTGATGATTTTGATTGCATTACTATGTTTGGTTATTGAAGTGTCTAAAATAATTGAAGGTATCGTATGGGGTTTCTCAATTGGTTCTGAATTCTTTTAGGTTTTTTGCTTCTAATTTAAACACATACACATTTATATCAAATCCAATACGTGCTCAACCAATGAGGATGTCTTATGAACAAATGAAATTCAGTAAAAACCAAAGTAACAAAATGGTTGTCCGAAGACTCAAATGTTTATTTTACATCACATAGACACTTATTAGTGCATACAATTTATGGTTGTCCAATTTATATAATTTATATCAAATTCAATCCGTGCTCAACCAATGAGGCTGTCTTATGAACAAATGAAATTCAGTAAAAACCAAAGTAACAAAATGGTTGTCCGAAGACTCAAATGTTTATTTTACATCACATAGACACTTATTAGTGCATACAATTTATACTAGAACAATTCAAGGTTGAATAGAAAGGGTTGGAGCAACAGGCGCCAAAGCTGCAATAGCAGCACATTGGTTCCAAATTTGGTCACCCTTAGCTACAACAAAAGTTACTTTATCCTTTGGCACTTTTGAAACAAATAGTTTTATGAAATCATCATGGCAAGCTTTCCCAGTTGTTATATGCTTTTGGCAACAGTATTCTGATGGAGTATTGTTGTTGTATATACTATTAGAGATTTCTATTGCACAACGTTTTGTCACCTTTGTGCGGCACTCTTCCAAATGTTGAGAAAGCTCTGGATTTTCTTCATAAGTACGGATTGCAAACCCCGGTGTAACGATAAGCATACCGATAAACAAAAATAGTCCCAAGGAGGTGTTTTTGCCTAAGCTTCCCATTTTTTTTTCTTTTTTACAGCAATGTATTCTCTTACTTGGATAAAAAGTTGTTGGATGCAAATAAAATAATACCATCCAAGTCCAATTTATAGGTAAGAAAAAGCTTCAAAGCATTTTGTTGATTTGATGTAGCATTGATTAACACTTGCACGTTAAGAGCTGATGAAATCCGTTTTAGGAAGTTAGTTCGAGTAAAAAAGGAGTGTCCAGGTGGTTTTGATAGCAACGTATTCAAGCGTAATTAAGAAATTATGAGTTACATTTATGAAAAGACCAATTCTAAGAAAAAGATCAATAAATTTAGAAAATTGCTCAATGAAGTCACTGTTTTAGTATAAAAGCATAATCCAATTAAATGGTTTGCAAATATAGATGACATACAAACTCTAGTTACGCTAATATTATTATGTAACTCTTATTCTTTAATGTGAACTTAACCTATGCATTTATATTACCCTAATTGTAACTCGTACTAGTAATAAAATTCTACAGCGCAATACAGGAGATTGTGAACAAGTTTTGTAGTTCTCAACTGATCTCGTGTAGCACAATGCAAGGATGATAATGTGATGGGAAGAGAATTTATCGGGGAATAACGAAAGAAGAAAAATGTTTGAAATTGATATGAGATCCACATTCACTCAGAAGACTTTATGAAATTTGTTTCGATCATATAATTTTTAAATGTTATTGAGTGGGAGGATGCAAATTTTTAAGATGATTTATTTTTTAATCTCGTGAATGTTACAAATAAATTCTTTTGAGAATATCCATTTCTTCGGACCACCGAGCTACCTAGTATTATACACAAAGAATATTTGTATTTTCAAAAAGAAAAACTCTTAAATAGTTAATGTGGATGTAATTCTAACAAGAGTTGCAATAAATCTTGTACATTTATAAAATTGTTGAAAGGTTGTCAGGACAATATGTATGTATGCAGTTCTTAATTCTTAAATGCCCGTCATTGAAATTAAGTAAAACCACACCAGAAAGTACATGATGCTACAATATCCATCACCATTTGACTGGGACGCTATAGCTAGGGTTCTTCAGTAGCTCTGTGGATTTATTTAACTTTGATGGAAGTACCATGTCGCAGGTGGTGTGTAGGGAAAATGCGAAAACTAGCGGCTGGTGGGGTGGTCGTTTGGCAGCGCTAACAGATTCCTGTTCCTCGAAAGAGTTGTGCGAGTTTAGACATCATTAAGAGAATATGACTTTATTAAATGCTTCCGAGATCGAGGATGTTGCGTACAAAACAGGAACATATGCTTTAGCACGCCCATATGGAGCACTGAGGAATCGCTCTTTGCATATGGTTAACAGATCTATCTCTAACTTGTTATTTGTATCAACTCCTTGTGACTGGTTGCTTCATTATGGAGTTCATTGTAGCACACCATCTTCTGCTAGTAAACTGTCATTACATGGCGTGAGTTCGATTGGAAGCTAAAATCCTCTTAAACTTTTGCTTGTTAAGGTTTCGTTATTATGTTGTTGGGCCAGACAGCATTTGGAGGCTGGAACTCTTTCTGTCATGCCGTGGAAGCTTTTTATGTTGCTGATTTGAAATTGTTTGTTTTCTAAATAAAACAAATCATATGACATCTCTGTTATTACATAGGTAAGAACAAAACCTAATAAAACTTGTTTTTATCTTTCTGTTATTGCAGACTAGCTTTCTCGGCACGTTTTTTATTTATTTATTCTATTATGTTATGTTAGTGTTTTAAAATTTACGAAGGAATGTTTTGAGTCATTCTATAAAAATAAATAACTCTCAGTATTTATAAAATTAACACGTTTTGTTTTTTAAATATGAATGATTGAATATGAAGTTTGATTGGATTACTATGTTTGGTTATTGAAGTGTCTAAAATAATTGAAGGTACCGTATGGGGTTTCTCATTTGGTTCTGAATTCTTTTAGGTTTTTTGCTTCCAATTTAAACACATACACATTTATATCAAATCCAATACGTGCTCAACCAATGAGGATGTCTTATGAAAAAATGAAATTCAGTAAAAACCAAAGTAACAAAATGGTTGTCCGAAGACTCAAATGTTTATTTTACATCACATAGACACTTATTAGTGCATACAATTTATGGTTGTCCAATTTATATAATTTATATCAAATTCAATCCGTGCTCAACCAATGAGGCTGTCTTATGAACAAATGAAATTCAGTAAAAACCAAAGTAACAAAATGGTTGTCCGAAGACTCAAATGTTTATTTTACATCACATAGACACTTATTAGTGCATACAATTTATACTAGAACAATTCAAGGTTGAATAGAAAGGGTTGGAGCAACAGGCGCCAAAGCTGCAATAGCAGCACATTGGTTCCAAATTTGGTCACCCTTAGCTACAACAGAAGTTACTTTATCCTTTGGCACTTTTGAAACGAATAGTTTTATGAAATCATCATGGCAAGCTTTCCCATTTGTTAGATGCTTTTGGCAACAGTATTCTGATGGAGTATTGTTGTTGTATATACTATTAGAGATTTCTATTGCACAACGTTTTGTCACCTTTGTGCGGCACTCTTCCAAATGTTGAGAAAGCTCTGGATTTTCTTCATAAGTACGGATTGCAAACCCCGGTGTAACGATAAGCATACCGATAAACAAAAATAGTCCCAAGGAGGTGTTTTTGCCTAAGCTTCCCATTTTTTTTCTTTTTTACAGCAATGTATTCTCTTACTTGGATAAAAAGTTGTTGGATGCAAATAAAATAATACCATCCAAGTCCAATTTATAGGTAAGAAAAAGCTTCAAAGCATTTTGTTGATTTGATGTAGCATTGATTAACACTTGCACGTTAAGAGCTGATGAAATCCGTTTTAGGAAGTTAGTTCGAGTAAAAAAGGAGTGTCCAGGTGGTTTTGATAGCAACGTATTCAAGCGTAATTAAGAAATTATGAGTTACATTTATGAAAAGACCAACTCTAAGAAAAAGATCAATAAATTTAGAAAATTGCTCAATGAAGTCACTGTTTTAGTATAAAAGCATAATCCAATTAAATGGTTTGCAAATATAGATGACATACAAACTCTAGTTACGCTAATATTATTATGTAACTCTTATTCTTTAATGTGAACTTAACCTATGCATTTATATTACCCTAATTGTAACTCGTACTAGTAATAAAATTCTACAGCGCAATACAGGAGATTGTGAACAAGTTTTGTAGTTCTCAACTGATCTCGTGTAGCACAATGCAAGGATGATAATGTGATGGGAAGAGAATTTATCGGGGAATAACGAAAGAAGAAAAATGTTTGAAATTGATATGAGATCCACATTCACTCAGAAGACTTTATGAAATTTGTTTCGATCATATAATTTTTAAATGTTATTGAGTGGGAGGATGCAAATTTTTAAGATGATTTATTTTTTAATCTCGTGAATGTTACAAATAAATTCTTTTGAGAATATCCATTTCTTCGGACCACCGAGCTACCTAGTATTATACACAAAGAATATTTGTATTTTCAAAAAGAAAAACTCTTAAATAGTTAATGTGGATGTAATTCTAACAAGAGTTGCAATAAATCTTGTACATTTATAAAATTGTTGAAAGGTTGTCAGGACAATATGTATGTATGCAGTTCTTAATTCTTAAATGCCCGTCATTGAAATTAAGTAAAACCACACCAGAAAGTACATGATGCTACAATATCCATCACCATTTGACTGGGACGCTATAGCTAGGGTTCTTCAGTAGCTCTGTGGATTTATTTAACTTTGATGGAAGTACCATGTCGCAGGTGGTGTGTAGGGAAAATGCGAAAACTAGCAGCTGGTGGGGTGGTCGTTTGGCAGCGCTAACAGATTCCTGTTCCTCGAAAGAGTTGTGCGAGTTTAGACATCATTAAGAGAATATGACTTTATTAAATGCTTCCGAGATCGAGGATGTTGCGTACAAAACAGGAACATATGCTTTAGCACGCCCATATGGAGCACTGAGGAATCGCTCTTTGCATATGGTTAACAGATCTATCTCTAACTTGTTATTTGTATCAACTCCTTGTGACTGGTTGCTTCATTATGGAGTTCATTGTAGCACACCATCTTCTGCTAGTAAACTGTCATTACATGGCGTGAGTTCGATTGGAAGCTAAAATCCTCTTAAACTTTTGCTTGTTAAGGTTTCGTTATTATGTTGTTGGGCCAGACAGCATTTGGAGGCTGGAACTCTTTCTGTCATGCCGTGGAAGCTTTTTATGTTGCTGATTTGAAATTGTTTGTTTTCTAAATAAAACAAATCATATGACATCTCTGTTATTACATAGGTAAGAACAAAACCTAATAAAACTTGTTTTTATCTTTCTGTTATTGCAGACTAGCTTTCTCGGCACGTTTTTTTTTTTATTCTATTATGTTATGTTAGTTTTTTAAAATTTATGAAGGAATGTTTTGAGTCATTCTATAAAAATAAATAACTCTCAGTATTTATAAAATTAACACGTTTTGTTTTTTAAATATGAATGATTGAATATGAAGTTTGATTGGATTACTATGTTTGGTTATTGAAGTGTCTAAAATAATTGAAGGTACCGTATGGGGTTTCTCAATTGGTTCTGAATTCTTTTAGGTTTTTTGCTTCTAATTTAAACACATACACATTTATATCAAATCCAATACGTGCTCAACCAATGAGGATGTCTTATGAAAAAATGAAATTCAGTAAAAACCAAAGTAACAAAATGGTTGTCCGAAGACTCAAATGTTTATTTTACATCACATAGACACTTATTAGTGCATACAATTTATGGTTGTCCAATTTATATAATTTATATCAAATTCAATCCGTGCTCAACCAATGAGGCTGTCTTATGAACAAATGAAATTCAGTAAAAACCAAAGTAACAAAATGGTTGTCCGAAGACTCAAATGTTTATTTTACATCACATAGACACTTATTAGTGCATACAATTTATGGTTGTCCAATTTATATAATTTATATCAAATTCAATCCGTGCTCAACCAATGAGGCTGTCTTATGAACAAATGAAATTCAGTAAAAACCAAAGTAACAAAATGGTTGTCCGAAGACTCAAATGTTTATTTTACATCACATAGACACTTATTAGTGCATACAATTTATACTAGAACAATTCAAGGTTGAATAGAAAGGGTTGGAGCAACAGGCGCCAAAGCTGCAATAGCAGCACATTGGTTCCAAATTTGGTCACCCTTAGCTACAACAGAAGTTACTTTATCCTTTGGCACTTTTGAAACGAATAGTTTTATGAAATCATCATGGCAAGCTTTCCCAGTTGTTACATGCTTTTGGCAACAGTATTCTGATGGAGTATTGTTGTTGTATATACTATTAGAGATTTCTATTGCACAACGTTTTGTCACCTTTGTGCGGCACTCTTCCAAATGTTGAGAAAGCTCTGGATTTTCTTCATAAGTACGGATTGCAAACCCCGGTGTAACGATAAGCATACCGATAAACAAAAATAGTCCCAAGGAGGTGTTTTTGCCTAAGCTTCCCATTTTTTTTCTTTTTTACAGCAATGTATTCTCTTACTTGGATAAAAAGCTGTTGGATGCAAATAAAATAATACCATCCAAGTCCAATTTATAGGTAAGAAAAAGCTTCAAAGCATTTTGTTGATTTGATGTAGCATTGATTAACACTTGCACGTTAAGAGCTGATGAAATCCGTTTTAGGAAGTTAGTTCGAGTAAAAAAGGAGTGTCCAGGTGGTTTTGATAGCAACGTATTCAAGCGTAATTAAGAAATTATGAGTTACATTTATGAAAAGACCAACTCTAAGAAAAAGATCAATAAATTTAGAAAATTGCTCAATGAAGTCACTGTTTTAGTATAAAAGCATAATCCAATTAAATGGTTTGCAAATATAGATGACATACAAACTCTAGTTACGCTAATATTATTATGTAACTCTTATTCTTTAATGTGAACTTAACCTATGCATTTATATTACCCTAATTGTAACTCGTACTAGTAATAAAATTCTACAGCGCAATACAGGAGATTGTGAACAAGTTTTGTAGTTCTCAACTGATCTCGTGTAGCACAATGCAAGGATGATAATGTGATGGGAAGAGAATTTATCGGGGAATAACGAAAGAAGAAAAATGTTTGAAATTGATATGAGATCCACATTCACTCAGAAGACTTTATGAAATTTGTTTCGATCATATAATTTTTAAATGTTATTGAGTGGGAGGATGCAAATTTTTAAGATGATTTATTTTTTAATCTCGTGAATGTTACAAATAAATTCTTTTGAGAATATCCATTTCTTCGGACCACCGAGCTACCTAGTATTATACACAAAGAATATTTGTATTTTCAAAAAGAAAAACTCTTAAATAGTTAATGTGGATGTAATTCTAACAAGAGTTGCAATAAATCTTGTACATTTATAAAATTGTTGAAAGGTTGTCAGGACAATATGTATGTATGCAGTTCTTAATTCTTAAATGCCCGTCATTGAAATTAAGTAAAACCACACCAGAAAGTACATGATGCTACAATATCCATCACCATTTGACTGGTACGCTATAGCTAGGGTTCTTCAGTAGCTCTGTGGATTTATTTAACTTTGATGGAAGTACCATGTCGCAGGTGGTGTGTAGGGAAAATGCGAAAACTAGCGGCTGGTGGGGTGGTCGTTTGGCAGCGCTAACAGATTCCTGTTCCTCGAAAGAGTTGTGCGAGTTTAGACATCATTAAGAGAATATGACTTTATTAAATGCTTCCGAGATCGAGGATGTTGCGTACAAAACAGGAACATATGCTTTAGCACGCCCATATGGAGCACTGAGGAATCGCTCTTTGCATATGGTTAACATATCTATCTCTAACTTGTTATTTGTATCAACTCCTTGTGACTGGTTGCTTCATTATGGAGTTCATTGTAGCACACCATCTTCTGCTAGTAAACTGTCATTACATGGCGTGAGTTCGATTGGAAGCTAAAATCCTCTTAAACTTTTGCTTGTTAAGGTTTCGTTATTATGTTGTTGGGCCAGACAGCATTTGGAGGCTGGAACTCTTTCTGTCATGCCGTGGAAGCTTTTTATGTTGCTGATTTGAAATTGTTTGTTTTCTAAATAAAACAAATCATATGACATCTCTGTTATTACATAGGTAAGAACAAAACCTAATAAAACTTGTTTTTATCTTTCTGTTATTGCAGACTAGCTTTCTCGGCACGTTTTTTTTTTATTTATTCTATTATGTTATGTTAGTTTTTTAAAATTTACGAAGGAATGTTTTGAGTCATTCTATAAAAATAAATAACTCTCAGTATTTATAAAATTAACACGTTTTGTTTTTTAAATATGAATGATTGAATATGAAGTTTGATTGGATTACTATGTTTGGTTATTGAAGTGTCTAAAATAATTGAAGGTACCGTATGGGGTTTCTCAATTGGTTCTGAATTCTTTTAGGTTTTTTGCTTCTAATTTAAACACATACACATTTATATCAAATCCAATACGTGCTCAACCAATGAGGATGTCTTATGAAAAAATGAAATTCAGTAAAAACCAAAGTAACAAAATGGTTGTCCGAAGACTCAAATGTTTATTTTACATCACATAGACACTTATTAGTGCATACAATTTATGGTTGTCCAATTTATATAATTTATATCAAATTCAATCCGTGCTCAACCAATGAGGCTGTCTTATGAACAAATGAAATTCAGTAAAAACCAAAGTAACAAAATGGTTGTCCGAAGACTCAAATGTTTATTTTACATCACATAGACACTTATTAGTGCATACAATTTATGGTTGTCCAATTTATATAATTTATATCAAATTCAATCCGTGCTCAACCAATGAGGCTGTCTTATGAACAAATGAAATTCAGTAAAAACCAAAGTAACAAAATGGTTGTCCGAAGACTCAAATGTTTATTTTACATCACATAGACACTTATTAGTGCATACAATTTATACTAGAACAATTCAAGGTTGAATAGAAAGGGTTGGAGCAACAGGCGCCAAAGCTGCAATAGCAGCACATTGGTTCCAAATTTGGTCACCCTTAGCTACAACAGAAGTTACTTTATCCTTTGGCACTTTTGAAACGAATAGTTTTATGAAATCATCATGGCAAGCTTTCCCAGTTGTTACATGCTTTTGGCAACAGTATTCTGATGGAGTATTGTTGTTGTATATACTATTAGAGATTTCTATTGCACAACGTTTTGTCACCTTTGTGCGGCACTCTTCCAAATGTTGAGAAAGCTCTGGATTTTCTTCATAAGTACGGATTGCAAACCCCGGTGTAACGATAAGCATACCGATAAACAAAAATAGTCCCAAGGAGGTGTTTTTGCCTAAGCTTCCCATTTTTTTTCTTTTTTACAGCAATGTATTCTCTTACTTGGATAAAAAGTTGTTGGATGCAAATAAAATAATACCATCCAAGTCCAATTTATAGGTAAGAAAAAGCTTCAAAGCATTTTGTTGATTTGATGTAGCATTGATTAACACTTGCACGTTAAGAGCTGATGAAATCCGTTTTAGGAAGTTAGTTCGAGTAAAAAAGGAGTGTCCAGGTGGTTTTGATAGCAACGTATTCAAGCGTAATTAAGAAATTATGAGTTACATTTATGAAAAGACCAACTCTAAGAAAAAGATCAATAAATTTAGAAAATTGCTCAATGAAGTCACTGTTTTAGTATAAAAGCATAATCCAATTAAATGGTTTGCAAATATAGATGACATACAAACTCTAGTTACGCTAATATTATTATGTAACTCTTATTCTTTAATGTGAACTTAACCTATGCATTTATATTACCCTAATTGTAACTCGTACTAGTAATAAAATTCTACAGCGCAATACAGGAGATTGTGAACAAGTTTTGTAGTTCTCAACTGATCTCGTGTAGCACAATGCAAGGATGATAATGTGATGGGAAGAGAATTTATCGGGGAATAACGAAAGAAGAAAAATGTTTGAAATTGATATGAGATCCACATTCACTCAGAAGACTTTATGAAATTTGTTTCGATCATATAATTTTTAAATGTTATTGAGTGGGAGGATGCAAATTTTTAAGATGATTTATTTTTTAATCTCGTGAATGTTACAAATAAATTCTTTTGAGAATATCCATTTCTTCGGACCACCGAGCTACCTAGTATTATACACAAAGAATATTTGTATTTTCAAAAAGAAAAACTCTTAAATAGTTAATGTGGATGTAATTCTAACAAGAGTTGCAATAAATCTTGTACATTTATAAAATTGTTGAAAGGTTGTCAGGACAATATGTATGTATGCAGTTCTTAATTCTTAAATGCCCGTCATTGAAATTAAGTAAAACCACACCAGAAAGTACATGATGCTACAATATCCATCACCATTTGACTGGTACGCTATAGCTAGGGTTCTTCAGTAGCTCTGTGGATTTATTTAACTTTGATGGAAGTACCATGTCGCAGGTGGTGTGTAGGGAAAATGCGAAAACTAGCGGCTGGTGGGGTGGTCGTTTGGCAGCGCTAACAGATTCCTGTTCCTCGAAAGAGTTGTGCGAGTTTAGACATCATTAAGAGAATATGACTTTATTAAATGCTTCCGAGATCGAGGATGTTGCGTACAAAACAGGAACATATGCTTTAGCACGCCCATATGGAGCACTGAGGAATCGCTCTTTGCATATGGTTAACATATCTATCTCTAACTTGTTATTTGTATCAACTCCTTGTGACTGGTTGCTTCATTATGGAGTTCATTGTAGCACACCATCTTCTGCTAGTAAACTGTCATTACATGGCGTGAGTTCGATTGGAAGCTAAAATCCTCTTAAACTTTTGCTTGTTAAGGTTTCGTTATTATGTTGTTGGGCCAGACAGCATTTGGAGGCTGGAACTCTTTCTGTCATGCCGTGGAAGCTTTTTATGTTGCTGATTTGAAATTGTTTGTTTTCTAAATAAAACAAATCATATGACATCTCTGTTATTACATAGGTAAGAACAAAACCTAATAAAACTTGTTTTTATCTTTCTGTTATTGCAGACTAGCTTTCTCGGCACGTTTTTTTTTTATTTATTCTATTATGTTATGTTAGTTTTTTAAAATTTACGAAGGAATGTTTTGAGTCATTCTATAAAAATAAATAACTCTCAGTATTTATAAAATTAACACGTTTTGTTTTTTAAATATGAATGATTGAATATGAAGTTTGATTGGATTACTATGTTTGGTTATTGAAGTGTCTAAAATAATTGAAGGTACCGTATGGGGTTTCTCAATTGGTTCTGAATTCTTTTAGGTTTTTTGCTTCTAATTTAAACACATACACATTTATATCAAATCCAATACGTGCTCAACCAATGAGGATGTCTTATGAAAAAATGAAATTCAGTAAAAACCAAAGTAACAAAATGGTTGTCCGAAGACTCAAATGTTTATTTTACATCACATAGACACTTATTAGTGCATACAATTTATGGTTGTCCAATTTATATAATTTATATCAAATTCAATCCGTGCTCAACCAATGAGGCTGTCTTATGAACAAATGAAATTCAGTAAAAACCACAGTAACAAAATGGTTGTCCGAAGACTCAAATGTTTATTTTACATCACATAGACACTTATTAGTGCATACAATTTATACTAGAACAATTCAAGGTTGAATAGAAAGGGTTCGAGCAACAGGCGCCAAAGCTGCAATAACAGCACATTGGTTCCAAATTTGGTCACCCTTAGCTACAACAGAAGTTACTTTATCCTTTGGCACTTTTGAAACGAATAGTTTTATGAAATCATCATGGCAAGCTGTCCCAGTTGTTACATGCTTTTGGCAACAGTATTCTGATGGAGTATTGTTGTTGTATATACTATTAGAGATTTCTATTGCACAACGTTTTGTCACCTTTGTGCGGCACTCTTCCAAATGTTGAGAAAGCTCTGGATTTTCTTCATAAGTACGGATTGCAAACCCCGGTGTAACGATAAGCATACCGATAAACAAAAATAGTCCCAAGGAGGTGTTTTTGCCTAAGCTTCCCATTTTTTTTCTTTTTTACAGCAATGTATTCTCTTACTTGGATAAAAAGTTGTTGGATGCAAATAAAATAATACCATCCAAGTCCAATTTATAGGTAAGAAAAAGCTTCAAAGCATTTTGTTGATTTGATGTAGCATTGATTAACACTTGCACGTTAAGAGCTGATGAAATCCGTTTTAGGAAGTTAGTTCGAGTAAAAAAGGAGTGTCCAGGTGGTTTTGATAGCAACGTATTCAAGCGTAATTAAGAAATTATGAGTTACATTTATGAAAAGACCAACTCTAAGAAAAAGATCAATAAATTTAGAAAATTGCTCAATGAAGTCACTGTTTTAGTATAAAAGCATAATCCAATTAAATGGTTTGCAAATATAGATGACATACAAACTCTAGTTACGCTAATATTATTATGTAACTCTTATTCTTTAATGTGAACTTAACCTATGCATTTATATTACCCTAATTGTAACTCGTACTAGTAATAAAATTCTACAGCGCAATACAGGAGATTGTGAACAAGTTTTGTAGTTCTCAACTGATCTCGTGTAGCACAATGCAAGGATGATAATGTGATGGGAAGAGAATTTATCGGGGAATAACGAAAGAAGAAAAATGTTTGAAATTGATATGAGATCCACATTCACTCAGAAGACTTTATGAAATTTGTTTCGATCATATAATTTTTAAATGTTATTGAGTGGGAGGATGCAAATTTTTAAGATGATTTATTTTTTAATCTCGTGAATGTTACAAATAAATTCTTTTGAGAATATCCATTTCTTCGGACCACCGAGCTACCTAGTATTATACACAAAGAATATTTGTATTTTCAAAAAGAAAAACTCTTAAATAGTTAATGTGGATGTAATTCTAACAAGAGTTGCAATAAATCTTGTACATTTATAAAATTGTTGAAAGGTTGTCAGGACAATATGTATGTAAGCAGTTCTTAATTCTTAAATGCCCGTCATTGAAATTAAGTAAAACCACACCAGAAAGTACATGATGCTACAATATCCATCACCATTTGACTGGTACGCTATAGCTAAGGTTCTTCAGTAGCTCTGTGGATTTATTTAACTTTGATGGAAGTACCATGTCGCAGGTGGTGTGTAGGGAAAATGCGAAAACTAGCGGCTGGTGGGGTGGTCGTTTGGCAGCGCTAACAGATTCCTGTTCCTCGAAAGAGTTGTGCGAGTTTAGACATCATTAAGAGAATATGACTTTATTAAATGCTTCCGAGATCGAGGATGTTGCGTACAAAACAGGAACATATGCTTTAGCACGCCCATATGGAGCACTGAGGAATCGCTCTTTGCATATGGTTAACAGATCTATCTCTAACTTGTTATTTGTATCAACTCCTTGTGACTGGTTGCTTCATTATGGAGTTCATTGTAGCACACCATCTTCTGCTAGTAAACTGTCATTACATGGCGTGAGTTCGATTGGAAGCTAAAATCCTCTTAAACTTTTGCTTGTTAAGGTTTCGTTATTATGTTGTTGGGCCAGACAGCATTTGGAGGCTGGAACTCTTTCTGTCATGCCGTGGAAGCTTTTTATGTTGCTGATTTGAAATTGTTTGTTTTCTAAATAAAACAAATCATATGACATCTCTGTTATTACATAGGTAAGAACAAAACCTAATAAAACTTGTTTTTATCTTTCTGTTATTGCAGACTAGCTTTCTCGGCACGTTTTTTTTTTTATTCTATTATGTTATGTTAGTTTTTTAAAATTTAGGAAGGAATGTTTTGAGTCATTCTATAAAAATAAATAACTCTCAGTATTTATAAAATTAACACGTTTTGTTTTTTAAATATGAATGATTGAATATGAAGTTTGATTGGATTACTATGTTTGGTTATTGAAGTGTCTAAAATAATTGAAGGTACCGTATGGGGTTTCTCAATTGGTTCTGAATTCTTTTAGGTTTTTTGCTTCTAATTTAAACACATACACATTTATATCAAATCCAATACGTGCTCAACCAATGAGGATGTCTTATGAAAAAATGAAATTCAGTAAAAACCAAAGTAACAAAATGGTTGTCCGAAGACTCAAATGTTTATTTTACATCACATAGACACTTATTAGTGCATACAATTTATACTAGAACAATTCAAGGTTGAATAGAAAGGGTTGGAGCAACAGGCGCCAAAGCTGCAATAGCAGCACATTGGTTCCAAATTTGGTCACCCTTAGCTACAACAGAAGTTACTTTATCCTTTGGCACTTTTGAAACGAATAGTTTTATGAAATCATCATGGCAAGCTTTCCCAGTTGTTACATGCTTTTGGCAACAGTATTCTGATGGAGTATTGTTGTTGTATATACTATTAGAGATTTCTATTGCACAACGTTTTGTCACCTTTGTGCGGCACTCTTCCAAATGTTGAGAAAGCTCTGGATTTTCTTCATAAGTACGGATTGCAAACCCCGGTGTAACGATAAGCATACCGATAAACAAAAATAGTCCTAAGGAGGTGTTTTTGCCTAAGCTTCCCATTTTTTTTCTTTTTTACAGCAATGTATTCTCTTACTTGGATAAAAAGTTGTTGGATGCAAATAAAATAATACCATCCAAGTCCAATTTATAGGTAAGAAAAAGCTTCAAAGCATTTTGTTGATTTGATGTAGCATTGATTAACACTTGCACGTTAAGAGCTGATGAAATCCGTTTTAGGAAGTTAGTTCGAGTAAAAAAGGAGTGTCCAGGTGGTTTTGATAGCAACGTATTCAAGCGTAATTAAGAAATTATGAGTTACATTTATGAAAAGACCAACTCTAAGAAAAAGATCAATAAATTTAGAAAATTGCTCAATGAAGTCACTGTTTTAGTATAAAAGCATAATCCAATTAAATGGTTTGCAAATATAGATGACATACAAACTCTAGTTACGCTAATATTATTATGTAACTCTTATTCTTTAATGTGAACTTAACCTATGCATTTATATTACCCTAATTGTAACTCGTACTAGTAATAAAATTCTACAGCGCAATACAGGAGATTGTGAACAAGTTTTGTAGTTCTCAACTGATCTCGTGTAGCACAATGCAAGGATGATAATGTGATGGGAAGAGAATTTATCGGGGAATAACGAAAGAAGAAAAATGTTTGAAATTGATATGAGATCCACATTCACTCAGAAGACTTTATGAAATTTGTTTCGATCATATAATTTTTAAATGTTATTGAGTGGGAGGATGCAAATTTTTAAGATGATTTATTTTTTAATCTCGTGAATGTTACAAATAAATTCTTTTGAGAATATCCATTTCTTCGGACCACCGAGCTACCTAGTATTATACACAAAGAATATTTGTATTTTCAAAAAGAAAAACTCTTAAATAGTTAATGTGGATGTAATTCTAACAAGAGTTGCAATAAATCTTGTACATTTATAAAATTGTTGAAAGGTTGTCAGGACAATATGTATGTATGCAGTTCTTAATTCTTAAATGCCCGTCATTGAAATTAAGTAAAACCACACCAGAAAGTACATGATGCTACAATATCCATCACCATTTGACTGGTACGCTATAGCTAGGGTTCTTCAGTAGCTATGTGGATTTATTTAACTTTGATGGAAGTACCATGTCGCAGGTGGTGTGTAGGGAAAATGCGAAAACTAGCGGCTGGTGGGGTGGTCGTTTGGCAGCGCTAACAGATTCCTGTTCCTCGAAAGAGTTGTGCGAGTTTAGACATCATTAAGAGAATATGACTTTATTAAATGCTTCCGAGATCGAGGATGTTGCGTACAAAACAGGAACATATGCTTTAGCACGCCCATATGGAGCACTGAGGAATCGCTCTTTGCATATGGTTAACAGATCTATCTCTAACTTGTTATTTGTATCAACTCCTTGTGACTGGTTGCTTCATTATGGAGTTCATTGTAGCACACCATCTTCTGCTAGTAAACTGTCATTACATGGCGTGAGTTCGATTGGAAGCTAAAATCCTCTTAAACTTTTGCTTGTTAAGGTTTCGTTATTATGTTGTTGGGCCAGACAGCATTTGGAGGCTGGAACTCTTTCTGTCATGCCGTGGAAGCTTTTTATGTTGCTGATTTGAAATTGTTTGTTTTCTAAATAAAACAAATCATATGACATCTCTGTTATTACATAGGTAAGAACAAAACCTAATAAAACTTGTTTTTATCTTTCTGTTATTGCAGACTAGCTTTCTCGGCACGTTTTTTATTTATTTATTCTATTATGTTATGTTAGTGTTTTAAAATTTATGAAGGAATGTTTTGAGTCATTCTATAAAAATAAATAACTCTCAGTATTTATAAAATTAACACGTTTTGTTTTTTAAATATGAATGATTGAATATGAAGTTTGATTGGATTACTATGTTTGGTTATTGAAGTGTCTAAAATAATTGAAGGTATCGTATAGGGTTTCTCAATTGGTTCTGAATTCTTTTAGGTTTTTTGCTTCCAATTTAAACACATACACATTTATATCAAATCCAATACGTGCTCAACCAATGAGGATGTCTTATGAAAAAATGAAATTCAGTAAAAACCAAAGTAACAAAATGGTTGTCCGAAGACTCAAATGTTTATTTTACATCACATAGACACTTATTAGTGCATACAATTTATGGTTGTCCAATTTATATAATTTATATCAAATTCAATCCGTGCTCAACCAATGAGGCTGTCTTATGAACAAATGAAATTCAGTAAAAACCAAAGTAACAAAATGGTTGTCCGAAGACTCAAATGTTTATTTTACATCACATAGACACTTATTAGTGCATACAATTTATACTAGAACAATTCAAGGTTGAATAGAAAGGGTTGGAGCAACAGGCGCCAAAGCTGCAATAGCAGCACATTGGTTCCAAATTTGGTCACCCTTAGCTACAACAGAAGTTACTTTATCCTTTGGCACTTTTGAAACGAATAGTTTTATGAAATCATCATGGCAAGCTTTCCCAGTTGTTACATGCTTTTGGCAACAGTATTCTGATGGAGTATTGTTGTTGTATATACTATTAGAGATTTCTATTGCACAACGTTTTGTCACCTTTGTGCGGCACTCTTCCAAATGTTGAGAAAGCTCTGGATTTTCTTCATAAGTACGGATTGCAAACCCCGGTGTAACGATAAGCATACCGATAAACAAAAATAGTCCCAAGGAGGTGTTTTTGCCTAAGCTTCCCATTTTTTTTTCTTTTTTACAGCAATGTATTCTCTTACTTGGATAAAAAGTTGTTGGATGCAAATAAAATAATACCATCCAAGTCCAATTTATAGGTAAGAAAAAGCTTCAAAGCATTTTGTTGATTTGATGTAGCATTGATTAACACTTGCACGTTAAGAGCTGATGAAATCCGTTTTAGGAAGTTAGTTCGAGTAAAAAAGGAGTGTCCAGGTGGTTTTGATAGCAACGTATTCAAGCGTAATTAAGAAATTATGAGTTACATTTATGAAAAGACCAACTCTAAGAAAAAGATCAATAAATTTAGAAAATTGCTCAATGAAGTCACTGTTTTAGTATAAAAGCATAATCCAATTAAATGGTTTGCAAATATAGATGACATACAAACTCTAGTTACGCTAATATTATTATGTAACTCTTATTCTTTAATGTGAACTTAACCTATGCATTTATATTACCCTAATTGTAACTCGTACTAGTAATAAAATTCTACAGCGCAATACAGGAGATTGTGAACAAGTTTTGTAGTTCTCAACTGATCTCGTGTAGCACAATGCAAGGATGATAATGTGATGGGAAGAGAATTTATCGGGGAATAACGAAAGAAGAAAAATGTTTGAAATTGATATGAGATCCACATTCACTCAGAAGACTTTATGAAATTTGTTTCGATCATATAATTTTTAAATGTTATTGAGTGGGAGGATGCAAATTTTTAAGATGATTTATTTTTTAATCTCGTGAATGTTACAAATAAATTCTTTTGAGAATATCCATTTCTTCGGACCACCGAGCTACCTAGTATTATACACAAAGAATATTTGTATTTTCAAAAAGAAAAACTCTTAAATAGTTAATGTGGATGTAATTCTAACAAGAGTTGCAATAAATCTTGTACATTTATAAAATTGTTGAAAGGTTGTCAGGACAATATGTATGTATGCAGTTCTTAATTCTTAAATGCCCGTCATTGAAATTAAGTAAAACCACACCAGAAAGTACATGATGCTACAATATCCATCACCATTTGACTGGTACGCTATAGCTAGGGTTCTTCAGTAGCTCTGTGGATTTATTTAACTTTGATGGAAGTACCATGTCGCAGGTGGTGTGTAGGGAAAATGCGAAAACTAGCGGCTGGTGGGGTGGTCGTTTGGCAGCGCTAACAGATTCCTGTTCCTCGAAAGAGTTGTGCGAGTTTAGACATCATTAAGAGAATATGACTTTATTAAATGCTTCCGAGATCGAGGATGTTGCGTACAAAACAGGAACATATGCTTTAGCACGCCCATATGGAGCACTGAGGAATCGCTCTTTGCATATGGTTAACATATCTATCTCTAACTTGTTATTTGTATCAACTCCTTGTGACTGGTTGCTTCATTATGGAGTTCATTGTAGCACACCATCTTCTGCTAGTAAACTGTCATTACATGGCGTGAGTTCGATTGGAAGCTAAAATCCTCTTAAACTTTTGCTTGTTAAGGTTTCGTTATTATGTTGTTGGGCCAGACAGCATTTGGAGGCTGGAACTCTTTCTGTCATGCCGTGGAAGCTTTTTATGTTGCTGATTTGAAATTGTTTGTTTTCTAAATAAAACAAATCATATGACATCTCTGTTATTACATAGGTAAGAACAAAACCTAATAAAACTTGTTTTTATCTTTCTGTTATTGCAGACTAGCTTTCTCGGCACGTTTTTTTTTTTTTATTCTATTATGTTATGTTAGTTTTTTAAAATTTACGAAGGAATGTTTTGAGTCATTCTATAAAAATAAATAACTCTCAGTATTTATAAAATTAACACGTTTTGTTTTTTAAATATGAATGATTGAATATGAAGTTTGATTGGATTACTATGTTTGGTTATTGAAGTGTCTAAAATAATTGAAGGTACCGTATGGGGTTTCTCAATTGGTTCTGAATTCTTTTAGGTTTTTTGCTTCTAATTTAAACACATACACATTTATATCAAATCCAATACGTGCTCAACCAATGAGGATGTCTTATGAAAAAATGAAATTCAGTAAAAACCAAAGTAACAAAATGGTTGTCCGAAGACTCAAATGTTTATTTTACATCACATAGACACTTATTAGTGCATACAATTTATGGTTGTCCAATTTATATAATTTATATCAAATTCAATCCGTGCTCAACCAATGAGGCTGTCTTATGAACAAATGAAATTCAGTAAAAACCAAAGTAACAAAATGGTTGTCCGAAGACTCAAATGTTTATTTTACATCACATAGACACTTATTAGTGCATACAATTTATGGTTGTCCAATTTATATAATTTATATCAAATTCAATCCGTGCTCAACCAATGAGGCTGTCTTATGAACAAATGAAATTCAGTAAAAACCACAGTAACAAAATGGTTGTCCGAAGACTCAAATGTTTATTTTACATCACATAGACACTTATTAGTGCATACAATTTATACTAGAACAATTCAAGGTTGAATAGAAAGGGTTCGAGCAACAGGCGCCAAAGCTGCAATAACAGCACATTGGTTCCAAATTTGGTCACCCTTAGCTACAACAGAAGTTACTTTATCCTTTGGCACTTTTGAAACGAATAGTTTTATGAAATCATCATGGCAAGCTGTCCTAGTTGTTACATGCTTTTGGCAACAGTATTCTGATGGAGTATTGTTGTTGTATATACTATTAGAGATTTCTATTGCACAACGTTTTGTCACCTTTGTGCGGCACTCTTCCAAATGTTGAGAAAGCTCTGGATTTTCTTCATAAGTACGGATTGCAAACCCCGGTGTAACGATAAGCATACCGATAAACAAAAATAGTCCCAAGGAGGTGTTTTTGCCTAAGCTTCCCATTTTTTTTCTTTTTTACAGCAATGTATTCTCTTACTTGGATAAAAAGTTGTTGGATGCAAATAAAATAATACCATCCAAGTCCAATTTATAGGTAAGAAAAAGCTTCAAAGCATTTTGTTGATTTGATGTAGCATTGATTAACACTTGCACGTTAAGAGCTGATGAAATCCGTTTTAGGAAGTTAGTTCGAGTAAAAAAGGAGTGTCCAGGTGGTTTTGATAGCAACGTATTCAAGCGTAATTAAGAAATTATGAGTTACATTTATGAAAAGACCAATTCTAAGAAAAAGATCAATAAATTTAGAAAATTGCTCAATGAAGTCACTGTTTTAGTATAAAAGCATAATCCAATTAAATGGTTTGCAAATATAGATGACATACAAACTCTAGTTACGCTAATATTATTATGTAACTCTTATTCTTTAATGTGAACTTAACCTATGCATTTATATTACCCTAATTGTAACTCGTACTAGTAATAAAATTCTACAGCGCAATACAGGAGATTGTGAACAAGTTTTGTAGTTCTCAACTGATCTCGTGTAGCACAATGCAAGGATGATAATGTGATGGGAAGAGAATTTATCGGGGAATAACGAAAGAAGAAAAATGTTTGAAATTGATATGAGATCCACATTCACTCAGAAGACTTTATGAAATTTGTTTCGATCATATAATTTTTAAATGTTATTGAGTGGGAGGATGCAAATTTTTAAGATGATTTATTTTTTAATCTCGTGAATGTTACAAATAAATTCTTTTGAGAATATCCATTTCTTCGGACCACCGAGCTACCTAGTATTATACACAAAGAATATTTGTATTTTCAAAAAGAAAAACTCTTAAATAGTTAATGTGGATGTAATTCTAACAAGAGTTGCAATAAATCTTGTACATTTATAAAATTGTTGAAAGGTTGTCAGGACAATATGTATGTATGCAGTTCTTAATTCTTAAATGCCCGTCATTGAAATTAAGTAAAACCACACCAGAAAGTACATGATGCTACAATATCCATCACCATTTGACTGGTACGCTATAGCTAGGGTTCTTCAGTAGCTCTGTGGATTTATTTAACTTTGATGGAAGTACCATGTCGCAGGTGGTGTGTAGGGAAAATGCGAAAACTAGCGGCTGGTGGGGTGGTCGTTTGGCAGCGCTAACAGATTCCTGTTCCTCGAAAGAGTTGTGCGAGTTTAGACATCATTAAGAGAATATGACTTTATTAAATGCTTCCGAGATCGAGGATGTTGCGTACAAAACAGGAACATATGCTTTAGCACGCCCATATGGAGCACTGAGGAATCGCTCTTTGCATATGGTTAACATATCTATCTCTAACTTGTTATTTGTATCAACTCCTTGTGACTGGTTGCTTCATTATGGAGTTCATTGTAGCACACCATCTTCTGCTAGTAAACTGTCATTACATGGCGTGAGTTCGATTGGAAGCTAAAATCCTCTTAAACTTTTGCTTGTTAAGGTTTCGTTATTATGTTGTTGGGCCAGACAGCATTTGGAGGCTGGAACTCTTTCTGTCATGCCGTGGAAGCTTTTTATGTTGCTGATTTGAAATTGTTTGTTTTCTAAATAAAACAAATCATATGACATCTCTGTTATTACATAGGTAAGAACAAAACCTAATAAAACTTGTTTTTATCTTTCTGTTATTGCAGACTAGCTTTCTCGGCACGTTTTTTTTTTTTTATTCTATTATGTTATGTTAGTTTTTTAAAATTTACGAAGGAATGTTTTGAGTCATTCTATAAAAATAAATAACTCTCAGTATTTATAAAATTAACACGTTTTGTTTTTTAAATATGAATGATTGAATATGAAGTTTGATTGGATTACTATGTTTGGTTATTGAAGTGTCTAAAATAATTGAAGGTACCGTATGGGGTTTCTCAATTGGTTCTGAATTCTTTTAGGTTTTTTGCTTCTAATTTAAACACATACACATTTATATCAAATCCAATACGTGCTCAACCAATGAGGATGTCTTATGAAAAAATGAAATTCAGTAAAAACCAAAGTAACAAAATGGTTGTCCGAAGACTCAAATGTTTATTTTACATCACATAGACACTTATTAGTGCATACAATTTATGGTTGTCCAATTTATATAATTTATATCAAATTCAATCCGTGCTCAACCAATGAGGCTGTCTTATGAACAAATGAAATTCAGTAAAAACCAAAGTAACAAAATGGTTGTCCGAAGACTCAAATGTTTATTTTACATCACATAGACACTTATTAGTGCATACAATTTATACTAGAACAATTCAAGGTTGAATAGAAAGGGTTGGAGCAACAGGCGCCAAAGCTGCAATAGCAGCACATTGGTTCCAAATTTGGTCACCCTTAGCTACAACAGAAGTTACTTTATCCTTTGGCACTTTTGAAACGAATAGTTTTATGAAATCATCATGGCAAGCTGTCCCAGTTGTTACATGCTTTTGGCAACAGTATTCTGATGGAGTATTGTTGTTGTATATACTATTAGAGATTTCTATTGCACAACGTTTTGTCACCTTTGTGCGGCACTCTTCCAAATGTTGAGAAAGCTCTGGATTTTCTTCATAAGTACGGATTGCAAACCCCGGTGTAACGATAAGCATACCGATAAACAAAAATAGTCCCAAGGAGGTGTTTTTGCCTAAGCTTCCCATTTTTTTTCTTTTTTACAACAATGTATTCTCTTACTTGGATAAAAAGTTGTTGGATGCAAATAAAATAATACCATCCAAGTCCAATTTATAGGTAAGAAAAAGCTTCAAAGCATTTTGTTGATTTGATGTAGCATTGATTAACACTTGCACGTTAAGAGCTGATGAAATCCGTTTTAGGAAGTTAGTTCGAGTAAAAAAGGAGTGTCCAGGTGGTTTTGATAGCAACGTATTCAAGCGTAATTAAGAAATTATGAGTTACATTTATGAAAAGACCAATTCTAAGAAAAAGATCAATAAATTTAGAAAATTGCTCAATGAAGTCACTGTTTTAGTATAAAAGCATAATCCAATTAAATGGTTTGCAAATATAGATGACATACAAACTCTAGTTACGCTAATATTATTATGTAACTCTTATTCTTTAATGTGAACTTAACCTATGCATTTATATTACCCTAATTGTAACTCGTACTAGTAATAAAATTCTACAGCGCAATACAGGAGATTGTGAACAAGTTTTGTAGTTCTCAACTGATCTCGTGTAGCACAATGCAAGGATGATAATGTGATGGGAAGAGAATTTATCGGGGAATAACGAAAGAAGAAAAATGTTTGAAATTGATATGAGATCCACATTCACTCAGAAGACTTTATGAAATTTGTTTCGATCATATAATTTTTAAATGTTATTGAGTGGGAGGATGCAAATTTTTAAGATGATTTATTTTTTAATCTCGTGAATGTTACAAATAAATTCTTTTGAGAATATCCATTTCTTCGGACCACCGAGCTACCTAGTATTATACACAAAGAATATTTGTATTTTCAAAAAGAAAAACTCTTAAATAGTTAATGTGGATGTAATTCTAACAAGAGTTGCAATAAATCTTGTACATTTATAAAATTGTTGAAAGGTTGTCAGGACAATATGTATGTATGCAGTTCTTAATTCTTAAATGCCCGTCATTGAAATTAAGTAAAACCACACCAGAAAGTACATGATGCTACAATATCCATCACCATTTGACTGGTACGCTATAGCTAAGGTTCTTCAGTAGCTCTGTGGATTTATTTAACTTTGATGGAAGTACCATGTCGCAGGTGGTGTGTAGGGAAAATGCGAAAACTAGCGGCTGGTGGGGTGGTCGTTTGGCAGCGCTAACAGATTCCTGTTCCTCGAAAGAGTTGTGCGAGTTTAGACATCATTAAGAGAATATGACTTTATTAAATGCTTCCGAGATCGAGGATGTTGCGTACAAAACAGGAACATATGCTTTAGCACGCCCATATGGAGCACTGAGGAATCGCTCTTTGCATATGGTTAACATATCTATCTCTAACTTGTTATTTGTATCAACTCCTTGTGACTGGTTGCTTCATTATGGAGTTCATTGTAGCACACCATCTTCTGCTAGTAAACTGTCATTACATGGCGTGAGTTCGATTGGAAGCTAAAATCCTCTTAAACTTTTGCTTGTTAAGGTTTCGTTATTATGTTGTTGGGCCAGACAGCATTTGGAGGCTGGAACTCTTTCTGTCATGCCGTGGAAGCTTTTTATGTTGCTGATTTGAAATTGTTTGTTTTCTAAATAAAACAAATCATATGACATCTCTGTTATTACATAGGTAAGAACAAAACCTAATAAAACTTGTTTTTATCTTTCTGTTATTGCAGACTAGCTTTCTCGGCACGCTTTTTTTTTATTTATTCTATTATGTTATGTTAGTGTTTTAAAATTTACGAAGGAATGTTTTGAGTCATTCTATAAAAATAAATAACTCTCAGTATTTATAAAATTAACACGTTTTGTTTTTTAAATATGAATGATTGAATATGAAGTTTGATTGTATTACTATGTTTGGTTATTGAAGTGTCTAAAATAATTGAAGGTATCGTATGGGGTTTCTCAATTGGTTCTGAATTCTTTTAGGTTTTTTGCTTCCAATATAAACACATACACATTTATATCAATTCCAATACGTGCTCAACCAATGAGGATGTCTTATGAAAAAATAAAATTCAGTAAAAACCAAAGTAACAAAATGGTTGTCCGAAGACTCAAATGTTTATTTTACATCACATAGACACTTATTAGTGCATACAATTTATGGTTGTCCAATTTATATAATTTATATCAAATTCAATCCGTGCTCAACCAATGAGGCTGTCTTATGAACAAATGAAATTCAGTAAAAACCAAAGTAACAAAATGGTTGTCCGAAGACTCAAATGTTTATTTTACATCACATAGACACTTATTAGTGCATACAATTTATACTAGAACAATTCAAGGTTGAATAGAAAGGGTTGGAGCAACAGGCGCCAAAGCTGCAATAGCAGCACATTGGTTCCAAATTTGGTCACCCTTAGCTACAACAGAAGTTACTTTATCCTTTGGCACTTTTGAAACGAATAGTTTTATGAAATCATCATGGCAAGCTTTCCCAGTTGTTAGATGCTTTTGGCAACAGTATTCTGATGGAGTATTGTTGTTGTATATACTATTAGAGATTTCTATTGCACAACGTTTTGTCACCTTTGTGCGGCACTCTTCCAAATGTTGAGAAAGCTCTGGATTTTCTTCATAAGTACGGATTGCAAACCCCGGTGTAACGATAAGCATACCGATAAACAAAAATAGTCCCAAGGAGGTGTTTTTGCCTAAGCTTCCCATTTTTTTTCTTTTTTACAGCAATGTATTCTCTTACTTGGATAAAAAGTTGTTGGATGCAAATAAAATAATACCATCCAAGTCCAATTTATAGGTAAGAAAAAGCTTCAAAGCATTTTGTTGATTTGATGTAGCATTGATTAACACTTGCACGTTAAGAGCTGATGAAATCCGTTTTAGGAAGTTAGTTCGAGTAAAAAAGGAGTGTCCAGGTGGTTTTGATAGCAACGTATTCAAGCGTAATTAAGAAATTATGAGTTACATTTATGAAAAGACCAATTCTAAGAAAAAGATCAATAAATTTAGAAAATTGCTCAATGAAGTCACTGTTTTAGTATAAAAGCATAATCCAATTAAATGGTTTGCAAATATAGATGACATACAAACTCTAGTTACGCTAATATTATTATGTAACTCTTATTCTTTAATGTGAACTTAACCTATGCATTTATATTACCCTAATTGTAACTCGTACTAGTAATAAAATTCTACAGCGCAATACAGGAGATTGTGAACAAGTTTTGTAGTTCTCAACTGATCTCGTGTAGCACAATGCAAGGATGATAATGTGATGGGAAGAGAATTTATCGGGGAATAACGAAAGAAGAAAAATGTTTGAAATTGATATGAGATCCACATTCACTCAGAAGACTTTATGAAATTTGTTTCGATCATATAATTTTTAAATGTTATTGAGTGGGAGGATGCAAATTTTTAAGATGATTTATTTTTTAATCTCGTGAATGTTACAAATAAATTCTTTTGAGAATATCCATTTCTTCGGACCACCGAGCTACCTAGTATTATACACAAAGAATATTTGTATTTTCAAAAAGAAAAACTCTTAAATAGTTAATGTGGATGTAATTCTAACAAGAGTTGCAATAAATCTTGTACATTTATAAAATTGTTGAAAGGTTGTCAGGACAATATGTATGTATGCAGTTCTTAATTCTTAAATGCCCGTCATTGAAATTAAGTAAAACCACACCAGAAAGTACATGATGCTACAATATCCATCACCATTTGACTGGTACGCTATAGCTAGGGTTCTTCAGTAGCTCTGTGGATTTATTTAACTTTGATGGAAGTACCATGTCGCAGGTGGTGTGTAGGGAAAATGCGAAAACTAGCAGCTGGTGGGGTGGTCGTTTGGCAGCGCTAACAGATTCCTGTTCCTCGAAAGAGTTGTGCGAGTTTAGACATCATTAAGAGAATATGACTTTATTAAATGCTTCCGAGATCGAGGATGTTGCGTACAAAACAGGAACATATGCTTTAGCACGCCCATATGGAGCACTGAGGAATCGCTCTTTGCATATGGTTAACAGATCTATCTCTAACTTGTTATTTGTATCAACTCCTTGTGACTGGTTGCTTCATTATGGAGTTCATTGTAGCACACCATCTTCTGCTAGTAAACTGTCATTACATGGCGTGAGTTCGATTGGAAGCTAAAATCCTCTTAAACTTTTGCTTGTTAAGGTTTCGTTATTATGTTGTTGGGCCAGACAGCATTTGGAGGCTGGAACTCTTTCTGTCATGCCGTGGAAGCTTTTTATGTTGCTGATTTGAAATTGTTTGTTTTCTAAATAAAACAAATCATATGACATCTCTGTTATTACATAGGTAAGAACAAAACCTAATAAAACTTGTTTTTATCTTTCTGTTATTGCAGACTAGCTTTCTCGGCACGTTTTTTTTTTATTTATTCTATTATGTTATGTTAGTGTTTTAAAATTTACGAAGGAATGTTTTGAGTCATTCTATAAAAATAAATAACTCTCAGTATTTATAAAATTAACACGTTTTGTTTTTTAAATATGAATGATTGAATATGAAGTTTGATTGTATTACTATGTTTGGTTATTGAAGTGTCTAAAATAATTGAAGGTATCGTATGGGGTTTCTCAATTGGTTCTGAATTCTTTTAGGTTTTTTGCTTCCAATTTAAACACATACACATTTATATCAAATCCAATACGTGCTCAACCAATGAGGATGTCTTATGAAAAAATGAAATTCAGTAAAAACCAAAGTAACAAAATGGTTGTCCGAAGACTCAAATGTTTATTTTACATCACATAGACACTTATTAGTGCATACAATTTATGGTTGTCCAATTTATATAATTTATATCAAATTCAATCCGTGCTCAACCAATGAGGCTGTCTTATGAACAAATGAAATTCAGTAAAAATCAAAGTAACAAAATGGTTGTCCGAAGACTCAAATGTTTATTTTACATCACATAGACACTTATTAGTGCATACAATTTATACTAGAACAATTCAAGGTTGAATAGAAAGGGTTGGAGCAACAGGCGCCAAAGCTGCAATAGCAGCACATTGGTTCCAAATTTGGTCACCCTTAGCTACAACAGAAGTTACGTTATCCTTTGGCACTTTTGAAACGAATAGTTTTATGAAATCATCATGGCAAGCTTTCCCAGTTGTTACATGCTTTTGGCAACAGTATTCTGATGGAGTATTGTTGTTGTATATACTATTAGAGATTTCTATTGCACAACGTTTTGTCACCTTTGTGCGGCACTCTTCCAAATGTTGAGAAAGCTCTGGATTTTCTTCATAAGTACGGATTGCAAACCCCGGTGTAACGATAAGCATACCGATAAACAAAAATAGTCCCAAGGAGGTGTTTTTGCCTAAGCTTCCCATTTTTTTTCTTTTTTACAGCAATGTATTCTCTTACTTGGATAAAAAGTTGTTGGATGCAAATAAAATAATACCATCCAAGTCCAATTTATAGGTAAGAAAAAGCTTCAAAGCATTTTGTTGATTTGATGTAGCATTGATTAACACTTGCACGTTAAGAGCTGATGAAATCCGTTTTAGGAAGTTAGTTCGAGTAAAAAAGGAGTGTCCAGGTGGTTTTGATAGCAACGTATTCAAGCGTAATTAAGAAATTATGAGTTACATTTATGAAAAGACCAATTCTAAGAAAAAGATCAATAAATTTAGAAAATTGCTCAATGAAGTCACTGTTTTAGTATAAAAGCATAATCCAATTAAATGGTTTGCAAATATAGATGACATACAAACTCTAGTTACGCTAATATTATTATGTAACTCTTATTCTTTAATGTGAACTTAACCTATGCATTTATATTACCCTAATTGTAACTCGTACTAGTAATAAAATTCTACAGCGCAATACAGGAGATTGTGAACAAGTTTTGTAGTTCTCAACTGATCTCGTGTAGCACAATGCAAGGATGATAATGTGATGGGAAGAGAATTTATCGGGGAATAACGAAAGAAGAAAAATGTTTGAAATTGATATGAGATCCACATTCACTCAGAAGACTTTATGAAATTTGTTTCGATCATATAATTTTTAAATGTTATTGAGTGGGAGGATGCAAATTTTTAAGATGATTTATTTTTTAATCTCGTGAATGTTACAAATAAATTCTTTTGAGAATATCCATTTCTTCGGACCACCGAGCTACCTAGTATTATACACAAAGAATATTTGTATTTTCAAAAAGAAAAACTCTTAAATAGTTAATGTGGATGTAATTCTAACAAGAGTTGCAATAAATCTTGTACATTTATAAAATTGTTGAAAGGTTGTCAGGACAATATGTATGTATGCAGTTCTTAATTCTTAAATGCCCGTCATTGAAATTAAGTAAAACCACACCAGAAAGTACATGATGCTAC
The DNA here is from genome assembly GCA_018804465.1 of Populus tomentosa. Lineage (NCBI taxonomy): Eukaryota > Viridiplantae > Streptophyta > Magnoliopsida > Malpighiales > Salicaceae > Populus > Populus tomentosa. The sequence continues at coordinate 9,629,760 of CM031975.1, forward strand.
AATATCCATCACCATTTGACTGGTACGCTATAGCTAAGGTTCTTCAGTAGCTCTGTGGATTTATTTAACTTTGATGGAAGTACCATGTCGCAGGTGGTGTGTAGGGAAAATGCGAAAACTAGCGGCTGGTGGGGTGGTCGTTTGGCAGCGCTAACAGATTCCTGTTCCTCGAAAGAGTTGTGCGAGTTTAGACATCATTAAGAGAATATGACTTTATTAAATGCTTCCGAGATCGAGGATGTTGCGTACAAAACAGGAACATATGCTTTAGCACGCCCATATGGAGCACTGAGGAATCGCTCTTTGCATATGGTTAACATATCTATCTCTAACTTGTTATTTGTATCAACTCCTTGTGACTGGTTGCTTGATTATGGAGTTCATTGTAGCACACCATCTTCTGCTAGTAAACTGTCATTACATGGCGTGAGTTCGATTGGAAGCTAAAATCCTCTTAAACTTTTGCTTGTTAAGGTTTCGTTATTATGTTGTTGGGCCAGACAGCATTTGGAGGCTGGAACTCTTTCTGTCATGCCGTGGAAGCTTTTTATGTTGCTGATTTGAAATTGTTTGTTTTCTAAATAAAACAAATCATATGACATCTCTGTTATTACATAGGTAAGAACAAAACCTAATAAAACTTGTTTTTATCTTTTTGTTATTGCAGACTAGCTTTCTCGGCACGTTTTTTTTTTATTTATTCTATTATGTTATGTTAGTGTTTTAAAATTTACGAAGGAATGTTTTGAGTCATTCTATAAAAATAAATAACTCTCAGTATTTATAAAATTAACACGTTTTGTTTTTTAAATATGAATGATTGAATATGAAGTTTGATTGTATTACTATGTTTGGTTATTGAAGTGTCTAAAATAATTGAAGGTATCGTATGGGGTTTCTCAATTGGTTCTGAATTCTTTTAGGTTTTTTGCTTCCAATTTAAACACATACACATTTATATCAAATCCAATACGTGCTCAACCAATGAGGATGTCTTATGAAAAAATAAAATTCAGTAAAAACCAAAGTAACAAAATGGTTGTCCGAAGACTCAAATGTTTATTTTACATCACATAGACACTTATTAGTGCATACAATTTATGGTTGTCCAATTTATATAATTTCTATCAAATTCAATCCGTGCTCAACCAATGAGGCTGTCTTATGAACAAATGAAATTCAGTAAAAACCAAAGTAACAAAATGGTTGTCCGAAGACTCAAATGTTTATTTTACATCACATAGACACTTATTAGTGCATACAATTTATACTAGAACAATTCAAGGTTGAATAGAAAGGGTTGGAGCAACAGGCGCCAAAGCTGCAATAGCAGCACATTGGTTCCAAATTTGGTCACCCTTAGCTACAACAGAAGTTACTTTATCCTTTGGCACTTTTGAAACGAATAGTTTTATGAAATCATCATGGCAAGCTTTCCCAGTTGTTACATGCTTTTGGCAACAGTATTCTGATGGAGTATTGTTGTTGTATATACTATTAGAGATTTCTATTGCACAACGTTTTGTCACCTTTGTGCGGCACTCTTCCAAATGTTGAGAAAGCTCTGGATTTTCTTCATAAGTACGGATTGCAAACCCCGGTGTAACGATAAGCATACCGATAAACAAAAATAGTCCCAAGGAGGTGTTTTTGCCTAAGCTTCCCATTTTTTTTCTTTTTTACAGCAATGTATTCTCTTACTTGGATAAAAAGTTGTTGGATGCAAATAAAATAATACCATCCAGTCCAATTTATAGGTAAGAAAAAGCTTCAAAGCATTTTGTTGATTTGATGTAGCATTGATTAACACTTGCACGTTAAGAGCTGATGAAATCCGTTTTAGGAAGTTAGTTCGAGTAAAAAAGGAGTGTCCAGGTGGTTTTGATAGCAACGTATTCAAGCGTAATTAAGAAATTATGAGTTACATTTATGAAAAGACCAATTCTAAGAAAAAGATCAATAAATTTAGAAAATTGCTCAATGAAGTCACTGTTTTAGTATAAAAGCATAATCCAATTAAATGGTTTGCAAATATAGATGACATACAAACTCTAGTTACGCTAATATTATTATGTAACTCTTATTCTTTAATGTGAACTTAACCTATGCATTTATATTACCCTAATTGTAACTCGTACTAGTAATAAAATTCTACAGCGCAATACAGGAGATTGTGAACAAGTTTTGTAGTTCTCAACTGATCTCGTGTAGCACAATGCAAGGATGATAATGTGATGGGAAGAGAATTTATCGGGGAATAACGAAAGAAGAAAAATGTTTGAAATTGATATGAGATCCACATTCACTCAGAAGACTTTATGAAATTTGTTTCGATCATATAATTTTTAAATGTTATTGAGTGGGAGGATGCAAATTTTTAAGATGATTTATTTTTTAATCTCGTGAATGTTACAAATAAATTCTTTTGAGAATATCCATTTCTTCGGACCACCGAGCTACCTAGTATTATACACAAAGAATATTTGTATTTTCAAAAAGAAAAACTCTTAAATAGTTAATGTGGATGTAATTCTAACAAGAGTTGCAATAAATCTTGTACATTTATAAAATTGTTGAAAGGTTGTCAGGACAATATGTATGTATGCAGTTCTTAATTCTTAAATGCCCGTCATTGAAATTAAGTAAAACCACACCAGAAAGTACATGATGCTACAATATCCATCACCATTTGACTGGTACGCTATAGCTAAGGTTCTTCAGTAGCTCTGTGGATTTATTTAACTTTGATGGAAGTACCATGTCGCAGGTGGTGTGTAGGGAAAATGCGAAAACTAGCGGCTGGTGGGGTGGTCGTTTGGCAGCGCTAACAGATTCCTGTTCCTCGAAAGAGTTGTGCGAGTTTAGACATCATTAAGAGAATATGACTTTATTAAATGCTTCCGAGATCGAGGATGTTGCGTACAAAACAGGAACATATGCTTTAGCACGCCCATATGGAGCACTGAGGAATCGCTCTTTGCATATGGTTAACATATCTATCTCTAACTTGTTATTTGTATCAACTCCTTGTGACTGGTTGCTTGATTATGGAGTTCATTGTAGCACACCATCTTCTGCTAGTAAACTGTCATTACATGGCGTGAGTTCGATTGGAAGCTAAAATCCTCTTAAACTTTTGCTTGTTAAGGTTTCGTTATTATGTTGTTGGGCCAGACAGCATTTGGAGGCTGGAACTCTTTCTGTCATGCCGTGGAAGCTTTTTATGTTGCTGATTTGAAATTGTTTGTTTTCTAAATAAAACAAATCATATGACATCTCTGTTATTACATAGGTAAGAACAAAACCTAATAAAACTTGTTTTTATCTTTTTGTTATTGCAGACTAGCTTTCTCGGCACGTTTTTTTTTTTATTCTATTATGTTATGTTAGTTTTTTAAAATTTACGAAGGAATGTTTTGAGTCATTCTATAAAAATAAATAACTCTCAGTATTTATAAAATTAACACGTTTTGTTTTTTAAATATGAATGATTGAATATGAAGTTTGATTGTATTACTATGTTTGGTTATTGAAGTGTCTAAAATAATTGAAGGTATCGTATGGGGTTTCTCAATTGGTTCTGAATTCTTTTAGGTTTTTTGCTTCCAATTTAAACACATACACATTTATATCAATTCCAATACGTGCTCAACCAATGAGGATGTCTTATGAAAAAATGAAATTCAGTAAAAACCAAAGTAACAAAATGGTTGTCCGAAGACTCAAATGTTTATTTTACATCACATAGACACTTATTAGTGCATACAATTTATGGTTGTCCAATTTATATAATTTATATCAAATTCAATCCAATTAGAATTAGTTGAGAGATAGTTTTGTGTATAATTCGTTGGATGCATAATAGTGGCAGCCATCCTTTGTGTTTATACTTGTAGGGTTGTGTACAATATAATGGTGGGATGTATTACATACTATAACTATTACTATGTAGAAGTGTTTACATTGAATTCAAACTCTTTCCTTAATACACCCCGTCAAGCTGAAGGTGGAGATTCCACCCGAAGCTTGGATCGAAAATAAGCAAACGAGACTGGAGGAAGAGGCTTGGTAAGGACATCAGCTAGTTGATCTTTGGAAGATATAAACCGTACCTGAATTTCTCGCTTAGTAACACGATCACGGACAAAATGATAATCAACTTCAACATGTTTAGTACGAGCGTGAAATACTGGATTTGCAGATAAGAAGGTGGCCCCTAAATTATCACACCATAACATGGTCACAGTCGAAGAAGGAATCCGAAGTTCTGTCAATAATGAGCGAATCCACAAAATCTCAGCAGTACCATCAGCTAAGGCTTTGTATTCCGCTTCAGTGGAGGATCTCGCAACAGTGCGTTGTTTCCTGGATTTCCAGGAGATAGGGGTAGAGCCAAGGTACACAAGGTAACCACCTGTGGATTTTCGATCATCAATACTACCAGCCCAATCAGCATCTGTGAAACCATGAAGAGACAGAGGAGAATCCCTAGTGATGTGCAGGCCATAACTTGCTGTAGCCTGGAGGTAACGCAGGATGCGTTTGACAGCAAACCAATGATCCTCAATAGGGGCATGCATAAATTGACAGACCTTGTTGACCGCATAGCAGATATCAGGTCTAGTGAAGGTAAGATATTGTAATGCCCCAACAATTTGTCGATACCGTGTGGGATCAGAGTAGAGAGTACCCGGTATGAGTCCTAATTTGGAGGAGGCAGATAGAGGAGTATCAACTGGTTTGCATGAAGTCATACCTGCTCGTTTGATGATATCGAGAGCATACTTATGTTGGCTTAATAAGATACCCATAGCAGTAGGTTTAACTTCAATGCCTAAGAAGAAATGAGCAGAACCCAGATCCCGAAGCTTAAATTCTGATTGCAGCAAGGTAATCAATCTATGAAGCATAGCTGAGTTACTTCCGGTTAATAAGATATCATCAACATACACAAGCAGGTAAATCATGGCACCATCATGAGAAAGGATAAATAGAGAAGTATCACCCTTGGATGCCTGAAATCCAATGGATAGTAAGAACTCACTCAACCTGTTGTACCAAGCACGAGGGGCTTGTTTCAAACCATACAGAGATTTATGGAGGCGACACACATGAGACGGGAGTGCCGGATCAACAAACCCAGGCGGTTGCGCCATGTATACCTCTTCCTGAAGAATGCCATTTAGGAAAGCATTATGGACATCCAACTGATGAATGGTCCATCCATATGAAACAGCGATAGTGAGCACAAGGCGAACCGTTGTAGGTTTGATCACTGGACTGAATGTCTCCAAATAATCAATCCCTTCTTGCTGAGTGAAGCCGCGGGCAACTAACCGTGCCTTATATCGGGCAACTTGACCATCAGCATTTCTTTTTATCTTGTACACCCATCTACTGCCAATCACATTCATAGTTGGATGAAGAGGCACCAACGTCCAAGTCTGATTTGAATGAAGTGCCTGAAGTTCCTCCTGCATGGCAATGTCCCAAGTAACATACCTGTTGGCGTCCTTAAAGGACAATGGCTCCTGCTGAGGTAAGGTCGTGTCTCGTGAGACAGCCGCAATGCTAAGATTAGCATTTTTTTCTGGCCGTGGGCGAAGCACCATAGGATGGGTGCGAGCCCGCAGAGATGGGGAGGAGACAGCGGCAAGGACGTGCTGAAGATTGAATTTAGATAGATCAACACATACGTTAATTCCAGGAGGGGAAAGAGAGGAAGAACCTGTGGGTGAAGGACTCAATATAGGAGAAGACCGTGATGGAGACCCAGCAGAAGAAGTATCCATAACAGGGGAGAAACCATGGGAGCTGGCAGCAGCATCGGATGATGCCTGTGAGTGTGACGAATCTGAACCTGCATTTGAAGAATGATCATAATAACATGCAGATAATGGTAAATTAGCCGAAGGAGGTGTAGGCAGTGTATGGGGCAGTGATGGAGAGAGTGAGGAGGGTTGCATGAGAGGAAGTAAAGTGACGGGTAGAGAGGGAGCCGAGGGCTGTTTGGGTGTTGCTGTAATCTGTTCAGTTTTATCAAGAGGAAAAACAGTTTCATGAAATCGGACATGACGTGCAAGATAAATTCGTTTTGATGACAAATCAAGACAACGATAACCGACATGCGAGGTACTATATCCAAGAAAGACACAAGGTGTGGACCGAAAATCTAATTTGTGAGCATTGTATGGACGAAGAAAAGGAAAGCAGAGACACCCGAAAGTACGAAGAAACGCATAATCAGGAGTCGATTTTAACAGACATTCAAAAGGTGTCTTATTATTAAGGACTGGGGTGGGCATGCGATTAATTAAATAAACAGAACTTTCAAAAGCATAACTCCAATATTTAAGGGGAGCATGACACTGACCAAGGAGAGTGAGTCCAGTTTCAACAATATGTCTATGACGGCGTTCAACCATGCCATTTTGTTCATGAGTGTGCGGGCAGATCACACGATGATGAATACCAATCGTTTTAAAATATGTATTTAGTTTTTGGTATTCACCACCCCAATCGGTTTGAACAGACTTAATTTTTGAGGAGAATTGGCGCTCCACAAGCGCCTGAAACTGATGAAAAATTGCAAAAACGTCAGACTTAGCAACCAAGGGATAAAACCATATGAATTTTGTATGAGCATCCATAAAAATAACAAAATAGCAAAAACCATCAGATGAAAACATAGGGGATGGACCCCAAACATCACTAAAAATCAAGTCAAGAGGAGCTCGAGTTTGATGACCCGTAGGTTTTAGAGTCAAACGCGATGACTTGCCTAGAGGGCACGTAGGACACTGAAAATTAAACTTAGTGGACGTACATGACACTTTTTTATTTTTCACTAGCAAATGCAGAATATGTGGACTAGGATGTCCAAGTCGACGATGCCAGACATCAGCTGAAGTAGATAGACAAGTAGAGGAAAAAGCTTGAGGCAACGACGTTGCGGACGACGCGGACAAAACATATAGACCATCTTTACTCTGACCGGAAAGAAGAACTGCCTTTGTCATGAGATCCTTAACATAAAATAGAGAGGAATGAAATTCAAAAAACACGTTATTCTCAAGACAAAATTTTTGAACAGATAGCAGAGGTTTTTGAATGGTAGGAACATGTAAGATATTGGATAACGTAAAAATGCGGTTTGGTGAGCGAATTTTGGAGTGAGCAATATTTGAGATAACAAGGCCCTTACCATCACCAACATGCAGATGATCATTTCCAAGATAAGGTTCTGAACTCGTCATACTTACAAGATCTGGCGTGACATGATGATTTGCACCTGTATCAGGAAACCAAGTAACAGGAGTGGTGGAAGGGGCAGTATTAAATGCAAGATTAGCATTAGCTTGCATATGATGAGTAGCCAACTGAGAACACTGTTGAGCAGTATGCCCATATTCATAACATAGCTGACATTTTATGTTGCGAGGATAGCCACCAAAACGATTTCCTTGCTGCCCAAAATTACCTGCTGGCCGTGAAGAAGGGCCAGATGAGAACCGGTTCCCATGTGAGCTGTATTGTTGTCCTGAAGTATAATTATTTGCTGGTCCATTGCCACGATAAAAATTGTTGCGATTGTTAGGTCTCCAGCCCCCACGAAAACGCCCCCGTCTGCCAGATTGATGCTGGACAAAGAACGCAGCTGGTTGCTGTGTTGGAGTCGGTAACAGAGGGGCTGTTACAGATGGCTGAAGGGAGGCTTTGTGCAGGAACTCATGTGTAAGAAGGTTGCTATGGAGATCAGTATAGGTGATGGGGGCATCCTTTGTGGACAAGCTGGTGACAAGATCCTTAAACTCACTGCGCAATCCACGAAAAACATACAAATTAAATTCTGCCAGGGAGATTGGTCTACCAGCGGCAGCCAATTCATCAAACAAAGCCTTAGCCTTTTGCAGGTAAATGCTGGCAGAATCATCATTCTGTCTTAGGTCCTGGAATGAGCCGTGGAGCTGCATAATTCTGGAATTTGAGGGAGAGGCCAAAGCTGTTTCTAACGTTGTCCAGATTGCATGTGAAGTGTTGCAATCTACAACCAAGTGCAGAACTTCCACCGAGAGAGAAGAGAGGAGGGCACTCATGATGAGGTGATCTTGCTGCTTCCATGATAAATATGCCGGGTTGACAGAGAGGATAGATGGCTCAGCCGATGCCAAATGTGAAGGAGGACATGGTGATGTGCCATCAACGAATGAATAAACACCTTGCCCCAAGAGAAAAGGTTTCATCTGCATCCTCCAATACAGGAAATTATGGTTGGAGAGTTTTAAAGAAACTACCTGATGTGTGTTAGGAAGAGAGACAATGGAGGCAGTAGGCGATGCCCCATACATGACTGATTGTTCTACCGAGGAGAAGGAAGATTGAAGGGCTGATGCAGCGCCAGCAGATTGTTGATTATCCATGTTGCTAGAGAAATGAAGTTTCAGTTTCTACTTCGTGATAGGTGACAGAGAAAAGAGATGAGTAAACTCTGCTAAGGAGAAGCTGCTGCTTTGTGAATTAAATTGAGGAAGAACCGGCTGCTAAGAAGGAAGGATGGCTGCTGGTTGCCAAATAGCTACGCAGGAGAATTAGGCTGCTGAACAATAACCTGCTCTGATACCAAATTAGAATTAGTTGAGAGATAGTTTTGTGTATAATTCGTTGGATGCATAATAGTGGCAGCCATCCTTTATATTTATACTTGTAGGGTTGTGTACAATATAATGGTGGGATGTATTACATACTATAACTATTACTATGTAGAAGTGTTTACATTGAATTCAAACTCTTTCCTTAATAGTGCTCAACCAATGAGGCTGTCTTATGAACAAATGAAATTCAGCAAAAACCAAAGTAACAAAATGGTTGTCCGAAGACTCAAATGTTTATTTTACATCACATAGACACTTATTAGTGCATACAATTTATACTAGAACAATTCAAGGTTGAATAGAAAGGGTTGGAGCAACAGGCGCCAAAGCTGCAATAGCAGCACATTGGTTCCAAATTTGGTCACCCTTAGCTACAACAGAAGTTACTTTATCCTTTGGCACTTTTGAAACGAATAGTTTTATGAAATCATCATGGCAAGCTTTCCCAGTTGTTATATGACTTTATTAAATGCTTCCGAGATCGAGGATGTTGCGTACAAAACAGGAACATATGCTTTAGCACGCCCATATGGAGCACTGAGGAATCGCTCTTTGCATATGGTTAACAGATCTATCTCTAACTTGTTATTTGTATCAACTCCTTGTGACTGGTTGCTTCATTATGGAGTTCATTGTAGCACACCATCTTCTGCTAGTAAACTGTCATTACATGGCGTGAGTTCGATTGGAAGCTAAAATCCTCTTAAACTTTTGCTTGTTAAGGTTTCGTTATTATGTTGTTGGGCCAGACAGCATTTGGAGGCTGGAACTCTTTCTGTCATGCCGTGGAAGCTTTTTATGTTGCTGATTTGAAATTGTTTGTTTTCTAAATAAAACAAATCATATGACATCTCTGTTATTACATAGGTAAGAACAAAACCTAATAAAACTTGTTTTTATCTTTCTGTTATTGCAGACTAGCTTTCTCGGCACGTTTTTTTTTTATTCTATTATGTTATGTTAGTTTTTTAAAATTTACGAAGGAATGTTTTGAGTCATTCTATAAAAATAAATAACTCTCAGTATTTATAAAATTAACACGTTTTGTTTTTTAAATATGAATGATTGAATATGAAGTTTGATTGTATTACTATGTTTGGTTATTGAAGTGTCTAAAATAATTGAAGGTATCGTATGGGGTTTCTCAATTGGTTCTGAATTCTTTTAGGTTTTTTGCTTCTAATTTAAACACACACACATTTATATCAAATCCAATACGTGCTCAACCAATGAGGATGTCTTATGAAAAAATGAAATTCAGTAAAAACCAAAGTAACAAAATGGTTGTCCGAAGACTCAAATGTTTATTTTACATCACATAGACACTTATTAGTGCATACAATTTATGGTTGTCCAATTTATATAATTTATATCAAATTCAATCCGTGCTCAACCAATGAGGCTGTCTTATGAACAAATGAAATTCAGCAAAAACCAAAGTAACAAAATGGTTGTCCGAAGACTCAAATGTTTATTTTACATCACATAGACACTTATTAGTGCATACAATTTATACTAGAACAATTCAAGGTTGAATAGAAAGGGTTGGAGCAACAGGCGCCAAAGCTGCAATAGCAGCACATTGGTTCCAAATTTGGTCACCCTTAGCTACAACAGAAGTTACTTTATCCTTTGGCACTTTTGAAACGAATAGTTTTATGAAATCATCATGGCAAGCTTTCCCAGTTGTTATATGCTTTTGGCAACAGTATTCTGATGGAGTATTGTTGTTGTATATACTATTAGAGATTTCTATTGCACAACGTTTTGTCACCTTTGTGCGGCACTCTTCCAAATGTTGAGAAAGCTCTGGATTTTCTTCATAAGTACGGATTGCAAACCCCGGTGTAACGATAAGCATACCGATAAACAAAAATAGTCCCAAGGAGGTGTTTTTGCCTAAGCTTCCCATTTTTTTTCTTTTTTACAGCAATGTATTCTCTTACTTGGATAAAAAGTTGTTGGATGCAAATAAAATAATACCATCCAAGTCCAATTTATAGGTAAGAAAAAGCTTCAAAGCATTTTGTTGATTTGATGTAGCATTGATTAACATTTGCACGTTAAGAGCTGATGAAATCCGTTTTAGGAAGTTAGTTCGAGTAAAAAAGGAGTGTCCAGGTGGTTTTGATAGCAACGTATTCAAGCGTAATTAAGAAATTATGAGTTACATTTATGAAAAGACCAATTCTAAGAAAAAGATCAATAAATTTAGAAAATTGCTCAATGAAGTCACTGTTTTAGTATAAAAGCATAATCCAATTAAATGGTTTGCAAATATAGATGACATACAAACTCTAGTTACGCTAATATTATTATGTAACTCTTATTCTTTAATGTGAACTTAACCTATGCATTTATATTACCCTAATTGTAACTCGTACTAGTAATAAAATTCTACAGCGCAATACAGGAGATTGTGAACAAGTTTTGTAGTTCTCAACTGATCTCGTGTAGCACAATGCAAGGATGATAATGTGATGGGAAGAGAATTTATCGGGGAATAACGAAAGAAGAAAAATGTTTGAAATTGATATGAGATCCACATTCACTCAGAAGACTTTATGAAATTTGTTTCGATCATATAATTTTTAAATGTTATTGAGTGGGAGGATGCAAATTTTTAAGATGATTTATTTTTTTAATCTCGTGAATGTTACAAATAAATTCTTCTGAGAATATCCATTTCTTCGGACCACCGAGCTACCTAGTATTATACACAAAGAATATTTGTATTTTCAAAAAGAAAAACTCTTAAATAGTTAATGTGGATGTAATTCTAACAAGAGTTGCAATAAATCTTGTACATTTATAAAATTGTTGAAAGGTTGTCAGGACAATATGTATGTATGCAGTTCTTAATTCTTAAATGCCCGTCATTGAAATTAAGTAAAACCACACCAGAAAGTACATGATGCTACAATATCCATCACCATTTGACTGGTACGCTATAGCTAAGGTTCTTCAGTAGCTCTGTGGATTTATTTAACTTTGATGGAAGTACCATGTCGCAGGTGGTGTGTAGGGAAAATACGAAAACTAGCGGCTGGTGGGGTGGTCGTTTGGCAGCGCTAACAGATTCCTGTTCCTCGAAAGAGTTGTGCGAGTTTAGACATCATTAAGAGAATATGACTTTATTAAATGCTTCCGAGATCGAGGATGTTGCGTACAAAACAGGAACATATGCTTTAGCACGCCCATATGGAGCACTGAGGAATCGCTCTTTGCATATGGTTAACAGATCTATCTCTAACTTGTTATTTGTATCAACTCCTTGTGACTGGTTGCTTCATTATGGAGTTCATTGTAGCACACCATCTTCTGCTAGTAAACTGTCATTACATGGCGTGAGTTCGATTGGAAGCTAAAATCCTCTTAAACTTTTGCTTGTTAAGGTTTCGTTATTATGTTGTTGGGCCAGACAGCATTTGGAGGCTGGAACTCTTTCTGTCATGCCGTGGAAGCTTTTTATGTTGCTGATTTGAAATTGTTTGTTTTCTAAATAAAACAAATCATATGACATCTCTGTTATTACATAGGTAAGAACAAAACCTAATAAAACTTGTTTTTATCTTTCTGTTATTGCAGACTAGCTTTCTCGGCACGTTTTTTTTTTTATTCTATTATGTTATGTTAGTTTTTTAAAATTTACGAAGAAATGTTTTGAGTCATTCTATAAAAATAAATAACTCTCAGTATTTATAAAATTAACACGTTTTGTTTTTTAAATATGAATGATTGAATATGAAGTTTGATTGTATTACTATGTTTGGTTATTGAAGTGTCTAAAATAATTGAAGGTATCGTATGGGGTTTCTCAATTGGTTCTGAATTCTTTTAGGTTTTTTGCTTCTAATTTAAACACACACACATTTATATCAAATCCAATACGTGCTCAACCAATGAGGATGTCTTATGAAAAAATGAAATTCAGTAAAAACCAAAGTAACAAAATGGTTGTCCGAAGACTCAAATGTTTATTTTACATCACATAGACACTTATTAGTGCATACAATTTATGGTTGTCCAATTTATATAATTTATATCAAATTCAATCCGTGCTCAACCAATGAGGCTGTCTTATGAACAAATGAAATTCAGTAAAAACCAAAGTAACAAAATGGTTGTCCGAAGACTCAAATGTTTATTTTACATCACATAGACACTTATTAGTGCATACAATTTATACTAGAACAATTCAAGGTTGAATAGAAAGGGTTGGAGCAACAGGCGCCAAAGCTGCAATAGCAGCACATTGGTTCCAAATTTGGTCACCCTTAGCTACAACAGAAGTTACTTTATCCTTTGGCACTTTTGAAACGAATAGTTTTATTGAGTGGGAGGATGCAAATTTTTAAGATGATTAGTTTTTTCAACCACAAGATCACTTTATGAAATCAGTGATGCAACCAAAGTCATCCCACCATTGACGGAACCTGTTTGGTAGTTTTGTAGTATTGATCGAGGTAGGAAAATAAAATAACCAGGAATGGCTTCCTTTGGATTTCTGAATAAAAAAGGCATGAAACTATAATTGTTGGTAGTCCCATTAGGAATAAGTTTTAAAAAAGTATTGATAATTTTTTCGCTTTCACAAGATTCAGAGGTAGAGAAAATTGAAATAGAGGTCGTTCTACGAAAAAATGCAAATTTTTTGTAGAACGACCTCTATTTCAACTTCCTCTACCTCTGAATCTTGTGAAAGCAAAATAATTATCAATAATGAAGGAATTACAATTGAAGATTTTACAAAAAGCATTGATGATCAGAAAATCTCAAAAGTTTTAAAAACATAAATTTATCAAAATTTCAAATTTGATCTTTTCAAAACAGATTTCAAAATCAAAATTGAAGAAAGAGATATCCAGCTTATAAAACCTTTTGAAACTATCCAACTCCTTTCTAAAAAATCCCTACAAAAACATCAAGACTGCAACTATAAATACACCCATATTGACCTAGTACAAGTTAGGATCAAACCCCTTACCAAAGAAGGTCTTAATACCTTCATCCTAGCAGTACTTAGAGATGCTACATTCCAAAACTTCCAAGACTCTTTAAGTTTCATCAAATCTAGCCTACAGTGAGCTAGTTTCCTTTGATTATTACCTAACCTTACTATATTCCTTAAAGACCAACATATTTTACAAAGCATGATTCTACAGATAAAAACCCATAATTATAATATGTTTAAAGGATCAATCCTAGTGGCTTTAATCTTCAAAATCCATTATAAAGTCATGTTCTCAGCCTTTACCAGCATGCCAGCAAACACAAGTTCCAATCACAAAGAGGTGAAGCCTTATTACTCCAAACTAACCTTTCCAAATCAAACACAGTAGTTCCTAGAGCCATCAAATGGAAAGATGTAACCCTTCCAGAAGATTGCATCGTTGAAAGTGCAACACAACCAGAACTATGACAACTACTAAACCAAATGTTTAAATTAAAGAAATAACCCAATATACAGATGGAAAAGTCAAATTATCTTTCAGTCGACATTCAACTAGTTTCTGGTTTTCGGATGTATCTTCGTCATCTAGCACGTTAGATTTATGAAAAATCTCCAATATCCTTTCTATCATAAACATACCATACCAAATGTAACGATCCTTAGGATGGATCTGGATTTGCCAAAAACCTGATTGCATATCAAACTTTGAAAATATAAAAGCAAAATGCAATTTTTGTAATATATCTTTTTTATTTGGAATTGAATATCTGATCCATTTCAGGGCCTTATTGTGTGGTTTATAATTGATCACAAGCCTAGGTGTGCCTCTTTCTATTTTAGAGTTTTTTGTTAACATAGAATGCAGCACACAACCAAGGTGATCTAAACTTCTGGATGAGACCTTTTGACTCGAGATCTTGGATTTTAAGTGTACAATGCTATTCTAATTCAACATTTATTTGGATTGGTCTCGTCTTTGTAGGTATTTGTTTCTCAAAAAAGTTATCTTCATATGGAAGATCAACAACATGTTTTCTTTTTCAAAATGCATTTGGCAAATCAGAACAAATTTCATGGTCAATTTTCTTTTGGAAATCTGAAATTCTTTTTTATAAAACATAATTTTTTAATTGATGCTCAATTCTTTATAAAGAAACATCTTTTTTTAAATCATGTAAATGAAATTGTTTTCTATGATTCAAAGCATTGATCTGGTATTTATGTATAGAATATGCTTTGATTAAATTCAAATTTCTAGTTTTTGATTTTTCTGAAAAAGGGAAAACAAGTCGTACACCATTAACTTTTAAAATTATGCAATCATGTTTGGTCTTATTATGGAATGTGATGTAATATAGGAAATATTATATTTTCTTGTTTATATTTATCCTACGCAGTACGCTACACAGTAACTATTGTATGTTGCCCTAGTTATATATATAGAAGAGATGGCTACAGATTATATATGCCCTTCAATCAATTACAACTAATGCTTCAACTTGGTATCAGAGCCGAAAACATCTAAACAGATTCTTTTCTTCCTAATCGGCACAACCTTCTCTTGTCTACAAAATAATTGTTGCAGGACGTTTATTCAACCTTCTCTTGTCTGCAAAATCATTGTATTGATCGGCACTTATTTAACCTTCTCTTCCAGCAGTTTCTATCCGACTTCTCCAGCCTCTCTCATGGATTCCTCTGCTGCTACTGCAGTTGGCATCAATGTCAGTATGCCTGCTACTGCTACCTGATCCTCCCTTGTAGCTCCTACACCCTTATCTATCTCCTTAGCTCCTGTAGCACTACTAGCCATCATTCCTCTTTCAAACACACAACATGTCATCAATCTCAAACTTACCAACACAAATTATCTATTTTAGCGTATGCAGATGAAGCCATATTTGATCGGTCAAGGTGTGTTTTCCTTTGTCGATGGCTTAACAATGTGTCCCTCTCCGCACAGTGATGTTTCTGCCACTTCCTCTGCCTTCAGTTCTGGTTTTTTTCCCTGACTTCTTGACATGGAAACAACAAGATCAACCCATCCTTAATGTACTCCTCTCCTCTCTATCCACAGACGTTCTTCACCTTGTAGTGGATTGTCCAACATCTGCAAGTGTATGGAGCACGCTAGAACGTGCTCTTGCGTCTCCATCCAACTCTAGAATCATGCAATTGCATGGCTGCCTTCAAGACCTTTGTCAAGGTGCTGATACCGTTACCGCCTATCTATAAAAGGCTAAAGGATTATTTGATGAGCTAGCTGTCACAAGACGTCCCATCTCCCTCACCGACTTCAACCTATATGTGTTTAGGGGTCTTCGCAATGAATTTCATGACTTGGTTACTAGTCTATCTACAAAATCTGATCCTCTACCATATTCTGAGTTGCATAGCCATTTATCTACTCATGAGTTTTTACATAGGAGCTCCCTTCATCCTCTTCCTATGGCTGCACCGTTACTACCAACACCTGTGTAGTTCCCCTCTGCGTTCACTGCTCAGTGTTCTTTTTCTGGTTTTAATGGCAGCAGTTCATCCTTTCAACGGGGCAGAGGTAGACGCAATGGGTGGAGGAATATACGCTCTCCCATTTAGTATGGTGCTCCATCTTTCAGAGGTCACAACATCAACTTCCAGCAGCAACAACATGGGCATTGGTAGCAGAATCGTCCAAATTGGCAGCAAAGCAGAACCAGTAATCCTGGTCAGTGGCAGTGACAGATTAAGTGCCAACTTTGCAATATATTTGGGCACTCCGCACAGCAATGCTTCCAGCTTGTGCAACATGGTAATCACGCCTCTGCCAACTTATCTTTCAGTGACGTGTCCATAGAAAATTCTGCCACTTGGTTTCCTGACATTGGCGCCAATCAACATGTTACTCCAGGTATTACTAGTATGACACACCAGAACCTTATCTTGGTAATGATCAATTGCATGTTGGTGATGGTAAGGGACTTGTCATATCTAATATAGCCTATAATATTTTACGCACTCTTAAACGATTTTTTACGTTGTCTAATGTCTTGCATGTTCCAAAAATTAAAAAAAAAACTCTTATCTGTTCAACAATTCTGCCGTGAAAACTGTGTCTTCTTCGAATTTCACTCTTCTGTTTTTTATGTTAAGGATCTCATCACCAAGGAGGTTCTGCTTTCCGGTCAGAGTAAGGATGGCCTTTATGTCCTTTCAGAAAATTCTGCCACATCTATACCCCAAGTTTTTTTGTCTGCTAGTTTATCCACCTCTGCTGATATTTGGCATCGTCGACTTGGTCACCCAAGCTCCCGGGTTTTGAGTTTCTTAGCATCAAATAAAAAGGTCACTTGTACGTCTCATCCTTTAAATTTTCAGTGTCCAGCATGTCCGTTAGGAAAATCATCACGTCTGTCATTAGGACCTACAGGTCACAAAACATCTGCTCCTCTTGAACTCGTTTTTAGTGATGTTTGGGGCCTTGCTCCTATTTTATCTTCTGATGGTTTCCGCTATTTTGTGATTTTTGTTGATGCGCACATAAAATTTATTTGGTTTTATCCTCTTAGTGCCAAATCTGATGTATTTAATGTGTTTCATCAATTTCAAGTTCTGGTTGAACGACAATTCTCTTACAAAATCAAATCAGTACAAACTGATTGGGGTGGTGAATATCGTAAATTAAATTCTTTCTTCAAAACTATTGGTATTCACCATCGCATCATATGTCCACATACACATGAGCAAAATGGTACTGTTGAGCGTCGTCACCGTCATATTGTCGAAACTGGTCTTACTCTACTTGGTCACTGTAAAGCACCTCTAAAATTTTAGAATTATGCATTTGAGACCTCTGTTTATCTTATTAATCGTATGCCGACATTGGTCTTACAAAACAAATCTCCATTTGAAACTCTGTTTCATCAACCACCTGACTATGGTTTCCTGCGTACTTTTAGATGTCTCTGCTTTTCGTTTCTCCGACCATATAATGCTCATAAGTTAGACTATCGCTCTACTCTTTGTGTGTTTCTAGGATATAGTTCATGTCATCTAGGTTACCGTTGTCTTGATTTGTCTTCTGATCGTATTTACATCTCCCGTCATGTCCGTTTCCATGAAAATTCCTTTCCATTTATTGAGTCTACTCATGTTCCTGCTATAACCAATTCTAACCCCGAGCCGACCCCTATCTCCTACCTTCCTACCTTAACATCTTTCCCATCATCCAACCCACCACAAACACCAATCCTTTCCCCACACACCTCGGTCCCCTTACCACCATCTGCAACCATGTCTCTTGATCATTTTGCAGGTTCAGGTTCTGCTGCTGCGGACATCACAGCTACTGGATCTCCTCCTTCTGCTACGCCACTGGCATCTCCCTCACAGGTTCCTGCCTCTTCTTCCCAGGTCCCTGCAGAGTCACCACCGGGCCTAGATCTCTATATTGATCTTTCCAGCTACTCCATTCCACAACAGTCACCGCCCATCAGGTCTCTTGACTCTCCTGCTGCAGTTGCTTCTCGACAGCATGCCATGGTGTTGCGTCCTCGCTTGCACAAGTTTGTCAACGTGAGCTCAGTTTTTGCACCTTCCCTGCCTCCCAACTCACGGGTAATTTGTTCCTCTGCTCATGAACCTGTGTCTTTCAAAGAAGTTGACCATTTTCTGTTTTGGCATTCTGCTATGGAACCAGAGATTACTGCTTTACATGCCAATGGCACTTGGTCCTTGGTTCCACATGAACCTTTTATGAATGTTGTTGGTTGTCGATGGGTTTACAAAATTAAGCGTCGAGCTGATGGCACTGTTGAACGTTACAAAGCACGCTTAGTTGCACGAGGCTTCTCTCAACAAGAAGGTATCGACTACTCAGAAACCTTCAGCCCAATTGTCAAACCGACCACTGTATGCCTAGTCCTGGCCATTGCCGTCTCTAATTGTTGGCAGATTCGCCAACTTGATGTTCATAATGCATTTCTCAATGGTTCACTACAGGAGGTTGTCTATATGCAGCAACTCACGGGATTTGTCGACCCTGCTCTGCCAACTCATGTGTGTCGCCTTCACAAGTCTCTGTATGGTTTAAAACAAGCCCCGCGGGCTTGGTACAAACGACTGAGTGACTTTCTTCTATCAGTTTGCTTCCGCGCTTCAAAGGTTGATACTTCCTTATTTATTCTGAAAGTGAATCATGATATCTGTTATTTGCTTGTCTATGTGGATGACATTCTGCTCACTAGTAGTAACTCCAGCTTGCTTCAAAGCCTTATTACCCTACTCAGTTCAGAATTCAAACTCTGAGATTTGGGTTCTGCTCACTATTTCTTAGGAATTGAGATTACTCCCACTAACATGGGTCTCATGCTTACTCAACACAAATATGCTCTTGACATTCTGAGTCGTGTTGGTATGTCCACCTGTAAGCTTATTGATACACCAGTTTCTGCCTCCAAGAATGGACTCCTGCCTAGTGAGCCATTCTCGGACTCCACTCGTTTTTGACAAATTATTGGTGCCCTTCAATATCTCACATTTACCAGACCTGACATATGTTATGCTGTCAATAAGGTATGTCAGTTTATGCATGCCCCTACTAAGAGTCACTAGGCGGCTGTCAAACGTATACTACGATATGTAAAGGGTACGTCCTCCTTTGATCTTCATCTTACTCGTGGTCCCTCATTATCCCTTCATGGTTTTACTGATGCTGATTGGGTGGGCAGCATCGATGATTGGAAGTCTACGGGTGGTTACATTGTTTTTTATAGCACTACTCTAATTTCATGGAAATCTGGCAATCAACGCACTGTTGCTCGCTCTTCCATAGAAGCAGAATAGAAGGCATTAGCTGATGGTACTGCTGAGGTTCTTTGGCTTTGTTATCTTCTAACAGATTTGTGTTTTTCTCCCAGTTCTGCTACCACCATTTGGTGTGACAATTTGGGTGCTACATATTTGTCTGTTAATCCTGTTTTCCATGCACGTACAAAACATGTTGAGGTTGATTATCACTTTGTTCGTGATCGAGTGGCTAAAAAGGAGATACAGATTCGCTTCATACCTTTCAAAGACCAATTAGCTGATGTTCTTACTAAACCGCTTCCTCACTCTGCTTTTGCTTCCTTACTGTCCAAGCTTCATGTGGTTTCCCCACCTTCAGCTTGAGGGGGTGTATTATGGAATGTGATGTAATATAGGAAATATTATATTTTCTTGTATATATTTATCCTACGCAGTACGCTACACAGTAACTATTGTATGTTGCCCTAGTTATATATATAAAAGAGATGGCTACAGATTATGTATGCCCTTCAATCAATTGCAGCTTATGCTTCAACTGGTCTTGTAGGGAGTAATTAAGTCGATGAAAGGAGTTTCAAGAATAATGGTATGATTTATATCATTTGTAACAACAAAGAAATTTTTAAGATAAAAACCATTATTAAGAATGGATGCTTGTGTTTTTCCTAAAAGATGGAGCTTGGAATTGTTTGCTGTAGAAAGTCTTTTAGAAGTAGTTTGGAGAAATATTTTAGGCAACACTCCTTCTTTGATACAATTCAAATAAGCACCTGTATCAAACAAGGTAATAATTTATAGTTTGTAATCTTCAGAGAAAACTAGAGTAATTTTTATCAAATACTTTTTTGTGTAATTTGTGTTAAAACATTTAAAAAAATCTTCAGAATTATGTTCAATGTTTGATAATGTATGATCCAATGCGTGGGTTTCAAGGGTTTATCATCAGATTCTGGTTCAGAATCTGACTAACTTTCAATCTTAGACATGAGGTGTTGTAATATGGTTGAGTCTTTCTGTTGGGCTTGTCTAAAGGTTTGTAGTTCAGTCTTGAGAATCTTTATTTTTTATTGTAATTATGGGATTGTGGCTATGGGTTTGGACTTCTTTTTCTTGTTGAGGATTTTTGTAAGGCCATATGTATTGGTACTGGTTGTAGGTAAAATAGAATGATTTTGAGTAGGGTGAGGTATCTTAGGTTTGTAGAAATTATTCAATAGTTTATCTAAATAGGATTTTTGTAGTTGGGGATCGTCCAATCTTTTGATGGCTTCAAGGGTGAATTCTTGGTCTTTGGTTAAGACATTGAGTTGTTTTGAGTAGGATGAGGTCTCGGAATCGGAACTAGCAGTTGCCAATTCATCAACTTGGAAAGTTTCTTCAGAAGTATCTTAAGGGTTTGACTCAGTATCGGAAGATTTAATGAAGAGGTTTTGGATTTGGTTGATTTTTTCTTCATCTACTTGGAGCTCATATAGTTTTGTGTTTATTTTGTAGAATCGGGAAGTATAACCTTTCTGGCCACATTTGTAACAAGTAACGTGTTTTAAGTCAAGCTTGGGTTTGGGCTTGGATTGTGAAGGTTTGTAGGTTTTTAAAAGTTTTATTTGGAATTTTTTTTTGTAGTAAGGTTGTTTTGGTTTGGAGTAGAAATATTTTCTGTGGGTTGATCTCTTATAATATGGTTTATTGGGCTTTGGATGTGGTGTAGACTTGGAGCAGTTTCCACTGCAATCAGGTTTTTGTGTAGACAGGTCAACTGATCCCAAAAGCTTTCTAATTCTTGTCTGGTTCGCTTCATTTCCCACTTTAAGTGTTTTTGGAGTTTGAGGTCTTGGCAGATCTTAAGACTTTTCTTTTGGGTAAAGCTGACTAACTCATCATATGTTGATCGGTTATAAGGGATTATTTTGGATGCAAAGGAATCTTTGATCTTGTTTTGAACTTTTTCTCCTAAAAGGATAGGCAAACCTACAAGGAATTTTTCTTTCCAAAAGGGTTGGTTTGAGTCTTCACGGAGCATAACTCGGGTGAGGAAGGTGTTTTTATACCATTAAAAATCACTAAGCTTCTTGCATCTAAGATTCGAAAGGAGTTTAGCATTTTTGTCTTTTAGATGAGAAGGATCTCCTACAAAATATAAGGAGATGGTTAAGATGAGAGTTAAGACAATATCTTGAATGGTATTTCTAGAGGAGTCAAGGATAGGTGTATGTTCTTCAGTCATTTGGAAGGAATTTAAGATTTGAAGATGTTCAGCTTTAGTGAGATGATAATCCCACCATTTTTTTAATTGGCTAGAGAAACCAATTATAAGAAGTTCGGCTATAGCTTTATTTGGAGTACCAGTCTGGGTTTTGTATGTATTGGCTGCCATGGTCATTTGTTATAAGGTGTTTAGGTTGTAGTATTCTAACATTCCATTTAGGTTCCATTCATAAAGAGATGAGGCATTGTATTTGTGTTGGTTGATAATTTTAGGTTTATTTTGGATGGACATGTCTGGGGTAGTAAGGGATTTAGGGCTTCTCCAGAGGAGTTTACTAATATCAGGATTTTCTTTTTGGAAAATATCATCATCTGAAGTTTGAACTTGATATGTTTGGAATGTTGTTTACTTGATTTGTGAAGGTTAAAGGATTGACTCTAACTTGGAAGGTGTCAGGTACTATTAGGGTTGAGGTCTCAATTTGGTAAATGTGGTCTTTTATGGCTTTGAAAAATTCACTTTTGCTTTAGAGTTGTGTTTGGCTTGTTTTAGTGCCTTAATACGGTTTGAAAACTAGGTTTTTTAGTCTAAGGTCTGTAGATTTTGTAGTTTTAACAGCGTTGGCAATTGTCTTTTGGATCTTTTTTTTTTTTTTTCTTGGTTAGCTATTTGCTATGGTATTGAGGTTGGTATTGATGAAGTTGTTTTGCTGGATAATATGTTTGGTGTTTATGCTAACATCTTCAATGAGAATTTTGTAAGGAGTAGCTTCAACTATTTTGTCTTTATGAGAGATTTTGAGGCTCTTCAATTTATTTAGCATTGATGAAAGTACCATATCGCAGGTGGTCTGTATGGGAAATGTGAAGTGGTTATTTGACAATGTTAACTAATGCTTGTTCATCAAAAGAGTTGTGCTAGTTTAGACATTAAGAGAATTTAACTTTATTAAATGCTTTTAAAATTGAGGATGTTGCGTGTAGACTAGGAACAAATGCTTTAGCACGCCCCTGTGGAAGACCAAGAAATTGCTCTTTACATATGGTTAATAGATCTACCTCTAACTTGTTATTTGTATCCATTTCTTCTAACCGGTTATTTTATTATGGAGTTCTTTGTAGCACACCATCTTCTGCTGGTAAAGTGTCATTACGTGGTGGGAGTTCAATTGGAAGCTAAAATCCTCTTAACATTTGCTTGTTAAGGTTTCATGGACAACATTTGGAAGCTGAACTTCTTTGTATTATGTTACGAGAGCTATTTTATCTTATTGATTTGAAATTGATGAGAATTGCATGGACTAAATAATCAATAAAATGGAGTGGCTTGGGGATACTCTCATTTATTGATATTTCACTCGATCTAGAGTGGCTAGGATGTGAATCTCATATTAATTCGGTGCTTCAACGTTAACCTTCTTTTTAATTCACTCATTGTACACATCTTGTTACCTCAGCATGCATGCAATTTATGTCACCATGAGCTTTGCCACTTCTGCTCTGTGATGGCTTGCATGTGCTATTTCGTATGTTTCATCATATTTGTTCCTTTGCGGATATGACAAGGCACCGGAGCTTGTCTTGGTCTTGAAATAGTGAAAGTTACGAAATACATTCTTGTTCTCAAGCACTTGTAATTGTCAGCGTATTTAGTAGAGATTGTGTGATGAATACATTGATGGATAAATGAACGAAGTGATAAATGTTCTTCTTCACTTCAATAACCCATTTATTTTCCGATCTCCCAAGTCTCAAATTGTATCGTTGACATGGCGAAGCATCCAAGATGGCATGGTGCTAGGTGGAGTTTGAACCTCAACATTCTCATTTCCGTTGAGGAATCCTATAATCTGGAAACTGTCACTGCATCATTTACAACAAATGAGTATTTTAAATCAACTAGCAAAGGATGGAATTATAAGCCTCCTTAAATTAAGCACACATCTTTCTTTCTTTTTTTCTCTCCACCATAGAAATAATGTTTCTCAAGAGCAAGAAGGGAGAGAACACATACCCTATAGTTAAAGGAGGATGTGGTGGCATTGGTGGCTGCAGCGGAGGTTGTACTACTGGTGGCATAAAAGAGGATGAGTTTTGGCCAAGGTTTCGCTGCTCCCATTGAGCTTGCTCAGTCAGTGACTTCTCATTTTCCTTTACCTTTTTGGTTGTCATGAAATTCACCATTATAAGTTGGTCGATGCAAGGTTAAGTGCGAAGCACCATGTCTGACAATAATAGTTAAGGGACTTAATTTTACCTGTTCTGCCAGTATGTTGTTCTGCTCCTGCAATTCCTTTTCCTGTGAGCAGCTTGTGTCAGATGACAACGAAGATGAATTTATCACAATTCACATCCCACCCACAACTGACTGTACGTTTTTTTAGTGTATATGTGCATATCCTTCTAGAGTACTTTTGAAGACAAATATTTAACCGGATGTAGAAGTATTGATTGAAAAACAGAAGGAAATGCAAAATGCACCTTCGGGAGATGTCAAGAAGACTCTGTGATTGTTCAAAAACATCATACAAATGTTTTCAAAATACTGCCTAACTGACATTAGAGAGGGCGTTTCAAGATCAACATCCAAAGGCATTCTAGAATTTGTCAGGATTTGAATCAAATCCTTCATGTTGTAAGTGACAAATCTAATCACTGAACTGACGACACCTCGGGTAGAAAGGTGATTCTTCATATATAAACCAAGTCCAAAATCCTAGCTATTTTGTCATAGAAATTAGAGCCAAGAATCCAGGGCACTTAAGCTAGTGTTTTAGTAGAGCAGGCTAGCGCTATATTAGTGACTTCGTACTGCTACGTAAACATAAAAAAATATAGCGTGCAGAAGTGCAAGAATCTTACTTTTTTCCGCAGCTCATTAAGGGATTCATGGATGAGTTGGTTCTGCAAATTTGAGATTAACTTACACAATGAGCAAGCATTACAACATGTATATCCAAACAAACACATTGAAAACATGCTAACTTCACCTTTCTTGATCGTATGCGCTTAAGAGCAGTATCTATTTGTTGCTCCAAATATTGAAGTTCTTTCAGACTTAAAGGATCCAATTCCTGTCCTGTATAGTTCCTATATAATCAAATGTGGAATATGTTATATAATTCTCTTGATTGTTAGAGCGCCAGTGCCAAGTGAGAAACAGTAGTACGAAAAAAAGGGTTTCAAGCATCCTGAATTTTGTTCAGATTTTCTTAAAGAGAAGGGAATCTCAAAACCAGTCAGTCGCAGTAGTTCCCATACCTTCTGAAAAAAACATAAAAAAACTGAACGGGTGTTTCTGTATAGTTGACACAGAGACTACGACTTCAGCAGACTGCACGGATAAAAGTCATGTACTGGAAAACTCAAAAGAAGTCTAGCAGTACCTTAGGTTTCTTTGCAAGATTTCAACCCTAGCCATGAGCTTGGGGTGCTCCAGAGACCAGCTTTCCTAAACAGGATTCACAAAAATATTAAGAAATTGTGACACATACTAAAGATTTTCAGTTTGAAGACTGAAAAACATGATTAATCACACTCTATAGACTAAAACTAGTAGACCATCTAATATAATACCTGATGTTCAGAACCATTTGGTACAAGCTGTTGCTCTAGATATGAGCATCTCTCGTATCTTTCAAGGATTGATTCCATGCTGCCAAAAAAATTGGAAAATTTCGGAAGAAAGCTCAACAAAGTTCTACGCAGATGAACTATAAGCTTTAACATTAAGAATGCTCAACATTAATTTAATGGAAATTTTCTAGTACACAAACGATTTAGAGATCCAAAGTTATTTTGAGCATTTTATCATGTAGATGTTTTCCTACCCCACCTCAGCCTTGTTATATGCCTCTCCTTGCAGCTTCTGAGTTCAATACCTCTTGCCACTGAAGACATTGGCTCCGATAAGCACTTTACCTACTTAATCATTTGAATTCGGTACGTAAATAAAACCTAAGATATCATCACTTTCTTGTCTAACATTAATATTTGTTTGTCTCAATCCAATCTTTCAGTAATGCTGACTAGTAGAAACTTTCTAATTCCAACAAAGTGTGCTTTCTATTTTCTACTGGATTGATTGAAGGGATCCTGCCTTGTAAACTCTACTGCAATTATTCTTTATACCCATTGTCAAACAATTTGTGTCCAACCAGACTATTAGTTTGGTGGACTCTTTCGCATCATAACTTAACCGAAGGCTTCATGTTATAGTGTTCTTTAGGCGCTGAGTAGCCCAACGCCTGCAGAAGAACACTATAACATGGTGAACTACTCCGGTAGGGACCATATTTGGCGTAACATGGATCAATTCAACCTGGAATCTCAATCTAATAGAGGGAAAAACATCATGCGAAGTACCCTGTCTTCTCCTAATCCTACACGTTCAAATAACAAGTTTTCTACTTGGATTCTCTTTCTATATTGCTTTTCAATCATTGAGAACTGCTTCAACATCAAGTTATAAGGTGAGTGATGGTTTTCAATTTAAAATTTTTATGTTCTTTTGTTTATTTACTCCGTGCGAGACATATTTTCTTATACGAACAGTTATTTGTAATACATATATTTTTTTTTTATGTTATCAAGTGGTTCGATCTCTACGATATTTGCTTGGACATTGTGTCCAAATCGATTCACTACCATATTAAATATAATAGTTAAACTTGAATAAAATACTCAAAGTTTACAGTAAGTGACTTATATATCCCCAGCCTTATATTGCAAATATTTTTTATTTATTTATTGATTCCATGTATACATATATTGTTTAACCTAGACAAAAATCTTAAATTTATACTTATTCGTCACTTCTCAGGCAATATCGAATACTAAATAATTTGCTTGAACAAACTTTCATGGTAACGACCACATTAAAATAATTTCTCAATGTGTAGAGTTGACCCCTTCAAAGTGTTTCACTTAAGAGTTGTATTTTGTTTTGAAAAATATATGTTAAAAAGAGAAATGATATTATTTAGAGCCAGCAAACTTTCTAAGTCGTTGGCTCTTTGTAGCTGTGATTTATTTTTAAGTATTCAAAATCACATAACTTGTATTCTCACAAGCATGCCACTCCTTAAATAAAAGATATCGCATATCTCGCAGGAGTTTATTAAAACACATCTTATTTAAAAACTTAAAATATTAAATGAATTTTTTTTAAAAATAATTTTAATATTAACTATTTGTCGTATTGTTTTAACTTAACACATATTTGAAAATCCTCACATATAATTTTATTATCAATAAAAACTAATTTAGTGGAGGAAATCACTCTTCTTCTCTTCTCCTAACAAAGTATTGTTCATTCTCTTTTTTTATAAAGTACTATTCATTGAAACAGTACTTTTTTTTTTAATTTTTTTAATTTTTTTAATTTTATTATTTAACATTAAATTTATTGTGAATTGAGTTTCATAATTTATTTCAATTTTTTTTCTATGAGGTTATCTTATTTTCATGACCTGAGTCATTGTTTGAATTAGTTAAGAATTAATCTTCATGTTTTATTTTGATTTGCTTTCTATTGGGATATTTTGATTTTATAATCTAGATTTAACAGGTTAACTTAAGTTGATTCAAGTTTTTTTTTATCCTTTTTTAATTGATTTTTCTCAGTTTCATTTTTTTACGATCTCATGATCTAGGTCGCAAGTTTTATATGTTACCATAGGTTGACAAGGATCGATATATATTATTGTCTCAATTTTGTTTTAAAAGAAAAGTTACTTTGAAAATTTTTTAGTCCATCTATATTTTTTTTTCTAGTTGTCCAAGCTGTCTTTGAACTTTCCAAGTTGACTAGGTCATATCGGATTAATTCCTATACGGTTTAGATTTTTTTTCCTTCTTGAAAACATGTTAGCAATGTCTATATTTTTTAAATTTTTTTTTGAAGGATTGATCCGATTCACAACACAGCGTAGATAAATAATCTAGTAGGATGCTAATGCCATTGCAAACTACTCCTGAAGGAAACAACTAAATGAAACTTAGAATTTCAAGTTCAAACTCTATGTAACAAGATATGGAATCAAGAAAATGACAATAAAAAAAAATTATTTTCATGCTATAGATGTTTAGTTAGAAGGAGTGAGGTGAGAATGGGAATAAAAAACAAGAATGAGTATAAACATTAAATAGAAGTTTCCTTGGTGAGAATAAAACAAAAGATATGAATAATTTTTTTTAAATGATATATTATTTTTATTCATCTTGTTCAACTACTTTTATCACTATTATTACCTCAATCACAACTATTGCTTCCATCATCAATAATGTAATGATATATTATTATTATTATTCCACTATCATCATCGCCTTATCACTATCATCGCCACCATCATTAATAGTGTAGTTGTAATGACTTAAGAATTATTATTAGACCACCACCACTCATCTTCTATGTATCATCACTTCTTATGATGGTGCATTAATTTTAAAGAATATATTCCTCCTCCTCCTCCTCCTACAACCATCATCACCATCACAAACACCATCCTGTCCCCTTTCTCCTTTCATAACTACCATGATGATCGAAACAATCACTATCATTATTATTATTATAATTATAATTAAAGAAATTATTTTTCTAATCATTATTTTATTTCATCTTAAAAATAAAATATATATTTTTTATTTTTATTCCATTCTTATTTTAGGTTTCTAATTTTCATTGTGATTCTCCGTTCTCATTCTAGATCTTTCATTCTATATAATCAAATACTAGGAGTTCAGGAATTAGAGTAATACTACTCATTTTGTAGCCTCATACTTGTGATACATCTTAAAGTGAAATTTAGAATTAAAAGGACCACTTACTATAAAGTTCGAGCAATATTGTAAATACCGTTCCTACAATTACTCTAATTTTGCAATTGGTATGAAATTTTTCAATACTGAAACATCGCAGCATTTTATTCCAAGATCCTATGTATAAATATTCTCATCAATCTTCTTGTGTATGTCTTTCAAAGCTCATCATTTATTGTCATCCATACCAAGAAATGCCCCTATTTAGGCCAAAAACCCATGACAAAAAAGGTACCAATCATAGTTATAATAGCTAGTAAATATGCTTCTTTTTTTTCATTGCATCCATGCTCTCTACTCTAGCTTCGTGAACAGTGCTACATGTAGCGAGTACTGTTCAACTCCTCAGTTGAACAGTAATTTCGACTGTTCAACTGCTCGCTACAGTTGGTGGGGGCAGCAGCGGGAAATCAAGTAATTGCAACTGGTCGCGGGAAAGAGGAAAGATGGAGGAAACCAAGCTATTGATTTTAGCTCTCCAATTTATAAAGCTCTCTTCTAAACTCCTAGAAGCCAGCCCTCTCTCTTTTTCACTCCTCAAGAGAACGCAGTTGCTGTAAAAGAGGTAAGCAATTTCTCTCATTGTTTGTTTTCTTTTGTTCCCTCTCCATGATCTCTGCTATATTGGATGCCATAGAAATGCACTTCACTGAAGTGGTTGTCTTTTGTTTCTTCTTTTAGAGTTAATTTAGTGTTAAGAAGGTTGGTTTTTATGTCCCTTAATACATACATACATACATATATATATATATATATATATATTTGTGGAATTATGTTGTTTGAATGAACTAGGATGGTAAAGTAAGTGATTTTAAGTGATGGGTTGGTGCAGATTTTTTAAGTGTCCTAGAGGTATTGAAACATGCTTTTGCAATTTATTTGTTGCAGAATTTGGAGTAGGAAGAGAGGTTCTTTCTTTCATGTAGTAGAGTAAAAATGGCATTTAGATTTGGAGTGGAAAGTTAGCATGGCCTTGCTTCTTCCCCTCACCTGTGCTTGGGTTTAATGTTGCAGAACATGAAAATAAGAACTGCATATGTAATTTCCAGCTGGTGTCCTGCTTTCCCATTCTACTTCATAAATTATTGGATTCTTGCTTTCCATTGATTCAAAAAATAATAACAAAATACTCATGATTCTTTTTTGTGAATAGTATGGATGTGATAATATTTTTTAGAGTCGGTTTAGTTAAAATCTAGCTAAAACAAAAAAGAGCATGGATGTGCAGATGCTATTAAATAATGAGATATTTTAGTATAAAAGGAATATTAAATCAAGTATTATTTTTATCATTTATATAAAAGTAAGGATTTTGGTCATATAATGATATGTAAGAAAATTAAAAATTTGTTGTTTCAACTAAGTAAATCCCAAAAATTAGTGACAGATAAAAAAGAAAGGAATTTATTGTTTAAACTTAGAAAAAAAAAAAAAAAAACCCATTCAACAATGCGGAACAAAATAGTACCAAGATGCCAATACATCTCTTCCGGTATTGGTTGAATAATCCAAAGTGGATCCAAAATTAATTAACTTGAGATGATATTAACTATACTTTGTTCTCTTTTAGATATAGACTAAGAAATGCCAATGAAACTTAACTGATGTAAGATGTTTTTAAGACACATTATTTTTATTTTTTTTCTCTATTTAGTTTAAAATATTAAATATTATGCTTAATAACTTTATTTTTCTTGTTTGTTTAGGATTTTTATTATTTTTTATTATTTTCAGATTTTCTAGTTTGTTTAGGATGATTTTTTAGATTTATTTAAAAAGTTGTAAACCTCTTAGACAGACAGAATACTTAAAAGAATATTCAGAAATAAAATTTTAAATTAGAGTTTTTATGCAGCAACTTTAACAGAATCACATGTTTTGTTTGTACTTCTTTTCTTCTGTTATTTCTGTTTGTGTCAGTTTTTATGAAAGCTTAATGATTTCTAGTGGTTAGTTGTTATGTATTGTTGAATAATTATAAAAATAAAAAAAGGTGGTTGCATAATAAGACTTGCTCGTGTAATAGGAAAGGAGGAGGTTTCTCCTCGAAAAAGAGACAATCATGAAATGATAATAAAAGACATTAAGAGAAAAATTACAAAATTAACTTGTTGATTGGAGATAATAAACATTTAGAGACAAGTTGAAAAATTATCTCATCAATTAGTATAGATAAAGAAGAGAAAAATATAGGATCAAGTAATCACAGATCTATAGCTAGTTTTGAGAATCCATTTCAGACACATGAGCAAAGGAATAAACCTCTTAATCGAGATAAATATGATATTAAAACTTCAATATTTATTGATTCTAGTTATTTTGATAAGGATTGGAATCAACCATCAAATTATGATTTTTATTTTGACGAGGATAGAATAAAATAATGATAGTAAAGGCAATAATGTTATCATTAATGTTCTTATATAATGATCCATTTGATTACAAATTTACTAATAAATCACAAGTAGATTCTTTCAATGGTTATATGCATAAAGCATATGTTGATAAAGAAAACTTGAGATTTATAATTTATTACTCTAAAAGACATTAGAAGAGAAATCATTTCTCAATTGATGTTTTTTATGCAAACTTTAACATGAAAAAACTAGAGTGAATATCTAAAATTGTTATACATCTGAAGCAAAGAATGAAAATAGAGAAATTGATGCAAGAGGTTTTTAAGAAAAAATATTTTTTCTTAATTATTTTTATTTTATCATGTTTAATTTAGGAAATTAAAAGATATGCTTAATAAAACAAATTTCCTATTTTATTTAGCATTTTTATTGATTTTTTTTTTATTTTCAGGGTTTCTAGTTTGTTTAGGTTAGTTTTATAATTTATTTGAGTTATAAATCTCTTAGAAAAATAAACTACTTAAAAAAATATTCATTAATTAAATTTTAAATTAAAATTTTCATATAATGACTGTACAATAAAATTTTATATTGATTCTATGTTATCTTTCGTCTGTTATTACGGCCAATGTCAATAACAATATTAGCAACAGTTTTTCAATGTCTTCTCTGTTTACTCTCCCCGCACGTTATTTGTTTTGCTATTGAATTATACAAAGGTTTGACGAGTGACATTTCTTTTTTAAGTAACTCACATTATTATTATTATTATTATTATTATTATTATTATTATGTGATTTTGTATATGCAGCATCCTGATCTTCAAGCATTGACATCATATGAAACAACATTTTTAGTCTTTAGATGTTTTCTCTATTACTATGATATAATTATGGGACGAGGAAAAAAAAACATTATTTTCTGCCAATGAGAAATTCATTTATCGATAGAAAAATTCGAACAAGAGTCTATCCTCGTTCATAAAGCCTTGCAAAAGAACAAAAACAAGGGTCAAAACTGGTTTTTGAGATTGAGTTTTAATTTGTTTTTTTGTTAAAATTTTAAATTTATTTTTTTAAATTATATTTTTAGTGTTTTTTAAATTCTTTTGATATGCTAATATTAAAATAAATTTTAAAAAATAAAAAATATATTATTTTAATATATTTATAAGAAAAAAACTTTCGAAAACAATCATTATCATATTCTCAATTACAGTTAAGGCTGTGCAAATACAGCTACTGACATAAATAAAAATTTTAAAATTATTTTTATTATTAACATATCAAAATAATTTAAAAATATAAACAAATTAATTTTAAAAAAAATTAAAAATTTACGCCACCTCATTTAAAACATAATACCAAAGAGGGCTACCACCAAATGAAATAAAGCATATAGTACTTATAAAATAAAATATAAATACCAGAGTATGTACGATTTTTTCTACTACCAGCATTTCATAGGAGTTATCTCAGCAAAATAAACGTAAGATCAAACAACAGAGACTTGTATCAGTCTCTTCTGTCCCCGAAAAAAAACCTGAAACTCGAAGTTCCAACTTCTTATCAACGATATATCTATATATATGGGAATGTGATACATAGCTAGAGTCAAAAATGGTAACATTGTACTCAAATGTTTGTCATAAACAAAATGTATTTTTGACCTAGTGGAAAATTAAGATCTACAGATGATGCTTGAGATTAATTACATCTAAAACTCTAATAAAACCTCGCAATCTGGTAGAGTATTCAAAGTCCATGCATGCCCTATATATCTTCTCTTTTTTACAAGGAGGAGAAGGCACTAAATCTGTACACCCTATGGTAGATATAATGGTTGACATTGTTATTACAAAGATCTGAAACCAATCCTGCTACTTTCGTTACCCCTGCTTAAACAAGTTCTTAAATGAAAACAAGCATTCGTTAGCTAGCTAATCTTAATTACTGTCGACACAGATCCCTTATTACCAGAAAATCTGGGCAAAAAACACAATAAGTCTTAGTCAACTTACTGTCCCCAACTATTACCATTGTAATTTGTTGAAGTAATAATAACCCCTAAGGTCTCTAATGGAAGATCTTTGCAGAAATCTTAAATAACCAGCTAGTGTTGCTTTATATCATTGAGGGGGCAAATTCCTAGGTGCACCAACAACAACATATATGTCCTAATATCCTAGGATACTAACCAGACGTTGAAACACAAAGCCCAATGACACAAAGCTCTATGACCTTTGCCTAGACCTGGTTTGCTGAGCTCCACTTATATGATCTTCAGCTTATAATTTGGAAATCCATGTCCTTTCCTACCCCTAAAATACTGCTACTTTTATGGGTGTTTTTGCTATAGTACATTTGAGTAATGACAATTTTACAGGAGTCGAAAACTTTAAAATGTACACAATTGAAACATCTTTTTCTCGTCTCTTTTACTGATTGATTCGGTGTACTAACTCTCTATACAAAGAAAACAAAATTGACCAGCATGACAAAAGCGAGCAAGAGTCGAAAAGTAAAGAAGACCTGTACTGCTGAACGTATATTTATATGCATAAGAACAGATAGAACTACCAAACTCTAGTGTTTTTCTCTCTACAGAGAAATAAATCATAACAGAGCTAGCAGTCAGTGATGACACAAAACGGTCACTCATTATGTGCATCTATAGAAACATCAAGGTTCTATATATTTAACTCAAATAATACTATAGCATCATTTCTTGTTTAAACCTGAGTTGGTACAGAAAAGAAGGCTCAAAGATTGTTGCGAGAAAATGGGCAGTGGTGAGGAATTTCAGTGTAATGCAGACTTTGGACAGCATAAAAAATAACAACAGGCAGAACCCAGATGAGATAGGGAAAAAAATTCACACAACAAGTAGAAACTTTACTACAAAGCAAGAACAACATGCAAGAACAAAAATGAAGATAATTGAAGGAAAATGAAAAACCTTGAGTCAGTGGAGTACTCAAAAAGCTTCCCTCTTGTTGAGAAAACAATCAAAGCCACATCAGCATCACAAAGAACAGAGATCTCATGAGCCTTCTTGAGTAAACCAGTTCTTCTCTTAGAGAACGTCACTTGCCTGTTAATCTTATTCTCGATCCGTTTCAGCTGAACCCTGCCTCTCCCCATTTTTTTTTTCTTGAATTTCTTTCGGAGTTTTATAAGTTAAAAGAAACCAAGAAAAATTCTAAGAAAACCCTAGCTGAGGATTTTATGGTTTCAGCTAATCATTGTGAGAAAAACAAGAAAGCCAACATAAGAAAGAAATAGAGAGTCATTTATAGGAAGGTATTATGGGCAAGTTTCTATTTTTGTGATGATGGTGGAGAGAGGTCTTGTTATTGTTATTCTATGAAGCAAAAGCTTTCCTTGTGTATGAACACTGAATGTTCCTGTGTGTATGTATATATGGGAAAAGAAAAAAAATATAGGAATTTTTTTTTTCTTTTTTTTGTTTACTGTGATTTGGGTCTGGAACTTTGGCAAGGCGGTTTTGCAAAACAGGAGTGGTTTTAGAGTTAAGTGCTTGTCGAGTTGTGATTGGTTGAGAGGGTCTGATGTTGGTTAATGTCTCTTATAGAGCCACAGGTTTATGGGAGAGACAGTCCGTACATAACGTATTTGTTTTGGTGGCATTTGTATTGGTGACGGCGCTTCTTCACCTTCTGTTAGGTCACCCTTGTTATGTCTCTGTCACCATTTATAACGTTCTCTAAGTTTTGGCTGTTGTTATTGTTTTAAGCTGTGATTTTGAGACATTTTGATATTTATTTGTATGCGTTGATATATAGTTTTAGATATTATCTTCGTGTGTTAATATTAAAATTAAATTTTAAAAAATAAAAATAAAATATTATTTTAATATATTTTTAAACGAAAAACACTTTAAAAACATCATATTTACTATAATCTAAAAAATAATCCTTTATCTAGCAAAATCACTTTTTTTTCAAGCCTTCTAAACTAAATCATAATGGGAAATTGAGGGTACAAACATATCTTTACATCATTACTCTCTTATATCTCAATGAAAAAGTAAAAAGTTATCAAATTCCATAACGCTATGAGCACTTAGACATAAGTGTTTGTCAATGTTACTATTATAGCAATCTATTAAAATTCATCTTTTTTTTTCTATAAAGCTTACAATCCATCACTTTGATGTGATTCTTTTTTCATTCACAATATTGGAGATTAGTAAAGTCATTAGAGGATGTTAT
This sequence comes from Populus tomentosa, assembly GCA_018804465.1. Taxonomy (NCBI): domain Eukaryota; kingdom Viridiplantae; phylum Streptophyta; class Magnoliopsida; order Malpighiales; family Salicaceae; genus Populus; species Populus tomentosa. The sequence goes on from CM031975.1 coordinate 9,664,767, forward strand.
TTCTCAGTCTAACTTGATTTTAAATCCTTCAATTAAGGAGTGAGTAATTTAATTCTTTTTACAAGTTCGAAATTTATAAATGGGAGAATTACCACTGCACAGTACTTCCAAATGAACTTCAAGCTCCCTTTGCCTCTGTTTTGTTTTTTTTTTTTTTCCCACCATTAATATAATTTCAAACTTAAATAGAATTCATACATCTTTCAGAATAAGAACACCTAGCTCAAGTGGAATAATAACATACTAATAAACAATCTAGTAAGTGGTTCAATTATATAAGTATGAGATTAAAAGGTTCGTTTTCATTGTAGTGTTCGAGTCATGTGATTTCTAATATAATAGTCACTGAAGACTTGGTCGTTAATTTAAGGGCCCGTAGGATTAATCGAGGTGCACGCAAGCTAATCTGGAAACCCATATTAATATAAAATAAAATAAAATAATAATAACATGCTAATATGTAGGAGATAGCACAACCGAGCAATCTAATTGATTTTGAATCCAAATTTGGCTATCTCATTTCCGGATTTATTGATGTGTTGAGTCTCTTAATTTTCGGGCACAATGTGAGTAGATGCCCGATATCTACCACTCTTGAGGTTGATATATATATATATGCTATCCCTTCCCTATTAGAAATACTTTAATTTACAAATTAAATACTCCCCCTTCAGCATTCCCTAAACAGATTCCTTTGTCTCGTTAAAAAAAAAAGAAAAAAATCTTTTTTTGGTAGATAATATATATCCGGAAAATGGATTTACATACCCTTATGTATAACTTGTGAATAATAATAAGTATTGAATTTATGTTTATTAAACCCTAATTAGTTCTTCACCTTCCCACGAAAGCTATAGAAACATACGGTCCAGTTTAGCATGTATAGTTTGGTAAGATTTGTCCTCCAATTTAATTGGAATTATTCAGTTACATGTTCCCTCATTATTTAGTTCACTTGCACTTCTTACTTTCAACATCCTTCTCGTTGCTTTATTTTATAACATGGGCTAGAATTTGGTCAGCATGCAAATCAGACACATCCCCATGCTACTACGATATACTTGTCCTTTAAGAACTTGGTTTTTTTTTTTTACACATATATAAGTACAAATTAGTACGGCAATAAATTCATTTTTATGTTTTTATCTTTCAATAAAATTATTATTTAATTGTACTATCTATATTAATTTCATTGTATATATAAGAAACTCATCATTTAAGTGCTTTTTCTTTCTTTTATTTTAGTATTCTTGAAAAACCTTCCATGATGATTTTTTTTTTTTAAAATATGTATAGTTTTTATCATGTGTAATATTTTTCTTAATATTAATTTATTTGTTATTATATTACCATTATAGTAAATCTTAAGTGAACTCGACCAAAATTATGGTTATAAAAATAGAAAGTATAATTCTTTGTGAATTTTTTTTTTTTTAAAATTCTAATGAACATTGGCTCTAAACCTTTTCTAAGAATTATAGCAATTTATAAGAACATTTTGTTTTTGACTAATTTAGATTCTTCGGATCCCAACCACAACTAGAATTTTGCATAATACCGACAGATTATTTCGTCGGTATTTAAACACTAGTTCTGTTAGAAAATCATTTACCAACGAAATCACGATAGATGGTCATCAAAAAATCTATTGTTGGTGATTTTTATTATGTCGTTACATCCATCAGTAATATACTCACTCATGGATTTACTGACTAAAAACCATGCAAAAAAAAAAATATTTCCATCATTTCATTAAAAATTTCATCGGTGAGTATGGCATATTACCAACAGAAAAAATCATTTATAATTCCATCAGTGATTGAATTCATATTAGTTTCTGAGGGACTTAGTTCATCAATGATTTTGCCTATAATGGTCAGTGGTAAAGTTATGTAATTTTTTTTGAACTTTTTAGAACTTTCTAAGGGACGTAGTTTATCAATGATTTCATTTGTAATTGTCAGTGGCAAAAACTTGTAATTTTTTTCAACTTTGTAGAACTTTTTGAGGGACTTAATCCCTCGATAATTTCATTAGTATTTTATTTAATATTAAAAAAATTAAATTAAATAAAACTAAAATAAAAAACCAAATATTTATTACCAATTTAAAAAATATCAATCCGAATTTCATTTATCTAAAGGACAGAAGATGAAGGAGGAGGATGAGGAGGGGGAGGCGGAGATGAATCTTTGTTAGGACTGGGTGGGTGATAAGGTGGATCACATGTACCACCGAGGTTTGACAAAAACTCGACATACAATTGCCTAAGTTTAGTTTTCTTGAACCCAAGTTGAGTTGTCTCAGCATTAAGTCGAGTCGTTTGAGCTTCAACTTGTTCTCATACAAGAGCTTGGACGGCAAAAATTAGCAGCTCGAACCCGATTACGAGGAACCAATAGTTGATACACAATGACCTATCTTCATATCCTCGGTCGTAGTGTTTTAGATACCATACTTTGATTTATATTGGGTCCACTAAATGATTTGACCTTTAACCATAAATCTGAATCGAGTTCTTGATAGGTCGATAGATTGCCCCCGTATCTCTCCTGCAATTGGATGGTATATGTTTTGTAAAAAAAGTCAGCTAATTAATAAAAATAATAAATTAAGAAAAAATCATTGAAAACCAAATTATCATGAACTTCTAAGCTCGGTTATGCATGAGTTGTTGCACCCTTTTTCTAAATGTCATCATTTTTTATGTGAGTTTCTATAAAAAAAAAAAAAAAAAAAAAAAAAAAAAAAAAACCTCCATCGATCTTGGTTCACATTTAAGAACTACATTTTTTAAAAAAATATATGTAATAAAAAATAATCTTAACATCCACTTTGCACGCAAAATAAAAGGAATGAACTTGCTAGTGTGCGTTGTAATTAAATCATGAATCTCTATGTTTTGGTTCTTCCCACCAGACCGCGACCGCTGCACCAAAAATATAGACATCACTTGCTAGATATAAGTTTCCCAGATAGCCTCTAAGATGTGCGGGGGTCTAAAATTTTTCCACATGACCATGTTTCTGCAACTTGAAAGACCTCTTTCTTGTGCATATTTCTTTTTTTTTTTTTTTTCTTGTGTCTTATACTAAAAATCACGCAACCTATATGGTGGAAATAAATTATTGGTTAAGATAATGAAAAATAAAATTTTACTATTTTTTTAAAAATACAACATTTTGAATTCAATCTTGCCTACTGCGTTGTGATTCTCTTAAACCCTCCTAGAAACACCGTTACCAGCCTTATCCCAATAAGAACTTTCCTTGCATGTCAATTTTGTAAAATAATTAGTTAATTAAAATTAAAAAAATTGACCAAAATAAAATAATAATAAAATAACTATTTGAGTATATACTAACTTTGAACTTTCTGAACCATGTATCAATCATAGGGTTTCATTCAAGATTTTTTGAAACCCAAATCCACTGGAATAAAGGCATTTTTATCGACAATTTCATCACCAATGTTATTGTTTAAGCAGCCTTCACATTTATAAACCTGAAATTCCAATTGTTCAATGAAATTAATTATTAAAAAATTATCCATTGTTATTTATTCTGTAATTATAGAGGCAATGAAAATAAACTTACATATTATGGTCGAGCTTCCATTAATCAAGTTACTTCCCAATACATACATCTAGCTCAGAACGAACACTTTTTCTACCAGGTGGCATTGCACTCAAGGTGCCTGCATTAATGAACTAGCAACACTCTTATCTATATTACTCACTAATGAGCTTCTTTTTATCTTCTAAACAAATTAAACCATAAAAAATATAATAACATTCCTAATATATCTTGTTTTAAAAAAATAATCAATATCTCCCTTATATGGGAGACTAGCCAAAATTTTAGTACCTGCAAATATGCATTAACAAATAAAGTCACAATCTAGTTGATTTTATTTATGACTACTATTCACCTATTTTTAATTTTTCAAAAACATTCATGCAAGTTTAGCAACAAAATCTCTTTTACCACCATTTTCCTTCCTCTCTTACTTAAGCTGAAATACAAAACCTAAAATTCATGATTTTTTACCTAAAATATCTAAAATCCAATACCACCACAACATAGATCAACAATATCATTCCATCACATTTAATAATATCATATTGTTGTTATTCAAAAGGTACATCCCTCTATTTATATGCCCTAAAAAAACTTTAATAAGTTTTCATAACCCCAACCAAGTCTAACATATTGGCTAATAAAATTGTTGAACATGATGGCATCAATGAGCTTAAGTCTATCACCAAAGTAATGCAAATTATACAAGGTTGTGCTAAGGAAAAAAAATGTCTTAACCTTCTCAACAACTCATAATATCTTTAAGTAAATGATTTTAAGAAAAAAAAACTAAGAAGAATTGTAAGCTCTTTGCATAACCTTCTTCATTTTGAAGCAACTAGCTCTAGATTCTTTATCCTTGCATACAATGGCCAATGCACAATGTGTGTGTGTTTATATATATGGTTGGGAATATATATCTTAAATGGCCAATAATATATGACACATCAACTAAACAATTCGAATTTACTAACATATTTGTTAATATAAATTTATCTTAAATGTACCAAGAAAATTCTTTTAAATGTATCATACTTACGTGTGAGGGTATTTTTATAATTGTTTGAAAAGAGATTTAATTTCAACTAAGATGCAAACTAATTTAAAATATCTTATCATAAAATAAGAAATTTAACAATAAATAAGAAAACTAAAATAAGATGGAAAAATTATTGAATTTAAAGAATCCTAACTATGTGAAAGAAAAAAAAGTTAATTTGCAAACAATAACTCAATGAAAAGAAAAGAAAAATGAAAACCCAAATCAAGATGAGGTCGTGTACAATTACTACAACTACCCAATCCTACTGCACAATCAAACTTCTACCAGCAACACCAAATCTATATTATCACAACCATACTAATAATAATCCATCCTTTAAACCACTAACAACCATCAAATTCATAGGGTTAAATCTGCTAAAAATGCAATTGTTCAGTTGGAAAAATACAATTAACTTGAGAGAGAGAGAGTGTGTGTGTATAATTTAGTTGAACAATTTGTAATTGTATATATTGAGTGATTTAAAAAAAAAAATTACTTTTATTTAACAATAAAGGTATTTTGAATCATATTATATGTCAATCAAAACTAAGTCTTTTTCAAGATAATTTGAAGGACTTGTCCTCGTAATAAACTCAAAAGAATTTTAATAAATTTCTTTAAATACTTATACTAAGATTTAAAACCTAAAAATTAAGAAATTGAACGAACCTCCTTAACCAGTACATAATTTCCTTGAATTTTCAATAAAAAATTGAATTATGTTAAATCTTAACTAACCAAACAGTCAAACATACATATAGATTCTTAAAAACAAACATATGTATAAATAAAAAAACAAGTAATCAACAAACAATGCCAAAAAAAGGAAGAGCAAAATATTTACCTATCATGGAGGTGTGAAGGATTAGGATTTGCCTAGTGTTGAGAATGAAATTATAGATTTTGATCTTTCAATTGAGGCTTTTTATTGATGAAATTATCGATGAATAATTAAATATTTATTAATTTTTAAACTCTATCAATAATTTTATTGATAATTAAAACTTAAATTTTTTAATTACACCTAGCATTTTCCAAAACCTACCCAAAATTATCCGATGAAATTTTGTTTTGTAATGTAATCGATATAAAATAGTTTCTTTTTCCAAAGTGTTTTTGTATTCCTTATCTATCTAATCTACAAATACAGTAAAATCACAATATATTTACACCACTTATGTTCATAATAATAAAATGAAAACAATAAATGTTCCATCATTGTTAACAAAAATTCATTGTAAAGGAACAACCACAAATATTACATTAAAGTCAATTTCATTACACATTGATATTTTTTAATTTAATCAGAATTATCTTCTTCTTCATCAATTTCATCATCCTTATGTCAATTATAATATTCTTCATTGAATTGTTGCTCGTTTATATCATCATCTTCATTGATTTTTGTATGTCCAATGGTTATCTATACATCATTTAATTCCTCAATGTCAATATCAACAAGAAAATTTTTAGCAACATGAAAATTTGAATTTTCTTCTAAATCGATAGATGAAATAACTCGATATAAATCAATTACCTCATCAATTTAAAAGACATTGTCTCCCACAGTTACTTCATTGTTACATTCCTAAACAACTTCGACTTGACCTTTAGGTTTGGTTTTCACTACGGATAACTAATCAACCCTAGAATGATCCTTTCTAAATAAACAAGTGTATGTGTAATAAACTTGTTGGCGCATTGCTTGAAAAAAATAAAGACATCATCGATTTTGTGATTTTAGCCTTTGTATTAATTTTAATCAAACCATGGTAGGGATCTACTCTAATTCCTCTATTAATGATATCATACCAATAATATTTGAATGAAAAGATTTTATTAAGCTCGTTATGATATTACAATTCAATAATCTCTTTTAGCTTCCCATAATAATCAGTATCAAACTCATTAGAAGTTGATCCTTTAACATAAATTTAACTATTATATGTCTTTTTTACTTTGACTATACTCTTCAATAGGAAAGACATATCCATTGATGAAATCCTGTTATAGCACTTGACTTTTCTTTCAAGACACCAACATAGTAGATTCAAACTATCATTAGCATCCCCTCCCAATTGATAAACCTAGTACATGATAACAATCATTAATATTTAAAAAGAGAGGTTTAATGAAATTAAGTATCATGAGAGATAATAATTATTAAGTAGTGGTTACATGTGTTCTGAACCATGTGGTAAATTATTCATCTTATAATTGAAAAATTTGACATTCAGTAAGATGTGAATTTTGAGATAGTAAAAATTGATGATGTGAATTATTAAGTTGTCTGAATTCGATTTCTATTAAATATCTTCCCCTCACTATATTTTTGGTAAAGGTTGTCTAGGATGATAAAATATTTACAAATTCTCACTTAAAGGCATTTTCCCATCGTCATCTTGTCTTCAAATACGGTTGATTCATGTTTTCAAGTTAGGTTTAAAATAGTATGGGACAAATATTAAGATCTCTTCAACAATATAATCCTTCCATATCAAAGCCTCAACATGCACCTTGTTTTTAATTTTTTTTCTTTAGATTGAACAAGTATTTGCATGGAATTAAGTAAATGTTTTAATTTTTTTAAGAAAAGATAATAAAAATATAATTAAGATGAATATGTAATCCCTAACTTCTCAAATGAATATATCCATCTATACTGGATAGGCCTCCAAGTTTTATCTCAAATGATAGATGTGTTGGTAAATGCTTCATTGAATTGAAGAAAGATAGAGGGAATATCATCTTAAGTTTGCAAATTGTTTGGAATATATTAGTTTCAAGCTTCTTCATATATTGGGTATGCAACTTGTTAGAGCATATATATCTAAAAAATAATTAATCTCTGTGAATGCATCCTATGTCTCTTTTAGGAATAAATTCTGGTAAGCTATTGGAATTAGTATTTGCATAAACACGTGGTAGTCATGAATTTTTTTCAATACAAGCTATCATCCTTTAAATTTATCAATCTAAATATGTTTGAATTATATCCATTAGGAAAATACAGACTCTTAAGCTATTGGTAGACAAATAACTATGTATTCTTATCTAATACGAAGCTAACTTTAGGTTTTACGACTTGTAACCCATTATAAAACAACTTTATATTCTCATGATGAAAAAAAAGGTATATCCATTCTATCCTTCATGTTGTCCTTTTGTCTTCTTTCTCATGTTCATCACCGTGTTAAAAATATTTTCAAACATGTTCATTTTTATATGTATGACATCCTAATTATGACAAAGAAGATTAGTCTTCCAATAAAAAATCTTCCAAAAAATACTTCGCTTAACCCCATTATAAGTCACACCAGAACCAGGAAACTTCTGTTTATCGGATTGAAAATCAAACACAATGCCTTTGTATTGTGAGACCATATCATATAATTTTTCACCTTATAGTACCAATGGTGTAACATTCCTTTCAACTCTACGTACAATGAAGTCATTTATGTTATTTCTATATTTGTGATTGGTTGGCTAAAACCTCTAGTGGAAAAAAAAAAACTTTTTACCACCATTTGTTAAAGTGAAGGTCTTGTTATTTTTCATACAGTATAGATATGTTAATTGTTTATGCATGCTTCAACCAAAAACCATCTTATATGAAAGAAAATCATTGATAGTCCACATCAAAGCTGCCTTAATCTAAAAATTATATTTTATCGAGACATCATATGTCAAAGTCTCGAATGACCATAATTGCTTCAACTCATCAATCAATGATCAAAGACAACTATCTATATTCCTACTTAGACTATTAGGACTGGATATGGACATGGATAAGAACATGAAATCAAGCCTTATAGACATCCTCAGTGGCAAGTTGTAAACCGTGAGTATTACCAACCAATAAGAATATGGTGCAACAACTAACCTGAATGGATTGAACCTGTTTGTATATAACCAAACACATATGTTATGTGGTTCCATTGAAAACTAAGGATGCACCTTATTAAATTGTTTATAGGTTTCAATAGTAGAAGGGTGCACCATGATTCTATCACCGCATCATGTGAATGATGTCATATTATGTACTCAATAATCTTTAGAGATATGGATAACCTTTGTAGTCTAGGAGTAATTGGAAAGTATCATATTTTTCTATATGCGATAAGAGTTCTTCATTTTTTCTATAGGCTTATACCAAGCATGCTTATAGGTTTTGCACTGGATCAAATTTGTATTTTTTAGGTAATACAACATGTTGAAGTTTGGACATATATAAATTTTCTACTATCCTAGGCTAAAGGGTTTCATCATGAATTTAGTAGAGTAAAAGTTCTCCCTCATCCTATTCCATTAAGGTAAAGTGCTTATCTCTCATTCAATGACTTTATCATAATCGGCCTCGTTTGGCCTTTGATCTAATTTGATGGTGAGCACCATGCAATGGTTAATAGTTTATTATGACTTATGCATCCATCCCATAATAGTTTGTTATAATCTTTCAAAAGATCAAAAAACCTGGCTACATCTTTATTTGATTCTTCATCTATGATTGAACATTTACTTGTATCATCCTGATTCATTCTCATTTTACTCATAACCATACTCTTATAATGATTACTATTATCATCTATAACTCCATGTACGTTAATATATAGAACTAATAGTTGACTCAATCATCATTTCTACCATAATATTATAAGGAACATATGGTTCTCTGTGTGTAAACCAACACAAGTATTTCTCAATGAACCCTTTTGTAGAAGATGTATCGTAACAACTTCTGGATTGAGAAGTTTTTTTTTTTTTATTTTTACACGTCTTACATAGACATCTAATATCATCTCTATTAATATTTCTCAAATTAGATAGTTTGTAATTAATAAAACCCTCAACCACATTACAATAATCCATCTTGCACAACCTTTCGAGTGAAACTCGATATATCCAAGAACAATCATCCATTACTTATACAAAATATATATAGAATATTGATAAAAGCATGTATTGATAAATAATATAAACTATTATCAATACCAACTAATTTGCTATCATTGGTTTAATTCAAACTTATTCAATCTATTTTAATATTACCCTAAACTTATTATCATTTTTATATAAAATTTCAAATTCCTTCAAATTTATCAAAAATCTCAACTTAACAATAAAATTGACAAAATATGAAATGTACCCATTAAATAAGCCATTATTTATTTCATTATAAAACATATAAGTTACAAAATCAAACTCAATTTTATCAAATGACAAACAAATATAATTTTTTAAAATCTCAAACAAACCCTAAATGTACAAATCATACATTCATAAACCCTTCATTAATAGATTGCGATGAACTTTATTGATGACATAGTCTCTCCCTATGTCACCCTGTAAACATCAATACATCGATGGAATTTTCAAGGAAATTAAAGTGGGAAAAGAAGGAATTAAAAAAAGAAGTTAAAATGACATATTATTTATACAAATAGGATTACCGACCACATAAACCCTTTAGTAAAATTTGTTTGTAAATTCATCAGTAATATTTAAGTTATAACTTGATAAGCGACCCCTTTTCTCTCCCTCCTCATTTCTTATTTTCCCTTTATAAGCTCTCTGCGCAAAAGAAAAAAAAAAAGAGAGAGCAGAAATCCCCTTATTTTATTATAAATCAACTTCCCACCACAAATTCAATTATTTTTAGGATTCCCCACATCAAGTAAGCAAAACTATCCATTTTTTTTGTTTGAACTTAATTTTAAAATGTCAATGTTATTGTATATTTTTGTAGTATATGTAGTTGTTTTATAGTTTCTTTCCATAGAAATTTGTTGTATAAAAGTATAATTTGTACATGTTAGGGTTTGTTTGAGATTTTAAAAAATTATATTTGTTTGTAATTTGATTAATTATTTTTTGAATTTGTGACTAAAGTGTTTTGTAATGAAATTAATAACGACTTATTTAATGGGTATATTTTATATTTTGTTAATTTTATTGGTAAGTTGAAAATTTTGGTAATTGTGTAGCAATTTGAATTTATCTAGATACTTGAACTTGATTTAAGAGAACTAGTAAAATAGATTGAATAAGTTTGAGTTAAACCAATATTAGCTAATTTATTTAGTTTATATAATTAATTAATACATGGTGTCATCAATATTCTATATAGGTTTGACATAAGTAATGGATGATCATTCATAAATGTATCGAGATTTACTCAAAGGGTTGTATAGGATGGGTTATTGTAATGTGGTTGAGGGTTTTATGAATTACACACTATCTAATCCAAGAAATATTAGTAGGGACAATATTAGATGTTCATGTAATAGGTGAAAAAAATAAAATGTTTCTCGTTTCAGATGTTGTATCCATGCATCTTCTACAAAAAGAGTTAATGGAGAAATACTTATGTTGGTTTGGACACTAAAAACCATATGTTTCTTACTAGACCATGATAGAGAGGATAGTTAGGTCAACTTCTAATTCTAATAACGTGCATGGAGTTGTAAATGACAATAATAATCCTTACAGAAATATGGTTATGGATTAGATAATAATAAATCAGAGTTATACATATGAATGTTCAATCATATATAAAGAACCAAATACAGAAGCTGCAAGGTTTTTTTATCTTTTAAAATATTTTGATAAACCATTATGGGATAGGTGCACAAATCATAGTAAATTATTATTCATTGCACAAGTTTTTACCATCAAGTCAGAAAATGGGTTAAGTAAAGTAGGTTATGAAAGAATTATCGAATAAAAGAGAAGCATTTTACTTGAAGGAAATAGGCTTAAACAAAACTTTTATGCTGCTAAATCCATGTCGAAACCCCGTGGCCTAGAATACCATAAAATTGACATGTATCCAAACTTCTGCATGTTATGTTACTTCCTAATCACTCCTAAACACTAAAGGTTATTCATATTTTCAAAGACTTTTGAGCACATTACTTAGCATCATTCACATGATGCAGTGGATGGATTCATGGTGCGCCTATTTGATGGTGAAGCCTAAAAACATGTTAATAGGGTGCATCTTTATTTTTTAATGGCATCAAGGAACATACATCTTGGGTTATGTATATGCATATTCAATTCATTTGGGTCATTTGTTGTTCTTTATTTTTATTGGTTTGTAATACTCATGATTTATAACTTGCTACCGGGAATGTGTATGAAGCTAAAGTCCATGTTTTTATCTACAATCATACATGTTTTTTTATGTCTGTGATATGTCATATTTATTGAAGGAGATACCAACGAAATAAAGTGAGTAATTTTTTTGGTATGGTGTGTTTTATTTGTTTGTAAATTTATCGGTAATTATATTATCGATATAGTGACCGACGGAATATAAATCATTCATGATAAGTTTTCTAGTAATTGTTTGTGAGTTCGTCGATAAAAGTTGTGCCAACAAAATAAGTGTTTAACTACTAACAAAATATTATTTCTGTAAATTACAAAATTCTGGTAATAACATTAATAGAGAAATTAAATCTCCCAGGTCTTGCTACCTATAAATGACTCCGACCAATCTTTTTCTTCTGCAGAGTTACCATTCTAGTTCAATTGATTTAATTTTTTAATTTTATTTATTTTTCTTTGGTATGATGGAGATTTAAGAATTTGAAATCATCATTGTCATTGTCATCATGATGAGAGAGAATCATAGAAAAGAATTGAAAGAGGAAACATGCTGAAATAAAAATCATACTAGGGTTTTTGTTATTATATATACGAGTTGTTTTTTCATTCATATTTAAAAATCACTTTAACCTAAAATATAAAAGAATGAATACAGGATATTAATTTGATTGTATGGCATTTGAATAATTTTGAGGGAGGAAAGTGGTCACCTATAAGACATATAACCCTTTCCATTTAAGATTCAAGAAATAAAATAGCATATCAATTTTATTATACTAAATAAAATAAAAATATATCATTATTTTCATACTACTTCTAGAGAAATTAGAATTTGATGTAGTGTATAATAATCTTCTAAGTAACGGCTAGTCATTTTAATAATTTAGTCAATAAAGAAAACTCTTTAAAGTTTTCTAATCTAGGCCATCTATGTAGAAATTCATTCCATCTTATGCATACATATGAGTTTGAGCCACCATAAAACAAAGAATGAACGAGGTGTGCACTCTTTAAATTTCATTGATGAACAATCCAAAATAGTTGATCAGTATCAATTTCTTCCTTTCAACTAGAAATAACCACCATACCTTTATCCAAAAAGAAAAAAAATATTGATAAGATTTACATCCAAGATCAAGATCCAGAAGTTGACACATAGATCTACATCCAAGATCAAGATCTACATACACACACACATAAAAAACAAACATGTAATCTTAAATGATGAATAAAAATAAAAGAAAAGGAGGCTACAATCGGTGAGAACCACCACCGATGTTAGTTAGGTGATTGGTCTAGAAAATACCAGGTTTTAAATTCTTTTTAAAGAGAAATAAATCACTTATTATTTCTAATTCATTTAACTTTTATTATTCTTTCAAATACGTATTTATGTGTGTGAGACCCATACATTGTTTTTCTATTAAATATTGTAAAATAAGCTTTTTAAATCACACTATAGTACCTCATTGATATTTCATAGGTAATCAACTAAATATGTCTTTATATTTTAAATCTAGTCTCCAAACAATTCCTATAGTTTTAATTGCTTTCAATAAATCATTATTATATTTTATAAATTCTTTCTCCAATCTATAATCTTAGTTGATATTTGTATACAAACTCACCCTCATATGTGAAATTTAAATCACATAATGTATTAAAAAAATAGCAATGAAAAAAAGCATGTTTTAACATCATAACGTAAAAAAATATTTTTGTAATAAATTAGGCGGGGGTTTTAATTTCTCGAGAGAGTATATTTTCTCAGTTCCCATGAAAATATTTATTAGAATGATAAATTATAAAATAATCTAAAATATAAAAATTGATTAGAAGCACTCCCACTTATAGGTACTGATTGAAGACTCTAAACTTAAAATATAAGAACATGTTGAGCTAATTCATCGGTATTTTATTTTGACTACTAAAACTTTATGAATAATAAAAATAAATCAATAAAATTCAATACTTAAAATAAATAAATAATAAAAATACATAAAATTCAATAAAAATCTTAACTAGACCTTTATTATTGTTCTTACAATAGATTTTCAGGTAGAGTTTGGTTATATCATGTTTAGTTATGGTGGACAAGATATGATAAAATATATAAAAAAGTTTATTTTACCCTTAATATGTAATAATATCAAACTTACTAATTTAAAAAAATAATTTTTTTCTTTAGTTTATATTGAGTTTTGAAATTAATAATTTTATAATAACATTAGTTATAAAATCAAGATTGACCAGGTGGGTCGACCCATGACTGAGGAGACCAAGGGTCTAGACTGGTTTGAGTTGAAAAAAAAAAACTAGGGGAAGGATTGACCCAATCTAGCTTAGTCAAAAACCTGGGTCAACTTGTAACTTGTTTGACCCAATATAAAACACGAGTAAAAAACTTGAATTTTCTTTTCAATTGTTTTGGGTCAAAGAATATTTAAGACCTAGACTAGTCCGAGTTAAAATAAAAAAAAAACTAGAGGAAGGATTGACCCAATCTAACCCAGTTAAAAACTTGGGTTGACTTATAACCTATTTGACCCGAAATAAAACACGAGTCAAAAACTTGTAGACCCTTTTTTTTTTTTGAATTTTTTTGGGCCAAAGTAGACCTAGGGCCTAGATTGGTTAGAGTTAAAAAAAATAGAGGAAAGATTGACCCAATCTATCCTAGTAAAAAATCTGGGTCGACTTGTGACCTATTTGACCAGAGATAAAACACAAGTCAGAAACTTATTGACTTTTTAATTTTTATTTTTTTGGGTCAAAGCAGACCTAGGGCCTGAACTGGTCTGAGATTTAAAAAAAAAAAAAAAAAAACTAGATGAAAGATTGACCCAATCTAGCATAGTCAAAAACTTGGGTTGACTTATGTCCCGTTTGATTCAAGATAAAACACAAGTAAAAAACTTGTTGATTTTTTTTTTAATTTTTTGGATCAAAACATAGTTTTTGTTATTTTTTATTTTTAAATTGTTTTTGGTAAACTCGAATTGACACTTTTGACTTGTGACTCAGGCCTTGCCTTGAATATACTCTCGAGTCATGCTTTAAAACTATGATAATAGTTATTTTTATCCATACATAAACCCAAATCAACTGGTTTGACCCTCTCGACCTGTGATATAGGCATTTCCACTGATTCAACCTCCAAATTGAGTTTTAAAATTATAATAATAATCATTTTATATCCTTACATTAACCTGGTTAACCTAGGTTGACCTTCCTAGGTTGTGACCTAGACCTTGCCTAGGTTGACCCCCAAGTTTGGTTTTTAAATTATAATAATAACAACTTTTATCCTTATATTTACTTAGGTCAATGGTTAACCAAATTTGTGACCCGGGTCGACCTTTAAGTCGAGTTTTAAAACTATGAGAATAATCATTTTTATTCTTACATTGACTCGAGTCAACTCAAACTGACCTTCTTGACTTATAATCCAGGCCTTACCTTAGATCAATACTCATGTTGGGTTTTAAAACTATGATAATAACTATTTTTATCCTTATATGTCTTAGGTTGACAAGTTTGGAATTGAGAGTTTCTTACGAAGATATTTTATGAATAAAAAAAATAAATATTGTCTCTAGAAACATGTCCCTTATATACCTTATGTGTTTGAAAGTACATAAATTCACTCTAAAATTATGCTAGATATAAATTTATTTTTATGTTTGTTTCTTTATCTTTTTAATCAAATATATTTTTGTGTCCACTATCTCTATTTCTTCTGTCCTAAAACAATAAACAAACACTACCTTAGTTATCTTTAACTCCTTAAAAAAAAATTATTTATAATTTTTTACAAGATTTATTAAATTAAAAAGGACTTCTTAGTTAAAAGGTAAAATAAAACTTATATTTGTATCTATATTTTTAATATTTATCTTGCCTATATTAAAAAGTTCTCTTTAAAATAAAATAAAAGGATTTGTATAGTTTACAATTCTAATATAATAATGTTATATATATATGTTTTAATGATTTTTATTTTATTATTAAATTAATTATAATAGTTTTATAAAACTTCCTATTGGTATGTAT